>CM046878.1:583084668-584284668 GCA_025667525.1 Glebionis coronaria | reverse complement strand
GAATAATTTGTATACTTTGTCTCTACAAGACATGATGGCCGCTTCTCCCGTATGTCTTCTCTCCAAAGCATCGAAGACTAAGTCATGGTTATGGCATCGACGGTTATCTCATCTTAACTTTGACGCTATTAATCACTTGGCGAAAAACGAACTTGTTCGTGGTCTTCCTAAACTATCATTTCACAAGGATCATTTGTGTTCCGCGTGTAAAATGGGGAAAAGCACTAAGAAGTCATACAAACCCAAGACTGAAGACACCAACCAAGAGAAACTTTATCTGTTGCATATGGATCTTTGTGGACCAATGCGTGTTGAGAGTCTTAGTGGCAAAAAGTACATCCTCGTCATTGTCGATGATTACTCTCGGTTTACATGGGTGAAATTTCTTAAAGCAAAAAATGAGGCACCTAAATTCATCATCAGATTTCTCAAGATGATTCAAGTGCGTCTCAACACTACTGTCCGACGCATTCGTACAGATAATGGAACCGAATTTGTGAATCAAATTTTGCGTGATTATTATGAAGAAGTTGGCATATCTCATGAAACATCCGTTGCACGCACTCCACAACAAAACGGTGTCGTTGAAAGGCGAAACCACACACTTATGGAAGCTGCTCGAACGATGTTAATTTACGCAAAGGCTCAATTGTTTTTATGGGCAGAAGCAGTATCTATAGCAGTGTACACCCAAAACCGGTCACTAATTCGTAAACGCCATGGTAAAACACCTTATGAGCTTCTCCATGGAGAAGTACCAGATTTATCATATCTTCATGTATTTGGTTCTCTTTGCTATCCAAATAATGATGGTGACAATTTGGGAAAACTTCAACCAAAGGCCGATATTGGTATTTTCATTGGTTACGCACCCGCAAAGAAGGCATACCGAATCTACAACCGTAACTCTCGCAAGATCCTCAAAACTATGAATGTTGATTTTGATGAGCTGACAGCAATGGCTTTTGAGCAAAGCAGCTCTGAACCCGCACTTCATGAAATGGGACCCAGTAATATTAGTTCTGGTCTTGTCCCAAACAACCCTACTTCATCATTTATACCACCTACTAGGAATGAATGGGATAAGTTGTTTCAACCGTTCTTTGATGAATTCTTTACTCCTCCAAGTATTGTTGTTCCAGAACCTGAGGTAATAGCTCCGGTAACCGAAGTTGTCGCTCCAGCAACCGAAGCACAATCAGACACATCTGCACCAACAATTGGTCAAGATATACCAACAACGAGTAATTCTCAACCAACACAAGTAAAAACTACCCATGTCATGCCTATTGATGATGAAGAGGATGACGATGATCACGATTTGGAATTCGCTCAAATGCGTGAACTTCCATTCTTTGGTGTATCTATTCCCGACCCTAATCAAGCCGGGTCGTCCACCTCAGAGGGAGCTCCTTCTACAGTTTACTCCAATCCACGGATTCGTGAACATGACAGCAAGTGGACAAAGGATCATCCTATAGATTCTATTATTGGTGACCCTAATCGTCCAGTATCCACACAAAGTCAGTTACAAGAAAGTGCAATGTTTTGTCACTTTGATGCTTTTCTCACTGAAGTTGAACCTAAGACATGGAAAGAAGCTTTTACTCAATCCTGTTGGATAGAAGCTATGCAAGAAGAACTTAATGAGTTTATACGTCTTGAAGTATGGGAACTTGTCCCATGCCCGGATCAAGTGCAGTTACTCACTTTGAAATAGGTTTACAAGGTGAAACTCGATGAGTTAGGCGGAATATTGAAAAACAAAGCTCGACTAGTAGCTCGTGGATACAAGCAATTATTGGGCGTTGACTTTATGGAATCCTTTGCACCTGTTGCCCGTTTGGAAGCTATTAGACTATTCCTCGCTTATGCAGTCCATATGAATATGATCGTCTATCAGATGGATGTGAAGACGGCATTTCTTAATGGTGAAATCAAGGAAGAAGTCTATGTTCAACAGCCAGATGGTTTTGTGAATCCTAATTATCCTAATCATGTGTACAAGCTTAAGAAGGCTCTCTATGGGTTGAAGCAAGCTCCACGCGCATGGTATGATCTATTGTCACAATTCCTCATTACTCAAGGCTTCGCAAAAGGCAAGGTGGATCCCATGCTGTTCATTCAGAAACGAGGTAAAGATATGATTATGGTACAAATATATGTTGATGATATTATATTTGCAGCCTCGACCCAAACCATATCGGATGAGTTTGGGACACTCATGTATTCCAAGTTTAAGATGTCAATGATGGGCAAGGTATCATTCTTCTTAGGTCTTCAGATATCTCAGAGTCCCAGAGGCATCTTTATTAATCAATCCAAATATGCCCTTGAATCGCATAAGAAATATAAGATGGAATCTTGCGACCCCGTGGACACTCCAATGGTGGAGAAATCTAAGCTTGATGCAGATCCACATGGAGTTGCCGTTGATCCGACACTTTATCGTGGAATGATCGGTACTCTTCTGTATATCACAGCCAGTCGACCTGATCTTCAGTTTGCTATATGTATGTGTGCCAGGTATCAAACTAGGCCTACTGAGTTACACTTAGCTACTGTTAAAAGGATCTTTCGATATCTTAAAGGAACCATTAATCGGGGACTTTGGTATTCGAAGGACTCTTCTATTTGTTAAAACAAGAGAAGTCTTGTTTTTATGAAGCTATCATCTCTACAACCATGCTATCTACAATTGGTATCTACATACTCGACGATGCAACTACTCAACCGACGACTACAGCTCTTTCGATAGAACACGGGTCAACAATTGAGGGGGAGCAACTGTCAAGCATTCAGAATCTTCGATGCCGAACGTGCCAAGTTCACAATTTGGTGTCAAGACAACAATACCAATCGTACATGTGGTGTCAAGAGATGACTTCAGACATGACGAGGCGACCAACATATACTGACAAGAACCATTTGATCTTATCATATGATGTTCTCATCTATCAGGTCCAACCTTGTTAATTTTTTTTAATAATATGGTGAATATGTGATCATGCTACAAATCGATATCATATCTCATACATTTGGTATCATGAAGATAAATCGGACTTGCATTTTTTTCCCAAAACCTTTGTTAAAACTTCATTAAATCAATTGATATTAAAAACATCGATTGGGTTAATATTTTTAATATGGGGGAGAAAATGTGATTTAATATGGGATATTATCACAAATGTTTGACTTAATGTGCTGGCTCATCCCGACATGTGCGAAATGTTTTCGAATATCGTGGCATATGTTAAGGGGGAGCAAAATGGATTTGCTATATCAAAATGGATTTTCATGGTGACATATACTTACCCAAAACCCATTTATTTCACGACGATGAAGATTGTGGTGACATAAGGATGGTAGGATAGGTTAAGTCCTATGATTCTTTCAGAACCGGAGGAATCTTCCCAAGGACATTCCATAGCTACAAATAGTTGTCCTTAGGAAAGTTGGAGAAAGATTGTGAACGTAGCTGAATGCCGACCAAGTACTTAAGTTAGCACTGGAACAATCACAACAAGGTGCTAGTTATGACGTATTGGTAAGCATTGAAGGGGTTGAAGAATGAAAAAGAACTGTAAAGATAAAGGGTGTAAAGAAAGAAGCCCTCCTTACAACTTTAGGCAGAAACCGGGTCAACACATATGCTATTGAGATCATTTTAATGATTCTTGATATTGAAGACAGACATCATGGACCCAGTGATGCAATGCACAACCCATCCCAGCTAACTCAGATATCTCTTAAAAGGTATTTGTTTTAATCACACGGAGATAACACGTTATCTATCGGTTTATTCACTCTGAATAAATTGGTATTGAAATGGTGGCACTCCTCTCCAGCCTCCGATCACTAAAATCCAAAGTGCACGATCGAGTCTAGAGCCATTTGAGATCATCAAATATCTCATTAGGACACACTTTCATATTTCCTTGCTTCTTCACACACTGTGAAAAGTAAGAAAGATTTTAAGAGTCCTACGCAAAATCTTCATGATCTTGCTTGAACATCCGAGTAATACGAAAGTATTTACAATGAAGATGGAAATCCTTCTTGAGCGAATATCAAAAAGCTCATGGTAGGTGACTTGTGCGATTCTTTATGAATCAAACTTGTGATAACTGGAAAGCAACAGCTGTTTAATTCTTAATTGAATTTAAACACGTTCCAGGCCTCTACGCAATATCTTTGTGATCTTTCCAGAACACTCAGAGTGATAAATTAGTGTTCACAGTGATGAGTGGAAATCCTTCTAGTGTTAACCTCAAACAGCACTTGGTAGGTAACTTGCAAGATTCTATACGAATCAAGCTCGTGACAACTGGAAAGCAACGATGGTGTGGTTCTTAATTGAATTTCACTTGTTCCAGGAACATGAATTGACGGCTTCAAATCATGCGGATATTATTATCCAAATGATTCACTCTTTATGTTCGCAGTCAGCTTTGGACGGTCGAATAAAGAGAACGGGTTTACCCGCGAAATCCTGTCAGGAAGTTACTTAATTGAAACTATCCGTCACGGGTACGATATCTAATATCGTCCAACGGTCTTCACCGACCGGAGGTAAAATGCTACCGAATTAGAATGAAATGTTCAAATCCATTTCGTTCGTGTCTACTTATGTTGCGGCATTTGAAGACGGTGGCGTTGCGGGATCCAAGAAGAAGTCGTCCCCGCATGCTTATACTTTAGGCACTTAATACCTCATCTAATTCAAGAAAGCCTAAAAGTGAAGTCTTCCGCTGTATCAAACTCTGAAGCTTTCAAGAATTACAAAGGTATAAGTATGTGGGACGTGAGGTCACGAAGAGGCGAAGATCACAAGTGATGGATGCACGAGATCAAGGCAAGAGATTAATGCTCAAAGATTGATATCAAAGATCACATCAGCATGTTCACCAGGAAAGAAAAAGAAAAAGAAAGACGAAGACTACGAGCTCAAGACAAGCATAGTATGCTAGGTTTATTTTATTATTGTAACTTGGGTAACGCCCTTGTTTGGAGTGACCTCCCTTAGGGGGAGATTGTTGGAAATACGTTTTACGTATTAAGAAGGATCGGTCACTCCAACGATAGTCCATGTAATAGCTCGTAGTTTAGTTAACTTTCTTTAATTAACAAACAAGTCCAAGCCTAGCCTACAACGTGTGTAGGCCGGCCCAAACGTGTAAACCCAAGCCCATTACAAGGCTTGGGTATATAAACCCTCTCCTTTGATGGAGAGGGTGTGGTTTCATTATTTTCACATAGTTCACTTTAACTTTCTCTCTCTAAAAGTGTGAAATCCACCATCTTTCTATCTCTTTCTCTCTCTAAAAACATAAGCATAGATTTACAAATCTACAATTGTGTTGTTGGATTGTGTTGTTTATGCTTGGTATCTGATTTATGCCTTGTTGAGAGTGTTTTGCTGCAAGTTTTTGGGTTTGAAACTTCAAATCATTCAATCTGCTATAACTTGGTGAATTTAACTGTTTTTGACCTAAGATTTTGGTGAAATCTAGTATTTGTGCATGCTTAGGGTTGAAAGTTGTTAGAACATCATTATTATAACTTATTTGATAGATATTGAGTGTTGAATCTGGCTTATTTGTCAAATACATCAGCAAAGTAGAAAACTACATGTGTTAGTGTTCATTAGTAACTTTCATTAGCTTGAATCTTGCTTAATTCTTTGAATCATTACATGAAACCTGTTTAGACTTGCTTATTGGAGTTTATAATAGCTTGTGTATGCATTTGGTTGAATTTGGCTGGCTGATTATTGCTAAAACTGCTTATTTGTGCTCAACTGCTTAAGTGTTCATGTCTGTATCATATCTAGTGATTGATTGATTAAACTGTATCAATTGGGTGTTAGTGATTGTGTTATTTTGATTGTTATTGACTCCTTTTGATCCAAAGATCATTTGGGTGCCTTTGTGTAATCTGAATCTCCAAAAAAGTCACTAAAGATAAAAAGTCAAACAACTCAAGCAGTGGAAAAAGTTTCCACTGCTCAACACCCAAAACTAGCACCTGCTAGTGTTAATTTGTCATCAGCTTATCAATAAGCTATTCTAGCTTATCCAGACTTGCAACAACTTATTTTTTGTGATAGGTCTTCATTATTTGACCCATTTAAATAGACTGGAGCTTATTGGACTTTGACTTTGATCTTTTACTAGAAAACCAACTTATTTGACTTTTACATAAGTGCTTATTTGCTTTTTCCAGCTTATTGAGTCAGCTTATTTGAAAACTCTTTGTTGATTTTTCTTAATTAAGTCATTTCAAAGCTTTTGGAACTTGAATCAGCACTTGGGGTGGCCTAGAACTCAAAATCGACTATTTTGTCGTTTTTTGTAGATTGCTTATTGCATTTTCAGGCTTATTCCTTGGACTTATTTCAAATTTCTTTTTGCAGAAGTCTTATTTAGGTCAAAAGAAACTTGTGTGTCAAATTTTAGCTTATGGCATTGGCTTATAGCTTAATGGGCCAAAAAGCCCATTAAGAATAAGCTGCTTGTTATAAGTTAGCTTATTTCACATTTTCAGCTTTTGGGCCTTTGGAAAAAGTTGTTTAAAATCAAATTTTGAGTCAACATGTGCTTTTTGAGCTTATTTTGAACAATTTTTGTTATTGGTCCCAAATTTGGCCCAATAAGCTATTGTTTTGGGTTTAGCCCATTTTCTAGGCCCATTAGGGGTATTTAGGTAATTTTACTTTCATTTCTGAGTTATTTAGGTTAAATTAAGCTGGTTGCCAGTTTTTAGAATTTTTTATGATTTTTGGATTTTAATATTATTTTATTATTAAAAATTAAAAGTCTGATTTTCTAAGTTTTATATTTTTCCTAGGTTCTAAACACTTAATTAGGATTTTTGCAACTTTCCAAATATTTTTAGAGTCTTTTAATTATTTTCTAGAATTAATTTATGTTTTAATTGATTTTAGTAGTTTTTAATTGTTTAAAAATAGTTTTTAGTGGTTTAAAAATTTTGAAAAATACTTTTTAGCTTAATTAGAGTATTTTTGAGGTTTACAAACTTTAAAATCTTGTTTAGGGCTTTTTAATAATTAATTTTGATTTTTATTGCTTTAATTAGCATTAAAAAGTCATTATAGTAATTAATTAAAAGGTTTTGGCACGTTTGAATTTTTTGTAAACTCTTAGAATATTATTGTGGATTTTTGGTAATTTTTAGGAATTTTTAGGGTAAAATTTTAATTTTAGCACTTTTTACGGTTTTACATGTATACCTTTTTCGACTAAGTTTAATTCGTCTTCGTAACCGTCATTCTCTTCTAATCTCTTTTCTATTTTTCTTTCTCAGAAGTATAATCACAAAGATAATAAATTCATTACACACACACCAAGCCTCCTTAGGAAACGAACTTGAACTTATTTGGTCATTAGTGCTTGGTTTTCCTAAACCGACACTTAATACTTGCCACTTTTGCTCTCTTTTCCTAAAGAGTAGTAAATTCACTACATCATTTTGGCGCCGCTGCCGGGGAGGCGTGTTGTGTTTTGATTGGAATTGTTGTTTTTATATACTAACCATAAATAGTATTTGTATTAGTAGCACTCTACTAATACGTATTATCGGTTTTCGGTTTTTGTGTGAATATTATTACTATAGTGTATACGTAGAACAATAAATTCACAAGTACTCCAAATACGTGAGAAATCACAACCTTGACTTGGGAGGTCATTACCCAATCATTGTATTCGAATCTCAAACCAAAGAAAAAGGCAAAAATAGATAAATACTTTCGTGAAGCTCAATCTTGAAAAATACAAACTATAAGGTGAGTATAAGGCGGATATTATAAAATATATCCTAAGGAAAAAGGCTCTTAAGTGCTTCGCGCCGCCTCGTTTCCCCGCTTGCTTGTGAGTATTTGATTTTGAGAGCTAATCGAGGGTTTTGCCGCCCAAAGTATTACTAAGTATCATATATATTTTCTTGGTTTCCATTGATTAAACCCTCTTGAACGTTTTGGTGTTCCACCAACGTTCTAAAGTCATCGAAGGCGTTCACTTCACGTGATCGTTTTCATTCCTTGAGGCTCCTTTAATCGAGAGATTTTATTAAGGAGGATATTTGTAGATTTATGTCTACTTAATACATTCACCAAGCTCCAAAAAGGTTAATACAATCAAAAACCACAAAAAAATTGAAAAATACAAAACACCAAAAAGAATCTTCTTTGCTCGTCCCCTCGTTGTACGTGACGTTTATGCTAACTCGTAATCAAGCAAGACGTGCACGTAAACGAAAGAACAAAACTCCCACTCCAAATCATTCTAGTGAGGAGTCTCCTATTGACGAACCCATTGTAAGAGAAGCACCAACCATGGCGAATCGAACTATGATGGAGTTACTTCAAGCACCCACCGAGGGTTATGGAGAGGCTATTGTGATTCCCGCTATCCTTGCGGAGAATTTTGAGGTGAAAACGGGTTTGTTGTCGATGATCCAAAACAACAAATTCCGTGGTGATGAGAAGGACAATCCACACAACCATATCCGCCAATTCAATCGTCTTACCGCCACTTGCAAGTTTAAGGATGTCTCGAATGACTCGATTAAGATGATGCTTTTTCCGTATTCCTTAGCGGGGCCTGCAAAAATTTGGTTAGAGAAAGAGCCACCCAATTCTATATTGACGTGGAAGGATCTCGTGTCTAAATTTGTGAACCAATTTTTTCCGCCCTCTAAGACTACGCACTTGAAAAACGAGATTTCAAAGTTTTCACAAGAATTTAATGAAAGTTTTTCAACGGCTTGGAATAGGTTTAAGGAAATGTTACATGAATGTCCTCATGACGGTTTTTCCGACTTGCATCAAATTGACACGTTTTACAATGGACTTAATGATCATGAAAGGGATTATTTGAATGCCGCCGCGGGTGGTAATTTTTTGTGTAAAATGGTTGAGGAAGCTTTGGTGATAATTGAAAATAGATCTAAGGTGTATAGTCCTCGTAGCACGTCTAGTGTTCGTAAGGCTTCGTCTTCGGCTTCACCTTCTTTGTCTACTACCATCGATGCTTGCCAAATTGAGGCGAACTTGGAAAACAAGATTTTTGATAAGCTAAAAGGACTTTTAATTGAGTTTAAAGTTGGTGAACAAAGTGCTCCCGCTACGGCTAAAGCGGTTGAGGTTTCTTGCATGTATTGTGGTGGAGGTCATGATTTCTCCGAGTGCATTACCAACGGTGGTAACACTTCGAGTGCCTTCGCGGCCACGGGAAATTACAACCAAAACGGTCAAGTTTCCCGCTCTAATCAAATGACTCCACCGGGTTTTGGTTCAAATCAAAATGCTAACAACAACTATCGTAACAATCAAGTTGGTTTTAAAAACAATTACAACAAGGGAAACTATGGGAATCAAGGGGCTAATAATCAAGTTTCAAACAAAAATGATTTTCAAAACAACCACAAAGGTTTGCAAACATTGAAAGATCTTCCAAGTGAGTTTGTTGAGTACGCTAGTGAGAATGATGCTAGGTTTGACAATATTCAAAGAGAAATCATTAGCCTAAGATCCGAGTTTAAGAACGACTTGAAAAAAGAGTTGAAAAATGAGTTAGCTAATGAACTTAAAATCCACACCAACAAGATGGAAGGAAATGTCACTAGGTTGCAACAAAACCAACAAAAAATGGAACAAGGGCAACACGAGATTAAACAAGAAATGATTAAAGCCGAGAAAAGGCAATCCGTGTTTGAAGATAAAATCTCGTCTATGTTTGAGGAAATAATGTGTAAACCGTCTTCGAGTAGTCTTCCTAGCAACACCGTATCCAACCCTAAGGGTGAGATGAAAGTGATTACCACACTTAGTGGTAAGACACTTAAGGAACCGACTCCTTAACCAATTGCTCCTACGGAGGAAGCAATTGAGGAAGAACCCGAGGTGGTGGTCCAAAAGGAGCATGTCCCAATCCCACGAAGTACCGCTCATGCCACACCTACGGTTGACCCATTACCATCATTGGAACCCGAGATTCCAAAGGCTATGCCTACTATGCCTCAACCCACACCACCTTTGCCCTATCCATCGAGACTTAGGAAGGAGAAACGTCAAGAGCGCGACAATTATCAATTTGAGCTTTTTATGAAAATGTTTCGTGATTTGCACCTTAATGTGAGTTTCGCCGATGCTTTGGTCATGATGCCTCGATTTGCCGCTAACTTTAAGAGTATGTTGAACAACAAGGAGAAATTGCACCAATTATCTAGTTGTTCATCGGTTTATCTTAACCGCATACCTCAAAAAGTCGATGATCCCTGGAAATTTTTGATCCCTTGTGCAATCTAAGATATGGAGGAATGCTTCGCCTTGGCCGATCTTGGTGCTAGCATTAACTTGATGCCACTTGCAATCTTCAAGTCGCTCAATCTTCCTAATCTTACTCCTTCACTAATGTCTATCGAGTTGGCCGACCATTCCACGATTCCCGCATGTGGTTTGGCGGAAGACGTTTTTGTGAAAGTGGGGAAGTTCTACTATCCCGTAGACTTTATCGTTGTTGATATCCCCACGGATCCTCAAGTTCCTCTCATTTTAGGTCGTTCGTTTTTAGATACGTCTATGGCTTTGATCGATGTTCATGCTAGAAATATCACCTTATGTTTCAACGACGAGGAACTTGTTATAAACGCAACTCAAAACTCTCATGTTTATTCCGTTGGAACCATAAACCTCGTTGATATGATCGACGTGGTTTGCGAGGAATTTTCACAAGAAGTTCTAGGTTTTGGTGATGAAGAAACTAGTGGCAATCCCACTATGTTAGATCCAATTCTTGATAATTCGACACCAACCTTCACTCCATTTGAAGGTGGTGGTTTTACGTTGGAAGAATTTGATGTTCCTCGTACTTGTGACGAAGACCTCGACAACGATGAGGACTTCTCGATTATCAAGGATTTTCTTGACGATTTCCCATTGCCTCCACCCGAGGAGGTTATGAGTATCGAGCCCAAATATTCACTTGAGGAACCACCTATTCTCGAGTTGAAAGATTTACCTCCTCATCTCGAATATGTCTATTTGGAGGAGGACGACAAGTTTCCGGTTATTGTTGCGAAGAAACTTTCGAATGATGAAAAAACCGCACTTGTCGATGTTCTAAAGGATCACAAAGGGGCAATTGCATGGAAGTTATCCGACATTAAGGGACTCGATCCCAAATTTTGTACCCACAAAATCTTAATGGAGGAGGATTACAAGCCCGCAATCCAAAGTCAAAGGAGGGTGAACCCCAAAATTCACGACGTTATCAAAAAGGAGGTCCTTAAACTCCTTGACGCGAGAATGATTTACCCTATTTTTGATAGCCCTTGGGTGAGTCCTATTCATTGTGTCCCTAAAAAGGGAGGGATGACCGTTGTGCCAAACGATGCCAACGAGTTGATTCCCACTAGACTCGTGACCGGATTGACTATCGTAAGTTGAATGAAGCCACTCGAAAAGACCATTTTCCCTTGCCCTTCATGGACCAAATGTTGGAGCGTCTTGCGGGAAACGATTTATATTGCTTTTTAGATGGTTTTTCCGGTTACTTCCAAATTCCCATCGATCCTCGTGATCAAGAAAAAACTACGTTTACGTGTCCATATGGAACGTTTGCCTATCGTAGAATGCCATTCGGACTTTGTAATGCACCGAGAACCTTTCAAAGGTGCATGATGGCTATTTTTCATGACATGATCGAGAAGACGATGGAAGTCTTCATGGATGACTTTTCCGTGTTTGGTAATTCGTTCACTTCGTGTTTGTCGAACCTTGAGAGAATGTTGAAACGTTGTGAGGAAACCAACCTTGTGCTCAATTGGGAAAAGTGTCATTTTATGGTTAAGAGTGGAATCGTCTTAGGGCACAAGGTCTCGAAAGTGGGGATTGAGGTAGATCAAGCTAAGGTAGACGTCATCGCCAAATTACCTCATCCCAAAACCGTTAAAGTAGTTAGGAGTTTCCTAGGCCACGCGGGCTTTTATCGTCGATTCATCAAGGATTTTTCGAAGATTTCTCGACCCATTACACATCTTCTTGAAAAAGAGGCACGTTTTTTCTTTGACGAAGATTGTGTACGAGCCTTTGAAATCCTTAAGAGGAAACTTACCGAAGCTCCCATTCTTGTTGCTCCCAATTGGAACCTCCCCTTTGAGCTCATGTGTGATGCTAGTGATTACGCTATTGGGGCCGTTTTGGGGCAACGTCATGATAAGCACTTCTTGCCTATTCACTATGCTAGCAAGACAATGACCGAGGCTCAACTAAAATACACTACAACGGAAAAGGAGTTCCGTGCCGTGGTGTATGCATTTGAGAAATTCCGACCTTATCTCGTCTTAGCTAAATGCATAGTGTATACGGATCATTCGGCTATCAAGTATCTCATGGCAAAGCAAGATGCTAAGCCTAGATTACTTCGTTGGATTCTCCTCCTTCAAGAATTTGATCACACCATCGTTGACAAAAAAGGGGCCGGGAATCTAGCGGCCGATCATCTTTCTCGTTTGGAAGATCCTCATCAAATTATTTACGAGCCCAAGGAAATCACCGAAACATTTTCGCTCGAGACACTTGGTGTAGTGAATTCTAAGCTTGATTCTTCCAGCCCATGGTTTGCGGATTTTTCAAATTACCATGCGGGTAACTTCATCGTTAAGGGTATGACGACTCAAGAAAAACGAAAATTCTTTCGTGACGTCAAGTTCTACTTTTGGAACGACCCTTACTTGTTTCGAACTTGTGCGGATCAAATCATCCGACGTTGTGTATTTGGCACCGAAGCTTCTAATATCCTTAGAGCTTGCCATGAGGGACCCACGGGTGGTCACCACGGTGCTAATCTCACGGCTAAGAAGGTGTTTGATGCCGGCTTCTTTTGGCCTACTATTTACCGAGATGCACAAGATCTTGTGAAGTCACGTGATTCATGCCAACAACAAGGAAAAGCCTCACAAAAAGATGAAATGCCACAAAATATCATCCAAGTGTGTGAGATCTTTGACGTTTGGGGTATAGACTTTATGGGGCCATTCCCATCATCTCGTGGTAATAAGTACATTCTCGTTGCGGTTGACTACCTATCTAAGTGGGTGGAGGCCAAAGCCTTGCCCACCAATGATGCTCGTGTGGTAGTCAAGTTCTTGAAAAGCTTGTTTTCTCGGTTTGGAAACCCTCGTGCAATCATAAGCGATCGTGGAACCCATTTTTGTAACGACCAATTTGAAAGGGTTCTGAGGAAATATGTGGTTACACATCGGCTTTCTATGGCTTATCACCCACAAACAAGTGGGCAAGTCGAGGTTTCAAACCGAGCGTTGAAGAGGATCTTGGAGAGATCCGTTGGGGAAAACCAAAAATTGTGGTCGGATAAGTTGGACGATGCTTTATGGTCCTTTAGGACCGCTTATAAGACGCCCATTGGGTGCACTTCCTATAAGCTTGTGTATGGAAAGAATTGTCATTTGCCTATCGATTTAGAACACAAGGCTTATTGGGCCCTAAAGGATTGTAATGATTATATGGAGACCGCGGGAAAACACCAGAAAATGCAATTGAATGAATTAGATGAATTGAGAGACATTGCTTATGAAAATTCATTGATTTATAAGGAAAAAACTAAAAAGTTGCATGATTCTAAAATTAAAAACCGGGTTTTTAACATTGGGGATCAAGTTTTGCTTTTTAATTCTCGCTTGAAAATCTTTTTCGGTAAGTTGAAATCCCGTTGGTCCGGTCCATTCACCGTGACTCAAGTGTTTCCGTATGGGACCATCGAGCTAGCTCAAGATGATGGTCCTAACTTCAAAGTGAATGGACATAGGTTGACACTACTTTGGCGGGGAAGTTCCATCCTTGAACTACCTCGACCAAGTCACCTTCCCCAATAATAATTAGTATTGAGGGGATCGAGTCGAGCTCATGACTCGGTAATCAAAAACGAGGAGCCTCGTGGGGGAGTCCCATTCTTATCCTATGTACATATTATCGCTTTCTAATGTAGTTAACGTGAGGGGATTTGTGCCCTTCCAACCTTTGTTCCGTGGTTCTTTGTGAATTGTGAACTTTAGATGATCATGATCTTCACGATTGGAGCCTCTCGTGTTCGTTCTATGGGAGCACTCGATCGTTTGCTTTGAAGACTTTCTCAATATCCATGATATATCCTTTTGATGTTCTAACCTTAGGTTTTTAGCACAATTCATAAACGGCTATTAATTTATTGGTTACACCCTTTCCATGCTAGATTATGCATTCGACTACGTCTCTAGTATGGGGGTGTTTGCACCCTTAGACTCGAAACATTGAGGACACTGTTTAACTTTAGTATGGGGGTGAATAGATACTTGCCTTGCCAAACCTTCACGCTTTCCAAAAATTTATCTTTTTGTTTATCGTTTTGTTGCAAAATAAGGCTAAAAATGGCCAAATTTTAAAATTTTTTCTCATGTTTTATAAGTGTTTGAAGACACGAATGTAGGTTTTCCGATGGCGAGAATAAGAGTAATTTTTACTCGACCGTGCGTGTTGAGCACTTAGCTTTGGTTCCTTAACTTCACATTAGGCTAAGTCTCTTAAATGAGGACGAGAAATGATAGGGTTAATTATAAATTACTATGCTCAACGTAGAGTACTCGTATTCTTTCAAAAACTCATGTGTTCTCGTTGTTTGCTTATTCTCCCTTCGCATGTAAATATTTTTTGCTTAATAAATATTGACTTAGCGGTTTAGTTGGGATTGTTGGGTTTCTAGTCTTTTCTAGTAGCTTACGTGTAATTAAATTGGGAAGACATTAAGGTATCGTCAGCGTCACGGTTTTGAAGTATTGGCACCCGAATAATCAAAAGCTTCACCCAATAATAAGATTTCAAGTGCTCACCTAAATCAAGCAAACAATTTGAAGCCCCACAAGGCCGAAAAATCTATGCAAAATTGTAAAACCCGTAAAAATAAGGTCATAATTTAATTCTATTTTCAATTATTTTGAAGTATTTTATAACGTTAAATATTATTATGTTTAACGGTTTAAGTTAAAATCGATATTAAATATTATATTTTAATATTTTAACGAGCAACGAGGACTACTAGTTATCGCGATACCGACGGATGCCAAAATTTATACTTTATTATCGATAGTTTCGATATTTAATACTTTCGACGATATCGTTTCAATTACGTATCGAGTCGTTATATTATTATTTTTCGTGTGCGATTAAACTTTTAAAAAGTACAATCTAACATTTTCAGGTAGTGAAATATTTTCTCTTATAATATTTTGAAACTTATTTTTGTGTTGGTTGACGAACTCACAATTTACGGATTTAAATTTGGGCTTACGTGCATAATTTAGCGTCCTTTACGACTAAACCGGAAACCTTAGGATTACGTATTTACGTTTTTGAACTCCGTTTTTGATGAGACAATTTTTATTGGATTCATTTTGTGACGTTGATTCATAATTTATAAAAACGTTTTTCGTGAAACGACCCGAGGGCACGCAAATCGAGAAAACTAGAATCGAGGAATACCCGTAAACTAGTGAGATGGGACAAAATACATTGTCCCACCCCACTAGCTAGTTTGGATGACACCACAACCTTATGTGGCATCATGTTAGCTACAAGTTTACAAGTGTAAACAAAGCTTACACTTTAAGCTTTGTCTAGTCAAAACCACTAGCAACTAACTCATTTCCATTTCCATACATGCAAAATCAACACAAATCCTCTCAAAACCTCCCACCATTGCCATCCATATTCAAGCTACAAACACCCCTTTTGATCTTTTCTAGCCATGAAATACATGTTAACTAGCTCTATCATGGAGTTATCTTGAAGCCTTGATCATTTGGTGGCCATATTAACAACATTGGAGGTGATTTGCTTATGTCCTAGGGCTGATTTCTCAACTATTGTTCTTGGTGTTTGATGATCTTGGAGTTACTTGTGGTGTTCATCAAGTTCTTGTCTTCCAAAAACAAGAAATACACTTGGTTGGTAAAGAAGATCATCCTCTCCATTTTCTCTTGTTATTTTTGTAAAGAACAAATGTATTTTCTTTATTTTGTATATGTATATGATGTATATATGATGATAAAAATGTTGTGTGGGGATCAAGTGTTGATAGATATGCTTAAAAAGGTTAATAACTATAAGAAATGAGGCTAAAATCATGCTTATTTAGTTGGCTGTATAAAAACAGTATATAACTAAAACTTGAACAGATAAAATTGCATGGTATGATCCATTTACAGTAAGTACAAGATGTTATACACATGTGAGAGTTGGCCATGCAATGGAATCAATATAATGAGTGAGATATGATCAAAACAAGTTGGATGTTCTAATCTGAATAAGCAGTTTTGTAGGGACTGTTAAGGCAAGATAAACTTAAAATGAGCAGTAGCTATAACTAAGTTAAATGTAGCACATAATATGAAGACCATGCCACCCAAAAATGAGCTTCTAATTCATTATAGAACTCTAGATATGATAAAAATGGTGAACATGAAGATAAAAATCAGATTTTGAGAATTAATGTTTATTATTAATATATAAGCACTCACATTTTATTGTGTAAAATGTAAAATAAAAACCCACTAACTTATGAAACTTATTTATATAAATATGTAAAAGGTTAATTAAATGGCTAAATTATATCAATGTTAGTGGAATAATACTTATAAGTAATAAAAACTATAAACTTGATTTTTACGACTTTTTCGGCTATTACCGTAAACTTAACGTTTTTCGCCAAATAAAACTTAGACGATCAAACCCGTCTAATGTAAAGTTTATAAAAGTCATATACTAATATATAAGTAACTAATACAAGTAAAAACCGATAAAACCCGAACTATAGGACATACGGACATTAACGAGCTAACTAAGCATATTGGACTAATAATTGGACTAAATAAGTTAAACACTTATAAAAAAAAAACTTATTGGGCTTAACCCATTTGGGCCCAACATGGAAAGTATAGATACTGATAATATAGGTATAAAATGGATTAAAACAAGTTAAAGAACTTATACTAAGCTTATTGGACTTAAAATAGGTAAGTAGGTAAAACTAGTAAACAAGTAAAAGTTACCAAAATGTAAACACTAAAATGAGTAAACAAGGATATATAAACTCACTTGATCATCATCATATGTACAAAATCATCATATGTATATTGTTATTTTGATAAAAGTCATTAGACAAGAGTCTAAGACCGATTATTATTTATATAGGTTTCCGTGACCGAAGCACGCCCGTAGCCGATAATCCGCCTTTCATTATCAACGTGAGTCTATAGCCTCGCTTTATACTAGTTATTAAATGATTTTAAACCCGCGAGGGGGAATACATGTTTTTATAAACTTAGAACACAAGATTTTTATGGTATGCTTTGTCCCTCTATGAATGGACCCGTGGTTGCCTTTAAATTGCATTAAGTGATTGCCTTAGTTAAAGCCTCAATTATGGACCGTTAATTAACCTATGATGGGTTAACCGCTAGTACAATTAATAGATCTATGGGGGAAGCCGCCCCGGTTCAGTTTTTGTGGACTTGTCATAGAAGCTTAGGCCCGACCTCCACACTGTTTGAGCATATTGTATTGAGAAGTCAGGTATACGGCAATGTATCAATAATCTGGAGGTAACCGACAACTAATAAATCTCTCGTCTTATTAGACTGATATGGGAGTGTCTAAGGGCTCGGTTCCATGAGCTTATTGCAATTTATGCTATATACAATTATCATTGTTGATGCAAATTATTATTTGATGCTTATAAGCATGCCACAAACTTATAATCTTTGCTTGTGTTCAAATTGATTTCATAAACCTATAGATTCACTCGGCATTTTTGCTGATCGTTTTACTCACATGTATTTCAGGTAATCAAGAAGTGGAAGCTTGGAGGTCACGGGGAATGAAGTTGTGCACTGCTTTTGTTGTTCAAACTCTTTGATTTATTTATCGTTCCATTTTCAAAACAAACCAATATGTTGTTTTAACTTATCTTTTGGTAACGATTGCTTGGGACTACGCTACTCTGACAAATGTTTTAGGAACGATAAATCTAAAACGTCTCTTTTCGAGTCGTTCTTTATAAATTATGTGTTGTTGTATCATTGTTTAGCACCCAAAGATGTATTCCGCTGCGTGTAAATTTGGGGGTGTTAAAGATTGGTACCAGAGCCATGAGTTATAGAGAACTAGGTCTTTTTCTAAAAACCTAAACTATAACTGTCGGTTTTATTTTTCAAAGAGTCGGTGCACATGATTTCGCGTGACTTTAGGTTCAAGCTACTTCTGGGATTACAACTTTAGTATACATTATTATGTATGCCTTATTGCTAAGTATTTCTAAATAAATACTATAATCCTTTATCGATATATATTTATGTTGTTAAACTTTTCGATAAAAGTTTATCATTTATTAATGATTAACTTAAATAAATACAATGAATTTTCAAGATCTTTCTGTATATATTTTTGAAGTATTTAAATTGCTTTTATTGCAAAAATTTTATATTATGACCTTACATACCTTCATCTGCGCGCGTTACTTTCATTATTTAACCCTTTGAGATATCTAAGTAGATATCCAAATCGTCTTCCGGCTATTTGTGCTTGGACGTCTTGAAACGTAATTTCTAGACCATTGTGTAGCTCAATGTGTCCTTGGAATAGACTAACCGCTATTTATTGACATTTATATGTATCGACTCCGAAGTGTATTGTTCACTTATATCTCGGTAACGTCATCGTCATTTTATAAATCATCGTCTAGATTATGGCACTAGAATTGGAATACGATTTTACTTATATAAAATTGTATCATTTGTTTTTCATTAACCTTCTCGCTCCTGGAGTGTAGCATGTTAATGTTCCATTCTTTTCTTGTTATGTTTTGTGTTTTTGACAATCGTGGCACCAAGGAGATTTGCCTATATTGCATTTTGGAATCTAAATTACGAACGACTTTCACCGTCTTGCTTCCTAAATTTCGTGTTGAATACCTTGAAGCGTTTTCTGTCATTCATCATGCTATATTTTATTTGATGCTCATTACGAGATTTATTTTTCGTTGTTATAAAATCCACAAGACATGTGTGTATATATGTATATATTTTGAGCCGTTAAGAAGTGTCGAAAAATACATTTTTGTAGAAACAGCAGGGGCAGTATAACTGGTCAAAACATAAAAGTAAAACCTGCGTTTTTAAAATAAAACAGTCAAACCTGCACAGAACTTGCAGGGGTATTTTGGTCATTTTACATTGGTTTTCAGGTCTCGGGTAAAACTAGAAAGTCGTCTGAAACGTCGTTTTGCATCAAAATGATTTAGACTCTGAGTCTTGGAAATGTCGTTTATCGGGTCAATTAATCGGCTCATATTTAAAAGTTAAATCTGATAGAAAATTCAGAACATGAGTTTTAAATGTTTCTAAGCTGTTTTGATTTCATTTGAGATCGTAAAATTTAACAAATATTATTTTACAACTAACGAATACTAGTTGCATGTGAAAATGTTTAAAAATAGAAACAGTACAGGATTAGAAATTACCGGGATAATGGAGTAATTTGAAAACGAATAATATACTTTCTTAAAAGCATGTTGTGTCGAGTATCTTACATAGAATACACATGTGGATTGTTTTATTCTTTCATATATATGACTCTTTTGTCATTCGATATTATTTTTATCTTTCTTTTAACCTTCCACTGATTTGAGTTGAGTTTCGAAGTTTTGCCTTCACATTCTTCATTGACATTCTTATCGCGTATCTCATGACGTTTTCGTCTAAACCTTATAACCCTTTGAAAACTTAACAACTTGTAACCATTTCATTTGTTTTCATATGAGCTACTATCTGCCACTTTTTGTAAAACTTTGACTACTTTATACGTTGTCATAATGTTATATTATAAATAAATCTGATATTGTTTTACGATTATTTTCACCAATTATTTTTACTTTGGTCTTATAAAATACTTTTCGAAAGATTAAAAGTTGCTTATTAAGTATCTCACAAATTACTTGTATCCTATAAATTTATAAACTATTTTTAAATTCCATTTTACAGATGACATGGTTTATATATAAACATAAGAAACGTAATACTTTTCGACGAAAAGGAGCACTGCATTGTTAGCCCTAAATTATACATGGCCTGATCACCTATGTCTAATTTAGAAGAAGCCATGCTAGGCTGAATAGTAGTCACCTTAAAAAAATCTTGATAATAATCAACTTTTTACTTGTATTTATGATAAATATAAATAAAATGAAATAAATTGAAAAGAAGTTTTGAAAACCTTTATATTTTATGCAAGTAGCACAATTTCTATGCATCCGCATATGTTTTCTTACCTTTCGTTAAACGAATTACGTGATTTTAAGTACGTTTTTACTCGATGATTGTTTTTCCACTTGTTACTTCATTTTGTCTTATAATTGATTTCTTTTGATTGTGCGTCTAATTACTGATTGTTGGTAAATGACGTGAAAGTCTCGATGTTTTATCCTTCCATCTCGTCCAATCTTCTTTATGCGACTGGGTAGATCTTTGGAATGTCTCCGCATGTGAATAATGAATTATCACTAGAGTGATTTCCGTATATCCGGGATGACGTCCGTCACTCTCGTTTGTCTCGAAACCCACTCTTGTGAACCGTGCTTTGACTTCTCTCTTTAAACACTAACATCGTTCATTTGATTTGTTTTAATTACAAGTGATTATTAGAAATTTTCTTTGATTAAAATTTTTGTATGTAACTTATTTCCGATCGTGTATCGACCACCGCTGAGTTAACGAGCTGATATTGGTGAACCATCAACCGCACTAACAAAATTGATAACTTGTTTAATCTATTATTTCTTATCGTCTTACCATCGACGCCTTTATTTTATTATTCTCTTTAAGAATTCATACGACATTTGCTTCGTTCTCTTTTGTACCATTGATTTCGTATTAATTGTTGACTATTATTTTCATTCGTATTCGTTTGTTATCTTGTCACATTTCGAAACCCGAATATATCCCGTGTTATTTTGAAATAATAAACACCTGTATGTATTTCTACAAAGTATTATAAAAATTTTATGGAACTTTTATACATTTTTCAATGATTTTCAATTATCAAAATAACCATTACAAGTAAAAGGTCAAATTTATACATCATATTTTGTATAACTAAAACTAATGTTTAAAAATAAAATTATGTTCTACCTTTTGAACTAATTGACTTATCATACTTTACTTTTAATGTAATGAAATTACCGGTTTAATTTATATTCCTAATAATGATTTAATTTGGAAATTATATCTTCTAATTGTAACCAACAATATGAGTTTAATTTATAAAATTCATGTCATTCTTTCAAAGTTTCTTAAGACAACCAAAATAAATTATGAAGCTATTTAACTTATATTTTTAATATATCATCTTTATCAAGAAAGTACCTCAACTGAGTTTTAAGGTAACACCAAATCCGGGACGGATAATTGTGACAAATGTTATTTTAATGATAATGTATAATTCATTCTTCGCTCTCATTTTTCTAGTATTGTGAATAATTATGTTTTACGGTTACGTGAGTCGATATCCCTCGTCGTTTATGCGTTTATTGAAGTCATTTTTATCTCGTTCTGTTCCTCGTATTGAAGATCACTATTTTATTCTGAGTTTAAAATGAATCTCGGGAAGCAGTGTATAAGAAGAAACGATAAGTGTCACCAGGATTTATGCGTGTACTTGTGCAATGATGGCGGACCGAATCTCTTAATGAATGGAGTTAATAAATTCGTTACAACCTCGAGGAGTATGTTGAAGCCGACACCGCAAGTGGAAAGACTCTGTAGATCAAGTGGTTATTATCAAGGGTTCGTTCAAGGTTTTCTCGATGATTAACGATGGAAATCTATAATTGATGTTATTGTTCGACCTTTTATTTTTATGGACTTATGTGGTATGTGATCTAGTCAAATGATCGTAAGTTGTGAGAACTTGAGACGGCATCATCCGATGACGTCCGATCATGTAGAACACATATTATGTAATATCTTTATGACTTTCAACGACGATGTTTATTGAGACTTTAATGCGCGTTGGCGAAAGTGAGGCGAGTTGAGCGCCGGGACGTCGCTCCCTTAAGGTGGTGAGGATGTAAAACCCGTAAAAATAAGGTCATAATTTAATTTTATTTTCAATTATTTTGAAGTATTTTATAACGTTAAATATTATTATGTTTAACGGTTTAAGTTAAAACCGATATTAAATATTATATTTTAATATTTTAACGAGCAACGAGGACTACTAGTTATCGCGATATCGACGGATGCCAAAATTTATACTTTATTATCGATAGTTTCGATATTTAATACTTTCGACGATATCGTTTCAATTACGTATCGAGTCGTTATATTATTATTTTTCGTGTGCGATTAAACTTTTAAAAAGTACAATCTAACATTTTCAGGTAGTGAAATATTTTCTCTTATAATATTTTGAAACTTATTTTTGTGTTGGTTGACGAACTCACAATTTACGGATTTAAATTTGGGCTTACGTGCATAATTTAGCGTCCTTTACGACTAAACCGGAAACCTTAGGATTACGTATTTTCGTTTTTGAACTCCGTTTTTGATGAGACAATTTTTATTGGATTCATTTTGTGACGTTGATTCATAATTTATAAAAACGTTTTTCGTGAAACGACCCGAGGGCACGCAAATCGAGAAAACTAGAATCGAGGAATACCCGTAAACTAGTGAGATGGGACAAAATACATTGTCCCACCCCACTAGCTAGTTTGGATGACACCACAACCTTATGTGGCATCATGTTAGCTACAAGTTTACAAGTGTAAACAAAGCTTACACTTTAAGCTTTGTCTAGTCAAAACCACTAGCAACTAACTCATTTCCATTTCCATACATGCAAAATCAACACAAATCCTCTCAAAACCTCCCACCATTGCCATCCATATTCAAGCTACAAACACCCCTTTTGATATTTTCTAGCCATGAAATACATGTTAACTAGCTCTATCATGGAGTTATCTTGAAGCCTTGATCATTTGGTGGCCATATTAACAACATTGGAGGTGATTTGCTTATGTCCTAGGGCTGATTTCTCAACTATTGTTCTTGGTGTTTGATGATCTTGGAGTTACTTGTGGTGTTCATCAAGTTCTTGTCTTCCAAAAACAAGAAATACACTTGGTTGGTAAAGAAGATCATCCTCTCCATTTTCTTTTGTTATTTTTGTAAAGAACAAATGTATTTTCTTTATTTTGTATATGTATATGATGTATATATGATGATAAAAATGTTGTGTGGGGATCAAGTGTTGATAGATATGCTTAAAAAGGTTAATAACTATAAGAAATGAGGCTAAAATCATGCTTATTTAGTTGGCTGTATAAAAACAGTATATAACTAAAACTTGAACAGATAAAATTGCATGGTATGATCCATTTACAGTAAGTACAAGATGTTATACACATGTGAGAGTTGGCCATGCAATGGAATCAATATAATGAGTGAGATATGATCAAAACAAGTTGGATGTTCTAATCTGAATAAGCAGTTTTGTAGGGACTGTTAAGGCAAGATAAACTTAAAATGAGCAGTAGCTATAACTAAGTTAAATGTAGCACATAATATGAAGATCATGCCACCCAAAAATGAGCTTCTAATTCATTATAGAACTCTAGATATGATAAAAATGGTGAACATGAAGATAAAAATCAGATTTTGAGAATTAATGTTTATTATTAATATATAAGCACTCACATTTTATTGTGTAAAATGTAAAATAAAAACCCACTAACTTATGAAACTTATTTATATAAATATGTAAAAGGTTAATTAAATGGCTAAATTATATAAATGTTAGTGGAATAATACTTATAAGTAATAAAAACTATAAACTTGATTTTTACGACTTTTTCGGCTATTACCGTAAACTTAACGTTTTTCGCCAAATAAAACTTAGACGATCAAACCCGTCTAATGTAAAGTTTATAAAAGTCATATACTAATATATAAGTAACTAATACAAGTAAAAACCGATAAAACCCGAACTATAGGACATACGGACATTAGCGAGCTAACTAAGCATATTGGACTAATAATTGGACTAAATAAGTTAAACACTTATAAAAAAAAACTTATTGGGCTTAACCCATTTGGGCCCAACATGGAAAGTATAGATACTGATAATATAGGTATAAAATGGATTAAAACAAGTTAAAGAACTTATACTAAGCTTATTGGACTTAAAATAGGTAAGTAGGTAAAACTAGTAAACAAGTAAAAGTTACCAAAATGTAAACACTAAAATGAGTAAACAAGGATATATAAACTCACTTGATCATCATCATATGTACAAAATCATCATATGTATATTGTTATTTTGATAAAAGTCATTAGACAAGAGTCTAAGACCGATTATTATTTATATAGGTTTCCGTGACCGAAGCACGCCCGTAGCCGATAATCCGCCTTTCATTATCAACGTGAGTCTATAGCCTCGCTTTATACTAGTTATTAAATGATTTTAAACCCGCGAGGGGGAATACATGTTTTTATAAACTTAGAACACAAGATTTTTATGGTATGCTTTGTCCCTCTATGAATGGACCCGTGGTTGCCTTTAAATTGCATTAAGTGATTGCCTTAGTTAAAGCCTCAATTATGGACCGTTAATTAACCTATGATGGGTTAACCGCTAGTACAATTAATAGATCTATGGGGGAAGCCGCCCCGGTTCAGTTTTTGTGGACTTGTCATAGAAGCTTAGGCCCGACCTCCACACTGTTTGAGCATATTGTATTGAGAAGTCAGGTATACGGCAATGTACCAATAATCTGGAGGTAACCGACAATTAATAAATCTCTCGTCTTATTAGACTGATATGGGAGTGTCTAAGGGCTCGGTTCCATGAGCTTATTGCAATTTATGCTATATACAATTATCATTGTTGATGCAAATTATTATTTGATGCTTATAAGCATGCCACAAACTTATAATCTTTGCTTGTGTTCAAATTGATTTCATAAACCTATAGATTCACTCGGCATTTTTGCTGATCGTTTTACTCACATGTATTTCAGGTAATCAAGAAGTGGAAGCTTGGAGGTCACGGGGAATGAAGTTGTGCACTGCTTTTGTTGTTCAAACTCTTTGATTTATTTATCGTTCCATTTTCAAAACAAACCAATATGTTGTTTTAACTTATCTTTTGGTAACGATTGCTTGGGACTACGCTACTCTGACAAATGTTTTAGGAACGATAAATCTAAAACGTCTCTTTTCGAGTCGTTCTTTATAAATTATGTGTTGTTGTATCATTGTTTAGCACCCAAAGATGTATTCCGCTGCGTGTAAATTTGGGGGTGTTAAAAAAATTGAAAGTGAATCAAGCCTTAATCTTCGAAGCTTTAAAGATCCAAAATTCGCCTTAGAGTGAGGATATACGTCTTTGGCTAATAAAACCACCGATGAGGCGGATAATAAAAGGCAAGGCAAGACCGAAGTCATAATAAAAGCTTCATGGCGAAGTTGAATAAAAGATGGAGGTAAACCAAAGATAATAAGGCCCTTCCGTTAGGGGGCGTATAAAAGTCTTGGTAATAAGTCTCATGTTCAAAACCGTTATAAAACCGTGTTTATCGATTCTTATTTTCAACTTAATTTTTTGACATCGTTGTCTATTAGGAGGGGTTATTGATTTGATGGTCTTGGTTACACCGTTAGGACTCTATTTTTAGACCTAAATCTCTATTATCGCATGAGTCAAACAATGTATCCTCGTGAAACATTCAAGACAAAATAAAATATAAGAGATACAACTTAGGAATAATGGGAGGATAAGTACGTGATTAGGGCATATGAGTAGTGTTAGCATTACTAACTTATAATGACAATGATCTCGTTGCACGCTTGGCATGGAATTGGGGTGAAAATCTAGGACGATGAAATTATTTCTAACGAAGCATTCACGTGTTCTTATTCTAAGAACCTAAACGTCCCATTTTGCGATGAAAATCATACATTATGTCTAAAACGCAAGTAGTAGTAGCAATAGTAGTAGTGTAGTGTAGTTTATCATTCAATAAAGTGAATAAAAATGAATTTTGGAGATGCTACGATACTTTATTCTAGCATTGCGTGAGGGCACGGCAATGGTTTAGTATGGGGGAGTGATGAGACTGCTTTTATACATAGTCTCATCTTCCAAATAGGGCTTAAAATGCATTAAATATCATCAAAATACCCATATATATGCTTGTGTTTGTTGCTTGTGTATTTTAGGTACGGATATTAAGAAAATGACAAAAGATCACAAGAATCATACAAAAACGAACACGGGAAACGAAGCCGCACAATGAACCAAGCCCTAATGAAGACTTTCCCAAGATCAACCCTTGAAGATTTGAAGAATTATGAAGAAGGGTCCTCCAATATGGAAGAATTGACACTTTATACCCTTGTATCTTCATTATTACAAGTTTGGTCCCTAAAGTTTGTCAAAAATACAAAAAGGGCCCTCCACTTTGAAGAATTGGCAAGTTTAGCCCCTCAACAAAGCTAAATTGTCAACCAACATCATCCACAAAGTCAAATATATCATGAAGTCCTTCAAAGTACAAGAAATTACAATTTTGGTCCTTTGAAAATCCCAAAATTACAAAAATGACCCTTAACTTTCAACATTTGGCAAAAATGGTCCCTCATCAAACAAGACTTGGCAATTTCAGTCCTCCAAAATGCTCAACATACAAGTCAAGACCATTATCCATCATCAAAATGCCAAATCAGCCCTTGAAGAATTGAAAAATGGCAAGAAATACCCCTGAATTCACTTATCAAAACTTTTTGGGGCAAAAGTATGAAATTGAAAACTTCATTAACAAAGGAAAAGGAGTTTTGGCTGGTTATTTACAAAATGAAAGGAAAAGGAAAGAATAGGGGTTAAAGTTGGCAGACAAAGGAAGATACCTAGTCCAACCAAGGCATGACACGTGCCCCACTTATCAAAACCCACCAATCCCCTTCCACCCTTTGTCCACCTCACACATCCACTCAGCTGATTAATTAACTAATTAATTAGTTAGTTAAAACACGCGCCTAACACATATTTAAAAACCAAAACATATTAAACACCATGTTCTTGGTGTTCTTCATCAAATTGGGTTTTCTTAATCCTGTTGAAATTAGCCCCTAAAATTGTCCAGATTTATGATTAAGGTTACCTTAATCACATCCCAACTTTCAAAAAGACTGCCACATCACCACCCAGCTCACAAGATTCCCCTGTTTTTCACCTTTGGACAAGAAGACAAGAAGAGGACAGACATCCAACGTCCAAGGATCCTGTTTCAATCCTAAGCTTATTTTCCACCCTTTGATCAAGTTTTCACACTACCAACTCATGCTACAAGCCAAATTCAGTCACATGATTCAACAAAATGCCAAAGCTCTCAAGGGCATTTCTGGGACATCACAACTAGGGTTTATGTATTTTTTCAGCTTCCTTAGTCACTTGTAAGGCTATATATAAAGCCATAGGGTCTCAATGAGACGTTTGCTTTTGGTTTTTCCTTTGTTCAAACACTTGTAAATCCCTTTTCAGTTTAATGAATTTGAGTTAAGTGTTTTGAAGAAAGACCAAGTGCCATCTTATTTCTGCTTGTTTATGTTTATTGCTTACTGATTTTGAAGTTTAAAACCTGTTTTCAAAAGAGGAGTGTGCAAAAGTTTGCACATTTTCTCATTTTCTTGATATTTTGCTAAGTTCTTGTTTCTATCTTGAAATTCTTGGGTTATAAGGCTGATCATAGCATCCTAATTGAGTTGATTAAGGTGTGGTGAGGCTTATAACTTGGGGATAATCAAGTGTGGGGTAACAAGGTTGCGTTAATCAAGATTTTTCAAGTTTCTTATTTTTATACTTGTGCTTCTAACTTTGGTGATTCTTAGCAGGCTTTATTGTGGAAGCTTGTGCTTGTTCTTGCTAGCACATAAGCTCAAAATTCGTGGATGTGGATTTACATCCATGAGGTTTGCATACTCAATCCTAAAATCTGCTTAAATGCATGATTTTTGGTGATTTTTGTATGTGACTTGTGTTCTTGTGAATTTTGTGGCTTAAATCTGCTTGAATCTGTTAATCTTACTTGTTATTGTGATAATTGATGCTTGGGTGGCCTTAAAACTCACTTTGCCTTTGAAAAATTTGATTTTGAAAAGATTAAGGGGTGTTTGGGTCTATCTGTTTGTGCTTGTAACTTGTTATTGTGTTGTTGGATTGTGTTGTTTATGCTTGGTATCTGATATATGCCTTGTTGAGAGTGTTTTGCTACAAGTTTTTGGGTTTGAAACTTCAAATCATTCAATCTGCTATAACATGGTGAATTTAACTGTTTTTGACCTAAGATTTTGGTGAAATCTAGTATTTGTGCATGCTTAGGGTTGAAAGTTGTTAGAACATCATTATTATAACTTATTTGATAGATATTGAGTGTTGAATCTGGCTTATTTGTCAAATACATCAGCAAAGTAGAAAACTGCATGTGTTAGTGTTCATCAGTAACTTTCATTAGCTTGAATCTTGCTTAATTCTTTGAATCATTGCATGAAACCTGTTTAGACTTGCTTATTGGAGTTTATAATAGCTTGTGTATGTATTTGGTTGAATTTGGCTGGCTGATTATTGCTAAAACTGCTTATTTGTGCTCAACTGCTTAAGTGTTAATGTCTGTATCATATCTGGTGATTGATTGATTAAACTGTATCAATTGGGTGTTAGTGATTGTGTTATTTTGATTGTTATTGACTCCTTTTGATCCAAAGATCATTTGGGTGCCTTTGTGTAATCGGAATCTCCAAAAAAGTCACTAAAGACAAAAAGTCAAACAAGTCAAGCAGTGGAAAAAGTTTCCACTGCTCAACACCCAAAACTTGCCCCTGCTAGTGTTAATTTGTCATCAGCTTATCAATAAGCTATTCTAGCTTATCCAGACTTGCAACAACTTATTTTTTGTGATAGGTCTTCATTATTTGACCCATTTAAGTAGACTGGAGCTTGTTGGACTTTGACTTTGACTTTTTACTAGAAAACCAACTTATTTAACTTTTACATAAGTGCTTATTTGATTTTTCTAGCTTATTGAGTAAGCTTATTTGAAAACTCTTCGTTGATTTTGCTTATTTAAGACATTTCAAAGCTTTTGGTACTTGAATCAGCACTTGGGGTGGCCTAGAACTCAAAAACGACTATTTTGTCGTTTTCTGTAGATTGCTTATTGCATTTTCAGGCTTATTACTTGGACTTATTTCAAATTTCTTTTTGCAGAAGTCTTATTTAGGTCAAAAGAAGCTTGTGTGTCAAATTTTAGCTTATAGCATTGGCTTATAGCTTAATGGGCCAAAAAGCCCATTAAGAATAAGCTGCTTGTTATAAGTTAGCTTATTTCACATTTTCAGCTTTTGGGCCTTTGGAAAAAGTTTTTTAAAATCAAATTTTGAGTCAACCTGTGCTTTTTGAGCTTATTTTGAAGAATTTTTGTTATTGGGCCCAAATTTGGTCCAATAAGCTACTGTTTTGGGTTTAGCCCATTTTCTAGGACCATTAGGGGTATTTAGGTAATTTCACTTTCATTTCTGAGTTATTTAGGTTAAATTAAGCTAGTTTGCAAGTTTTGAGAATTTTTTATGATTTTTGGATTTTTAATATTATTTTATTATTAAAATTAAAAGTCTGATTTTCTAAGTTTTTATATTTTTCCTAGGTTCTAAACACATAATTAGGATTTTTTCAACTTTCCAAATATTTTTAGAGTCTTTTAATTATTTTCTAGAATTAATTTAAGTTTTAATTGATTTTAGTAGTTTTTAATTGTTTAAAAATAGTTTTTAGTGGTTTTAAAATTTTGAAAAATACTTTTTAGCTTAATTAGAGTATTTTTGAGGTTTACAAACTTTAAAATCTTGTTTAGGGATTTTTAATAATTAATTTTGATTTTTAGGGCTTTAATTAGCATTAAAAAGTCATTATCTAATTAATTAAAAGGTTTTGGCAAGTTTGGATTTTTTGTAAACTCTTAGAATATTATTGTGGACTTTTTGTAATTTTTAGGAATTTTTAGGGTAAAATTTTAATTTTAGCACTTTTTACGGTTTTACGTGTATACCTTTTTCGACTTAGTTTAATTCGTCTTCGTAACCGTCATTCTCTTCTAATCTCTTTTCTAATTTTCTATCTAAAAAGTATAATCACAAAGATAATAAATTCATTACACACACACTAAGCCTCCTTGGGAAACGAACTTGAACTTATTTGGTCATTAGTGCTTGGTTTTCCTAAACCGACACTTAATACTTGCCACTTTTGCTCTCTTTTCCTAAAGAGTAGTAAATTCACTACATCATAAACCCTAATCCTTAGTCTATAAAAGGAACAAGGGTCTTAGGTTTTATTCATAACTCATATTCACAATGTAAACCTAAAAGCGTGTGTCGAGTAGACGTGGGATTCAATGTATACACGTCTAGTGATTGTTGATTATTAATATAATTAGCAATCCAATTGTTTTTATTCATGTTCTTTGTGTTCAAACACCTTGTTTAATGGTTGTTGCTCTATTCCGCTGTGATTGTATGATCACATGAACAATGATCATTCCTAGTAGCTAAAAGATCGAGGAAACCAAGGTTTCCACAGAATTATGAACTACCGGGATTTGGTAGACGCTTATGCATATAATAGTACTATTTGGGGAAGATCACCCCAGTTCGCGCCTTGACGGTTGATCCCCGTCGTGCCACATTGATTGGTATGCGAATTTATGTATGAGAAGATTTATATAAGCGTGATTATTGTGAAGACACGCTATTTTAGATGGGCAAATGAGTTTCGGGTTAGCTACCCGTTGTTTGTTATAGTAAGGTAGCAATGTCATGCGGCTTATAATAATCCAATAACGAAAATACTGTTATACACATTGAATTACAATATATTGCCTGACTAGCAATACGGGGTCTTATTATCGATCCTATGTTCGTGTTTTGGTTTTACAATACCATATTCATATAACGGTTTTTATTTAACTCTATACAATTTTATAAAACGTACTTTATGATGTTTTACGACATTGGTTAGTATAATGGTTTTGAAGGCAAAAGCCTATAGTATGATTTACAACAAAGATTTATATGAAATGTTTTTGGCTTATTTTATGGCTTATTACAAAGATTTGTACAAAATGATTTTCGGTAATAATTTTATACCGATGATATATTAATGGATTTCATTAAACTCTATGAATTCACTCGGCGTTTTCGCTGACCTTTTCTTTTAACATGTTTTATCTCAGGTACTTGAAGGTAATTCTCGGGAAGACGACAAGAATTTATGGCCCGTATTCAAATAAAATTTCCATTCAAATGTTTTGTAGAATTGTATAAAATACTATGACTTGGGACCTATGTAATTTTATATTTATGAATGGAAAATGCTTTATTATTAAACGACGCGATTTTCAAGTGTTGTCTATGATCTGGATAATGTGCTATCCCGTAACACCAACGACTCTTCCGCTGAACAAAAGTATGAATATTTGGGGGTGTTACTGTTTGGTACCAGAGCTCTCGTTATAGAGAACGAAAGATTATTAAAAACCAAGGTTTTGAATAAAACATTTCAAAATCTTTTAAATATAAACATTTTTCACAAAATGTCTAAAAATATTTTGACTATAACGGTGCCGAAGAATTCCCGAGTTACCGACAAGGCCAAACTGAGAAGTGTTATTTTAATATATATATAACTTGGATTATATATATATATATATATATATATATATATATATATATATATATATATATATATATATATATATATATATATATATATATATAAAATGTAATTTAATTACATGATTGTTTGATGATTATTTTAATACTTATACGAGATATTTATACGACGTAGATTGTCACAAGAAACCCTAACTCCCCTAACAAATCAATCAAAGCTATTCCTGTAGGAAATCTAACTATCCTAGATCTAAACCAAGTTGTGGATGTCTATGATCCCAACAAAATGGTTGATATTCATAGAAATGTTGATATTAGTTGATTGTGATATTAAAGATGAATTGGTGAGATTAAATCTGATATCGATGTCATGACGATCTTTCCTTATAGAGTGGAGTTTGACAAAACGTTACCACCTGGAAAGGTGTCATCTGATTTGTTGCCACCCAGTTCTTAAATTGAAATCGAAAGGGTGAATGTTGCACTTGAGGCTGTCATTGGAACCATTACCCAAAATCCTCATGCCACTAGTACCTTTCCGAGAAGTCCAATTGAATGTGCAAGTCATTTCATACTAGTGACTCATTTGATAACTATTGGTGAAGGAGCTATAGGATTGGAAATTGAGTGTTGTTCATATCGAGCTTTTATTGCCCTATCAAGGTCTAAGAATAAGGTTGAAAGAATTGGAGAATTAGGTAGGATATCACATTGAGTATAAGTTGGTTGAAACTTGAATGAAGTAAATTTACCTCGTATGGAATATGAGATTGTTAAGAGAAAGTCGTTGAGTCCTGTGATTGAATTATAAGGTTTTAAATGATTGTTGGTTCGTGTTAAGGGTTGTTCCTAGGCCATTGTCCACTAACGAGGATGCCCAGTGTCCAAGAAATAAATTGAAGAAATCTTCTTCTGAAATTAGGACCGATGGATCTTCTGGGACAGGTGGAACACCTAATGACTATTGTAGATTAGTATTCATTGTGGTATCTTTTAAAAATCCCTAACTTAACTGAGACATCAGTTGTAAGGATTAGTTCTTGGAATTGTATGACATAGTGACACGTAATATGTTACGGTACAATTTTGACTTGTTTGTGATTAATGAAAAGAATACCTTTGATTGCTAAATCCTACATGTATCGATGTTATCTATCTTTTCTTGGTTCTTTCTAATGATCAGATTAGTTATGCAACCATTGACCAAGTACTCATCTCGATTTGAGTTACGTTGTGGATTATTCTTTTTGAGTGCCATCGAGGTCATGAACCTCATGATTAATTGGCTAATCTCATTTCCTATTATATTGTAGTTAGTTCTTGGTGAACAACTTTTCATCACTCTTTTGCAGATCACTCATTGTTTTTATAAATTAAAACAGTATCCCTGGATAAACATTAAATTTTCATTACCATATGGATTATTCAAAGTGAGATTTGTTGATCCCAAACTTAGATCGATTTAGCTTTGTGTTATCGAGATTAAATCAAGTATAACACGTAGAGAAACTTTGTGTATTCGACAATCTAAGTATTATGCAGAAACTAATACTCAGAACGAAGAACAAACAGAATATATGAATACCAAACTTTCACTTTGATTAATAATAACAATGAAAGATTACAATGAAAGTGTTATGAGATATGTGGAAGAGGTGTATGTGAGATCTGTCTTATGTCTAACCCTAAGGCCTCCTTTTATAGGTTTAAGGAGCCTTGTACAAAAAGCTAAGATCAACTATTTTAGGAAGAGACATAATGTGACAATCCGTCAATTTATTGTTTATATTTTATTCTCAAATATTATTTAAAAACATTATTTTAATGTGATATTATGAACTCACTTATTTTTGGGAAGAAATTTAGATTTACGTCTTGAAGTAGCATCGACTACGTCTAAACCGGAGGATTCGACGTTACGTGCTTACGTTTACATACACCGTCTTTGGTGACAGTCCGACATTTCAGGAAATAAATTTATCCGTGAATATTATTTTGGAGTTTTAAATTTGTGTTGGTTCATAAACTCACAAATTTACGAGAAGAGATTAGGACTTACGATTATAATTTAACGTCCTTTACGACTAAACCAGAAACCTTAGGATTACGTATTTACGTTTTCGAACTCCGTTTTTGATGAGACAATTTTTATTAGATTCGTTTTGTGCCGTTGATTCATAATTTATAAAAACGTTTTTCGTAAAACGACCCGAGGGCACGCAAATCGAGGAAACTAGAATCGAGGAATACCCGTAACTTAGTGGGATGAGACAAAACAAGTTTTGCCTCACCCCACTAATATGGGATGACAACATGTAAGCTACCACACCATTAGGTGTCAAAACTTCACAAGGAAGCTTGCACACTTGTTGCTTAAAGGTTAACTTGTAAGCTATACACCACAAAACCACTTGCAACAAACCATTTCTCACATTCAACTCATGCAAACCACCATAAACAATCTCCTCTCTCTCTAAAATTCGTCCACTATTCAACCAAAACACCCCATTTGATCTTGATTGAACCATAAAATCTTATGTTATTCATGCATAAGATGAAGAACCTTTGAAGCCTTGAAGATTAGAGGTGATCTTAACATCCAAAAAGGAGTTTCCATGGAGTTATGGGCTGATTTTCAAGAAGATAATCATCCATTTGAAGGACCCAAGAAGTTCATTTGCCAAATTGAAGATTTGATAACAAGAACCAAGTCTTGTTCATCAAAAACCTCATCTTTTCATCACTAATGCTGGTATAGAGATTGTCCTTCCTATCCTCTTGTTATTTTGATTATGTAATCTTGTATTTTCTTTATTTATGTATTTGTATATGATGATAAATTATGATTAAAAATATTATGTGGGGATTTGGTTTTGATAGATTTGATAAACATGAGTAAAAAGATGGAAAACCACATGTAAAATGGTTAAAATCTTGCTAAATATGATGGCTGTATAAAAACAGTAAGTAACCAAAGGTTAAACAGATAAATTGATAAACTGGAATCCATTTACAGTAAGTGTTAGATGTCATACACATGTGAGAGTTGACCATGCAATGGAATCATCAAAATGAGTGAGATATGATCAAAACAAGATTAGTATACCAATATGAATAGTCTATTTTGTAGGGACTGTTAAGGATAGTTAAACATGGAATGAGCAGTAGATATAACTAACTTATTTGTAGCACATAATATGAAGTTTATGCCATCAAAAAATGAGCTTCTATCTCCTTATAGAACTCAAGATATTATAAAAATGGTGAAGATGAAACTAAAAATCAGATTTTGAAGAATTAATGTTTAATAGTATTATATAAGCACTCAAACTAATATAGTATAAAATGTGAATTAAAACCCACTAACTTATAAATTTCATTTATATAAATATGTATAAGGTTAAATAAATGTACACTTTATAAAAATGATAGTTGAATAAGATTTATAAGTTATAAAAACTATAAACATGATTTTTACGACTTTTTCGGCTATTACCGTAAAATTAACGTTTTTCGCCAATTAAAACTTAGATGATCAAACCCGTCTAATATAAAGTTTTTAAAAGTCATATACTGATATATAAGTACCTAATACAAGTAAAAACCGATAAAACCCGAACTATATGACATACGGACATTAACGAGCTAAGTTAGCATATTGGACTAATAATTTAACTAAATAAGTTAAACACTTATAAAAATTACTTAATGGGCTTAACCCATTTGGGCCCAACATGTAAAGTATAAATACTGATAATACAAGTATAAAATGGATTAATACAAGTTAAAGAACTTATAATAAGCTTATTGGACTTAAAATATGTAAATAGGTAAAACTAGTAAAAAGTTACCAACACATAAACACTAAAATTAGTAAAAATATATAAACCCACTTGATCATCATCATATATATAAAGTCATCATATATATACATAATTGTTATTTTTATAAAGTCATTGGATAAAAGTCTAAGACAAGTATTATTTGTCTAGGTTCCCATGATTGAAGCACGTACCGTACATCTGAATTGTCGATAACCCGCTTTCCCACATCAACGTGAGTTCATAGACTCGCACACTTTTAAATGTTTTTATGAAATGTTTTATAAACCCGCGAGGGAGATAACATGTTAGTTTTTATAAAATATGACACTAGTTGTCCCGATTGTCTGTTTATTGATTTGGACCCGAATGATTGTATGACCCGATGAATGATTAATGACCCGATAGGCGAAATGAAATGGATTATTAAAGTTAGGTTATTTCACTAAAAGTCCCATTAGCATGAATTGTGAACTACCGGGATTTGGTAGACGCTTATGCATATAATAGTACTATATAGGGACGATCACCCCAGTTCGCGCCTTGACGGTTGATCCCCGTCGTGCCACATTGATTGGTAAGCGAATTTATGTATGAGAAGATTTACACAAGCGTGATTATTGTGACGACACGCTAATTTAGATGGGGAAATTGAGTTTCGGGCTAGCTACCCGTTGTTTGTTGTAGTAAGGTAACAATGTCATGCGGCTTATAATAATCCAAATAACGAAAATACTGCTATAAGCATTGAATTACAATATATTGCCTGACTAGCAATACAGGGTCTATTTATCGATATTATGTTCATGTTTTGGTTTTATATAACCATATCCATATAACGGTTTTTATTTAACTTTATGCAACGTTACAAAACGTATTGTATGATGTTTTTAACGACAATGGTTCGTATAATGATTTTGAAGGCGAAAGCCTATATTATGATTTTTGATAACGATTTGTATAAAATGACTTTGGCTATTTTATGGCCTATTACAAAGATTTGTACAAAATGATTTTCGGTAATAATTATATACCGACAATATATTAATGGTTTTATTAAACTCTATGAATTCACTCGGCGTTATCGTTGACCTTTTCTTTTAACATGTTTTATCTCAGGTACTTGAAGGTAGTTCTCGGGAAGACAACAAGAATTCATGGCCCGCACTTAAACAAAAATTTCCATTCAAATGCTTTGTAAAACCTCTATGTAATACAATGACTTGGGACCTATGTAAATTTGATATTTATGAATGGAAAGGCTTTATTATAAAATGACGCGATTTTTAAGCGTTGTCTATAATGTGAGTAATGTGCTATCCCGTAACACCAACGAGTCTTCCGCTGTATTGAATTGTGTAAATTTGGGGGTGTTACAGTTTGGTACCAGAGCTCTCGTTATAGAGAACGAAAGATTTTTAAAACCAAGGTTTTGAATAAAACATTTCAAAATCTTTTAACTATAAACATTTTTCTAAAAATGTCTAAAAATCTTTTGACTATAACGGTGCCGAAGAATTCCCGAGTTACCGACAAGGCCAGACTGAGAAGTGTTATTTTTATATATATATATAACTTGGATTATATATATATATGATGTAATTTTATTACATGATTGTTTGATGATTATTTTGATATTTATACGAGGTATTTATACGACGTAGATTGTCACAAGGAACCCTAAATCCCCTAGTAAATCAATCAAAGCCATTCCCGTAGGAATTCTATCTATTCTAGATCTAAACCAAGTTGTGGATATTTATGATCCCAACAAAATGGTTGATATTCATAGAAATGTAGATATTAGTTGATTATCATATTAAAGAAGAATTGGCAAGATTAAATCTGATATCGATGTCATGACGATCTTTCCTTATAGAGTGGAGTTTGACAAAACGTTACCACCTAGAAAGATGTCATCTGATTCGTTATCATCCAATTCTTAAATTGAAATCGAAAGGGGTGAATGTTGCACTTGAGGGTGTCATTGGAACCATTACCCAAAAGCCTCATGCCACTAGTACCTTTTCGAGAAGTCTAATTGAATGTGTGAGTCATTTCATACTAGTGACTCATTTGATAACTATGTTTGTAAGAGCTATAGGATTGGAAATTAAGTGTTGTTTATATCAAGCTTTTATTGCCCTTTTAAAGTTTATGAATAAGGTTGAAAGTATTGGAGAATGAGGTAGGATATTGCATTGAGTATAAGATTGATTGAAACTTGAATGAAATAAAACTTAACATGTATGGAATATAAGATTATTAAGAGGAAGTCATTAAGTCCTGTGATTGAATTATAAGGTTTTAAATGATTGTTAGTTTGTGTATGGTTTGTTCCTAGGCCATTGTCCACTAACGAGGATGCCTAGTGTCCAAGAAATAAATTGAAGAAATCTTCTTCTGAATTGGGACCGATGGATCTTGCGGGACATGTGGAACACCTAATGACTCTTGTAGATTAGTATTCATTGTGGTATCTCTTAAAAATAATCCCTAACTTAACTGAGACATCAGTTGGTAGGATGAGTTCTTGGAATTGTATGACATAGTGACACGTAATGTGTTACGGTACAATTTTGACTTTTTTGTGATTAATGAAAAGACTACCTTTGATTGCTAAATTCTACATGTATCGATGTTATCTATCCTTTATTGCTTCATCCTAATGTTCGCATTAGTGATGCAACCATTGAACAAGTACTCATCTCGATTTGAGTTACGTTGTGAATTATTATTTTTGAGTGCCATCGAGGTCATAAACCTCATGATTAAGTGGTTAAGCTCATTTCCTGATATATTGAAGTTAGTTGTTGGTGAACAACTTTTCATCATTCTTTTGCAGATCACTCATTGTTTTTATAAAGATAAAACAGTATCCCTTGACAAAAATTGGGTTTTCATCACCATATGGATTATTTAAAGTGAGACTTATAAATAATCGTTATCGAAATGAAGTTGTTTATAAAACACTTTGGAAAACTTAATTGTTTTCATAACAAAGAAAATCTTTGTAAATTTATTTTTTATTCTTATTTAAGAATTAAGCATGAAAATGTTTTTATTATAAACATGATGATAAAAATTTTGACGAACTGAGTATTGCATCGTTAATCTTGAAATTGTATATAGTTGCGCGCCTACATACAATTTGGAAGTGACCATGCAAGGCTGATTAGTAGTCACCATGAAATTATTAATAAACACTAAATTTTCTTTGAAGATAGTGAAAGATTAAATTTTATGAGATCTGCAAGAAGTGCAAATTAGGGACATATTGATAGGGACACCTACATATGTGCCCGTAATATTTATTCTTCTGAGTCGAATTTACTCATCTGTGGAACTTGTCTTATTTGACAATTGATATTCTCTTCTTGTCCAGTTCTCTCGTAGTGAGATTCTTAGGAAAAGAATCTGATTACTAAGTGTTGATAACCGACTGGATATATCGACGTTCGTATCATTTCTTTTGATTAGATTTCATATTTGAATGACCTGTGTAACGATCCGAGGAGCTTTCGAATGCGTACTCAGTTTATGAAAACATGGGATATATTCATATTCGTTAAATGTTTTCTTATGTATCTGATTTGAAATTCTCTCGCGTAGATTATGCGTTGACCTTATTCTTTTAATGGTAGTTGTGTCTCCAGATATCCTTGAATCTATGAAGGATTATGAGTTATTATTAGTCTTTTGAGGAGTTCACATCTTATCGACGGCAATAAAACTGAACAGTTGATAGTGGCAGTAGAATGGATTGATTGATTATGACATGACGACAATTGTCTTAATTGATGGGAACTCGAATAGAATTACCCTAAATGATAAGATGTTGATTATCAAAAGTGATCTAAATAATTCTTGATGGATGACCATATCCTGCATTTAGACTTGAAATTATACCGTGAATGGTTATAAATTAGTCATAGATCTTGTAATCTAGAAAGAACTTAAAGTAAATTTATTAAAAGATGTTTCCGTTATCTGAAACTTTAGGAGGTATTTATTGGTGAATTACCTAGACTCTCGCCATTAAGGCAAGTTGAAACTGGTATTGATTATATTCCCGGTGTTGCACCTGTGGCATGTGCACTGTACGTCAGCACCATCTGAATTTAAAATAATTACCTTACAACTGAGAGAGAGTTGTCGGAGAAAGCTTTTATTCTACCGAGCTCGTCATCATGAAGAGTTATGGTGTTATTATTCCTTTTATTTATTGATTACCGTGAACTAGCTAAATTGACGATTAAAATCTATATCCACTACCCAAGATGATAGATTGTTCGGTCAGTTACAAGGTTCTAGCGTATGTTTTAAAAAATTTTGATCCTCAGCATGGTTATCATCAACTTCGCGTCTGCGAAAAAGATTATCTATTCCAATCACTACATCCAGAACTTGTAATGAATATTATGAGTTTCATGTTATGTCGTTTGGATTAACTAATACACATGTAGCACTCATAAATTTGGTGAATCACGTGTGTAGGCTGTAATTTGATAAATTCATGCTCGTGATCATTAAGGACTATTTGTTTGTTTATAAGAATAAGAAGGAGTTAATAATCATTTATAGACTGCCCTGAATTGGCCGAGTAGTGAAAAACTGTACCTTGAATATTTAACATGTGATTTAAGACTTAATTCTTTACATTAAATGACCGTGTAATTAATAGATAATAGAATATATTGACTCTTCAAAAATTAGAGCCATTTAAGACTTTGGGTTTTACCAAAAAGAAAGTGCAAATATGTTTTGACAAATGTTTTATCAAAAGAATTTTTTTAGGAATCATTCCCTTATAACCAAAACATTTAACTGAACTCTTGTTTAGGGGTAAACGTTTTTGCATACCTTAAGACAACTTAAGAAGGATTGAGGAAACCATTTAAAACATGACTTGAAATTTAAAACGACAATTTTTGCTTTTCAACTAAGAAACTTTTGACCAAAGTATAACCAAAGATTTTTCAAACATTTACAAATCTCGTTAATTATTTTCAATAAATCAACAAAAATCGTGTTGATTAAATTCAAATTTATTTTGAATATTTTTATATAATTGGTCGAACTAAGAAATTTAAAACTTTTCCGTTTACGTTTCATAAAATTTAATATTTATTATTTAATTACTTGTAATACTTGTCGATGCTTTAAACGTCGGATTGAGAGAAACTGATAAAAATGATAGTTGAGACGAAATTAAAACTTAGAAAATATGAAGAAAGAATTTCTGAGTTAATTGTGGACATGATAATTATATCATCAGGAGAGATGAATTTAGATACCGACACATTATGTTGAAAAGATAAAGAACCAATTAGGACATGTTCCTTAATAAAGGAGGTGCCAAATAAATTGCCGAACAATATAAAAATAAACAATGATTGTAAAAAGGATAATATAGATAATAAAAAGGGGTTCGCGACTAATGTGAACCATCAAAATTAAGAAACCGATGGCGTTGAATGTATAACAGGCCACTTGAGGTTGCCTAAAAATGGAGATATTGAGATATAGTTATGTTGGAATCTTGTAAGTATAAGTATTCTATTCCTGTCATTTCTGATTTAATGTATCATTATCAGAAGAAGTTGTACTAATGGTAAATTATGAAGGCAGACACCGCCTCATACATTAGTAAACGTCTAACTATTCCAAAGGTCATCATCTGAATTTGATTCGATTTGGGTAATCGTCGACAGACTGACCAAATCTGCTAATATCATTCTTGTTAATGATAGATTCTTGATGAAGAAATTGACTCTTTTGTATTTAAAGGAGTTGTGTAAACATGGTGTGCCTGTATCGATCATCTCTATCAAGATCCTCGCTTCGCATCAAATTTCTAGAGATTTGCTCAGAAGTCATTGAGAACGAATCTTGATGAGAGTACTATGTACCACCCCAATCGAAGGGACGAGGTAAAGTAACGATACAAAATACTATAAGTGATGTTCTATGTTTGAATGATTGACCTTTGGTAATAAACCGTATAATCGTTTTCCTTTGTAGAGATTATCATTGATAATTATCGTATTAGGATCAAGATCGAATCTTGTGAAGATATATATTAGAGCATCTGTAAGCAGGAGTTGGGAGGAAGACACCCGACATACACCCATTGTGATTTGGACATGTCTTTTTGGTTTAAGGTTTCCTATGATGGCGAATCTATCCTTACAAAATACTCGACCCGCGAGGCCTGAAATGATTGTTGAAATTAGGATCTGATTATTGACTGCCGGTAGTGGGCAGGGGGTTATGTGAATAAAATGTAGATCTTGAAGTGCCAGATGGGTAGCAAAGTTATGCCAAAAATTTTAACCATGGAAAAATGAATTAATGATCTGAAAGATCATGGGATATAAGTCCCCGTTACATGGGACCATTGAGATGATGTAAAAGATTGGTTTGAAACGCATATAAGCTGGATCTACCCTAGGACTTCAAGAGCTGCGTGAATTATGTTTCGCATATCGAACTTGATAAAATGTCTATCAAGTGAGAATCTGATCACTTCTTGATGAAGTTTAGATCGGCGAAAAGTTGCATTCATCAAAAACCCGTGAACATCATGGATAGAGAAAGTAAGTCAACATTAAGCCTGATCTTATTCCCGTATTTATGTTTGATGAAACTCGCGTATTGTAATGAATTACACTTGTGAGAAAAGACCGAATGTGGAGGAAATACCCACATGGCTTTAACTTTATAAGAAGCGAGTAGTAAGATAAGATGATCTTTGAGGACAAAGATCCTGTTTAGGGGTAAATGCTGTGACAATCCGTCTATTTATGGTTTATATTTTATTCTCAAATATTATTTAAAAACATTATTTTAATGTTATATTATGAACTCACTTATTTTTGGGAAGAAATTTGGATTTACGTCTTGAAGTAGCATCGACTACGTCTAAACTGGAGGATTCGACGTTACGTGCTTACGTTTACATACACCGTCTTTGGTGAATGTCCGACATTTCAGGAAATAAATTTATCCGTGAATATTATTTTGGAGTTTTAAATTTGTGTTGGTTCATAAACTCACAAATTTACGAGAAGAGATTAGGACTTACGATTATAATTTAACGTCCTTTACGACTAAACCGGAAACCTTAGGATTACGTATTTACGTTTTCGAACTCCGTTTTTGATGAGACAATTTTTATTAGATTCGTTTGTGCCGTTGATTCATAATTTATAAAAACGTTTTTCGTAAAACGACCCGAGGGCACGCAAATCGAGGAAACTAGAATCGAGGAATACCCGTAAATTAGTGGGATGAGACAAAACAAGTTTTGCCCCACCCCACTAATATGGGATGACAACATGTAAGCTACCACACCATTAGGTGTCAAAACTTCACAAGGAAGCTTGCACACTTGTTGCTTAAAGCTTAACTTGTAAGCTATACACCACAAAACCACTTGCAACAAACCATTTCTCACATTCAACTCATGCAAACCACCATAAACAATCTCGTCTCTCTCTAAAATTCGTCCACTATTCAACCAAAACACCCCATTTGATCTTGATTCAACCATAAACTCTTATGTTATTCATGCATAAGATGAAAAACCTTTGAAGCCTTGAAGATTAGAGGTGATCTTAACATCCAAAAAGGAGTTTCCATGGAGTAATGGGCTGATTTTCAAGAAGATAATCATCCATTTGAAGGACCCAAGAAGTTCATTTGCCAAATTGAAGATTTGATAACAAGAACCAAGTCTTGTTCATCAAAAACCTCATCTTTTCATCACTAATGGTGGTATAGAGATTGTCCTTCCTATCCTCTTGTTATTTTGATTATGTAATCTTGTATTTTCTTTATTTATGTATTTGTATATGATGATGAATGATGATTAAAAATATTATGTGGGGATTTGGTGTTGATAGATGATACACGGATTTTGCTTGGGTTCATTATTAATGTTCTCGGAATCCTCTCGAATTGATCTCGGTCTTAAGTGGAATGATTTGTTCTTGGTTAATAAAAAAATGGTTGGTTTGTTTATCTATTTTAAACTAATAACAATTAATTAAGTGTCGAAGAGTAAAATTAAAGATTTAAATGATTAAAGTAAAAGACGAATTTAAAATTATATGCTTGGAAACTTTAAAGATTATACTAGAAAAACAAATAGACATTCAATAAAAACTAACACTTGGAACACTTTGTGAAAAATATGAATTTGGTTCAAAAAGACTAAAAGAAAGTAAGATCGGAACAAAACACCTCAAATCGGATTAATGAAAAAGAAATGCACCAATCGGAATATATTCCGATTGGGTTGATCGGAATGTAGGGCAAAGTTACAATCGGAATATAGCAAATTGAACCGATCGGAATATAGGGAAAATAAGAGCAATCGGAATAATTAAAACTTGTACAATCGGAATACGGCTGAACAACTCCAATCGGAATGTGCTGAAGGGGACGAATCGGAAAGTTAAGAGAAAACAACAATCGGAATATGCTAGAATTACTCACCGTCGGAATATTTGAAACGGAACCAATCGGAAAACAAAACCCTTTTCCGATTGGACTCAATCGGAAAGGGTGGGATGCCTGGTCGGAATACGCAATCGGAAAGGGGCTTTCCCTTTCCGAAAATAGTGCAAATTCGGGACAAAAGCAAGGGAAATAAGCTATTAGGACAAGCTAAACCCAACACTAACTCGAATCTTATAAAACACTGATTAAATAAGCAATAAAAACAACTTTTCTAACTTTTAATAAGCAAACTTATTAATATACTCAAGAAAGAAATGAACTTTTTATATAAACTTTATGAAGAAAATAAGCAAAACGACAAATAAGCCAATAAGAACAAGGATCTCAAAGCTTATTTATGTAAAAACTTAAGGAAACATAAAAAGTAAACAACTTTTTAAGCACAAATCATAGATGAACAACACGGATCATACGAGATTTGTACCAAAATCAATAAAAGTAAAAGAAAGGAAGGATGAGATTAAAGATTAAAAACTAAAAACATGATCTTGATTAATTAAAGATAATACAAAAGTTTGAATTTGAAAGAGAAAAGAGATGAAATCTAGTGAGAGAAAGTTCTAAACTTTCTCTCTCTAAAACTAGATAGAAAAACTAAAAACTAAAACTAAGTGTGAATTTTTGTGAAGTAAGGGCCTTTATATAGGCGTGTACATGGTGGTGATGGGCTTTGTGATTGGGCTTTTGTTGGGCTCCTTTTTCTTCTTTCTTCTTTAGTCTTCATGCGTCTTTAAATAGACGTTTCCGACTTGGATTTGAGAAGTGTCAGTGAATAATTCCAACTCGTCTTATAATCTTTTATTTAATAGACTCGAGTTCTTCGACATATATGAATCTTCCATCTTTGGCTCTATTCTTCGATAAATCTTCAAATAGGCACAATGACTTCAAATCTTTTGCATCTCTTGGACAATAGACTTCGTCTTGAGTCTTTTTCCTTGATAAAACCCGTGCAATCCCATGTTTTCTTCAATATTCATCCGGTTAGCTCTGAGAACACAATAAACACAAAAACCACGCATAATTCCAAACAAATGATATTAAATACGTGTTTTGGTCTTGTTTTAGCCAGAATTAAGTGGTAAAAGGATGGGTGTTTTCACACCTATCAATAGATTTGATAAACATGAGTAAAAAGATGGAAAACCACATGTAAAATGGTTAAAATCTTGCTAAATATGATGGCTGTATAAAAACAGTAAGTAACCAAAGGTTAAACTGATAAAATGATAAAATGGAATCTATTTACAGTAAGTGTTAGATGTCATACACATGTGAGATTTGGCCATGCAATTGAATCATCAAAATGAGTGAGATATGATCAAAACAAGATTAGTGTACCAATCTGAATAGTCTGTTTTGTAGGGACTGTTAAGGATATTTAAACATGGAATGAGCAGTAGCTATAGCTAACTTATTTGTAGCAGATAATATGAAGTTTATGCCATCAAAAAATGAGCTTCTATCTCCTTATAGAACTCAAGATATGATAAAAATGGTGAAGATGAAACTAAAAATCAGATTTTGAAGAATTAATGTTTAATAGTATTATATAAGCACTCAAACTAATATACTATAAAATGTGAATTAAAACCCACTAACTTATAAATTTCATTTATATAAATATGTATAAGGTTAAATAAATTTACACTTTATAAAAATGATAGTTGAATAAGATTTATAAGTTATAAAAACTATAAACATGATTTTTACGACTTTTTCGGCTATTACCGTAAAATTAACGTTTTTCGCCAATTAAAACTTAGATGATCAAACCCGTCTTATGTAAAGTTTTTAAAAGTCATATACTGATATATAAGTACCTAATACAAGTAAAAACCGATAAAACCCGAACTATATGACATACGGACATTAACGAGCTAAGTTAGCATATTGGACTAATAATTTAACTAAATAAGTTAAACACTTATAAAAATTACTTATTGGGCTTAACCCATTTGGGCCCAACATGTAAAGTATAAATATTGATAATACAAGTATAAAATGGATTAATACAAGTTAAATAACTTATAATAAGGTTATTGGACTTAAAATATGTAAATAGGTAAAACTAGTAAGAAGTTACCAACACATAAACACTAAAATGAGTAAAAATATATAAACCCACTTGATCATCATCATATATATAAAGTCATCATATATATACATAATTGTTATTTTTATAAAATCATTGGACAAAAGTCTAAGACAAGTATTATTTGTCTAGGTTCCTATGATTGAAGCACGTACCGTACATCCGAATTGCCGATAACCCGCTTTCCCACATCAACGTGAGTTCATAGACTCGCACACTTTTAAATGTTTTTATGAAATGTTTTATAAACCCGCGAGGGAGATAACATGTTAGTTTTTATAAAATAGGACACTAGTTGTCCCGATTGTCTGTTTATTGATTTGGACCCGAATGATTGTATGACCCGATGAATGATTAATGACCCGATAGGCGAAATGAAATGGATTATTAAAGTTAGGTTATTTCACTAGAAGTCCCATTAGCATGAACTGTGAACTACCGGGATTTGGTAGACGCTTATGCATATAATAGTACTACTTGGGGACGATCACCCCAGTTCGCGCCTTGACGGTTGATCCCCGTCGTGCCACATTGATTGGCAAGCGAATTTATGTATGAGAAGATTTACACAAGCGTGATTATTGTGACGACACGCTAATTTAGATGGGCAAATTGTGTTTCGGGCTAGCTACCCGTTGTTTGTTGTAGTAAGGTAACAATGTCATGCGGCTTATAATAATCCAAATAACAAAAATACTGCTATAAGCATTGAATTACAATATATTGCCTGACTAGCAATATAGGGTCTATTTATCGATATTATGTTCGTGTTTTGGTTTTATATAACCATATCCATATAACGGTTTTTATTTAACTTTATGCAATGTTACAAAACGTATTGTATGATGTTTTTAAGGATAATGGTTCGTATAATGATTTTGAAGGCGAAAGCCTATATTATGATTTTTGATAACGATTTGTATAAAATGACTTTGGCTATTTTATGGCCTATTACAAAGATTTGTACAAAATGATTTTCGGTAATAATTATATACCGACAATATATTAATGCTTTTATTAAACTCTATGAATTCACTCGGCGTTATCGCTGACCTTTTCTTTTAACATGTTTTATCTCAGATACTTGAAGGTAATTCTCGGGAAGACAACAAGAATTCATGTCCCGCACTTAAACAACAATTTCCATTCAAAGGCTTTGTAAAACCTGTATGTAATACAATGACTTGGGACCTATGTAAATTTGATATTTATGATTGGAAATGCTTTATTATAAAACGACGCGATTTTTAAGCGTTGTCTATGATGTGAGTAATGTGTTATCCCGTAACACCAACGAGTCTTCCGCTGTATTGAATTGTGTAAATTTGGGGGTGTTACACATAAGATAAACATACTTAAATAACTTATTGACTAAATCTTTTAAACACTTAAAAATATATTCTGAATTATTATCTTCATATTTTGTCCACCAGCTTGAAGAATTCATCATTGGCAGATTTAGTCCTTGTCTTTGTGTTAAGATTATTCTTGTCAGTTCCTTGATAATTCTTATCAGCGTCTCATCTGTCAACGCCTCATTTACTCTGTCAGCGTCCAAGTTCCTCTTGTCAGCGTCTAGGAACTTGGTCAATTTTATTCCCAACAATCCTCCCCTAAACTTGATATCTACTCTAGTAATCAAGTTTCTGATAAAATAAAATACACAGAGAGGATTCTTACAAACATAAATATCCCTGAATTTGAGTAATAATAAATCTCGAGAAGTCAATCACTCAAATCACTTGTATAGTCAGCCTTTACTTGGTCTTAATCATCTTCAGCACCTGTAAAGTCTTTGGAGCTTTCTTTATTACTTTTGTCACTCAAATTCGATTGCTCCTCCCCTTTTTAAGACTCCTCTCCAAGATAAAAATACAAGGACAGAACTAAGAACGTCCTCCTTGCATTAGCTTCCAAAACAACAAGTCTATCAGTTCAAAACAGTGATCCTTGACAATTTGTACCATTTCTGTATTATGCTTTTACAAGCTAATACAAATTTTCGTCAATTCCATTAATGTCAAAGGTTTCATACTGTCCTCATCCACATTCGGGAAATGAATCCTCAATGTTGATTCATAGGACATGGGGATGGACTTACTGATGATAAGACTGACTTGACCTGCATTAAAGCTAGTGCCAATAGTCTCAGCCATCTCCATAACACTATACACCCTTGTGAAAGTGATCTATGCTGCTACTAGATGTCAATCACTAGGAAAAACATCTCAATGATCATTAGGCTTCCAGATATCCAAAAATTTGAAAAATGAAAGGGTGATGAAACATTTTGGGACTATAAAGAAGTTTATAAATGACATCTACGATGTCATAGCATAAAATGTACTTGAGAATGTAGAAAACTTTAGTTAGAACATAAACAAAGGTAATAATCCTAAGGAAATTAACTAGACTCTAATAAGCAAGAGTGACAAACACTGTTCATGCATACACTCATGCAAAAGCATGATAGACACACATGAACTCTAGAGTCCTTTGTTCACAAATGCCCCAAAGAGAAAGTTAACTCATATAAAACCTTTGCAACTCCCCAAGTAAGCCTAAAAATATATATCTACCCCAAGTCACCCATACGACCACACCCAATTCTAGGTCAAAAGTCTTGGCAGCATGCAAAGTATATCAACTTTGCATGCTACAGTGCCTAACGTATTAGAAAACTAAATCGTACTCACCAGTGGACACAATCTAGAATTATGCAAGAGTGCTCTAAGAGTACCCAAAAACCTAGAGGTTTACCTCCCCTTAATAGAAGCATACAAATCATTATATGTGAAGAAGCAATATTTTATCTCAAGATAGGAACATAAACACTCCAACCATCATAAATAAAAGTTTGCAATTCTGTATCCATCCAAATGTAGCTCCATTTTCGTGCATAGTTAGACAAAAAACACAAAAGCACACCAATAGAGGCTACCCTTTCCCACAATAATGTCAGTGGATAAAAATAATAACAGTGTTAAGACCAACGATGCATGTTCCTTGAGCATCCACTATCCCAATATCCTTGATCATTAACCTGCTTTTGGATAGGCTGCTCAAAAAGAAAACAAATTAGTTTTCTTTGGAGATCCAAGCCTTGTCAGACTTGGATTTGTCCAATTGTTCAACTAGAGTGGACTTATTCTTTACCACAAATCCCTGTTCATCCCTTTGGGACCTAATCACCCAATTTGTTCCAATGAGTCTAGTAATGACCTTCTCAAGATATTTAAATCTATTGCAACTCATTGAAATACCATTAAAATTGGAGTTTTGCTCTTGTTTAGGTTTCCCTTTTAAATAAGATGATGCTTCAGACCCTTGACACTTATTAACCAAGTATCCTTGTTTATATGGTCTAAAATAAGGTCTCATACAACACTTGGAGCTGTCAGCGTTGCATTTGTTCCTGTCAGCGTTGAACTTGTTCCTGTCAGCGCTGAATGTTTTCTTGTCAGCACTGAATTTGTTCTTGTCAGCGCCCAGACTAGGGTTTGCTATAGGAACATACTGCCTGTTTGACCAAGTGTTGGTCTTTTGAAAGGGTCTTTGACCTTGGGTATTAGCTGCCTTAGAGAAGAAAGGAGCTGGTCTAGTAGCCTGTGGTCTAGTGTGGACAAAATCTCTATGGTTGAAATTGGATGACCTATTGTCAGCGAATGAATTGTATCCACTGACACAATTATAGGCCAAATGTGAGAAGCTCCCACATGAGTAACAAGCCTTTTTAGTCACAAACTTAGGCTTAGACTGATAAAACCCTGTCCCATTAACACTTGCTTGGCTTTTGAATGACCTAGGTTTCCTATACATTTCAGCATATTTAACACTAGGTTGTTTCTTAATTAGGGAGCCAAGATTAACAGCTTTTCCAGTGATGGGATTAGTCACAGTGATAGGTGTAGATACTACTGGACTCTCAATGGGTGTAGGCACAAATGGACTCTCACTAAGCATCCCACCCTTATTAAACAAAGTGGGGTTGGCCTTCTTCCACTCTTCTAGGTCAATAACCTTTTGTTGATATTCCTCAACTGGAGAAAGGACTCTAGGTGGAGGAATAAACTCCTCTTCTTGGAGTTCTGGAATACCATTCCAAGAGAGATCCTTTCTATGGACACCATAAAACTTCCCAACAGGTGGTGGAACAGCCACGTATTCTTTCAACCCAATCCCAGACATATCCCTAGAGTCTCTTTGTTCACTGACACACTTTTCTAGGGTTTGGCTAGCTTTATCAAACTTTTGAATCTTAAGCCCTACATTCTCTTTATCTTTAATGGCCTCATCTAACTTAGCCTATAACTCAGCCCTGACTCTCTCCATGATGTTTCTAATCTCAGTACTAGCATTTAAATCATGTTTTAAGATATTGATTTTATCTTTTAGGTCAAACTCCATTTTCTTATACTCCAACACAGTCTTTTCAGTATCAACGAGTGCCACTTGATAATTAGGTAACTTGCATTTTACGTCTAAAACATTTGATTTTAATTTTAAAATCTCTTTATTAAGTCTTTCAGTATTTAACCTACAAGAAGAGTCATCACATACCTCATTATCAGAACATGAAGAAGAATTGGAACTTGTGGAACTTGAAGTAGACGTGGACTTAACTGAAAACATCATCAGATTCTTCTTCACCTTCTTCCTTAGCTTGGGTCACCTCACGATATTGGATCTCGTTCTTCAAATCAAAGTTTCTCAACAAGCTCTGATACCACTTGTTGATCCCAAACTTAGATCGATTTAGCTTTGTGTTATCGAGTTTAAATCAAGTATAACACGTAGAGAAACTTTGTGTATTCGACAATCTAAGTATTATGCGGAAACTAATACTCAGAACGAAGAACAAACAGAATATATGAATACCAAACTTTCACTTTGATTAATAATAACAATGAAAGATTACAATGAAAGTGTTATGAGATATGTGGAAGAGGTGTATGTGAGATCTGTCTTATGTCTAACCCTAAGGCCTCCTTTTATAAGTTTAAGGAGCCTTGTACAAAAAGCTAAGATCAACTATTTTAGGAAGAGACGTAAGATAAACATACTCAAATAACTTATTGACTAAATCTTTTAAACACTTAAGAATATATTCTGAATTCTTATCTTCATATTTTGTCCACCAGCTTGAAGAATTCATCATTGGCAGATTTAGTCCTTGTCTTTGTGTTAAGATTCTTCTTGTCAGTGCCTTGATAATTCTTATCAGCGTCTCATCTGTCAACGCCTCGTTTACTCTTGTCAGAGTCCAAGTTCCTCTTGTCAGTGTCTAGGAACTTGGTCAATTTTATTCCCAACAAGATTTATGAGTAATCGTCATCAAAATAAAGTTGTTTATGAAACACTTTGGAAAACTTAATTGTTTCCATAACAAAGAACATCTTTGTAAATTTATTTTTGATTCTTATTCAAGAATTAAGCATGAAAATGTTTTTATTTTAAACATGATGATAAAATTTGACGAACTGAGTATTGCATCGTTAATTTTAAAATTGTATATAGTTGCGCGCCTATATATAATTTTGAAGGGACCATGCAAGGCTGATTAGTAGTCACCATGAAAGTGTTAATAAACACTACATTTTCTTTGAAGTTGTGAAAGATTAAACTTTACGAGATCTATAAGAAGTGAAAAAATAGGGTGTTGGGTCCACTAGATGTGGATCTTGCAGCCTGTCAGGAACGGTGAACGACTTCTGTAATCACAAGTCTATTCACAGAGAGACTCTATACACAATATAAGTGCGGAATACAAATACTATAAAGAAGTACAGAATAACTATAATGACTTGATCCTTTCTAAGGATTTCTAATATTGATAATGACTAGAATTACGTTTGATGAAGGTGTGTCTAACCCTTCTGCCAAAGGTTCCTTTTATACTACAAGGAAACACTAATACATCATTAAACAAAACGTGTAAAACTGATATGCATATCCTTTCCTAACATATCTCATGCATATCCTAACAGAAGAATAAATAAATAATAAAGTTTGACTTTAACTAGGACCAGGAGCACGACTTGCTCCTACTACTACTATGACCAGGAGGAAATACATACCTCCTAGTCCACCTATTACAATAAACTATACCAATGGTCCTAACAATCCTCCCCTAAACTTGAATTTGACCTGTTGAGTTCAAGTTTCCTGGTAAAATGTTCAATAAAGCGTGAGGATTGAAACAGCAAAAGAAACAGCAGCATCAGCAAGATAAAAAACATAAGAACCGCCGCCACATGGAACACTAGAAGCTTCTCCAAAGCATGAAACAAATCAGCATCATGTTGAATCTTTACAGCAACATGAGCAGATTTGATGAGCCTTTACCAAGTAGCTGCTCGCTCTTGGGCTAGCCAGTCTTTCTGGTGGAATAAGCATCACCCTGGGAGACCAGAACCCAGCCCAACTCTTAGAACGTGAATCAATGGTGAGTGGGGGTACCCTGATGATTTTAGGCAAACCATCACAGCCGTCAACGGATTTGATATGTCTTTACCAAAAGTCGTACCCCTCTGGACTCGCCAACTCTTAGCAATGAAGCATCGGTGAGTTGAAAACCCTATAGCTTTAAGCAAGCTATTACAGCTATCAACGCATTTGATAAAATCTTTACCAAGAGACGTACCCCCTTGGATTAGCCACTTTTCAGTCTAGGAACATGGCAAGTGAAAACCATCCAGTTTTGGGTAACCTGGCAACCATCAACGGATTTGAGAATCACACCGGGAGCCGTACCCTCAAGGTGAATCAACTCTTTCTTGTCGGTTAGACATGGTGAGTTGAGGACCATTTGTTGTGAGGACCAAGTCCAACACCAGATGAAACAAGCAACCAGCACAAGTGTGAATCAGCAACAGGAACCCAAAGTTTGAATCAGCAGATGGTATTGTATTCACAAGTGTAAAATCCATGAATTGTTTAAAGTATAAGCAGATATTATATAAAAAGTATTTTTTTTAACTATAATGAATGAAAGTCACCAATCACTTTACATATTGGTGAAAAGAATTGCAGTATGAACAGATAAACAAAAAACAATAAACATAAAAACTTACAAACCAACCATATCACAGACCAGAAGCAGCCACCTTATCAGCTTGCAAACGAGCTTGGATCCCTTCCACCAGTGTAGTTGCCAAAGAAGACTCATTCTCGGAAGGGGCATTAGAAATCTGCAAGTGACAAGCAAGCATGGCCTCCATCGAAGCAATCGTCAACGGATAATCCAAATCTGTAAGCATGGACACCATAAAACCAGACGCCAACTCTAACACATGCACACCACAGCCAGCATATAACTTCCATCGCTGGATGACCCATTGTGGCTGATCCTTCCAGACACCAGAAACAGGAGCATGGGGAGGGGCATCAAGCATCATCTTCAAATCAGCCCATACTCGCAGACCAGGCCAGGAGGGCACATCACTAGGATGAACAGGCATACCAGCATCCACAAACCCATATAAAGCCATAAGATCTTTACGATTCGCCCAGGACAAAATACGCTGCAACCCCGAAGCATATCGAACAGAACCATCGCTAAGAGTAATCCTATGAGAGACAGTACCCGGTAGAGTCGTAGAAGGCATAACCGTCCAACCAGTAAGAGAACCATTACCCAATGGCAAGTCGGAGTCACTATCGGAAGCTGCATCAATAAGATTTTCGAGAGCACGCTTCTCATAGAGAACAGACTTGCCACGTCTAGCACGCCTAGCCAATTTCTTGCGGATGGAACGACGAGGGTTGGGAGCACTAGGCGAGGGTTCAACCTATACCTTTACCTTAGCAGCAGGAGTGGGATCAGTAGAAGTAGAATCAATAGTTTTCCCATCCAAAGGATCAACAGGAGTTGCACCAGAAGAAGGAATAGGATGAGGACCAGGCACGGGTGGTGATGGTGATGCCATAGCAGGAGTAGCAGTGGTAGTGGTAGTGGTAGCATAGGTGGTGGTGGTAGTAGGACCTAGAGAAGAAACAGGAGGAGCAACCGAAGGTGTAGGGGTGGTACCAACAGTAGAAACATCAACAACCGATGGAATAGCAGCAGAACCAAGAGGAGGATCAGATGTAGAACCAGTAGCAACAGCAGGTTGAGAAGTAGGCACCACACGTGGAGGAGGACGATAGATGAAACGCTCCAGAATTGGGGTGCTCTAATGCTTGATCATTCGTTCATAGAGCGCCTTAAGCTCATCAAAAGCCAATGCCCGAACCCGTTCCCACGTCCAACCAGTAGTGAAATAAGCAGCCGACTGATACTTCACATACCGCTGCATCTGTTTCCGCTCCTCAGTTTTTGTCAAAGGCCTGTTCTTACGCTTCTCACGAAGTTGTGCAACAAGCGCCAACTATTGCTTGCGCATTAACACCATTGCTCGAGGAATACAGTTATGCTCGTTCACATCAGAACCAAGAGATCAGTAAACTGGAATAATACGTGGTAAGAATAGTCAACACCCGCATCCAATCGCTATCATCCCAATGCATAGCATCATCTTGCACCTGTTCACGTCTCTGCTGCTGAAGAGCTTCCTCCTCAGCCCGAGCAGCTTGGTCAATTTCTGCTTGCATTCTTTGAGCAGCCTCCTCACCCAACCGATCCTCCTCAAGTTGTCTGCGTGTACACTTGCGAGGGGGTGAGGGAGCATCAGTCATGGGGGCTTTCCCCTTCGGATCATGAGATGGGCCAGCAGTGGAACCAGCAGTAGGACCAGCAACAGCTTCCTTTGGTGTAGGGACAGCAGCAGGAGAAGGAATGCTGGAGGAAGTAGGAGGAACCAGCAGATCATCATACAAATTATCAGCAAAGGCAGCCTTCGCCAAAAAATTCAAACCATCCTCAACAAGGTCCTCAACCTCCTCATCAGAATCAGATTGAACCACATGCTTCTTCCTTCGCCTCTGCTGTGTCTCCAAGGCTTTAATCCGATCAGCCATGGGAAGAACAAATTCCCGGGTAAGCTTACGATGTTGATTCAAATCTGCTTCCAAGGAAAGAATCCGTTCATGGTACCTGTGCATGAGAGCAAGTAAAGAAGTAACTGTAACAGGCTCCTACGCTTTCCCACCAAGAGGACTTGGGTTAGGGAAGGCGTCATTGGAACCAGAAGCAATAAAGGGGTCAACATCATGAGCACTAGCACCAGAAGGCTTAGAAGAAGACTGTGTAACAGGACTAGGAGGGGGGTATCCACAAATGGAGACGAATGTGGCTTTGAAGAAGGATCAACATTGGAAGTGTATGGCCTTTCAACCACCACCTCCTCAACCGGCTCTTCCACAACCACATTAGGTGCACCATCAGCAGGATGCTCCTCCTCCATTGGGTCATCACCTAATTGAGGTTCCTCCTCGGCGTGTTCAACCGGAGGAACAACATCAGGAGGACCTTGAGCAAGGCCCAACATTGCATCAGTAAGGGGCCTCCACTTCCTGCTAAACCCATGAGCCATGTTATAGTATACTTTAGCAGTAAGCTTAGAAGGCTCATACTCCTCCCTATCACGAGGTAGACAAACAAGTATCTGTTGTAAAAACCTAGGATACATCAGAAATTTCTTCCTAGAACCAGCACTAGACAGATTGCTAATCATCCCATCAAACAAATAACGAGAGAAATTAAATACCCTACCCTGTGCTATGCAGATTAGACCAGTAGCCAAAGGAGTAGGAAAAGCATCCCAACTCCCAGACTTGGGTAAACAATGAATCAAAAAGTGCACTAGAAGCTTCCATTGGGGGGAAAACCGATTCTTTTGGAAGTTAAACTTCCCCCCATGGTTGTACCCAATAGCAGCCATCCCCTCCAAAACCTCAGCATACGGGATGGAAACAACACCACCTTCATCTGGAAGATGAAGGGAACTCCGAATAGAAGCTTCACTAACCACATAAGAACGTTCATCTATGGTAGCATGGAGTTCACGTGGACGACCAACCACAGCCACAAGTCGAGCAGAAGCCCAAAACTGACGAATCACACTATCATAAACAATAGGGCACACAGTAAAAGCATACTTGAGGTTAGAAGCCTCAATGAATTCTAGAATTTCAGTGAACTCATCACGGTGTGGACCATCTCCTAGATAAGCGACCTTATTGTTAGCAGGTTGGTATACCAGGGCAGCCATTGATGTTGATTAGAAGGTATGGATGATGATTTGTTAGGGTTTGAGAGAGTAGGAGCGGATGTGTGTGTGTTATGAATGTGATGAATGAGTCAAGGGGGGTAAATTGACCATAAATAATGGTCTTAGTAACTGTTCATTGACCCCTAATAATAGGGGTTTCCCTTTCAAATTAGGCAGTTAATGCAAAGTAACCACTTACCCCTTTTAACATTATTTGCAAATCCCAATTTACCAAAGTTAAATAAGAGGATATATACCAGAAGTTGCATGCGTTGACTAAAAGTCAAAGCGCACAATGTTCAATACTAGAAGTAGAATGTGGTCAACAGAAGTCAACAAAGTGAACAGTGTCCCAAACCAAGACCAGAAGTCAACCATCACTTGACAAAGAAGGATTTTTATCCACTAGAAGCCAACCAAGAACGACTAGAAGCTAACCATTAGAGACTAGAAGCCAGTCATGAATGAAGACAACCATCAGAAGTGAGCAAAAACCTCCACTAGGAGTAACACACACCACCAGAGTCCATTCAATATGTTGTTAAAATCTACCAATATGTTAGTCTGTGCAAATAAATATGTACACTAAGCCTCCCCTTAGGCTTAGCCTCCCCTCAATCCTAGGTCTCAAGGATTGACCATCCCAATGTGAACCACCAAGTGGTTGAACCGAGGACCATCAAAGGCTTTAGTCAGCAGATCAGCAACATTATCATCCGTATGAACCTTAAGAACCTGTATTAACTTCTTCTCATTGGCATCCCGTATAAAATGGTGCCGAATTTCAATATGTTTTGTACGTTGATGAAAAACAGGATTCTTCACAATGCAGATAGTGCTTTGATTGTCAATGAAAATTTTGGTGTTCATAAAATTGAACCCATAATCCAGCATCTGATTTTGGATCGACAAAACTTGTCCACAACAGCTAGCAGTAGCAACGTATTCAGCTTCTGTTGAAGAAGTAGCTACGATCGTCTGTTTCTTGCATTGCCATGAAATAAGTCGTCGACCCAAAAATTGACAACCACCAGTAGTAGATTTTCTGTCATTATTAGCACCTGCATAGTCACTATCACTATATGCTTCAAGAACAAAAGGTGATTCTTTAGGATACCACAAGCCAAGCTTGGGTTGAACATTGATGTACTTGAAAATCTTCTTGACTGCATTCAAGTTAGAAACTGTTGAAGCCACCTGATGTCTAGAACAAGCACTTACTGCAAACATGATATCCGGACGTGATGCAGTCAAATACATGAGTGAGCCAATCATAGACCTGTACATGTGAAAATTTACTGGAGGATCTGACTCATTCTTGAGTTTGACTTTAGCAACTTCATAAGGTGTTGCTGCTGGTCTAAGAGGATCCATGTCAAACTTCTGAAGGATCTTATGAACATATTTATCTTGACTTATGAAGATCCCATCCGACTGTTGCTTGACTTGAAGACCATAGAAAAATGTAAGCTCTCCCATAGCACTCATCTAAAATTCACCCTTTATCAGCTGTTCAAACTCATCACACCATTCCTTTTTAGTAGAACCAAAAATAATATCGTCCACATACACCTGAACAAGGATAATGTCCTTGGTGTTCCTCTTAAAAAATAGTGTTTTGTCAATTGTGCCTCTTCTATAGCCATGTTTCAACAAGAAAGTTGAGAGACGCTCATACCAAGCTCTAGGAGCCTGATGAAGTCCATAAAGAGCCTTGACCACCTTGTAAACTTTCTTGGGATGAAGTGGATCGACAAAGCCCTTAGGTTGAGTGACATAAACTTCCTCATCAATCTTTCCATAGAGAAATGCCCTCTTGACATCCATCTGAAAAACTATAAAACCCATATAGGAAGCAAAAGCCAAATACAGAAGAATGGCCTCAATCCTAGCAACAAGAGCAAAAACTTCAGTGTATTCAATGCCTTCAAGTTGTGTATGACCATGTGCAACCAATCTCGCCTTATTTCTCACCACAATACCCCGTGCATCTTTCTTGTTTTTGAGAATCCATTTGGTACCAATGGCTGTCTTTCCATCCGGCAAGTCAACTAGGATCCAAACATTCTGAAACAAGAATTGCTGCATTTCCTCCTGCATAGCTTCCACCCAACTTTGATCCTCAAGAGCATGAGAGACTGATCTAGGTTCCACCTGTGAAAGAAAACAAGCAAACAAACAATGTTGAAAGTCCGTATGATTATTACGCTTTTGATCTTCAATATAGCTCACAAGAGCATGATGATCAGACGTGGCCTTCTTATGCATTCTGCGTGTCTTGACAGTTGAACCAGGATCTCCAATGATTTGAGTAGTAGGGTGATCTTTGTGTGATTGCAACACTGGATTGGAAGCTACCTCCACTTCTGGTGCCAAGTTATTAAGATCCCCAACAAAGTCATCATCATATGAGGCAGCATTGAAAATGCCATCTATTGGTTTTTTTAATATCATCCAGCTTGGTAGAAGACTTCTTTTGATGGTTCCCCAGGTCAGAAGGACTGGAGAATCTAGTATGGGAAGTAGATTCACTAGCCGGACTATCAATAGGTGTTAAACTAGCACTAGGGGTAGTAGTTGGAGTACTAGGAGCAGCTTTGTCAGTAGGCGTATTCAAGGGAAACTCAAAGCCACCTTGAGCAGCTGCTATAGTAGCCTCTTGTTGTTGTTTGAGTAAAGTGTCAAGAGATACTTGTGAATCCAATACATCCAATGGAGTTGCATCACTAGGAGGAGTAGGAGAGACTGTGGTGGAATAGGATGGAACAACAAAAATATCATCCTCGTAATCTGAGTCGGAAAGACTAGAGTGAGCACTTGTACTAGAAGTTGCCAACACTTGTGGACCTACATCATGGTAAGTTTTGAAACGAAAATATCCTAATGAATCACTAAGATAATCAAGATCAAAATACCATTTAGGACCCTTGCCTTGGATGTTTGACTTCTCCTCAAAATTGTGGAAACCTTGGTTTCCAGATTTTTGAAGCTACTAGGAATGATCATTGTTCATATGATTAGATAATCAAAGCGGAATTAGAACAACAATCATTAACAAGGTGTTTAGGGCACAAGAACATGAATTAAAACACAATTGGATTGTTCATTATATTAATAACAAACAACCACTAGAGGTGTATACATTGAATCCCACGTCTAGTGCACACACGCTTTTAGGTTTACATTGTGAATGAAAGTATGAATAAAACCTAAGACCCTTGGTTCCTTTTATAGTGTAAGGATTAGGATTTACAAGAGATAATAACAAATAAACAAGTAAATCTTCTATTTAAATAAACTATGCAGAATATATCTTGCATGTTTATCTAAATAGAAGCTTCCATAAGTTTCTTGTCTACATTTCTATCAACTCTTAAATTACATGTGACAATGCTTGGATTGCACACGACAACTCTTGAGCCAACAACGCTTAGTTTGTTCTTGTCAACGCCTAAATTTCCCTTGACAACGCTTAGACAATATCTTCATGTTTTCTTCGTTTTTGAGTTTCTGCCACATCAACTTTTTGACCCAACAATCTTCCCCTAGTTGATGGTGGCAAAACTCTATGTGTATCTCTTGTAAGTTGTACATGATCTTCAAATTTCTTCCCCTCAAGTGTAGCATGTATTTCTTCCCCTTTTTGTCACATCAACAAGGAAGTAAACAATGTATGCAATCTTTGAAGATTCTCCAAATGTAGCCTCTGTGTAATGATTTTGAAGAACAATTAATATGATATTTTTGATGTAGAAGTAGAGTAACCCAAACCTATGTTCCATATCTTATACTATCCACATGATGAAAAACTTATACTAATGACCAAATATAAGTAGACCTCGATCTCTTGTCAATATTCTCATCCTTTGTGAGACACTGAGCACGATAATGTAACTCCTTCAAGTGTTATGACAAGTCTTCATCACCAACCATGTAAAGCACGAACAAGTTACCTTTAAAGTCGCTAGTGCATGACTTTAAGATATGATAGAACACAAACTCGCGAAAATCTTCTTCAATCATCAAACTTACCATAAGAATTCTTCCCCTTAAGCTAACACCTCTTCATGAAGACTCTCATTACCTCACGAATTGTTGCTAACTCGCTTTAAAATCATTAATTTTGTTTAAAAATATCCGAGCCATAAATATCAACATGATATTATAAATTAAAACGGAGATTCCATGTACCTTCGTGTGTAAATACCACCTTTTTGTGTGCTCAAAACGTACCAATTTTCTCAAACAGCAGCCTTCCTTGTGTTTTTCAATATCCTCTTTATCCAAGATCTTTATCAGTTGTATTGTCCGATATCGGACAATACCTATCAGCGTTGGAATTCATATATCGGACGACACTGTCAATGCTATCAGCGTTGACTTATTCTGTCAGCGTCAACATACTTCCTGTCAGCGTCAATATCAATCTTGTCAGCATCATGTTTGCATCATTGAAGCTACGTCATATATAGTATGTCCAAATTGAGTCCCAAAATTATAGGAAGCATTTATAAGAAAATAAACACAATCCCATAAAGTTTCTATAAATTTGGTAAATGATTTGTTCTCCACGTCTGCTTTGGTAAATAATAGGAATGTATATCCCTATAAAGTTGCAGCAAGATAACTATGACATCCTCCAAAAATCACGCACAAACATGCATTGAATAATCCCATGTCTGACTTTCTAGAATTTCTCCAAGATTATCGTAGGATTATGACTGTTTCCCTTAAATTGTGGTTGAAAAATAGAAAACAGCATATCTGAATAAGTAGCAGCCACAAATCTCGCTTGCAATCATACCTTTCACGTCACTCAAACGTAGAGTACTGTATGAATTCATTGTGAACTGCTTCCATCACCATGATCTGCTGATATATTACCCTGTTGATCCATTCAGATCTAGGGTTCTTCGTATCAAACCCTCATCTTAACAGACCTGAATCCCTCATAATTAGAAACCTAGGGTTTGTAATCAACCAATATTACAGTCATGATGAATTACGTTCTTGCTGAAGTGTAAATCAACCTAGGATTTGGGAAAAACCCTAAAGATCACGACTGTATCACTCTAGGGTTTAATGATTCGTGTTCTTGTTTTATCAAAAGCATCCACCTGCTGCTATATGTTGTATTAGGGTTTATAAAAGCCCTAAGAATGGCACATATCACAGCAATGATGAACAAAGTATACTAGGGTTCATCATGATTTTTAGAAAATCACTCACCAAAGCTAGTATACTTTATTATAATGAACAAGAACACATCTTCCTTGCTGTGTAAATACGATCTAGGGTTTGTAGAAAAACCCTAAATCATGATTTTATGTAAAACAGGAAATCTGAAAATCATCACTGCAGCCCACTTTGACGCCTAATAACTTCTTCCTGGGGATAAAACTCGACAATCCCTCTGGTGGATGTTTAGATATATGTATGTAGAACACACGTATAAAATTTCGTGACGATCCAACGGTTCAATCAAACGTTATGACCTTCTGAATACTACTGCGCACACAAAAACGTCCAGAAAAACCCTAGACGGATTTTTCTTCTTTTCACCATACACGAACACCTTGTTGGTCCTAGCATCACGAGCCACGAGGCTCTGATACCAATTGTGGAAACCTTGGTTTCCGGATCTTTGAAGCTACTAGGAATGATCATTGTTCATATGATTAGATAATCAAAGCGGAATTAGAACAACAATCATTAACAAGGTGTTTAGGGCACAAGAACATGAATTAAAACACAATTGGATTGTTCATTATATTAATAACAAACAACCACTAGACGTGTATACATTGAATCCCACGTCTAGTGCACACACGCTTTTAGGTTTACATTGTGAATGAAAGTATGAATAAAACCTAAGACCCTTGGTTCCTTTTAAAGTGTAAGGATTAGGGTTTACAAGAGATAATAACAAATAAACAAGTAAATATTCTATTTAAATAAACTATGCAGAATATATCTTGCATGTTTATCTAAATAGAAGCTTCCATAAGCTTCTTGTCTACATTTCTATCAAATCTTAAATTGCATGTGACAATGCTTGGATTGCACATGACAACTCTTGAGCCAACAACGCTTAGTTTGTTCTTGTCAACGCCTAAATTGCTCTTGACAACGCTTAGACAATATCTTCATGTTTTCTTTGTTTTTGAGTTTCTGCCACATCAACTTTTTGACCCAACAAAAATACCTGAGATTTATAGTTTCAATTACTCGCTTGGCTTGGAGATTGTAGACACGATAAGCCCGAGAGTGAGCTGAATCTCCCACAATGTATCATTCATCTGCCTTGCCATCAAACTTCCCCAAATAGTCACTAGTATTCAGAATGGTGACAAGACACCCAAATGGCTTCAAATGAGCAATATTTGGTACTTTGGCTGTTAGGAGCTCATAAGGAGTCTTCTTGTGAGGATTTGAAATAGAAACTCTATTACATAACTTGCAGTATTAACAGCTTCTGTCCAAAACATGGTTGGAAGCTTGGAATCGGCAAGCATTGTTCTAGCTGCTTCTATTAGAGTCCTGTTCTTTCTTTCTGCCACGCCATTCTGCTGAGGAGTTCTTGCTGCACTATAATCTCTTTTGATGCCTTTAGAATTACAAAGTGCTATGAGGTCTTTATTTTTGAACTCGGTTCCATTATCACAACGAATACCTTTAACCTTCTTGGACAACTGGTTCTCTATAAGGGTAATAAAATCTTTAAGAATTGAGTAGGTCTCACTCTTGGCAGCCATGAAGAAAACCCACGTAAACCTGCTATATCCATTAGTTACCACCAGACAGAATTGTTTGTGGTCAATGCTCCTAATAGAGGTAGGACCAAATAAATCCATGTGTAGTAGCTGCAATGGTTCAGTTATAAGGCTGAGAGCAGTAATGGCCTTGAAGGATGCTTTATGTTGTTTGCCTTTGCTGCAAGCAATACAATTAATATCATTTCTAAATGACTTGGGAGGTAAGCCAGAGACCAGGTTCATATTTGCTAGTTTGTGAATGGTCTTGAAGTTCACATGTCCCATCCTTTTGTGCCATTGAGTGGCTTCATCTTCTGAGGCTTTAGCAACTAAACATGCTAGTTGACAAGTAGGGTTGACTTCATTCAGCTTGATGCTATTGAGATTGTGTCTTCTAAGGATTCTGAGCAGAACCTGTGAGTCATCCGGAAGTTTAAAGTCTTTAGATAGCACAAGTGCATCAGTATCCGTAAAGAGGACAAACTGCTTCTTGTCATAAATCTGAGAGACAGATATCAAGTTGAAGTGTTGAAGTGCTTCCACATAGTAGACCTGCTCAAAATTAAGATTGGGCGTCTGAATTGTTCCTTTGCCAGTGATCCTGCCTTCACCTCCACCAAAATAGACCTTGCCGCCTTGAAATGGTACAAAGTTAGATAGAAGACTTTTATTTCCTGTCATGCTCCAAGAGCATCCACTCTCAACAATTCCTAGACTAGGATCTTGGTATGGAGTAACCTACAACAACAAGATAATAAAGATGTAAATGTTAGTGTCTTAAGGGGACCCAAAGCTTTTCAGGTTCGAGCCTTCCTTGTGGATCCTTAGTAGATAGCCAAGAAGATTGATGAGATCCACCGTTGTTCTTTGGTTGCCTAGTCATCATATTGGTGTTATTGTTTGCCCAAGAACAACCTGCTGAGGGCTTAACAGCAGTTCCCAAATTTCCCAATCCAAAATACATGTGGTCAAAATTACATGGATAAATTGGATTAAAATTCTGAAAATAGTTACTGGTTGTTCTATCTGATGTTAATCCAATGTTTCTCCAATGATCAGAAGCTAATGGAGAGGTTCTTCTAGAAGAAGAAAACGATTGAGCACTTGGATTGAGTCTTCTAGAAGAATATGAAACAACTCCTTGTGGACCAGGAGCAGGAAATGCTTGATGAACAGAAGAATGTTTGTCATAAAAATCACAGTCTTTAATCAAATGAAATGCACTTCCACAAACAAAACATGTTTTAATCGACCTTTTATTAGAATGACATTGTTTCATACTGCTAACTTTATTACACACAATTCTAGGAGAATCAATCTTCCTAGGACTCAATAAACCAGGACTAGACACTGTTGAATTAAAAGTAACTCTCTCTTCACACTTCCTAGCACTAGTAGCAGCATGATCATTCGACTTGGAACTTGTAGGTCTCGACTCTTCACTTGAACCACTTGATGCAGAGTCACTGGCTTTGTCACTGAAAGTGCACGAGACAAAGTCATTAGAATTAGTATAACTTTTTGGGGACTCATGCATCTGTGATCCATCCAAGTCATTATGCCTAGAAGTGGGCATGAAAGTTCCAGTAAGAGGTGGAGGGACAGCATGCATTTCTGCTGTTGGTTTAAACCTATTGTAACTAGGTTCTCCCTCTTCCTCTTTGTCGGTATCAAAGACACTTGAAAAAGATAAATCAAACACATCTTCTGAATCAATATATTTATCAAATCCTAACCCTCTTTTAGTCCTACCAGACATGCTACTATTGATTAATTTTGAAAGATTTTTAGGTGCCTTTTGCCATTTTTCAAATCTCAATAGTGTAGCATCTAATCTTTCTTTCGTCTCTTGTTTTTCTTTGATACTGTCATCTTTTACCTTTTATGTGTATTTAAGCATATTTGTTGTGTTTTCTAAATCGATGCTCAGTATCCTAATTTTATCCTGATACTCACGTTGAGTATCTTGAAGCCACCTCTTTTGTTGTTCCAATATGTTTAAAGAAGCCTTATAGGCTTGAACTTCTAAAAAATACTTATCCTTCTGATCATTTAAGTCATTATATTGGGACAACAATTCTTAATATTTATCATGACAACCAAGAGGACAATGTTGTACCTGAGGTGAGATGCCCATAAGAGCAAACTCGTCTGCTTCCTCTGCATCAGATAGATTCCCAGCAATCATTGCAAACACGTCAGTAGAGGACTCAGCTGATTCCAATGTAGTAGTCTGATGATCATTCCAGTTGACCATAGAGTCAACAAATACCAATGCCTTCTTGTCATCCTTTACCTCATGAACCTTAAAAGCTGAATATCTGCTCTTCTCCTGGTCATTCTTGTTAGGGCATTCCCTTGCAAAGTGACCTTGCTGCTGGCAGTTGTAGCATCGAACCTTGCTTCTGTCAAACCTTGTTGGCTCTCGTGGGTTGTAATTAAATTTACGGCCTGCTTTCTTCTCAAACTTGTGAACCCTAAGAGTGAGCATGGCCATCTACCATTTGAGATCCATTTCATCCAGGTCGAGTTTATCAACCTGTTTGAAGTCATCAAAAGCAAGTTGCTGTTGAGCATCAACGTCAGCAACAAAAGAATGAAGAACAGCTTCTACCATGCTACCAGACTTGGCTGTTGATTCAGGAGCAGAAGTATGCTGAAAAGTATGTTGAGAAGACACAGTATTGCTTGGGCTACTAGCATAAGACATGGGACTGGATGCCATAGAACTCACAAAGGCAGAATTAGTAGGAGTGGGAAAAGAATCACTTGAATATCCTCTCACATGAGGTTCAAAAGTTTTGAGCTTATGATATAGATCATCAAAGTTGAGATAGTCAAGCCCACCTTTTTCTTTTAGAGAGATTACCACCTGATTCCATGAGTAAGGTAAGGCTCTAAGAAATCTTGCATTAATATCACCATCGTCAGGTTTCGACCGAAGTTGATTCAACTGGCTCAATATCTTTTGGAACCTGTCATACCCTTGATGAATACCTTCAGTTTCTTAGATTTTGAATTCTGTGAATTCATCTCTCAGCATGGATCTTCGCATTTTCTTTGACTCCTCATTCCCACCAAACCTTGCTTTTATTCCATTCCAGATCTCTCTAGCATCATCCAAATGGTAGAAGTCACCCATGTGATCATCAGGAAGGGATTGAAGCAAAATAGTTTTTGCTTTGACCTCCTTCTGAATGGCTATGATTTCTTCATGAGTTTTAGGGTCAAGAAGAGTAATATTACCATTCTTGTCTCTTCCAGTCAGCTTCCTGTTGTTCCCATTCAGAATAACCTTCCAAAGGTCTTGATTAGTGTTGGTGATCCACCATTCCATCTTCATTGCCCAACTATCATACTCGTCCTTTTTCAGAAGAGGAAATTTACCATTTGTATTGGAAACCGTAGCAACGATCTGATGAGGTTGCAGAGTTTTAGGAGTGTTATCTTCTCCTGTTTGAGTAGAACTTGAGGCAGACATGATTAAACAAAAATGTTAGTAATAAGAAAAATTAATTCTTCTTGTACAGAGACTCTCCCAGGCTCTGATACCACTTGTTGGGTCCGCTAGATGTGGATCTTGCAGCCTGTCAGGAACAGTGAACGACTTCTGTAATCACAAGTCTATTCACAGAGAGACTCTATACACAATATAAGTGCGGAATACAAATACTATAAAGAAGAACAGAATAACTATAATGACTTGATCCTTTCTAAGGATTTCTAATATTGATAATGACTAGAATTACGTTTGATGAAGGTGTGTCTAACCCTTCTGCCAAAGGTTCCTTTTATACTACAAGGAAACCCTAATACATCATTAAAAAAAACGTGTAAAACTGATATGCATATCCTTTCCTAACATATCTCATGCATATCCTAACAGAATAATAAATAAATAATAAAGTTTGACTTTAACTAGGACCAGGAGCACGACTTGCTCCTACTACTACTATGACCAGGAGGAACTACATACCTCCTAGTCCACCTATTACAATGAACTATCCCAATGGTCCTAACATAGGGACATATTGTCAGAGACACCTACATATGTGCCCTTACCATCTATTCTTCAGAGTCGAATTTACTCTTCTGTGGATATTGTCTTAATTGACAATTGATATTCCAGTCTGTCCAATTCTCTCGTAGTGAGATACTTTGGAAAAGTATCTAATTATCGAGTGTTGATACCCGACTGGGCGCATCGACGTTTCTATCATTTCTTTTGATTAGATTTCATTTGAATGACCTGGGTAACGATCCGAGGAGCTTTCGAATGTGTACTCAAATCATGAAAACATGGGATATATTCATATTCGCTAATGTTTTCGTCTTTATCTGATTTGAAATTCTCTCGTGTAGATTATGCGTTGACCTTATTCTTTTAAGGTTAGTTATGTCTCCAGATATCCTTGAATTTGTGAAGGATGATGAGTTATTATTAGTCTTCTGAGAAGTTCACATCTTATCAATGGTAATAAAACTGGAAAGTTGATAGTGCCAGTAGAATGGATTGATTGACTATGACATAATGTCATTGTCTTAATTGATGGGAACTCGAGTAGAAATCCCCTAAAAAATAAGATGTTGATTATCAAAAGTGATCTAAATAATTCTTGTTGGATGACCATATCCTGCATTTAGACTTGAAATTATACCCTGAATGGTTATAAACTGATCACAGATCCTGTAATCTAGAGAACTTAAAGTAAATTTATTAAAAGATGTTTCTGTTATCTGAAACTTTAGGAGTTATTTGCTGGTGAATTACCTAGAATTTTGCCACTAAGGCAGGTTGAAATTGGTATTGATTATATTCCCGGTGCTGCACTTGTGGCGTGTGCACTGTACGTTAGCACCATCTGAATTAAAAGAATTATCGTAAAACTGAGAGAGTTGTCGGAGAAAGCTTTTATTCTACCAAGCTCGTCATCATGAAGAGCTATGGTGTTATCATTCCTTATATTTATGGATTACCGTGAACTGAGTAAATTGACAATCAAAATCGATATCTATTACCCAGGATGATAGATTTGTTCGATCATTTACAAGGTTCTAGCGTATGATCTAAAGATTTGATCCATGGCATGGTTATCATCAACTTCGCGTCCGCGAAAAAGATTATTTTCACTACATCCAGAACTTGTAATGAACATTATAAGTTTCACGTGATGTGGTTTAGATTGACCAATGCACATGTAGCATCCATAAATTTGGTGAATCTCGTGTGTAGGCTGTAATTTGATAAATTCATGCTTGTGATCATTAAGGACCATCTGTTTGTTTTAGGAAGGAGTTAACAATCATTTATAGACTGCCCGGGGTTGGTCGAGCAATGAAAACCTGTACCTTCAGTATTTAACATATGATTTAAGGCTTAATCCTTTACATTATTTGACAGTGTGATTTATGGTAGTGAAATCTATATTGACTCTTCAAAGATTAGAGCCATTTAAAGCTTTGGGTTATACCAAAAAGAAACTGCAAAAAAAAATTGTTTTGACAAATATTTATCCTACAAATTTTAAGGAATCATTCCCTTATACTCAGAACATTTAACTAAACTCCTTTATGGGTAAATGTTTGTGTATACCTCAAGACAACCTAAGAGGGATTGAGGAAACCATTTAAACCATGACTTGGAATTTGAAACGACAATTTTTGCTTTTCAACTAAGAAAATTTTGACCAAAGTATAAACAAATATTTTTTTGAACATTTACGAAACTTATTAATTGTTTTCGATAAATCAACAAAAATCGTGATAATTAAATTCAAATTTATTTTGAATTTTTTTATATAATTGGACGAACTAAGAAATTTAAAACTTTTTATGTTTACATTTCATAAAAATTAAATATTTATTATTTAATTACTTGTAATAACTATCGACGCTTTAGACGTGGATTGAGCAAAACTGATAAAAATGATAGTTGAGACGAAACTAAAACTTAGAAAATATGAAGAAAGAAATTCTGAGTGAATTGTGGTCATGATAATTATTTCATCAAGAAAGGTGAATGTAAATATTGACGTATTATGTAAAAAGGATAAAGAATCAATTAGGATGTGTTCCTTAGTAATGACTGTGCAAAATGATTTGCCCGAACAATTTAAAAATAAATGATGCTTGTAAGAGGGATAATATAGATAGTAAAAATAGGTTCGCGGCTAATGTGAACCATTAGAAACGAGAGCTGATGGCGTTAAATGTTTAAAAGGTCGTTTGTGGTTGCCTAAATATAGAGGACTTTGAGATTTAGTCATGTTGGAATCTCATAAGTTTAAGTATTCTATTCATGCCATTTCTGATTAAATGTATCTTTATCTGAAGAAGTTGTACTGATGGCAAATTATGAAGGCAAACATCGCCTCATACATTAGTAAACGTCTAACTATTGCAAAAGTCATCATCTGAATTTGATTCGATTTGGGTCATCGTCAACAGACTGACCAAATCTACTAATATCATTCCCGTTAATGATAAATTCTCGATAAAGAAATTGACTCTTTGTATTTAACGGAGTTGTGTAAACATAATGTGCCTGTATCGATCATCTCTATCAAGATCCTCGCTTCGCACCGAATTTCTAGAGATTTGCTTAGAAGTCATTGGGAACGAACCTTGATGAGAGTACTGTTTACCATCCCAATCGAAGGGACGAGGTAAAGTAACGATACAAAACACTAGAAGTCTTGTTTTATGATTGAATGATTGACCTTTGGTAATGAACGGAATGATCATTTTCCTTTAGAGAGATTATCATTGATAATTATCGTATTAGGATCGAGATTGAATCTTGTGAGGATCTAAATATGAGAGAATCTATAAGCAGAAGTTGGGATGAAGATACCCGACATACACCCATTGTGAGTTAGACATGTCTTTTAGGTTTAAGGTTTCCTATGATGACAAGCCTAACCTTACAAAAATACCCGACCCATGAAACCTGAAATGATTGTTGAAATTAGGATCTGATTATTGACTGCCGGTAGTGGGCAGGAGGTTATGTGAATATGAAATGTAGATCTTGAAGTGCAGGATGGGTAGCGAAGTTATGCCAAAAATTTTCACCTTGGAAAAATGAATTGATGATCTGAAAGATCATGGGAAATAAGTCCCCGTTGTATGGGACCATTGAGATAATGTAAAAAGTTGGTTTGAAGGGCATATAATATGGATCTACCCTAGGACTTCAAGGGCTGCGTGAATTATGTTTCGTATATTGAACTTGATAAAATCTCTATCAAGTGAAAATCTGATTACTTCTTGATGAAGTTTGGATCGGCGAAAAGTTGCATTCATCAAAAATCCGTGAACATCATGGATAGAGAAAGTAAGTCAACATTAAGCCTGATCGTATTCCCGTAGTTATGTTTGATGAAACTCGCGTATTGTAATGAATTACACTTGTGAGAAAAGACCGAATGTGGAGGAAATACCCGCATGACTCTAACTCTATAAGAAGCGAGTAGTAAGATAAATTGATCTTTGAGGACAAAGATCCTGTTTAGGGGTGAATGTTGTGACAATCCGTCAATTTATGGTCAATATTTTATTCTCAAGTATTATTTAAAAATATTATTTTAATGTTATATTATGAACTCACTCATTTTTGGGAAGAAATTTGAGTTTACATCTTAAAGTAGCATCGACTACGTCTAAACTGGAGGACTCTACGTTACGTACTTACGTTTACATACACCGTTTTTGGTGGCAGCCCGACACTTTAGGAAATAAATTTATCCGTGAATATTATTTTGGAATTTTAAACATGTGTTGGTTCATAAACTCACAAATTTACGAAAAGAGATTAGGACTTACGTGCATAATTTAACGTCCTTTACGACTAAACCGAAAACCCTAGGTTTACGTATTTACGTTTTTGAACTCCGTTTTTGATGAGACAATTTTTATTAGATTCGTTTTGTGTCGTTGATTCATAATTTATAAAAACATTTTTCGTAAATCGACCCGAGGGCACGTAAATCGAGGAAACTAGAATCGAGGAGTACCCGTAAATTAGTGGAGATGAGACAAGTGGGACACTTGTCCCACCCCACACTAAATAAAATGGCAAGAACAAGATACACCACCCTTGGTGGCAAGCTAACATGCTTCTAAAGGACACATGTCCTTCACATTTGACCAAAACCACTTAAGGCTTAAAACAAGCTACACAAACCATTTCTCTCATTCTCACACATGCAAACCACTCCATTTTTCTCTCTACTCTCTCCTTTGGCCGTCCACTTCTCCACCACAACACCACCACCATCAAAAATCTAGTCATAAACCAAGGCTATAATCAACATATGTTGAAGCCTAGTTGGAGTTATGAAGATTGGAGGTGATTTTAACAACTAAAAAGGAGTTTATATGGAGTTCCTAGGATGATTTTTATGAAGATATTCATCCATTTGAAGGACCCAAGAAGTTTATTTGCCAATTTGAATTTTGGTAACAAGGAACCAAGCCTTGTTCATCAAAAACCTCATCTTTTCATCACTATTGGTGGTGTAGAGATTGTTTCTTCCTATCCTTTGGTTATTTTGAATATGTAATCTTGTATTTTCTTCATTTATTTATATGTATATGATGATTAATGTTGATCAAAAATATTATGTGGGGATTTGATGTTGATAGATTTGATTAAAAAGATTAAAATCTACTTGAAAAGATGTTAAAATCATGGCTAAATATGTAGGCTGTATAAAACAGTAAAGAACCTTATGATAAATTGTTAAAATGGCTTGAATGAATTAATATACAGTAAGTTATAAGACTTGTACATATGTGAGAGTTGGCCATACAATGGAATCCTTAAAATGAGTGAGATATGATCAAAACAATATTAAAGTTCAAATCTGAGTAGTCTGTTTTGGACGGACTGTTAGGGACATTTAGAGATTGATTGAGCAGTAGCTAAAACTGAGTTAATTGTATCACATAATATTTAGTTTGTGTCACCCTAAAATGAGCTTCTATCTCCTTGTAGAACTCAAGATATGGTAAAAATGGTGAAAGTGAAAATAATAATCAGATTTGTAAAATAAAAGTATATAGTATAATATTAGCACTCAAGTTAATATAATATAAAATGTATACCTAAAATCCACTAACTTATATATTACATATAAATAAGTATGTACTTTAATAAATAAAAGGGTTATTTTATAAAAATGGCAATTTGATAAGTTTTATAAGTTAAAAAACTATAAACATACGTTTTACGTCTTTTCGGCTAAAACCGATAAATTAACGTTTTCGTCAATTAAAATTTAGACGGTCGGACCCGTCTAATGTAAACTTTTTATAACTCATATAATGATGTATAAGTATATTTGACAAGTAAAAACCGATAAAACCGAGCTTTATAACATATGGACATTAACGGGCCAAAATAGCCTTAATGGACTATTAACCCAACAAGTTTGGCTAAACACTAATGGGCTTACTCATTGGGCTTAACCCACTTGGTCCCAACATATGAGTAAAGGCCTGAAGTTAATAGTATAAATGGACTAATATAAAAGTTGAACTCTTAATGGGCTTTTAATGGGTTTTTGGGCCATAATATGGAATTGGTCTAAAACTAGTGTAACTAGTCAAAAATTTGACTAACACATAATGTGGATTTGCTATATGTGATCCGGTGGTCTAACATGGTGGAATATGGTGGTGGAAGCCATTGATGAGCTTAGAGAGAGAGAGTGGTTGAATGTGAAAGTAGAAAATGTATTGATAATAATAAAATGACAAGCAACACCCCTCCTTGGAAGCTAAGGAGGGGTATATATAGCCACACACACAACATAAACTACACAACGAACCTAGTCTAGTCTAAATGTGTGTGACTATGATAACTAATGAGAATTCTTAAATGTCGTCACATAAAGTGAGTTTCCAATAATCTTCCCCTATGGGACGACGTGTAGAATTCCTTACAATATTCTTCCTAACAAGTACAAAATAATTAAGAACAAGAGCTTTCATGAAACATCCAATGCTGATGAAGTCTTCTGAGGCCTTCGTCTTCAAAACGACTCATCTTTAAAGTAACTTGTAGAAGAAATAATGTAACGGCACGAGCTAAGTAACCCATACACTTCTGGTTAAGGAGAAGCTTCTGAATTAGCTTCCCCCTAATTCATGCCACATAAACTTGATGTAGAAGCTTTTGAATAGCTTCCCCCTAAATCGACAATCCTCGTAAGCAACTTCAAAGCTTTCAATAAAGCTTAGAATGATTAAGCGCACAGCGGAATCTAACAAGCAAATCCCATCATATAAAATGATAACGTTGCTAAGAGAGATTGAAAGTAAGGGGTACACCAAGTAGATCAACAACTTTTCTTCTCACGCTTGAATAATTCTTCTGAATTTTTCTTCCCCCTGAGAGTTCAAGTTATGCATACCAGAAAGAATCAAGACATTTCTTCCCCCACGTAGTTGAAGAAAGTAAATCAATCCCAATTATGAAGCTCAAATACTGAAGTGGACACTTTATCCCATTCAGGAAGTTGACATCGTAACACCAGAGTCAATTAAGTCCCGGAAATGCACATGTCTTCTTCCGGAGATGCACCAGAGTCAATTAAGTCCCGGGAGTGCATATAGGATAATGATGATGAATAATTGCAACAATCAAACAATTAAACCTCGAATCAGTAGTGTACCGTTTAGAGATTGATAACGCCACGAGTTAAAACACTGATTTTCTCTGCGGCTATGAGAAATTTCATCCCGGAATGTCTTCAAATCAAAAGAAGGTATGAAGTTCATCACGTGTACTCGTTGTGCGTTCAATGTGTCTTCTTCTTCCCCCTTGATGGTTTCGAAATTCGGAACCATCAACAAATCGTACGCACATAAACCTGAAATCTCGTGAGAATAATAAATAAGCTGAATTATATATATTGTGAGAATCAGCTGTTGATCGAAAATCTCTTCCAATAAACTCTCCATGGCTACCTTTACCAACCCACGTGAAAGCAATTTGAAGTGACCACTGACAGAATGAACCAGATACATCAAACGTGAAACTGAATAAAAATCCTTCGATCTTGTGACTTAAGCTTGCACTATTGTTGAATGAAGAACGGTGGAGAAATCTCTAAGTACTCAATGCATCACAGAAGAAGTCTATAAGCACAACACCTCTTGAATTTATCCACGTCGACTAAGCGCGTGACACTGAGTACAACAATGTAGCCCCTTTAAGTGATAGTTATCCGAGTCATCAACCAACCACCCCGAACCCGGAAACCAGATAAACAAGTCTTCATTCTAATATGAAGCACGAGCAAGTTATCTTTGAAAGATAAAATAAGTTCACGCCTTCGAAAAATCCGTCTTCAACTTCCCATAATTAATACCCGATCAAACGAAATCTGTAGTCACTAAAAAATCGCCCATTTTTTCTTGGTCTCGTCTCAAATAAATTCTCGCCACATTTGTCTCGTCATCTATTCACGTCACTTTATCTCATCACTAAATGATAACACTTTGGCCTCGTTAAATCCCGACATTATGTAACCATGAAACACGTGATGCACCATCATGATTTAAAATGATTCACATTAGGATACATTAAACCAAATTTGAAACGTGTAGGAATAGGACCATGTGTATAAGGGAAAATATCATATATACATGTTATATTCGTGTGAAACACACTTATAATTAATGTAAAAATATGATACCCAAGCTTCCTAATTTTTGTATGCTCTCCATCCAATATCCTAACATTTCAATTATGTAAAACAAGCGGCCCATTGTATTTTCAGATAAACTAAAAGCCCACTTATGATAACACTCGGCCAATGTCCACCAACTCTTTAACTAGCTTATTAGGTATATATATAAGGACTACATAACCCTAATATTTAGCATATGTTAACCTAATCCCTTCTCACTTTTTCTCCGCCCCCATCTTTGTTATAACTCCTCAGTCACAAAAAATAATCATCTATCAATCTCATCTCATCTCAAAACAAAACACCACATCCGATTAATCACTAGTATCAAACAACCTCGTCTTATCACTAACACATCATACACCATCAATTAAACCCACCAGTCCACATGATATGCGCAAACGATCTTGATAAGGACATAACTCCTTGATAAAGACAAACGACTCAAGCCCTTTGAGCTCTTGGTTTCGGCATAAAGATCTTTTTAAATAAAGGTCTCAGGTAGGTAATTGATTGCATGTTGGTTTATGTGTTTGAATCGAAACAAAGATTGGGTTTTAACATGTTTGTTAAAATCTGCTCTTATTATTCGAATATCAAAGATGGTTGATACCATATATTAGATCGATGATGCATGTCTATTTTGTGGATCTTAACTGTCTCGGTTTACATGTTAAGACACAAAAATGAATCTGAGATCGTATTTTAATTGTTTCGAGTCACTGGAGTCTATATTTGATGGGGGAATAGGTGTTGACGGGAATAGGATTAGATTTAGAGTTTGAGGAGCTAAAAGGTTGGATGTGTTGATATTGGTTTGGTCACACTTTTGGTCCACAGGTTTTATAAACAGATACTCTTTTTCTTAAACCAAAAATAAACAATCTCAAACTTGTCATCTTTTCGCAACCATGCCATGGTCATGATTCCGCAACCATCAATCTTGAAATCTACAAGATTTCGCAACTTGAAATCATTTAGATTTCGCAACTTGAAATCATAGAAATTTCACAACTTAATCTAAAATTTCGCAACTTGAAATCTGAGATTTCGCAACTTGAAATCTGAGATTTCGCAACTTTGAAATCTGAAATTTCGCAACTTTGAAATCTTAAAGATTTCGCAACTTGAAATCTGTCAATTTCGCAACTTTGAAATCAATGATTTCGCAATCTGAGGATCTTATCCAAATGGTACTTTTCCGTTTTTCTATGAACAAAGTTTTTGTTCTGGGCTCATCTTCATCTGGATTCGATTTTCTGGGCAGGATCACCATCATCAAAAAAAAATGAAAACAAATGAAACCTTGAATCGAAAATGAGAATACTGGTGACAGATTTGAAACCATGACCCATGAGTTTTGACCAGGACAGATCGAGATCTAATAATTTTGTGTGACAGTTTTGGACAAGACAAATGAATAAGACAAGAACCACAATCGTGACAAGATTGACCCATGACCAAATAATATCATACAGAAATCAAGAGACGTAGACCACCAAAACATGAATTTGTAACAAAAACTTTAAAACAGATTAAATAAACTGTTAAGTAGATTTTGAAACAAAAAATTTAGACCACCAAAATTAATAACGAAAGCACGTCAATCCAAGGATTGAACCGAAGCTCTGATGCCAATTGTAGATTTGCTATATGTGATCCGGTGGTCTAACATGATGGAATATGGTGGTGGAAGCCATTGATGAGCTTAGAGAGAGAGAGTGGTTGAATGTGAAAGTAGAAAATGTATTGATAATAATAAAATGACAAGCAACACCCCTCCTTGGAAGCTAAGGAGGGGTATATATAGCCACACACACAACATAAACTATACAACGAACCTAGTCTAGTCTAAACGTGTGTGACTATGATAACTAATGATAATTCTTAAATGTCGTCACATAAAGTGAGTTTCCAACACATAACGCTATAATGTGTATGAAGAAATAAAATCCCACTTGATCATCATTATACTTATAATATCATCATATATATACATAGCCATTGTTTTTATAAAGTGATTGGACAAGAGTCTAAGACGAGTATTATTTGTCTAGGTTTCCGTGATTGAAGCACGTACCGTACATCCAAATCGCCGATAATCGCCTTTCCCGATCAACGTGAGTTCATAGCCTCGCACTCTTTTAAATATTTTTATGAAATGTTTTATAAACCCGCGAGGGAGATAACATGTTAGTTTTAATAAAATAGGACACCAGTTGTCCCGATTGTTTGCTTATTGATTTGGACCCGAATGATTATATGACCCGATGAATGATTATATGACCTGATGAATGAAATGAAATGGATTATTATTAGTTAGGTTATGTCACTAAAAGTCCCATTAGCATGAATTGTGATCTACCGGGATTTGGTAGACGCTTATGCATATCATAGTACTATTTTGGGAAGATCACCCCAGTTCGCGCCTTGACGGTTGATCCCCGTCGTGCCACATTGATTGGTAAGCGAATTTATGTATGAGAAGATTTATATAAGCGTGATTATTGTGACGACACACTGTTTTAGATGGGCAAATGAGTTTCGGGTTAGCTACCCGTTGTTTGTTATAGTAAGGTAGCAATGTCATGCGGCTTATAATAATCCAATAACGAAAATGCTGTTATACGCATTGAATTACAATATATTGCCTGACTAGCAATACGGGGTCTTATTATTGATGTTATGTTCGTGTTTTGGTTTTACAATACCATATTCATATAATGGTTTTTATTTAACTCTATACAACGTTATAAAACGTATTGTATGATGTTTTACGACATTGGTTCGTATAATGGTTTTGAAGGCAAAAGCCTATAGTATGATTTACAACAAAGATTTATATGAAGTGTTTTTGGCTTATTTTATGGCCAATTACAAAGATTTGTACAAAATGATTTTCGGTAATAATTTTATACCAATGATATATTAATGGATTTCATTAAACTCAATGAATTCACTCAGCGTTTTCGCTGACCTTTTCTTTTAACATGTTTTATCTCAGGTACTTGAAGCTAATTCTTGGGAAGACGACAAGAATTTATGGCCCGCATTCAAATAAAATTTCCATTCAAATGTTTTGTAGAATTGTATAAAATACTATGACTTTGGACCTATGTAATTTGATATTTATGAATGGAAAATGCTTTATTATTAAACGACACGATTTTCAAGCGTTGTCTATGATCTGAGTAATGTGCTATCCCATAACACCAAAGACTCTTCCGCTGAACTAAAGTATAAATATTTGGGGGTGTTACATAAGGTATGATCACAGCTCACAGCTATTACGAAAAATAGAAAATATACGTGTGAAGGTGGTGGACGTTTATGGAGGATCTCCTTAAGAATTAACAACGTTTAAAGTAGTCTTGTGCAGGAGTAGTACTAAACTTATGTAAGGAAATTTAGCTTTTGGGAGCTGTATTGTGGTTGAAGATTGACATTGTAGTGATATAATGCAATATAGTAATCGAATTTTGTTACTGATTCGTGTACTAATGCAACTTGTTAAAAGTGATTTACTGTTTAATGCAATCCTTTGTTAAGAGTAATCTGATGTAGTGTTAGAATGCAAGTTTGACTTATACTGAATACTTCTTTTATCCAGTTGACACCGTTTCATTTTCAGCTTAGGTTTTTTACACTGCTATAAGATTGAAAATTTGGCCAGCTTTTGGCCCATTTGACTCTATTCATCTTTAGCATAAAATTGACCTTTAACAATCCTTGAAAATAAAACATAGTTTCTGTTCTTCCTAAGACTTCCAATCTAGAAAGCCATTGCTCGTCTACTCCGCTGAATAATTCGATTGAGAGTGAAGATTTAGCCTTATTGGAATCTGCTTTGAATTATTTTTACTTAGTTGGTGTTGTACTGTAATTCTTTGAATGTACTGTGTTGTTTAACGCATTCTTTATTCCAAGTGACGCAACTACAAAAGAGTAAACATCTATTTTTCCGAATCACCTTCATACTTGTTATATATTCAGGATCGAAATACCCGAAACCTCATTATCTTCCTCACTACTTAACAACAATATTCCAAAATCAGCCACTTTTGGTTTTAACTTTTAAGGGTTGAGAGTTTTATAGGTGTTTGGTTAGTCAAAATATTGCAATATACTTAAATGGAAAACTGGGTTACTATGGTGATCGAATTAGTTAAACCGATAAGTGACTCTATTTGATTGATTCAAGAACCGGTTTGATTGATTCAAAGCATTGCATTTTACTCTTATATTTTGTGACAGCCTGATTGAGAGCTAAAGATAAAATTGTCATTTTATATTGAACAAAATACACATAAAATAATAAATTCAAAAGTAACTTATATAAATTGGGTCTAGCTATATCTTTTGCACTAAGGCATATCCGACGAGCTTAACAAAATGCACTTTTATACACTTCAAAATCCTCTATTAAGCAAAAAGGACTTCAAAACTGAACAAAAATATGAAATGTAGTAATTAAATTGCCAACTAGTGCAAGTTCTAAAACTCAAACATCTTATAAATGGTATATGCTTTGAGTTTTTAACTATTTTGCAGCACTTACATCATTAAATTTCAAATTTTATACCACTACACTAGGTTTGTCTTAAATTTCTAATAACCTCCAGTTAGTACCCAGACTATGCTTGGACCAAACACGGGCCTCGTTATATATGTTTTCAGAGAGTGATCAGCTAGAACAGGACCTTGGTCAACCCAACTCTTAAACACAACAGAGATAAGGAGCTCAATTATGTGAAGGGGATCAAAATGGTTTCTGCCAATGTTAACATCTGCACGAACGTTTGAGATATCATTAGGGCCAAAGTTCCAGCATAGCCCCTACAACACATCCAGCATAGAACTCACCGATCTGCATCACAAAAGCCATTGTTAGCCTCAAAATATTGAGTCAAACAAGAATGTTTGGTCATAGGTTTATATTGTAACATTTATTAGAACGTTGTAATAGTTAGTTAAAATAGTCGTGACATTACGGGCTTGATGGCTAGCTTAAAAGGCCTCTTTCAAGGCCTCTTTCAAGGCCTCTTTGAGTATTGAACGTCACAAAACGTATCTTGCTACCACGAAAGTCAATTAGCTAACTCAAGTAAATGGTTTTCTTCAAGAGGATAAAACTAAACTTGTTAATGAAAAGAAAGAAGTGGTTGAAAAGTTGGAAAATGATTTCAAAACTAGACAAGCGAAAGATATCGACAAAATGGTGGAACTTGAAACTCAAATTGATTTTTACAAGAAAATTGTTTACAAAACTAATCAATCAATTTGTTAGAAATACGTTTTTACGTATATTAGAAGTATCAGTCACTCCACAATAATATTCATGTTGTAATAGCTCGTAGTTAGATAATAGTTGTTAGTTACTTATTAACTTAAGTAAGAACCGGTCCATGGGCTTGTCATGGACCGGCCCAAGCCCATGTTTAGCTTGGTACTATAAATACCCCTTTCCACTAAGGAAAGGGGTTGGTTGTTGTTCCATTTTCACACTTTCATATTAATAAAATCTTCCACATATTCTCTCACTTTCTCTCTCTAGTTTCTCTCACTAGAAAACATCAACCCACTTCATAGATTCATAGGTTATCAATATTCTACATTTGGTATCAGAGCTATAGGGTGATTTAAGGTAAGGATTGTGTTGCTTTTTTTAGTTTTTGAATCAATTAGTGATCTTTAGAAAAAATCAATCTTGAATCTTGTTATTTTTGGTGTTTTTGTTATTGGGATTGATTGATAAGGATTGGGTTTAGCTTATTTTGGTAAAAATCATAAAACTTTTTGTGGTTTTGGATCAAAAATCGGGGTTAAAAGCTTCTTTTTAAGTCTCGGAAACATTTTTTCCAGAATTTTCCGAATAGGGATTCCGAATAGAAGTTTTTTCAGTATAAAGGGTTTATTCCGAATAGGATTCCGAATAGGAGAAACATTCAGAATAGAAGAAGTTTCCGCATAGACTTTCCGAATTGAAGAATTTATTCCGAATAGCAGAAATCTTTCCGAATAGCCAATTTTCCGAATAACAGAAATCTTTCCGAATAGCCAATTTTCCGAATAGCCAAAATTCTTTCCGAATATACACCATTTTTTCCGAATAGCCAAATTTTCCGAATAGGAGAAATATTCCGAATTGCCCATCATTCCGAATAGGAGGTGTTTTTCCGAATAAGCCAAATTGTCAAGATATTCCGAATTGAAGAAAACATTCCGCATAGGGGTTTTTCCGCATAAGGGTTATTCTGCATAGAGTTTATTCCGAATAGGGTATTTTCAGCATAGGATTATTCCGAATAGGTGTTATTCCGAATAGGGCTTATTTTGATTTTGGGTTATTCCGTATAAGCAAGTTCAAGGGGTATTTGAGTTTTTTCGACGATCTTTAGTGGATTTCATCTTGAGTTCAACCAACACAACACAAATTCTCAACCTTTCTTCACTGCTCGATCAACCGATAATCTTTGAGTCTGTTAAGTGATCCCAATGAATCCAAGTTCATTAATGCCTCAGATGACATCTCTTACGGATATCTCGATCATAACGGGGACTGATAGTCGTCCACCGATGCTTATTAAAGAGGTGTTTGAGGCATGGCAGGGTCGTATGATGCAATACTTGAAGGGCAAACAAACATACGGAAGGCTTATGGTCAAATCGATTTTGAATGGTCCACTCGATTATGGTACCATTGTGGTTGACGACGTGACTCGACCAAGAGAATATGAAGAACTCACACCGGCACAACAACTCATTGCTGATGCTGATGAAAAGGCTCTACAGACACTTCTTCAAGCCCTTCCGCATGATATTTATCGTATGGTTAGTCAATATACGGTTGCCAAAGATTTGTGGGAACGTCTAAAGGTGTTGTTACAAGGCACGTCTCTCACAAAACAAGAAAGGGAGTGTCAGCTGTATGATTTGTTTGATAGATTCACGTACAGCCCAGGGGAAACACTACACGATTATTACTTCAGATTCACCACTTTAATGAATGATCTGAATGTTTACAATCTGGTGATTGCTCCATTCCAGGTTAACACCAAGTTCTTGAATACTTTACCTCAAGCTGAATGGGGTGAGTATATTACCGATGTGAAGTTAACCCGGGATTTGCATAAGTGCAACTTAGATCAAATCTATGCTTTTCTTCAGCAACATGAGAAGCATGTGATTATGCACCGTTCTCCTCGCGGTATGTACCCAGATTCCTTAGCTTTGATGGCGAATCAACCAAGCTTGTCACACAACAACACACCTTATATCTTGGGACATCAAGCCTATCATCCATCACCTTATATGACACCAACCTTCCCACAATACTCGATTCTACCGCAACCTACCACCTCACATCATCAACAATATCGGTTCAATGCACCTTCACCACAGTATGCTTCACAACTTCATCCAGCAAATGTTGCACCTTATGCTCAGCCTTCATATTCTTCTTATCAAGAGAATGCAGCATATCCAACAAGCTACCCTGATCAAATGAGTATTCCTTCTACTGATTATGCAGCTCATCCAGATCAAGCACTGTATTGTGATGATGAGGAAGTCCCCGTTCCTGTTTTCCAACAAGGAGTTGACCCAGTTGAAATGCTAACTACTATGTCTGCTTATCTCACACGAACCTTAAGCAAACGAGGATACAGAGGATCAGCTCCTACCAACAATCAGTTGAGGAATTCATCCAACTCTCGCCAACAAGCTACTATTGAGAATGGCAGGGTCATGGTTCAGCCAATTCAACCATATCAGGGGAGATCTTCCACTTCAACCAATGCTCGCACGATTACTCCTGCTCCTGCTCCAATGGTCAACAATCCTCCACGGGCTAATACAGGCAAGTTGAGAATGATCACATGCTACAACTGCAAGGAAGAGGGTCATATGTCCAGGGATTGTAAGAAACCCAAGAGGAGAAGGGATGGACAGTGGTTTGCAGAAAAGATCTATCTGGTAAATGCTCAGGCGCAAGGAAGGGAACTTGATGAAGAGGAGCTTGCATTTCTTGCTGACCCAGGGTTTGCTGAACAAGACGTTGTCACTACGCAGAATGCAGCTTACCAAGCCGATGATCTTGATGCGTATGATTCCGACTGTGATGACTTTCAAACTGCAAAGGCTGCTTTCATGGCGACTTTCTCCAGCTTAGGGCCAGATAAGAGATCTGAGGTACTTATTAATAACACCGATAATGCCACTGATGCTAGTATTCAACCACATCAAGTTGGGCAAGAGAGTGCTGATTCGAATGAATCTTCGGTGGTGAGTCTTTCAAATGAGGAGACAAACAATGATAGCAATATCAATGTGAGTCCCCAGATTTTGAGTGAATCACAACCGGGATCCATTTCGCATACGCCTACTCCTGCTCAACAAGATTTGGTCATGGTTCCTGCTACATTACTTAGCCAAATGAATGCTGCACTCTTAGAAACCTTAGCTAAGAATAAGAATTTGTCTGATGAGCTTGCCTTAAGCAATGAGAAAGTACAAACTTTGGAACTAGTGCCTTCGTCTAGTGTTCTCACAAATCTCAAATATGATCATTTTAGAAACAAACAATTGGGTCACTTGCAAGAGATCGAAAACTTAAGAGCAAATCTATCTAATGAACTTAAAGAAAAGGAGTTAGTGGTCACTAATTTTCAAAAACTTCAAACTGATTTTGAATTACTCGAATCTAAGAAGAATGAAATGGAGATTAATGCCACTAATAAGATTAGAAGTCTAGATTACTTGCTTTTAAGACAATACGCTGCTTCGCAACTAGTTCACTTATTTGATGCTTCATTTAGAGAATTTAACTTATCACGTCTAAAAGGCCTTCCCCCTAATCCACAGTATGCAAAACAAGCTTTAAGACATAGTCCTAGACTTTATAATGCAACTCAATTAGGATTGGCTTTAGACCCGATTGTTTTTCCCGATAATCGAACAAGTAAGGATCTAGTTGATAAGGATCGGTCATACAATTCTGCAAAATATCCCGATTGTGATTATTTTAAAATGAATAAGGAGCTTGCAAAAACTGATTTTAGAGTTCGCTTCCATATGGATAAAGATCTCATCACAGCACCAACCTACATGATAGAGGAAGAACGCCCTAGTACATTTCCTACACTTGTCAACATGGAAGGTCCTAAGGAAATTCCAAAGAATCTTCCACCTGTTAGCACTGTATGGTTAAACTTGAAAGAGATTAACCGATACTTTACTAACTTTGACAAGGTCATTTTGGAATGTACGACTTCAAATTGCTTAAACGCCGGAGAATGGGCTTTCGAACACATGAACGAGGTGTTTAAAACTGAGATCAATCCGTTTGTCGAAAGTCTAAAAAGAAGTTTTGCATCTCTTAAGGAAAATCTTCAGTTTGAAATTGGTGAAGTTCAAAAAGTGTTTTATGAAATGGACACCGCTTACGAACTGCAACTAATTGAAAAAGAAAAGATTTTAACCGAATATGACCGATTCTTGTCCGAAGTAATCTCATGTGATGTGCTTACTACTGTAAATGTTAATTATTCGAATGAGCTTACATCTGCTGTGATTAATTGCGATGCTGTGAATATTTGTGAGGATATTTGTGATGATGTTTGTAATCTTTCTGTAAATGTTGCTGATACTGTAAATGAGGTAGAAAATCATTCTTGTCACGAATCTAACGCTGAGTTTTTAAAGCTACAAGATTCTTACAATTTACTTTCACAACGATTTAATCAACTAGAACAACATTGTATATCTTTAGAATTAAAACAACAAAATCAAAATGAAAATCTTTTGATATCAAATGTTTGTGAAAACGGTGTTGAGAATAGTGACAAGATGATTGCAATTGTTAAGACATTAGAGGAAGAAATCATGAGATTGAAGAGAGAGGTATCATCAAAGGAAACATTAAGAATGGAACTAGAGGCTGCAGAGTCTAAAAACCAGGTCTTAGAAATTAGACTATCAACTGTTCTAGGGGAGATGGATCGGACAAGGCAGGGACTATCCGCTCTTTATGGTTCACTAGAAGAACGCTTCGCTTTTAATGCGGCACAGCAACAATATTATGTTGAACAACTGAACCAAAAGTGCGAAGAAATCTCTGACTTGAACATCCTGCTCATAGACAAAAATATGGTTTTGGCTGAGTTAAAGGAGACACTTCTTCTCACCCGACAAGAAGTTGTTGATAACTTAGCTACCGACTCTGCACCGTCCACTAGTGCTCCAACAACCAAGTCAGTAGTGCTTTATAAGAATCCGCTTCATAAGAAAAACCAGGTTACCTACGATGATTATATGAGGAATGCCATTAAGCATGTCGATCTTCTTAGGGATATTTTAGACGATCTTTATGCCTTAGATCCCTCAAGTAGCGACTATTATTCGGCTCATGAATATGTTAAGCGAGTTCAATATTGCTTGGCTTATTTGCAATACATAGGTACACCAGGTTCTGCACTACTTAATAATAGGCCCATTGCTGTCACTCCATTTAATAAGACTCCAGGAGCGAAACCGTCATTGGCACAATCAAGTAAGACACCTTTAAAATCTGTTGCTAATGTTCCCACTTTGCCTTCTACAGGATTAAAAGCGACTACTAAGGCTAAAGGATCGCCACTCAAGAAAGATAAGATCAAGCCCGCCACTAGTAGTGCCACAAAGAAGAAAGTAGAAGTCCACAATAGGAATGCTAGTTCAGTTTTAAATAAAACGAATCATGTTAAGACTAAAAGCTCTGCGCCTGTGCAGCAGCCTAAACCATTCGTGAATTCTGATTTAAATTGTTGGAATTGTAATGAATGTATGTTTTCCCAGCGTCATGATTTGTGTCTGATTGATCACGTTAATGAAATGAATGCTATTAAGAATGGTCTTGAATGGAAGCCAACGGGTAGAACTCGTGCCCAAGTTGGCTGGCAATGGCGTCCCACTGGTAGGACCTTTACACTAGATGGTAAACTGTGCCCTTTAACTAGGAATGCATCCATTGAGGTTAGGTCTGAGCGTCCTTTAGTTAGGAACACTCGCACTCAAGTATGGAAACAGCGCCCTTTAATTAGGTCAGCTCCCACTATAGTGCCTATCAGTGTAGAAATACCTCAGGATTTGAGCCAATTAGAATCTACACCACCAATTAAGAAGAAGAAGGCTAGGAAATCTAAGAAACCTAGAGTTAGCAAATCTAAGATTATTAAATCTGTACCTGCTAATAACAAGGAACACTCAGATTCCGATACCTCTACATTGTCTTTGTGTGGTGATATTTTCAGGTGGTCCAAATCATCCTGTGGTATTTGGACTCCGGTTGTTCAAAACATATGACCGGAAATCGCTCGATGCTCCAAAATTTCGTCAGCAAGTTTCTTGGTACGGTTAAATTTGGAAATGATCATATAGCAAAGATTATGGGGTATGGTGAATATCAGATTGGAAACGTGACGATTTCTAGGGTATACTATGTAGAAGGTCTTGGTCATAACTTATTCTCAGTAGGACAGTTTTGTGATTCCAACCTTGAGGTTGCTTTTCGACAACACACTTGTTTCATCCGCAACTTGGAAGGAAAAGATTTGTTGAAGGGATCTCGTGGTGCAAATCTTTATACGTTGTCTCTACAAGATATGATGGCCGCCTCTCCAGTATGTCTTCTCTCTAAAGCATCTAAGACCAAGTCATGGTTATGGCATCGCAGATTATCTCATCTTAATTTTGATGCTATTAATCATCTGGCTAAAAACGAGTTAGTTCGTGGTCTTCCTAAGCTTAAATTTCACAAGGACCATTTATGTTCCGCGTGTTCAAGGGGGAAAAGCACCAAGAAATCTTACAAACCCAAAGCTGAAGACACCAATCAAGAAAAACTTCATCTTTTGCATATGGATCTTTGTGGGCCGATGAGAACTGAAAGTGTGAGCGGTAAGAAATTCATTCTCGTCATTGTGGATGATTTTTCAAGGTTTACATGGGTTAGATTTCTACGTACAAAGGATGAAGCACCGAAGGCTATCATCACTTTTCTGAAGTTCATTCAGGTACGTTTGAATACCACTGTCCGCCGTATTCGTACAGACAATGGTACAGAGTTCGTCAACCAGACTCTTCGTCATTATTATGAAGGAGTTGGTATATCACATGAAACATCCGCTGCACGCACTCCACAACAAAACGGTGTCGTTGAAAGACGGAATCGTACACTTATGGAAGCTGCTAGGACCATGCTTATTATGCGAACGCTCCATTGTTCTTGTGGGCAGAGGCTATTTCTACTGCATGTTTCACCCAAAACCGTTCTATCGTTCGGAAACGCCATGGAAAAACACCTTATGAGCTTCTACATGACCGCAAACCTGATGTTTCATTTTTCCATGTGTTTGGTGCTTTGTGTTATCCAAACATCAATAGTGAGAACTTGGGTAAGCTTCAACCAAAAGCTGATATAGGTATTTTCATTGGTTACTCACCGTCCAAAAGAGCATACCGAATCTATAACCGTCGTCTTGGCAAGATTGTAGAAACTATGGACGCTGATTTCGACGAGCTGACAGCGATGGCTTCTGAGCAACACAGCTCTGAACCTGCGCTTCATGAGATGGGAACCGGTGCTATAAGTTCCGGATTAGTTCCCAACAATCCTACTTCTACATCATTTTTACCACCATCAAGGCCCGAGTGGGATAAACTGTTTCAACCGTTGTTTGATGAATTCTTCGATCCCCCGACTGATGAAGTTCTAGCACCTGTAGTAATTGCTCCAATACCTGAAGTGGTTGCTCAAGTTAATGAACCTTTATCTAATGCATCTACAATCCACATTGAACCGGATGCACCTTCACCAAGTGATTCTCAAACTACACCTGAATCATCACCCCTACTTGTGCCTAATGATGTGGAAGAGGATTCTACTGATCACGACTTGGAATATGCTCACCTGCAAGAGCTTCCTTTCTTTGGTGTAGCGATCCCTGAAAACCCTTCAGCCGCGTCTACCTCAGAAGAAGCTCCTTCTATTGTTCACTCCAGACCACCTAGGATTGAAAACCATAGCACTAAATGGACAAAAGATCACCCAATTAGGAATGTTATTGGAGATCTAGATCGACCAGTCTCTACACGCCATCAATTACAAGAGAGTGCACTTTATTGTTACTTTGATGCATTTCTCTCTGAAGTTGAACCCAAAAATTGGCAGCAGGCTATGACCCAATCATCTTGGATTGAAGCTATGCAGGAGGAACTCAATGAATTCAAACGACTAGAAGTATGGGAATTGGTTCCTCGCCCTGACAAGGTTAACATCCTTACTTTGTTATGGGTCTATAAGGTTAAACTTGATGAGATGGGTGCGGTATTGAAGAATAAAGCAAGATTGGTCGCTAGAGGATATAAACAAGCCTTGGGTATAGACTTTGAGGAATCTTTTGCTCCTGTGGCTAGATTGGAGGCGATTAGACTATTCCTTGCATTTGCTGCTCATATGAACATGATCGTCTATCAAATGGATGTGAAGACGGCATTTTTGAACGGTGAACTAAGGGAAGAAGTTTATGTTAGTCAACGGATGGGTTCGTCAGTACGGAGTCTCCTAACCATGTGTACAAGCTTAAGAAGGCTCTCTATGGGTTGAAACAAGCTCCACGCGCGTGGTATGATCTCCTGTCAACATATCTCATGTCGGAAGGCTTCTCCAAAGGCAAAGTGGACCCCACTCTATTCACTCTCAAGGACGGCAACGACATGCTTCTGGTACAAATTTATGTTGATGATATAATTTTTGCTGCCACTAACATAGAATTGTCTAAACAATTTGAGAAGATAATGTCCACACGCTTTCAGATGTCGATGATGGGAAAAATTTCATTTTTCTTAGGATTACAGATTTCTCAGAATCCCAGAGGCATCTTTATTAATCAATCTAAATATGCTCTAGAATCTCTTAAGAAATATAACTTTGAGAATTGTGACCCCGTAGACACTCCAATGGTGGAGAAATCCAAGTTAGATGAAGATAGGGATGGGATTATTGTCGATCCGAAACTTTACCGTGGAATGATCGGCACCCTTCTCTATCTGACTGCTAGCAGGCCTGATTTGCAATTTGCTGTATGCATGTGTGCCCGGTATCAGGCTCGGCCTACCGAAAAGCATCTACATGTTGTGAAAAGGATCTTTCGGTATCTAAAAGGAACACTTCATCGTGGTCTATGGTATCCGAAAGATTCCTCGATTGCTTTAATATCATACGCAGATGCCGATCATGCTGGCTGTCAAGATACGAGGCGTAGCACTTCTGGATCTGTGCAACTCCTAGGAGATAGATTGATCAGTTGGTCTTCAAAAAGGCAGAAAAGCGCTGCAATATCAAGCACGGAGGCTGAATACATCGCCATGTCCGGTTGTTGTGCTCAAGTCCTTTGGATGAGATCACAATTAACTGACTACGGTCTTGGATTTAACAAAATCCCGATGTATTGTGACAACAAGAGCGCCATTGCCCTTTGCTGCAACTATGTTCAACACTCCCGGGCCAAGCACATAGACATTCGCTACCATTTCATTAAGGAGCAGGTGGAGAACGGAGTGATCGAGCTGTATTTTGTCACTACTGAGTACCAGCTGGCGGATATGTTCACCAAAGCCTTAGATCGAGGACGAATCGAGTTTTTGATCGACAAGCTTGGCATGAAATCATTTACTCCAGCGACTCTCAAAGAGTTGGCAGAAGAATCAGCTGAATAGTCGTGGTAAACTATTCAGAGTATCCTTGGTTCGTGATCATGTATATTATAGTAAATAAATAAACCACAAAAGAAAATACAAAAATATAAAACCAAGAAAAACCATAAAAAATATAAAACCAAGAAAAACCATAAAAAATATAAAACCTAGAAAAACCATAAAAATTATAAAATCAAGAAAAACCAAAAATATTTTTCGTTTAAAACGGGCATGTCTTTTAGTACGGTATTATTTACGGCCTTAGAAATGTCGATCAATATTGACACGGTGCCATAAATAGAGTCCGTATAAAAGTTGTAATGTTTTAAAACATGCCCATAATGGCTTGTAGTTATTTCTGACTGCAACCCGGTTTTCATATTAAAGTCACGTATTTCTTTGGAAAACGTTGGCTCAGAACGGGAATTAATTTTCTCGGGCGTGATTTACAAGCCAAATCATGCAAAGGGATCAAGTTTACTTTACAACTTGGTCTAACACGAATTTGTGTACGTCTCAGTGCATTAATTTGTCAAAATAAGAGAAATCTTATTGACACCACGAATCAAACTTTTTCAAGATATCAATTGGGAAATGTTTTTCATCATCAATATTTGACTCTTTAAACAATGACTACAGCTCTTTAAATAGAAAACGGGTCATCGTTTAAGGGGGAGAAAATATTAAAATCATCTTCGTCATTAAATTGATTTTCAAAAGTGATTGTGAAAATTAAGGGCTACATGGTAATTGAGTGGTTTTTGCTTTAGAAAACGACTTGTGTTCGTTCTAAGTGATAGGTATGGTTTTTAGATATTGGAGAAATGCTAATAGATTGCGTTTGCTAAGTTGTGTGTAAGGGATAAGTGAAATGAAAAAGTTAGAAATAAAAAGGAAAAGAATAGATAATTGAGGGACTAAAGGTGATGTTTAATGAACCTAGTCAAAAATTGACCTAAGTCAAAAAACAAAACACCCCGCCCCTCACTATTCCCATTCACTGTTCTTGTTTATCATTGCCGCCATTAATAACCTTCCACACAAACACTCACAAAATCAATCTAACACGCATCAAATCAGTATTTCTCAGATCAAGATCATCTAAAAAGGTATTAAATCGGCTTAATATTTCATGAAAATCAATTCAATTAACTCTTTTTAATTGCAAATCACTCGAATCAAATTACTGCTTAATTAGGGTTACTTAATTTGGGGGTTTTGCTTGGGTTATATTCGGAATTGGTCTAATTGCACTAATTTGGCCTTTAGAACACTTGAATCAAACGAGTTCTTGCCTAATTAGAAAATCGTAACTGTTTGTCACTTTCCGCATAAGAGCACTTATTCAGAATAGAAAATACTTTCCGAATAGGGCAAAAGTTCCGCATAGGGCAAAAGTTCCGCATAGGGCAAAAGTTCCGAATAGGGCAAATGTTCCGAATAGGGCAAATGTTCCGAATAGGGCAAATGTTCCGAATAGGGCAAATGTTCCGAATAGGGCAAATGTTCCGAATAGGGCAAATGTTCCGAATAGGGCAAATGTTCCGAATAGGGCAAATGTTCCGAATAGGGCAAATGTTCCGAATAGGGCAAATGTTCCGAATAGGTCAAAATGTTCCGAATAAGGACTTTATTCCGCATAGGCCCAAATGTTCCGAATAGGGAATTTATTCCGCATAGGCCAAAAGTTCCGAATGGGGAATTTATTCCGCATAGACCAAAAGTTCCGAATGGGGAATTTATTCCGCATAGACCAAATGTTCCGAATAGAGTATTTTATTCAGAATAGGGATGTTTTTCCGCATAGGCTATATGTTCCGAATAGACTAATGTTCCGCATAGGACTTATATTCAGTATAGACCTATTATTCCGAATTGAGTGATTATTCTGAATAGAAGATGTTTGAATGATTTCAAAGCTTAAGGGATTATGTCATATGTACAATGCTTAGGTTTAAAGTCATAATGATATTCATAATTGTTTGTATCAACCTTTGTGTTTTATCTTAAGCAGAGACGATGACTAACCCTACCGTACAACAACTACAACAAAACAGAGCTGCCGCCATTGCTGAAGCCAAGACTCTAAAGTTTATTCCGAACAACTACCGTCTGAAGGAGGTATCTCACTCTACCCATAATGGCTTTAAGGTAGGTACAGCCATGCTTGATAAATCTCATTTCAAGCATGCGCTAAGGAGAAGTGCTTCAGTACCCTACGACTACCTTTACGAGTTCTGGGCTACCAAAGAGAAGACGTCCAACAAAATCACTTTTTCCTTGGACAACAAGCAGCAGACGCTTACTGTGTCAGACTTTAGGAAGATTTTTGGATTTCGGCCGACACTCAAAGACTTATCATACTCAGCCAACCCGACTAAGGACCAGATCATGGAGATGTTCACCGCCATTGGATGTCTCGACATACGAACCCCATCTGAGTTTACTACTGCCAAAATTGGTCAACCATGGAAAGCTATCTTTGGGATTCTAAGCCGCTGTTTAACACCCAAAACAACTGGGTATGATGCTGTTCGTCCACCAATCATCAAGATGTTTTATGGTATGTTCAAAGGTATGGGTATTGATTATGCATCACTGCTGTGGGAGGAGTTTACTTTTCAACTCTTCACTAACACAAAGGGTAAAGTTAAAACTTACCAGTACCCTAGGTTTATTAAGTTGATCATCCATTACTTTATGGAAAACGATGCATCCATTAACAAGCGTGCAGGTAGTCGTCACCACATGATAGATGATGATGATTTGGTAGACTTAAGGCAGGAGACTCATTCGAATACGGTTATTCCTGGTCCCATTCCCAGTCATCTTCTGACCGATGAGATTATTGCATCTGAGGATTACAAGAACTTGCTAACAGAAATTGAGAATCAACGTGCAAGTATTCTAGCAGGTGAAGACTCTTCCACCACGGTAAAGAGCAAAGGTAAACGGAAGCAAGCAGATTTACCTGAATCCAAAGCCAAAAAGAAGAAGACAGAGGGTAAGAAGGGAAAGGGTAAGGCTGATGAGATGCGTTTACGTGACGAAGAAGGCATTGATGATCCTACTCTTCATAAAACCGAGAAACAAATGATGAAGATCGCCATTAAAAGGAGTAGGAAAGATACTGGCGGTAGTGGTTCAGGTGTAAGAGTAGACGTTGAGGATGAGTACATGGAACCTGATGATGTTGATGAGTTTGGGTCACCTGAACATTATTCCACTTCGAAGGAGCCATCAATCCCTGTTTCAGCTGGTATTGAAAAGGCATCTACTCAACCTTCAACAACTCAACCTCCACCAACTCAACCCTTACCAACCAAACCGGTTTCTACACCACTTCCTCCACCACCAATAAAGCCCATCCTCAGCACCGCAGTTACAACCGAGCCCATTCCATCAACCCAGAGCAGCTCTGCAACATCTGCAATGGCAGCAATAGTGATGGCCGAGTTGTTGGATAAACACGTGGATACTCAAAAGAGAGAAATGGATGAACTTCGCCAAGAGTTAAATAGAAGAACTCAAAGTGAAGAAGCATCAAGGAAAGCTCAAGAAGAGTTGATTGCCAAGTTCGCTGCAGACATGGAAGTTACACGTAAAGCTCATGCAGAAGAACTTGCTCAGGTTAAAAAGGATGAAGCTGATAGGCATAAAGCACGAATTGCAAGACTTAAAGCTATTAAGGATGACTTTAAAGAGCAAAAAGAAGCTCTTGAAGCTACTATTGAGCAAAGAGTGAAAGACTCCATTGAATCCTTAATGCCTAAACTGCGTGATGACTTGAAGACGCTTGCTGCTGACAACTTAATGATCAAATCATCCAATCCTTCAGAAGCCGCCTACAAGATCGCTTATGACTTGACGGATTTTGAACTTAAGAAGATCCTCAAAGCTCGAATGAAGGAACTTGGATCGTTTGATAAATCGAGGAAACAACGGGCTCTCTTCAAATCCCTGAATGACGCTATCATGGAGGATGATAGGTTGTTCAAGACGTTTGGAAGTGTGGTACCCTACCACATTCTCCCTGAAGAAGAAAGGGAAGAGAGCGACGAAGAAGAGGGTACTGGTGGAGAGGAGGAAGAAGAAGAAGAAGAAGATAAGAATGATGAGGATGATGAGGATGATGAGGATCAGAATGATGATGATGAGAATGATGATGATGAAGATGAAAATGATGATGAGGATGAGGATGAGGATGATGATGATGAGGATGCAGATGATGATGATAATGATGGTAATGATGGTGGTGATGGTCACCAGGAGAGTGTTAAGGGGAGCAATGCGGATAAAGGTGAACAGCGTGAGAAAGGGGATAAGGGCGCCAGCTCAAAGAAAGTGGTTAAGTCTGGCACCAAATCCAAGAAAGATGCAGCACCAAAGGAAAAATCCACATCCACAGAATCCAGACGATCGAAGTGGCGCCATGATGTGAATGCCACTACCGGGTCATCTATTCCTGGTACATTTATCCATGCATCAATACCTGTTACCACTAACCCCGTTAGTTCTTGTGTTGTTACCCCTGTGATTGCAGAATCGGTAACCGAACCAGAAGCTGCACAACACTCACCCGTCCATGACACTGCTGAAATGCCTGAATCTGAACAAGCAGATGTTCACGTCTCCACTCCTCAGCAACAAAACCCACAATCTACTATACCTGAACCAAGCACAAGGAACTGGGAGGACACGTTGGAAATCGACGAGACTGCTCCACCACAGGCTTGGATCACGGCAGCGGCGCAGTATGATCCGATCACTGACGCCGACAAAGAGGTCTTGTATCTTCGTATCCGAAGTCCGATTGACTTATGTGCATTTCTTGCTCATGAGTATAAGACTTCGGTTACTCCATCTTTGGTGAAGAAAGTACTGAAGGATAAAAGACTTCGCGCCAAAACCCGGTTGACCCAAATGGAGTTCGAATATTATGCCGAGGAGATCCTGAAGGCTCTGAATACCGTTCAACGGCCAGGTCTTCATGAATCAGAAAGAGCTCCACCTCCAATGGATCAAGATAATCAGATTGCTCTTGACTTCTTTGTCACCAATGATCTGGTGTATCTACTGAAGGGGTCATCAAAGTACGCAACATCCCTGACATTGCTGAAAGCTGCCAACTGGGGGACAATACCCTTTATCGAGGAAAAGGTAAACCGACTCTGGGTCCCTAAGATAAATCGTAATTATGATATGTATGCTGTCATAGGTGCATCTCATTGGGACGAACGAGTCCGAAGGGCGTACAGGGGTTGCTGCTTGGTCAATTCTGGAAGCTCAGTTAGATCCGATATCCGCATCTCCAGCATTTTAGGGATGAAAACAGAAGCCAAGAACGGCTATTATCATGTGACGGAGATTCGTTTGAAAAGGGAAGATGACAGGGAATACAAAATCCAGCAAGGAGATTTTTCCATCATTCGCCTTGAGGATATCGAAGATATGCTGCTTCTGATGACCAGAGATCAACTCACACATATTCCTCGTGAAGACCTCATTGCTTTGAATACAGCACTTCGTATGTTCACACGAAGCGTTGTCATCAAGACACGAGTTGAAGATCTTCAGTTGGGAGTCGAAAGCTATCAGAGGAAGCTCAATTTAACCCGTCCTGTGAATCAAGTGTTACCTCAACATGTAGCAAGATGTCCCTATACCGGCATTTCTGTCCCGAATTACGGCATCTTCTACTTGAACAGTCGAGGTTTAATGAAGTTCATGAGGGTTGGTGAGCTCCACAAGTACAGTGATGGGACTCTTCTACAAGTCAGAGGAAAGTTGGAGCATCTGAACTCGGGTGGGACTTTGCCAGAAATGACGGAGGATTGGCATCCAGGTTACCGGCAGATGGCGAAGTATGTCATCAAGAAGATCGATCAGAAGCTCCGTGAACGTAGATTGATGAGGAGCTTGGAAAGATTTGTGGGTGGTAGACCATATGGAGTGCACTACAGGACATTGCAACGATCCATCTAATGGGTCGTACATTTCAGGTCACTCTATCTTGGTACTATTTGTGAATATGTATATTTGTGAATAATGTGCTTTAATGGCTTGTTGTAGTGTCAAGGTATGATAATTTTTCAAGAATTTCTCACGAGATTCTAAATCTTTCAAAATATATCATACTAAAGCACTACAACTACCCCTTATTAATTTAAGGGGGAGCAATAACTTGTTCTATGGTCAAACATCGATTTCATTTTTACCCAAAGACCGGTTAATCCATTCAATATCCCAAATATTAATGGTTAACATTTTGGATAAGGGGAGAAAATGGGATTAAGGAGACGTAAGAGATACTTGGCTAAAAGATGAAAAAGACTTAAAGATTATCCAACTTAATATGTGTTAAGCACGTGTTAAGGGGGAGCGTTTTTTATGAACAAAACACCTAAGGTACAAAACTTTTGATTTTAATATCACAAGTACCTTATGTGATTTTCAATGATTTTTCATGGTGGCAATTCCTTCCCAAAACACGCTTAATTCACGACGGATGTGGTGACAAAAGGGTGGTAGGAATAGGTTTAGTCCAATGATTCATCAAAACCGATGGAATCTTCCCAAGGACAATTCCCTAGATAGAATTAGAAGTCCTAGGAAAGATGGAGAAAGAATGTGAACGTAGCTGAATGCCGACCAAGTACTTAAGCTAGCACTGGAACAATCACAACAAGGTGCTAGTGATGACGTATTGGTAAGCATTGAAGGGGTTGAAGAATGAAAAAGAAATGTAAAGATAAAGGGTGTAAAGAAAGAAGCCCTCCTTACAACTTTAGGCAGAAACCGGGTCAATACATATGCTATTGAGGTCATTTTTGCTAATGATTCTCGGTATTGAAGAAAGACATCATGGACCCAGTGATGCAATGCACAACCCTTCCCCAGCTAACTCAAATATCTCTCAAAAGGTATTTGTTTTAATCACACGGAGATCAACACGTTATCTATTGGTTTATTCACTCCGAATAGACTGGTATTGAAAAGGTGGCACTCCTCTCCAGCCATCGCTCACTAAATCAAAACGCACAATCGAGTCTAGAGCCAAGAGATCATCAAAAGTCTCATTAGGACACTTTTCATTTATTCCTTGCTTTCTCACACACTGTGAAAAGTAAGAGATTTTCATGAGTCCTACGCAGTATTCCTGTAATATTGCCAGAACATCCGAGTAATACGCAAGTATTACAATGAAGATGGAAATCCTGCTTGAGCCAACATCAAACAAGCTCATGGTAGGTTACACGTGCGGTTCTTTTAGAACCAATCTTGTGAAAAACTGGAAGGTAACAGTGGTTTAATTCTTAATAGAACTTAAACTCATTCCAGGCCTCTTCGCATTATCATATGATCTTGCCAGAACACTCAGAGTGACTCTTTATTGACCACAGTGACGAGTGGAAATCCTTCTAGTGTCAACATCAAACAGCACTTGGTAGGTAACGTGCAAGATTCTTTATGAATTGAGCTCGTGACAACTGGAAAGCAACGATGGTGAAAATCTTAATTGAAATTCACTTGTTCCAGGTTTCATGAATTGACGGCTTTTAATCACAAGGATAATTTATCCAAGTGATTCACTCTTTATGTTCGCAGTCAGCTTTGGACGGTCGAATAAAGAGAACGGGTTTACCCGCGAAATCCTGTCAGGAAGTTACTTAATTGAAACTATCCGTCACGGGTACGATATCTAATATCGTCCAACGGTCTTCACCGACCGGAGGTAAAATGCTACCGAATTAGAATAAAATGTTCAAAGCCATTTTATTCGTGTCGTTGCTGTGTACCTGTTGAAGACGGTGGCGTTGCTGTGTACCAGTGAAGACGGTGGTGTTGCGGTGTACCTGAAAAAGTCGTTCCCACATGCTTATGTCTTTTGCAACAAAGTTCAGCAAAAATTCAAGAAAGTACAAGATGAAGTCTTCCGTTGTACCAAACTCTGAAGCTTTCGAGAATTCAACAAAAAGACGTAAGTGTGTGGAACATGAAGTCACGAGGAGGCAAAGTTCACAAGAAAGGCAAAGATCGCACGTGAAAGGCCAAAGAACAATGCTCTCAAGTCAAAGCCAAAAAGATCGAATCAACATATTCACAACAAAAGAAAGAAAAGAAGAAAAGACTACGAGCTAAAGAACGAAGACTTAGTATAGTACGCTAGGTTTAGAACTTTGTAACGTGGAGTGACCTCCCTTAGGGGGAGATTGTTAGAAATACGTTTTTACGTATATTAGAAGTATCGGTCACTCCACAATAATATTCATGTTGTAATAGCTCGTAGTTAGATAATAGTTGTTAGTTACTTATTAACTTAAGTAAGAACCGGTCCATGGGCTTGTCATAGACCGGCCCAAGCCCATGTTTAGCTTGGTACTATAAATACCCCTTTCCACTAAGGAAAGGGGTTGGTTGTTGTTCCATTTTCACACTTTCATATTAATAAAATCTTCCACATATTCTCTCACTTTCTCTCTCTAGTTTCTCTCACTAGAAAACATCAACCCACTTCATAGATTCATAGGTTATCAATATTCTACACAATTCAAACCATGAGAATGTTGGCACCTCGTTTGTTTTTCAGGATAGACCTAGTTTTGCAAATCCTAAGTATCTAGAGCAAGCTCAATCTGAGAATCAGCACCTATATCTTGATGAGTCCCAATGGACCGATCTTGATTGCCTTGTTGTTAGACCCGATAGTGAAGAGACAAATGATTGGAAGAAGAGAGTAGACCAAAAGTTAATAAAGAGTTTGTTAAACCATATAATTATGCTTATGAAAACAGTCTTTATGGTCTTTTCACACCGCAAAAACAGAAGTCTCGTGAGCAAATATTTTTCGAATGTGAACAAATAAGAATTAAATGGAGAAAAGTTTTTGCCACTAAGAAAACTAATGTTTCAAAATATATTAGGTACTTGCCGCATCAAGCTTCTATAAGCAAGAGTAAGCAAGCACTTAGTATTCTTAAGAGTAACATTGAAAATTTCAAAAAGGTTGTTGACGATGACTGGAAAAAACGTGAACTTTCAAACGACGGTAAAGAAATTCCTCACGATATAACTGTGCTTGTGAAAACTATTTTGATTCCGCTTGTAGAAAGAACAAAGAAACATGCTTTGGAATTTGAAAAGTTAATCGTCTAACACCCCCAATTTACATTGCGCAGCGGAAATACACAATTGGGTGCTAGACACAAGCATCATCACACAAGGTATATTGAACGACTCAAAATAGAGACGTTTACACATAAATATAAACAAGATTTTCATAATAGGTCTAAAACATAATTTCATCCCATAATTGTAATAAAACGACACCAGAGTAAAGCATTTAGTCCCCATGGATCTCGACCAACAACCAACACAAGTTTAGTACAGTACACAAACATAAAACAATTGTTCAACAGTAAAGGATAGAAATAGTTTTTAGACCAACATTCTTCCAAAAGCCAAGCCACAACCTCCACAGCAAAGCTTCATTCTCCATCACTTCCTATTACCTGAAACACATGCTAAAACGAGTCAACAATAATGTTGAGCGAGTCTATAGGTTTATCAAATCACATTTGAACACAAGAAGAAAATCAATCATAATCATTTATAGAATTGTCGTACACACAATCTATATTCAAGGCAATAATAAACATTGTATTTAAGCTCATGACACCGAACCCTTAACCAAATAGTCACCCACGCCAAATGCCAGCATGACTAGAATAAAACCATTTCCCCTCTAGGGTATCAGTTGCTAGAATACCACATTCTTATTCCCGAAAATTATCCTTCCCAGAGGTTACTCAGCGTAATGCCCTGGTCTCAGATAGGGTGGTCAACCCAATAGTACTATCATTAGAATAAGCGGCTATTCCCGACTCACAACATCAAGTCAGAAGATAGTTAACGGCTCATGAATTTAGGGTCTTTAGTAACAAGGTACTCAATACAATGTAAACAACTTAGGCAACATTTGGGTCCAACAATTACTCATGACTTGTGTTCATTTTTTTCAAATAGCATGTATCCCCCTCGAGGGTAATAAAACATTTAGTAGCTAGCATAAAAAGCGAGGCTACAGACTCACCTTAGTATAAGAGATCTAGCGAGATGATCGTCGATGATAATGGATGCCTTTCAAACATGAGAACCGCTACCTATCAAATAAGGCGCGTTCATTAATAATGACTCGAGAAATAAATCATACATAACAACATCAAACTCAAACTCATAAAATCACGATAAACTCGAGAGAAAACGATATAAATAACTTCATTACATTCTACTACACATTTACTTTACCATTTTACACTTTTAACAAAATCCGCCGGCACATACTACATGTACTAGCTTATTTACCCCTTTTAAACTCGTCAAACGTTTAAGAAACGACTCGATAAACTAACTTACTATATATAGAAAGTCCTCCTACAAGTTTATCAAATGAAATTACTTTTAAAGTCCTTTACCCGACTCATCTTCAAACTACAAAATCCGGACAGATTTACGTTAATATTTCATACAACCGTTTTAACTTCTTTAAACGACTCCGTTTACAAAACCGACACATGGGTTTTAAAATAAACTCACCCTCTAAGGTTCACACTTCATTATCAGTAGGTTACACATTTCAAAACTTCAATTTATAGTCCCCGAGATTCGATCCAAATATCGACAACAACTATATGTAGTGCCGATACTCGTCTCCCGGTTCACGAATAATCAAAACATCATAACTTCGCGCTCGTTTGGAGCTAGAAGCTCTACTTTATATCCAATCGAAGCTAATCAAATTATCTACAACTCTAGGCTATAAGTTAAGCCATTATCAAAAAATAAAAATCCCGAATTTACAGTTTACTTACTGTTATAAAATGACTATCAAAATCTTGTACAAAATCACATTTTTGACCAAAACCAACCATAAAAATGTTCATCCCAGTATCCTAACACTAACATATATCAACCATAACATTCAAATCATCATAAAACTCAAAACCTTTAAATCAAAATCAAGTTTTTAACAAGATTTTTAGCAAGAACACCATGGATCATGCCAAAAACAACATGCATGATCATGGCTTCCACCTACCAACTTGAAAAAAAATAAAAACCCTTGCAGTGTAAAATTCATACACCAAAATGATCCTTGTGAAATTATAAGATAGGGTCTTGTGTTAGTTTAGCACAAATCATTGTGAAAATGGAGTAAAAATTGATCAAAGGGTGTGCTTAGGGTGGGTTAGAGTCACGGCTAAAAAAGAAAAAAAGAGAGAGAGATAAAAAATTTTGAGTGGGATTATGATGTGTATGTGTGATTTTTAGGCTTATATATAGTGGTTGAGGGACCAATATTGTAATTTTGCAAAAGTTGTCGCTAAAAATGAAAATAGTTAGCTAAAAAGCGGGAAATAACTATTAGTCAATTTTGAATATATTTATGGGGCTCGGGTTTCATAAAGATACTTTTAAAAATTTAAAACGTACCTCAAATATAATATTATCGACTCCCGACTCGACTTAACACGTAATTTAAAATAAAACATCAAAAATGACAAAAATCGAACAACCGACAAAAAACGTAAAATATTTGGCATCCATCGACATCACGCTTGCTAATACTCCTTATACTTATTAAATATTAAATATAAACCTTCCAACATCGGTTTAAACTTAAACCTCCAAAAATAAATATCGTTCAAACTCATCCAAAAATTTAAAAAATAATCGTAAAATAAGATTAAGCAATGAACTCGGTTTTGGTTTGTCACATCCCCCCCCCCCCCCCCCCTTCTTAAAAGAAGCGACGTCCGCGGCGCTTACTCCTTCCTAAACAAATGAGGATACTTGTCCTTAAAGAAATCCTCACGTTCCCATGTAAACTCTGGTTCACGTCTAGAGTTCCATCTCACCTTCACAATCGGAATCCTACTATGCTTCAACTCCTTATCTTCCCTATCCATTATCTCTACAGGTTCCTCTATAAAATGCAACTTATCATCAAGTTGAATTACCTCCAATGGAATCACCACATCCCTTTCAGCTAAACACTTTTTCAGATTTGACACATGAAAAGTATTATGAATAGCCTTAAGTTCATCAGGCAACTCTAACTTATAAGCCACCAATCCAATCCTTTGGATAATCTTAAATGGTCCAATATATCTTGAGCTCAACTTTCCTCTCTTTCCAAAACGAATTACTCCCTTCCACGAAGATACTTTCAACATAACCATGTCTCCTACTTCAAATTCCAACAGTTTCCTTCTGTTATCAGCATAACTCTTTTGTCTACTTCTGGCAGATAACAAACGCTTCTTAATTTGCACAATCTTTTCAGTCGTCTCAAATATCATTTCAGGTCCAGTCAGTTGACTTTCTCCTACCTCACTCCAACACACAGGAGATCTACACTTACGTCCATACAAAGCTTCAAATGTAGCGGCTTTAATACTAGCATGATAACTGTTATTGTACAAAAATTCAACCAATGGAAAATGCTTATCCCAACCATTTCTAAAGTCAATCACACACACACGAAGCATATCCTCTAACGTTTGAATCGTTCTCTCACTTTGTCCATCAGTTTCCGGATGATATGCTGTACTCAAACATAACTCCGTTCCCATCGCTTTCTACAAAGACTTCAAAAATTCTGAAGTAAACCTACTATCACGATCATAAGTTATCGACAAAGGCACACCATGTCAACAAACAATCTCCTTCACATACACTGTTGTTAAACTCTCCATACTATCCGTCTTCTTCATTGGCAAAAAGTGAGCAGACTTAGTCAATCTATCTATAATCACCCATATCATATCACAACCACTTGTAGTCATTGGCAAACCTGTCACAAAATCCATAGTAATCTTCTCCCATTTCCACTCAGGAATCTCAGGTTGCACTAATAACCAAGACAGTTTCTTATGTTCAGCCTTCACTTTTGCACAAGTTAAACACTTATTAACATACTGTGCTATATCTGCCTTCATATTCGGCCACCAATAAACTTTCTTAAGATCTTGATACATCTTGTCTGATTCAAGATGTATTGAATACTTTGACTTATGAGATTCATTCATCACCAAATCTCGCACTCCTAAAGAACCTTTCTCACACGGACATAATGGAAACCAAATCCTATTCCCAAAATACCTCAATCCATTTTACCTTACTTCAAACAATGGTTTCAACATTCTACCCAAATTTTCTGCCTTAACATTCTCTTCCTTCAAACCATTAGCTTGGGCTTTCAATATCGCTTCTGTCAAATCAACACTTTCCATCACTACCAAAGCTCTAACTCTTATAGACTTATCTCTTTCTTTTTTCTACTAAGTGCATCAGCTACCACATTCGCTTTACCAGGATGGTAACGAATCTCGCAGTTATAATCACTCAGCAATTCAACCCATCTCCTTTGCCTCATATTCATTTCCTTTTGTTCCAAAATATATTGCAGACTCTTATGATCATGAAAACCACACACTTGGTTCCATACAAGTAGTGTCTCCACAGCTTCAACGCAAAAATCACAGTCACAAGTTCTAAATCATGCGTAGTGTAATTCTCTTCATGCTTCCTCAATTGTCTCGATGCATATGCTATTACTTTCTCCCTTTGCATCAACACAGCTCCAAATCCTTTATAAGATACGTCACAATACACTACAAATTCCTCAGATCCTTCTGGCAAAGACAATATCGGCGCAGAACACAACTTATCCTTCAACATACTAAATGCAGATTCCTCTTCCAATCCCCATTCAAACACTCGATTCTTTTCCGTAAGCTTGGTCAACGGCTTAGCAATTAGTGAAAACTTCTCGATAAACCTTCTATAATACCCAGCTAAACCAAGAAATTGGCGAACTTCAGTCGGCGTCTTCGGCAGTGACCAATCCTTAATTGCCTCAATCTTAGTAGGATCCACACAAACACCTTCACTATCAATCACGTGCCCCAGAAACTACACTGATTTCAACTAAAATTCACACTTAGAGAACTTCGCATACAACTTCTCTTTCTTCAAAAATTCCAAAGTTGTTCTCAAATGCTTCTCATGTTCTTCTTCACTCTTGGAGTAAATGAGAATATCATCAATGAATACGATAACAAACTCATCCAAATACGGCTTGCATACATGATTCATCAGATCCATGAATACAGCAGGCGCATTCATTAACCTAAAAGGCATCACTTGAAATTCGGAATGTCCATATCGAGTACGGAAAGCTGTTATAGGAATATCTAGGAATATCTTCTTCCCTAACTCTCAGTTGATGATACCCAGACCTCAAATCGATCATCGAGTATACACTTGAGCCTTGAAACTGATCAAACAAATCATCAATCCTCGGCAATGGATACCGATTCTTGACAATCAAATTGTTAACCTCTCGATAATCAATACACATTCTAAAAGAACCATCTTTCTTCCTAACAATCAAAACAGGAGCACCCCACGGTGATGAACTCGGTATAATAAATCCCTTATCCATCAATTCCTTCAATTGACCAGATAATTCTTTCATTTCAGATAGAGCTAAACGGTACGGTGCACGAGCAACTGGCACAGCTCTCGGCACTAAATCAATACGAAACTCCTTTTCACGATGCGGCGGTAATCCTGGCAAATCTTCAGGGAAAACCTCAAGATAATCTCTAATCACAGGCACATCCTCCAATTTCCTTTCATTCACACCATCATTACTTATATGTGCAAGAAACACATCACAACCTGCTTCTATATGCCTCATCATCTTCAAACAAGAAATAGCTCTCAAACGAGAAGTACATTCATCTCCTTTCACAGTCAATACCCTATTCGTTAGCAGTATCTAAACTAATCTCTCTCTCCACAAACAATTACTGCACCATTACCAACTAACCAGTCGATTCCAACAATCACGTCAAAAGATCCTATTTCTATAGGCATCAAATCAATATTAAACACATAATTACCTAACTTCAAGGAACAACCTTTCAGTATAGAACTAGTGCTTACAACCTTACCATCAGCTAACTCCACCTTATAACTAGTTGTCAATCTCGCTGGTTCTCTATCCAATAGCTGACTGAATCTAACATCTATGAAACTTCTATCGGATCCAGAATCAAATAACACACTAGCATAACAAGCATCAAGTAAGAACGTACCAGTCACCACATTCGGCCTTTGAGGTTTGTCAGCATCTCCCACGACATAGGCTGGAGCAACAGTCCCATGAGTAACAGCATCAACATTGCCTCCCTGTCGTATGCCATTCCTCGGACAGTTCCCTTGCTTATGTCCACGGCCTCCACATCCAGAACAGTTAACTACCTTAACAACATTGGCTCTAGTGGCCACACCCTTGTTTCTACAATCCGCCATCTTATGTCCGGCCTTCCGACACTTGTTGCAAGTAGGTGGACAATTTCCAACATGATACAGATTACACCGACCACACTTTAGATTCACCTTGTTACCTTGATTTCCAGTGGCAGCACGAACACCATCATTCCTTCTCAAAATATATTGTTGATTCCTATTTGGTCCTTGGTTATTGTTATTACGATAACCACCATGATTCTGCCCTTGGTTTGAGTGTGCAGCTTCCCACTTTCTCTTATTCCCCTCAATAATACTATCCTTTCGATCCTGCAGCTTTACATCTATTAAAGCATGATCCATCTAAACAGCTTCATCAAATGACTTGGGTTTCGACGAAGTAGTCTCTCCCTTGATATTACTAGATAAACCTCTGATATACTGCTTCATCTTCTTACGGTCATCAGCAAAAGCATCAGGACACAACAAACATAAATCAGAAAACCTCCTTGTATAAGCCATAATATCATTGTTTCTCAGCACCAAATGCCTCAACTCATCCTCCAACTGACCTAACTCTTCCTCAGGACAAAACTTAGCAGTTAATAGTCCCTTGGTCACAGTCCATGTTCTAGCATTAGCTTCAACCAATCCCACAGTAGCTACCTGGCTATTCCACCAACTTAATACATCATCCTGAAAAGTAGCTGCAACAAATTTCACCTTACTAGCTTCTGAACATCCACTGATCTCAAAAGTACTTTCAATCTTATCAATCCACCTCCTTAATTCCAAAGAACCACCAGTACCACGAAATTGGGTAGGTTCACATTTCATGAAACTAGCATAAGAACATTCCTTCTGGATTTGTTGAACAACAGCATTACCTCCAACTTGTCCTGCAGCATTTCCTCCCACTGGTTCATCAGCATTACCTCCAACTGGATTTGCAACATTCCCTCCAACCTGACCAACAGCATTCCTATTCTCAGTCTCTTGGTTCCTCGCAGCACGTTCAGCTTCCAGTGCTCTAGCGATAGCTTGCTCAATCATGGTGTTAACAGTAGCAGTCGTCAACTTAGGCGGCATGTTTTTGGAAACTAACCAAACAACAATTTAGTAAAGTCATAAAAATGCCTCCCAACTCCTTCCTTCGTTCCTGTGATAACACAAAGAACAAGTAAGTATTCATATCAAGATAAGAAGAAGGATTTCTCTATCAAGATGTAACATGGATACTACATGCAATCAACAACACAGCTCACAATGAATCATTAATCAATTCACAAAAGAACTAATAAGACAAATCATAAGTCATGAAGGTAATTTGGATTGCGTTGGAAATTTTCCACAAAATTGTGACAAGTAATGTCACTACAAACCTTCATCACGGCAAACTTAAAAGTCATTAAGTTTCATCATAAACTATAGTACCAGTCTACATAAGTTCTATTACAACAAGGCTAATAAAAACAACATAAAAGAACTAAACATCTGATCCCCGCAGCTTCTTGTACATCGGCTCATCATCACTGCTGCTATCATCTTCCTTAGAATCTTCTTCCACTTTTTCCTTTCCCTTTCGACTTCCTCCTTCACTTGGCTTCACCAACACCTGAGCTTCAACCTGACTTGGCACATCACGAATCACTACACCTCGACTCGGAAAAGATCTCATCGGCAAACCCCATGCATTCAACCTTGCATTCCTTTCTTGCTCCTCACGTAACCTTTCAACTTGCTTACTCAAATTCAACACCATAGATCTTAACCTAACAACTTCATCCATTTCTCTTGCTCTAACTAACTCTGATCTCCTCACACTACTAACAAACCTGTCAAACTTCTTCTCATTTTGCTCAAACCTCCTAATCACACGGGTTTCAACCAAATACCTTTCAAATAAAGACCTATCAAACTTCTTGAGAAACAAGAAAATATCATCATAAGACCTAAGACCTGGACAATAAACCTTAGATATGCCATCATGAATAGATCGAGCACTAGCAACACTACTCGACTCAACAGGAACATCACCCCTAGCAAATGCAATCCCATGCAAACTGCTCACATAGGCATCACAAGTAGGCGTCGAAGAACGAACAACAAGTCGCTGATAATCCGGAACAGTCTGCGGCACAACACTAACCCTTGGAACATAACTACCTTGAATCAATTCAGGCTCGGTATGACCAACTGCAGTAGGTGAAATCCCATCATCTAAATACTCATAAGGCTCCTCATCGTCACTAGCACCAAAGTTATCTACTTCCTCACCGTCCAATACATTAGTCATATCAATCCATCCATCCTCACGAGGTAAACCAGCCATTTTCTACAATTATAAGGGTTCAAGGATACTTAAGGTCATTGTTAATAAAATAAAAATTAGTATGGAATGCTTATGAAAATGTTATACGTAATCCATGCTATGCAACACAATGCGAATGATGTTTATGCAATGCTCGCAAAATAAAAAAAAATATGATACTAACAAGCACTCAGCGTACTTTCAATAATTCCAATACAATGTCGTAGTATTTACTTAATAAATACTCGGGAAATCATTTCAGTTATGAGGGATGTTGGGTCAAAAAGTTGATGTGGCAGAAACTCAAAATCAAATGACATTTACTCAGGCGTTGACAGGAGTAATACAAGAGTTGACAAAAGCAACTTAGGCGTTGACAGAAGTCAACAAAAGTCAAACACAGTCAACAAAAGTCAATGCTGATAGATTTGATGGAGAATTCTATTTAGGGAATATATTGAGTATATTATTTATGATATACACAATATATAATTTATCTAAATAGAATATTTAGATGTTTATTTGATATTATCTCTTGTAAACCCTAATCCTTACACTATAAAAAGAACCAAGGGTATTAGGTTTATTCATAACTTTCATATACAATGTAAACCTAAAGTATGTGTCGACTAGGTGTGGGATTCAATGTACACACACTAGTGGTTGTTCGTTATTAATATAATGAGCAATCCCATTTGTTTTAATTCATGTTATTCGTGCCTAAACACCTTGTTAATGTGTCGTGTTCTAATTCCGCTTTGATTGTATAATCATATGAACATGATGCATTCCTAGTTGCTTCAAAGATCCGGAAACCAAGGTTTCCACAATTGGTATCAGAGCCTCGTGGCTCGTGATGCTAGGACCAACAAGGTGTTCGTGTATGGTGAAAAGAAGAAAAATCCGTCTAGGGTTTTTTTGGACGTTTTTGTGTGCGCAGCAGTATTCAGAAGGTCATAACTTTTGATTGAACCGTTGGATCGTCACGAAATTTTATATGTGTGTTCTTCATACACATATCTAAACATCCACCAGAGGGATTGTCGAGATCTATCCCCAAGAAAAAGTTATTAAGCGTCGAAGTCAGCAGGGGTCATATGCTGTTTTCTGTGAACAGTAATAGTAAAAACGCGATTTCTCCTTCGTTAACCTTTGGATCGTCGTGAAATTCGATCTGTAGGTTCTTGACACTTATGTCTAGGATCTCACCGAAGGGATCTTCGATCTGAGCATTTATGAAGAAGTTATTCGCTGTCGAAGTTCACTGCAGTTTATGGATTTTCACATTAAATAATGATTTAGGGTTTATAAAACCCTAGATCAATTAGCCGCTGATGGGAGTTATTTAGACGCTGATAGATGATGGTGTGACGCTGACAAGGCATGGATGAGACGCTGATGGCCAGGCGCTGACAGGTACAAAGTTGGCGCTGACAGGAATAAGTTAAGCGTTGTTGGGAAGCGCTGACACTTGTTGTCCGATATATACATTTTTCAACGCTGATAAGTGTTGTCCGATATTGGACAACACACAGTGTTGATATCTTGGACAGTGAAGGATATTGGACAAAAAAAAGGAATAGTTGCTGTTTGAGAAAATTGGTACGTTTTAAGCACACAAAAAGGAGGAAATTACACACGAAGGTACATGGAATCTCCGTTTTAATATAGAATATCATGTTGATATTTATGGCTCGGATATTTTTACAAGGAGTAAATGATTTTTAAGTAAGTTAGCAACGATTCATGAAGTAATTTATTGGAGTATGTAATCGGGATAGCCTTGTGAAAGAGTTATTCGTTGACAGCTTTTACGTATGAAGATATTGACTTGTCATGAAGAGGTGTTGGCTTAAGGGGAAGAATTCTTATGGTAAGTTTGATGATTGAAGAAGATTTTCGCGAGTTTGTGTTCTATCATATCTTAAAGTCGTGCACTCCCAGTCATAGACTTTAAAGATAACTTGTTCGTGCTTTAAATGTTTGGTGATGAAGACTTGTCATAACACTTGAAGGAGTTACATTATCGTGCTCAGTGTCTCACAAAGGATGAGAATATTGACAAGGGATCGAGGTCTACTTATATCTCCTCTATAAGTTCTTCATCGCGTAGATAGTACAAGACATGGAACACAAGGTTGGGTTATTCTACTTCTACATCAAGAATATCTTATTTATTTTTCTTCAAGATCATTACATAGAGTCTACATTTGGAGAATCTTCAACCTTGCATATATTGTTTACTTCCCTGTTGATGTGACAAAAAGGGGAAGAAATACATGCTACACTTGAGGGGAAGCAATTTGAAGATCATGTACAACTTACAAGAGATACATATAGAGTTTTGCCACCATCAACTAGGGGAAGATTGTTGGGTCAAAAAGTTGATGTGGTAGAAACTCAAAATCAAAGGACATTTACTCAGGCGTTGACAGAAGTAATACAAGAGTTGACAAGAGCAACTTAGGCGTTGACAGAAGTCAACAAAAGTCAAACGCAGTCAACAAAAGTCAACGCTGATAGATTTGATGGAGAAAACTATTTAGGGAATATATTGAGTATATTATTTATGATATACACAATATATAATTTATCTAAATAGAATATTTAGATGTTTATTTGATATTATCTCTTGTAAACCCTAATCCTTACACTATAAAAGGAACCAAGGGTATTAGGTTTATTCATAACTTTCATATACAATGTAAACCTAAAGTGTGTGTCGACTAGGTGTGGGATTCAATGTACACACACCTAGTGGTTGTTCGTTATTAATATAATGAGCAATCCCATTTGTTTTAATTCATGTTATTCGTGCCTAAACACCTTGTTAATGTGTTGTGTTCTAATTCCGCTTTGATTGTATAATCATATGAACATGATGCATTCCTAGTTGCTTCAAAGATCCGGAAACCAAGGTTTCCACAAGGGATACATCTATAATGAAAAACAAAACTAAAAGTGATCTTACCGGAGCGTTGCAGAGGAGTTGTGTGCTTTTGAAGAATAAATACTTTCGACACCAAAGTTATAGTTAGGACAATCTTCAAAATGGACCCAGTTCTCTATAACTTGTAGCTCTGATACCAATCTCTAACACCCCCAATTTACATTGCGCAACGGAAATACACAATTGGGTGCTAGACACAAGCATCATCACACAAGGTATATTGAACGACTTAAAATAGAGACGTTTACACATAAATATAAACAAGATTTTCATAATAGGTCTAAAACATAATTTCTTCCCATAATTATACTAAAATGACACCAGAGTAAAGCGTTTAGTCCCCATGGATCTCGACCAGCAACCAACAAAATTTTAGTACAGTACACAAACATAAAACAATTGTTCAACAGTAAAGGATAGAAATAGTTTTTAGACCAACATTCTTCCAAAATCCAAGCCACAACCTCCATAGCAAAGCACCATGCTCCATCACTTCCTATTACCTGAAACACATGCTAAAACGAGTCAACAATAATGTTGAGCGAGTCTATAGGTTTATCAAATCTCATTTGAACACAAGAAGAAAATCAATCATAATCGTTAATAGAATTGTCGTACACACAATCTATATTCAAGGCAATAATAAACATTGTATTTAAGCTCATGACACCGACCCCTTAACCAAATAGTCACCCACGCCAAATGCCGGCACGACTAGAATAAAACCATTTCCCCTCTAGGGTATGAGTTGCTAGAATACCACATTCTTATTCCCGTAAATTATCCTTCCTAGAGGTTACTCAGCGTAATGCCCTGGTCTCAGATAGGGTGGTCAACCCAATAGTACTATCATTATAAGCGGCTATTCCCGACTCACAACATCAAGTCAGAAGATAGTTAACGGCTCATGAATTTAGGGTCTTTAGCAACAAGGTACTCAATACAATGTAAACAACCTAGGCAACATTCGGGTCCAATAATTACTCATGACTTGTGTTCATTTATTTTCATAAAGCATGTATCCCCCTCGCGGGTAATAAAACATTTAGTAGCTAGCATAAAAAGCGAGGCTACAGACTCACCATAGTATAAGAGATCTAGCGAGATGATCGTCGATGATAATGGATGCCTTTCAAACACGAGAACCGCTACCTATCAAATAAGGCGCGTTCATTAATAATTGTAGAAACTAGAAGGGGGGGGGGGGTTGAATAGTTTCTAGTTCATTTTCAAAACATTTCGTTTATTCCACTGGTCGCGGTTCCTTAAATATCACCGTGGTTCCTTATCAATAATGAACCACGAGCTCAATAATGAACCGCCTACAGTGGATGCCAAATATTGATACGTTGTAAACCTTGACAATCGTTTGTATCAAATTCTCGATTAAGCTTGACTAGATATGAGATGTGTTTGTAATAGATAATAACTATAAGTAAGGAAACACACAAACACATCAAATCAAGTGTACATCAAGCAATAGTCTAAACACTAAGCACACACGTACTAAGCCTTAGCTTTTCCGCAACTAAGATGTTTAGACTAAAGGATGCACACTTCACCATAATCTAAACACGAAGCACACACGTACTAAGCCTTAGCTTTTCTGCAACTTAGATGTTTAGATTATGAGATGCACACAACACACAACATATAAATACATCTATTATAGTAAAGACATAAATGTAAAGGAAAGTACCGACACGATGATTTATAGTGGTTCGGTCACGAAGCTCCTCTTCGCCCTACTCCACTCCTCGAGTACACCTTACTCGAGAGTTACTTCACTAGTCAACAAAACTCCTTTCAAGGCGGAGATAACCATACACGTCGCTTACACATTTCCGACACTAAGCTAGATGTCGAGTCCTAATCTTAGGTAGGACCAATCTACACAACGTTGCCTACTTCACAATTTAATGACACAAGGCTAGATGTTGAGTTCTAATCTCAAGGTAGAAACAATCTTCACAACGTTGCCTACTTCACCATTTTACGACACAAGGCTAGATGTCGAGTTCTAATCGAAAGGTAGAACCAATCTTTGTAGGTCCTCGTAATCTTGGATTATCCTTGTGTTCGAATGATTTAAAGAAATAGAAAGATAGATGAAGAACTAGAGAGAGAAACTAGAGAGAGGTTGGAGAGAAAATGAAATATTAGATTGAATGTGTGAAAGTGAGAATGACCAACCCCTCCTAACATGCTAGGAGGGGGTTTATATAGCCCACCCTACATGTGGGCTATATGGACTATATTGGATCACGAGCCCAATATCATTGGAGTGACCGATCCTTTCTAAATACGTAAAAACGTATTTCCAACAATCTCCCCCTAAGGGAGGTCACTCCAAGTTACAATGTCCTAAATAGTCTATAGCTCGTGATCTATGCTAATAATGATGTGACCGAGACTTTCTTTGGAAAAACATATTTCCAACAATCTCCCCCAAAGGGAGGTCACACCATTTTACAAAATCTTAAACCTAGCATACTATGCTTGAGTCTTCGATCTTGTTCTTGTGAATATGCTTGATGTGATCTTTGACTTTAGCCTTGAACATGTTTCCTTGCCTTGACCTTGTGCATTCATCACTTGTGATATTCGCCTCTTCGTGACTTCATGTTCCACATACTTATACCTTCGTAATTCTTGAAAGCTTCAGAGTTTGATACAGCGGAAGACTTAACCTTCAGGCTTTCTTGAATTTGTTGAAGTACTAATTGTATGCAGTATAAGCATGTGGGGACGACTTCTTCTTGGATTCCGCAACGCCACCGTCTTCAAATGCCGCAACATAAGTAGACACGAAAGAAATGGCTTTGAACATTTCATTCTAAATCGGTAGCATTTTACCTCCGGTCGGTGAAGACCGTTGGACGATATTAGATATCGTACCCGTGACGGATAGTTTCAATTAAGTAACTTCCTGACAGGATTTCGCGGGTAAACCCGTTCTCTTTATTCGACCGTCCAAAGCTGACTGCGAACATAAAGAGTGAATCATTTGGATAATAATATCCGCATGATTTGAAGCCGTCAATTCATGTTCCTAGAACAAGTGAAATTCAATTAAGAACCGCACCATCGTTGCTTTCCAGTTGTCACGAGCTTGATTCGTATAGAATCTTGCAAGTTACCTACCAAGTGCTGTTTGAGGTTAACACTAGAAGGATTTCCACTCATCACCGTGAACACAAAGATATCACTCTGAGTGTTCTGGCAAGATCACTGAGATATTGCGTAGAGGCCTGGAACGTGTTTAAATTCAGTTAAGAATTAAACAGCCGTTGCTTTCCAGTTATCACAAGTTTGATTCATAAAGAATCGCACAAGTCACCTACCATGAGCTTTTTGATATTCGCTCAAGAAGGATTTCCATCTTCATTGTAAATACTTTCGTATTACTCGGATGTTCAGGCAAGATCATGAAGATTTTGCGTAGGACTCTTAAGATCTTTCTTACTTTTCACAGTGTATGAAGAAGCAAGGAATTATGAAAGTGTGTCCTAATGAGATATTTAATGATCTCAAATGGCTCTAGACTCGATCGTGCACTTTGGATTTTAGTGATCGGAGGCTGGAGAGGAGTGCCACCTTTTCAATACCAATTTATTCGGAGTGAATAAATCAATAGATAATGTGTTGTCTCCGTGTGATTAAAACAAATATCTTTTAAGAGATATCTGAGTTAGCTGGGATGGGTTGTGCATTGCATCACTGGGTCCATGATGTCTGTCTTCAATATCGAGAATCATTAAAATGATCTCAATAGCATATGTGTTGACCCGGTTTCTGCCTAAAGTTGTAAGGAGGGCTTCTTTCTTTACACCCTTTATCTTTACAATTCTTTTTCATTCTTCAACCCCTTCAATGCTTACCAATACGTCATAACTAGCACCTTGTTGTGATTGTTCTAGTGCTAACTTAAGTACTTGGTCGGCATTCAGCTACGTTCACAATCTTTCTCCATCTTTCCTAAGGACTACTATTTCTAGCTATGGAATGTCTTTGGGAAGATTCCTCCGGTTCTGGAAGAATCATAGGACTTAACCTATCCTACCATCCTTATGTCACCACAATCTTCATCGTCGTGAAATAAATGGGTTGTGGGTAAGTATATGTCATCATGAAATCCATTTTGAAGTGCAAATCCATTTTACTCCCCCTTAACATATGCTACGATATCCGAAAACATTTTGCACATGTCGGGATGAGCTATCACGTTAAGTCAAACCATTTATGATTGATCATATCCCATATTAAATCACATTTTCTCCCCCATATTAAAAATATTAACCCAATCGATATTTTTAATATCAATTGATTTAATAGCATTTTAAGAAAATTTGGGAAGAAAAATGCAAGTCCAATTATCTTCATGAATTACACAAGCTCCCCCTCAAATTAATGAGGGTGTGCTGAAACGTAAATTAAATACCTTTTAAACACAAGTGTAAGGTATTTATTACGTGCAAAGATCATATATGATAATGAATTCACAAGATTAGCAATTTACGAGGTTGGACCTGAATGATGAAGAACAACATATGAAAGAAGCACATGGTTCTTGTTCACGAATGTTGGTCTTCCTCGTAACGTCTGAAGTTATCTCTTGACTCCATGTGTATGATTGATATCGTTGTCTTGACACCAATATGTGAACTTGGCACTCTCGGCATCAAGGATTCTGAATGCTGGACAATGGCTCCCCCTCAATTGTTGACCCGTGTTCTATTGAAAGAGCTGTAGTCACCGTTTGAGTAGTCGCCTCGTCGAGTATGTAGATATCAATTGTAAATTGCTACGGTTGGTAGAGATGATAACTTCATAAAAACAAGATTTCTCTTGTTTTAACAAATAAATGCACTGATACGTACATATATCCGTGTTAGATTGTGTTATAAAGTAAACACAATCCCTTACATGGTTGTAAAGTAAACCATGCCCGAGAAAATGAATTCCCGTTGTTGAGTCAAAGCTTTCCGGTGAAATGCTTGACTTGATTATGAAAAGCGGGTTACTATCTGAAATAATAGCAAACCATTTTGAGCATGTTTTAAAAACATTTGAACTTCTGCTCGAACTTTATTTACAACCCCGTGTCATTATTGAATGACATTTCTAGTATCGTAAATATTATCGATTCCAGAAGACATGCTCTTTTTATCAAAACATTTTTTTTTGAACACACAATTTTGAAAGATTTAGAAAACCTTTTTGAGAAATTCTCGAAAAATTGTGTTCAACGTTTTGAAAACCAATTACTTGAGCTTAAGATGTTGAATATCTTGCAAAACGAGCTCAAGTCCGAGAAGTTGTAAACTTCCCGTTGTTAAGGATAAGTTTATCATCGGCGATAAACTTTCCTTTTAACTGAAGAACGAGTCCTAAGTTGACATTTACTTAGAAGTCGTTTTCATGAGCTTGAAAAACTTTGAATGTTTTAACGAAAAGCTCATGACCGAGAAAGGTGAATTTCTTGTTATGAGGAAAAGTTCTCTTATTTAAAAGATTCACTTTCCTTTCTGAGCTTAAAACCTGGAATGTTTTAATACAAGCTCATGACCGAGAAAATTTAATTTCCCGTTACGAGGATAAGCTATCTTTAAAGATAAGCTTTCCTAAAATTGAAGTCCGAGTTACAGTCTGATATTTAACTGTAAGTCATTGTGCATGAGCTTAAAAACTTCGAATGTTTTTATTATTAGCTCATGCCCGAGAAAAATTAATTTCTCGTTGTAAGGATAAGTTTATCATCGGCGATAAACTTTCCTTTCTTTGAAGATCGAGTTATAGTCTGTGATGTGACTATAAGTCCTTTTCACGAGCTTAAAACCCTTGAATAGTTTAAAATGTAAGCTCGTGTCCGAGAAAATTTAATTTCTCGTTTTGAGGATAAGTCATCATCGGGATGAACTTTCCTGTCTTTTGAGAGCGAGTTACAGTCTGTTATGTGACTGTAAGTCCTGATGCACTGTAAGCTTAACTGGAAATCCCCTGAGACACTTGTTTCTTAGATATCATCTTCTTTAGCAACCAAACTCCGAGAGTGTCCTTAATTGAGTGGTATACAATGATTGGACCGCTTCGTTCTTTTGGAACATCCTCTTTCGTACCTGCATTTTCATTTGGAATTTGCATGCTTTGATATGGGTTAGCGATATCTATCTTAGAAACAAGTGGGGGCTCACAATTTTCTTTTCTTGTGCTAGAGGTGACCTGAGGAGATGATTCACTTGTCTTAGCTGGCAAGCGTTTCCTTTTATAGAAAACCTTAAGTTCAGGCTTAAGTGATGGAACCTCCTTTTCAGTTTCCTCCCTAGTAGTCTTAGTAGAATCAGAGACTATCCTAGTTAAAGGGCACTCGTTTTCTACAAGAGTGAAAGTTCTACCAGTGGGGCGCCACATTTTACCAATGGGTTTGATTTTAGCTACCCACTGAGATTTAAGTCTAGCACGGGAGTTCACCTCATTAAGTAATTTCTTGACACAAGAATCATGATTGGCTTTAAAGACACATTTCCTACATGTTTTGCAAGTAGCATATTTAATGTCCGAATAAGATCTAGAATTCCTAGATGATTGATTGATGCTCCTAGGATGTGACATGCTTCGGTTAGCAGTGTCGGGTAAGCTAGAAGGCATCTGACTAGGTTTGAAATTCCTATCTCTTACTTGTGTCTTTTGCTTAGCTTCCCTTAGACCAAATGTATGGCGAACGTCATTCGAACTAGTTCGAGACGTATTCTTTGGACTATGTCTAGGGAGACTAGATGAAATCATGTGATTAGGTCTTGCAAAAGCTATTTTAGTCACATTGGGCCTAGATGGTGGAGTGACTGGTCTAGAGAGATGAACCATGTCAACTTGGGAGGCAAATCGCGGTCTCGAGGATTTTGGTCGCTCGGATCTAAATGCAGTCGGTTGCCTAACAGACTGAATTTGAGGCGGTTTCCCCAAGATTGATGGTTTTTCAAGCTTAGTGTCCACACTAGTTCCTTTAGTTTTTCTCAATTCGTTTTTCAACGCATCTATAGCAAAGACCTTTTCTTGTACTTGAGCCTTTAAAGTCTCATTCTCTTTGAGCAATTCATCTTGGGATGCCAACTTAAATTCAAGCGACTTAATTTGTCTCACAAAATTATCTTTTTCAGCTTTAGAATCTTGAATTTTTTGATTTAATTTTCTTTCAAGAACAACGTTTGAATTTTCAAGTTTCTCAAAATACTTTTCAAATTTATCCGTTTTCTTCGAAAATTCAATTTTGGCATCCTCAAGAGCTTTAGATTGCTGAGCTAAGATCGTTTCAAGCTCTTTAATCTTGGAATCAGAATCGGTTAGTGAAGCAGTCATAAAGCATTTATCATGATGAACTATAGCATTCTGAACAATTTCTCCCCTATTTTGACTCACATCGGATGAATCTAAAGTGGTAAAACTATCACCCTTTTCCATCCCATGTTTGTCATAATTAGGTTCGGAATGCGCAACATGCGGTGGTTCATCGGCATAGACATCATATACCACATTCCTTTGTACCGTGTTTGTAGACTCTTCGTCAGATATAGGTATGGTGGCATCAATCCTTGACATGCTGCTTGTATCATGCTTTCCTCCTGAATCCTTGCTCTTGAAATCTTTTGGCTCCAAGTTGTCAACCTTTTGATCTTTCTCCTCTTGCATCTGCATCGTAGATTCTTGCACTCCATTATCAAACGTTTGCTGAAGTCGGGATCTTTCATAAATTGAAGACGAGACCGATGTCATTAATTTCAACAATGTACCACGGAACTCTTTAACCTCCGTTTGTGTGTACTGAAGAAATGACTGGCATATCCCTAAATTGTCAGACTTAACGATGTTGAATTTGAAGAAGTGCGTAAGTTGTGTCACTAGAGCTTGATATGCAGATGCTGATGCAGAGTGATTAAAGTCTTCTTTGTGAAGTTGCTCAGCTAGTTGGTTCAAGTTGAGGAATATTAAATCGATGAATTTATAACGATCTTGACCGAAGAGTGTCAAAAATTCGTTTCCTCCTTGAAACCAAGAAATGGCCACTAGATGAGACTAGAGTAGTCGAAACAAAGTTATACCATTTTCTCTAGCTTTGTCTTGCATTCGATGCAATTCTCCCTCTTGAGATGTTGAATTACACAATTCCATTGACAATCGATGATGTGAGTAGAAGTCGAGAAATAATGTTAAAATCCCCTAATAATTGTTCTCGATAAACCAAAAATTCCAAGACAAAATTACACACGATTCCACAAACTGCAAGTTTGTTAAAAATTTCCAAAAACACGTTTTTGAAAAATCTTGAAATACTTGTCACTGTATCGGAATCCTCAAAATTAATCCGTCGGAATACCCATCGGAATATCCATCGCAATACCCATCGCAATATTACCCATCGGAATGTTTGATCGGAATGTCACACTATCTTAATGTCCAGATCGGAAAGTCCAGATCGGAATGTCACACTATCTGAATGTCCAGATCGGAATGTCCAGATCGGAATATCACTATCGGAATGTCCAGATCGGAGAGTCCAGATCGGAATGTAGCTAAAATAAAATGGGCAGAGTGACGACACAAGGATCCCTTAAACCCGTCGGAATCCCAGATCGCAATGCTCGATCGGAATGCTCAGATCGGAATAAGGTGTCGTAATACACTGATCGCAATGTGGAACCAGCTGGTTATTGCGATCAAGTTCCTCTCAGTTGTACTTTCCGATGGATATGTTTGCTTGAATTTTGGAAATAAGAACACAATGCCTTTTTGCACTTTTGATCCAAGAAAGAACGTGTTTTAACCAAAATCAAGATACCAAAATCTCTACAACAAGTAACTAAATAACGTGTATCAAGATCAAAGCATAAAAACACAAAAAAAATTTGGACGTGGGTATGGATTATCAAAACACAAAATCAAGAACACAAGAACAAAACCAATCAAACCAAGGCTCTTGATACCATTTGTAGGTCCTCGTAATCTTGGATTATCCTTGTGTTGGAATGATTTAAAGAAATAGAAAGATAGATGAAGAACTAGAGAGAGAAACTAGAGAGAGGTTGGAGAGAAAATGAAATATTAGATTGAATGTGTGAAAGTGAGAATGAGCAACCCCTCCTAACATGCTAGGAGGGGGTTTATATAGCCCACCCTACATGTGGGCTATATGGGCTATATTGGATCACGAGCCCAATATCATTGGAGTGACCGATCCTTTCTAAATACGTAAAAACGTATTTCCAACAATCTCCCCCTAAGGGAGGTCACTCCAAGTTACAATGTCCTAAATAGTCTATAGCTCGTGATCTATGCTAATAATGATGTGACCGAGACTTTCTTTGGAAAAACATATTTCCAACAATCTTCACGACTCTTTACTTTGAAGCTAAGTGAGAACTTCACTAGACACAACTACGTCACTTTATAGTTTACTGAGAACTCATAACACACAACCACATCACTTTATAGTTTAGTGAGAACTCACAACTCTTACCTATTACAACTCAATAAAACACATATCCAAGTGTACACATGTAACTTGGATCTACATAACATAAATCCAAGTATACACATATACAATGGATTTACACAAGACTTAATCCAAGTATTCCCAAATACGATGGATTAACACAACTAATCCAAGTATTCACAAATACATTAGATCTACACAATATTGATCCAAGTATACCCATATACATTGGATCTACACAAGATTGATGCAAGTATACACATATACATTGGATCTACACAAGACACAAATAAAAATGATGAACATGATGATCTTCATCAAGATTTCATCTTTAGTCACATCAAAAATGTGTGAGTGATCTTCTCTTTGCACTTAAGGGGATGAGGAGATTGAAGGAGAGAATCACATCTAAAACAAGATTAATCTAAACTAACTAATCAAGGATTTAAAGATGTTTTTGAAGAAACTGTGCAAAAAGGGTTGAAAGAAAATCTGGAAATGATCTACTATTTATAGGGCAACATTGCAACGGTCAAGAACACACGCGGTCCTTATCTCTACCCACGGTACCTTATCAATAAGGAACCGCGGGTTCCTTTAAGGAACCTCCGCGTTGGAGTCTGTGCAAATTTCTCCTTTAGTGGGGATATGCCATGTGGGGTAGTTTATACCCTCAAAGGATATTCCTTTGGCATATGAAATATGGCAAATTCAAATTAAATAATATTCTTTGGAATATACCTTAGGGAATATTCTTTGGAATATTCTAAATTCAAATTTCCATTTTTCTTTTTAATAAAACATTTTCTTAAAAATAAAGTTGATTAAAATTTACTTTGTCACTTTGTATAAAGTGAGTTTTAAGAAAATATTAATCCTTGATCAATTAGTTAGGTTAATGACAAGTTTATTCATACCTTGAGTGATTCATGCCGAATGCGATCTTGGAGGTGTCGAGAGAAGTATACAAATGTATTCTTGAGTGATTACGAGTACCTTACCATTTTATATAAGGTATTGTGAATTATACGTTTGTCATCAACAAAACACGAAGAGATTATATCGGCTAAACATCATAATGTTTGCACTAACAATCTCCCCCTTTTTGATGATGACAAAAAAGTAAACCGCAACACATATTCAAATGTATAAGTTACACGTTTACACTTACTTCTCCCCCTTTTGTCAAATCAAAAAGGTAGTCTTCATTTGTAGAAGAGGATGATCGACTTCGAGAGAACATGCATCCAAAATTCTAATCATCCATTGTGGTTATCGTTTGAGAGGCGAGAATCCAAACCATAAACGCATCATACAAAAATATTGAGCTTGCGTCATCCTAGTGAAGTCTTCAATCCCATAGGTTAACCAACTCCAAGCATAATAATATGCTTATCTACGAGTTTCCAAAATGCATTACTTGCAAGATGTTCGATGAATGCAATTTGAGTGAGTCAACGATCGCAAATGTAATGACTTGAACTCTTGCAAATGCTTCCCCTTGATATGAGCTCCCCCTTGCTTGAGACACCAAAAAGCAAGAATAGTGACGAGCTACAAAATTGGGTTAGAAGTGTCCTACAAAACAAAGTTAGTGGACAAGAGCATATGCATAATGAGATGTCACCCAAACGAAGTTAGCTTTAAACAACTCGAGTAAAAAAAGAGGGACTCGAGAGAAAGCTAAAACAATATTAACTTATAGAAGTGTCAAAAATATGACAAGTTAAGAAAAATAAGAGGGCTATTAGAAAGAAAATAGAACCCAACTTATTTTGGTGACATCAAAAAAATATATAAAGAGGGCTAAGAGAGAAAAGAGATGTCCAATTTAAGAGAAAAATATTGTCGAGAGAACATACTCCACTTTTAATATTTTTGGCAAAAAATACCAAATCAAAGAGAGTATGACAATGACAAAAAAATAAGATCCCATATAGTCGAAAAGAGAGGAAGAATGACTATGATGGAAAAAGAAAACGAGGATGATAAACAAGTCGTTGGCACAAACAATGACAAGCATTGGAGAAATAAGTGTGCACGCGATGCTATCAATCCAAAAAAACGAGAAGAACAAAAAATATAAAACCAAAGACATTATAGGCAAGGATGCTTATGAATGTCGACACCAAAAAGATGACTCAATGATATAAAGAAAGAGATCAAATAAGCCAAAGAATAGAAGGACCAAGATGGATAGTGTTTAGCATATGATAAACTACATGCTCAAAGTTTCGTAGTTCTTCTCAATCATTGTGAGTGTTCAACAGTTACATGATGAGGAAAGGGTGAGGCTCGACTCAACTTAGTTTAGAAAGAATAAAAGAAAGAGACTCGACTTAGAAGAGCATGACTAAAATAATTGAGAGAGACTCAACAAAGAAGTTAAGGATAACTTCACGAAACGAGAGAATAAACTCAAAAGAGAAGAAAAGAAGGAATCTTCAAGAAAACTTGTCAAAAGAGAAAAATGCCAAAACGAACAAAGGGACTCACTAGCCGTAGTTTGTTAAATAGGTCTGTGGTTCATTATCAATAATGAGACCCAAGGTTATTTGAGGAACCGTGGACATTGGGTGCCCAAAACCGATTATCGACTCAAAGGAAAATCACTTGGTCAAACAATTTAACATAAGATGCTAAATGGATTAAAGTCAATGCTTCGGATATGACTTTTAACAATTTTAATTACAAGTTAAAATTACTTGAATATTTCAAAAGAAATATTTAAGTTGTCAATCTTACTAGGAGAGGAATTAGATATAAATCTAACCTTCCTTGACAACCGAGTGAGAAAATAAATAAGAAAAGAAAGGTCACGAGAAAAACGAGATCCAAGACTCAAAGAAAAATCATGTTGAAAAACATGAAAGGAAATACAAGAGAATAAAGATCATACAAAGATGTATGAAAAAACAAGCCTAAAACTTAAGCATAATTTTAATCTTAGTTACACTAGAATCCTAAAATTTTCTTAGATTGAGTGTCTTATTAATAAGCAATACACATGCTTAATTAGAAGACAAGGTGGTGGCGGAATTTGGTGGAGAATGTGAGTGTGGGTAAGAGATGTTTTCACAATGCCTTGTGACGTTTAGGTGGTGGTGAAAGGTTTAGGGGGAGTTATGTTCTCCAAAGGTGAAATGGGTGATGTGGGTGAATCTGGTGGGGTAAAAGGTGAAGTCACCAAGGGTTCAACAAATTCATTCTCAATGGGAACGCTTTTGATAGGTTGAGGTTGGGTAATCACATCCAAGAGAGTACTAGGAGTGAAGGGTGAGGTTAGCTCATTCATTCTAGATTGTAATGAAGAGGAGGTAGAACCATGTGAATGGTTGGTGCCATGTGTTGAGGTAGTCTTGCATGGAGAAAGAGGTGGTGAGGTTGATGAAGAGATGAGAATGGTCACAATCTCATTCTTAGGTGCGTGAAAGGGTGAAGAGTTAAGTTTGGGTAACTTAATCTTATATTTGAGGTGCCTCTTTGAAGAGGAGGGTTTGGATGAATTGAAGGTTCTTGTAGAAACCATGGTAGTAATGGGTGGTTTAAGGGGTAAGGATGAATGGTTTGAGGTGTGAAGAACATGGCTAACAAGGAGGGTTTAAAAGGGTGAGGGGATGATCTAAACTAGTAAAGGGTTAAAAAGGGAAAGCCCAAGATATTTTGGGAGTGATCAAAGGTTTGAAACAAAGATTCCAAAGGGTGTTGGAACAAATGAGAAGTTTTAGGAAACCCGAATTTGAGAGCTTCTGTCCGTGGTTCTTTATCTCCACCGGCGGTTCCATATTGATATGGAGTCGCGGTCTATTTAAAGAATCGCCTACAGAGGCTTGGTTTAGGTGGTGAATGGAGGATTTTCCAATTCAGCAAATCCTAATGTTCTAGTCTAACTTATCATAAAGTCATGCTTAAGAGCAATAAAAACTAGAACACACACAAAGGAAAAACACATAGGTTCAATTAGCACGTAGGAAGAAAGTTAAGAAAAACCTAATGGCTACAAAATAAAAAGACTCCTAATGAAATACAAAGTTTATCAAAGTAAACTATCATTACTCATATATATAGGAAGAGTCATTTAGCCAATTTATAGAATGAGTTTGACACTATCACTAGAGGTGCTTAATTAAGGCTAAACACGACCATTTTTACGAGTTATACACCAACTCAACTTCCCACATGGAAGTAATTCAACCGTTAGGTCAAATTAAGATCCTAGTGCATAAATTCTCTAGTAGTCATTCTCAAGTTAGACAAAATGTAATTCCAACATTTGCCTAATAAAGTGTAGCAAGGATGAAACTTGCATGGTGACACAATGCATGACCTAATGAGGGTTAAGAATGCACCATTGCATATCTTGTCAAACAAGTCTAGTTAAGGTTATTTACCTTAATAGAACTTGAGGCCAATAACTTTGAAGTGTATAAACAAAGTTTACACAAACCAAAGGAACACTCTTGATTGGCCTTTCAGAAATGACACATTTATAAATTGCATAGCAATGTAAATTACTTGAGTATTACGGATGAAACATCCAAGTTATCAAACCGACTCTATTGTGCATTATAACTAATTATTAAACAGAATATGTCTAACAATTTGAACAAGTAGATTCAATATAACACCATCAACACAAGTGTGAGTTATGATCCGATGTATATTATTAATAAACCACATTCATGTCTACGCTAAAAAAACATGTCAATTAGATTCGATAATGATACCAATCATAGTTTGAATAATGCATTGATATTTAATCAAAATCTTTCTTGATTCCCACAAACACTCTTTTAAGAGAAAATAGCTAAGATTTTCAAAGGGTGTTTCATGTTTTATAGTAAGACATTTATCTACTTGAACTAATAACACAATGATGGAGTAAGACGACCCAAATCAATAGATTTGACAAGCTCTCAAAGCTTTCAAACCTAAAAGTGTTAAAGAACATGCCGAGGTGTACAAGATGTTTATGTAACATTTGTAAACCAAGATATGTTAATCCTATATGCAACGCACACATAAATAGACAACTAAGTAACACTACTACCAATAGTAATGATCACTTAAGAATGTCCAAGAACAAAAGAAAAGGCACAAAAGCATTCGTCTTTGTTTTGAGTGTTAGATACACCAAAATGTGCATAGCTTGATTTTATTTGAAAAAGGTTTTCGACTCATTTCAAAAATTTAATTAAGTTTAACACTTTGTAAATATATCAATTTTCAAAGATACACCAACAAGAGATGTCCAATTTAATAGAAAATAGCAAAACACATGTTTTACGACAAACCGAGACCGGAAAAAGTATAGAACTTAGAAACCATCCAAATTTTAAAGTTTAAATAAAGGTTTGGAAGCATTTTTAATTGAAATAAAATTTAATTACATTCGAAATGACGGGTGGACGACTTCTACGGACTTACGGTTTATTTTATATGATTTTTCAAAGTTTTCAAAAATCTTTGTCGGGCTGACCATGGTTCCTTATTGATAAGGAACCATTGGGGAATAGATAAAGAACCGCGTCCAGAGCACAAAAATGGGGTTTTTGGACAAAATCATTTGGTAACTTTTTGGAATGACTTAGGACTCTAAAAAATCATTTTAGACAAACAGAACTCGTATTTTAGAGTTATTATGACACAAAAGATTTTTATACTTCCAAACATGAAAAGATTTAATTCAAGCTATTATACAAAGTTTATTTAACACAAAAACTTGTACGAATGAAACAACAAAACACATTTCATAAGTAATCACTCTTCATGAACAATTTGATACAAAGATCGTCTCTATTTTTAAAAACCGTTTTCATTTTAAAAACCATTTGTTTTGAAAAAAAAGAGCAAAGATCGATCCAAGCTTTAAAGTACAATATACTTCAAAGATCTTGAATAACCTCGCTCTTATACCAATTGTAGAAACTAGAATAGGGGGGGTTGAATAGTTTCTAGTTCATTTTCAAACCATTTCGTTTATTCCACTGGCCGCGGTTCCTTAAATATCATCGCGGTTCCTTATCAATAAAGAACCGCGAGCTCAATAAAGAATCGCCTACAGTGGATGCCAAATATTGATACGTTGTAAACCTTGACAATCGTTTATATCAAATTCTCGATTAAGCTTGACTAGATATGAGATGTGTTTGTAATAGATAATAACTATAAGTAAGGAAACACACAAACACATCAAATCAAGTGTACATAAAGCAATAGTCTAAACACTAAGCACACACGTACTAAGCCTTAGCTTTTCTGCAACTAAGATGTTTAGACTAAAGGATGCACACTTGACCATAATCTAAACACGAAGCACACACGTACTAAGCCTTAGCTTTTCCGCAATTTAGATGTTTAGATTATGAGATGCACACAACACACAACATATAAATACATCTATAGTAGTAAAGACATAAATGTAAAGGAAAGTACCGACACGATGATTTATAGTGGTTCGGTCATGAACCTCCTCTTCGCCCAACTCCACTCCTCGAATACACCTTACTCGAGAGTTACTTCACTAGTCAACAAAACTCCTTTCAAGGCGGAGAAAACCATACACGTCGCTTACACATTTCCGACACTAAGCTAGATGTCGAGTCCTAATCTTAGGTAGGACCAATCTACACAACGTTGCCTACTTCACAAGTTAACGACACAAGGCTAGATGTCGAGTTCTAATCTACAGGTAGAACCAATCTTTACAACGTTGCCTACTTCGTCATTTCACGACACAAGGCTAGATGTCGAGTTCTAATCGAAAGGTAGAACCAATCTTCATGACTCTTCACTTTGAAGCTAAGTGAGAACTTCACTAGACACAACTACATCACTTTATAGTTTAGTGAGAACTCACAAGACACAACCACATCACTTTATAGTTTAGTGAGAACTCTTACCTATTACAACTCAATAAAACACAACCACAACTCTTACCTATTACAACTCAATAAAACACATATCGAAGTGTACACATGTAACTTGGATCTACACAACATAAATCCAAGTATACACATATACAATGGATTTACACAAGACTTAATCCAATTATTCACAAATACGATGGATTAACACAACTAATCCAAGTATTCACAAATACATTGGATCTACACAATATTGATCCAAGTATACCCATATACATTGGATCTACACAAGATTCATCCAAGTATACACATATACATTGGATCTACAAAAGACACAAATAAAAATGATGAACATGATGATCTTCATCAAGACTTCATCTTTAATCACATCACAAATGTGTGAGTGATCTTCTCTTTGCACTTAAGAGGATGAGGAGATTGAAGGAGAGAATCACATCTTAAACAAGATTAATCTAAACTCACTAATCAAGGGGTTAAAGATGTTTTTGAAGAAATTGTGCAAAAAGGGTTGACAGAAAATCTGGAAATAATCCACTATTTATAGGGCAACATTGCAACGGTCAAAAACACCCGCGGTTCCTTATCTCTACCCGTTGTACCTTATCAATAAGGAACCGCGGGTTCCTTTAAGGAACCTCCGTGTTGGAGTCCGTGCAAATTTTTCCTTTAGTGGGGATATGCCATCTGGGGTAGTTTCTACCCTCAAAGGATATTCCTTTGGCATATGGAATATGCCAAATTCAAATTAAAGAATATTCTTTGGAATATACCTTAGAGAATATTCTTTGGAATATTCCAAATCCAAATTTCTGTTTTTCTTTTTAATAAAACATTTTCTTAAAAATTAAGTTAATTAAAAATTACTTTGTCACTTTGTATAATAGTGAGTTTTAAGAAAATATTAATCCTTGATCACTTAGTTAGGTTAATGACAAGTTTATTCATACCTTGAGTGATTCATGCCGAATGCGATCTTGGAGGTGTCGAGAGAAGTATACAAATGTATTCTTGAGTGATTACGAGTACCTTACCATTTTATATAATGTATTGTGAATTATACGTTTGTCATCAACAAAACACGAAGAGATTATATCGGCTAAACATCGTAATGTTTGCACTAACAATAATGACTCGAGAAATAAATCATACATAACAACATCAAACTCAAACTCATAAAATCACGATAAACTTGAGAGAAAACGATATAAATAACTTCATTACACTCTACTACACATTTACCTTACCATTTTACACTTTTAACAAAATCCGCTGGCACATACTACATGTACTAGCTTATTTACCCCTTTTAAACTCGTCAAACGTTTATGAAACGACTCGATAAACTAACTTACTATATATATAAAGTCCTCCTACGAGTTTATCAAATGAAATTACTTTTAAAGTCCTTTACCCGACTCATCTTCAAAATACAAAATTCGGACATATTTACATTAATATTTCATACAACCGTTTAAATTCTTTAAACGACTCCGTTTACAAAACCGACACATGGGTTTTAAAATAAACTCACCCTCTAAGGTTCACACTTCATTATCAGTAGGTTACACATTTCAAAACTTCAATTTATAGTCCCCGAGATTCGATCCAAATATCGACAACAACTATATGTAGTGCCGATACTCGTCTCCTGGTACACGAATAATCAAAACATCATAACTTCGCGCTCGTTTGGAGCTAGAAGTCTACTTTATATCAAATCGAAGCTAATCAAATTATCTACAACCATAGGCTATAAGTCAAGCCATTGTCAAAACATAAAAATCCCGAATTTACAGTTTACTTACTGTTATAAAATGACTATCAAAATCTTGTACAAAATCACATTTTTGACCAAAACCAACCATAAAAATGTTCATCCCAATATCCTAACACTAACATATATCAACCATAACATTCAAATCATCATAAAAATCAAAACCTTTAAATCAAAATCAAGTTTTTAACAAGATTTTTAGCAAGAACCCCATGGATCATGCCAAAAACAACATGCGTGATCATGGCTTCCACCTACCAACTTGAAAAAAATAAAAACCCTTGCATGTGTAAAATTCTTACACCAAAATGATCCTTGTGCAATTATAAGATAGGGTCTTGTGTTAGTTTAGCTCAAATCATTGTGAAAATGGAGTAAAAATTGATCAAAGGGTGTGTTTAGGGTGGGTGAGAGTCACGGCTAAAGAACAAAACAAGAGAGAGAGAGAGAGAGAGATGAAATTTTGTATGTGGGATTATAATGTGTCTGTGTGATTTTTAGGCTTATATATAGTGGTTGAGGGACCAATGTTGTAATTTTGAAATAGTTGTGGCTAAAAATGAAAATAGTTAGCAAAAAAGCGGGAATTAACTATTAGTCAATTTTGAAAATATTTATGGGGCTCGGGTTTCATAAAGATACTTTTAAAAATTTAAAACGTACCTCAAATATAATATTATCGACTCCCGACTCGACTTAACACGTCATTTAAAATAAAACATCAAAAATGGCAAAAATCGAACAACCGACAATAAAACGTAAAATATTTGGCATCCATCGACATCACGCTTGCTAATACTCCATATACTTATTAAATATTAAATATAAACCTTTCAACATCGGTATAAACTTAAACCTCCAAAAATAAATATCGTTCAAACTCATCCAAAATTTTTAAAAATAATCATAAAATAAGATTAAGCAATGACCTCGGTTTTGGGTTGTCACAAATCAAGCAAGAAATGTTTGACGATTTGAAATATGTGGAATCTCTTGAAAAAGAAATTGACGATCATCAGCCTGAAAGAGACGAGTTTTCCATAGCATATGATCTACTCTTACAAGAATGTATCTCCAAAGATATTTTGTGTGTTGCTCTCACATCTTGTGTAGGTATAGACGAATATTCTGACGTGGCATGCAAATATTTTGATCAAGTCAAAGAGTGTGAACGTCTTGAAACAGAGCTTTCAAAACACACAGATAATGTTGATCAAAAGGCTTTTGCGTTGATTCAACACCGATGTGAATTCCTTCAAAAACACTGTCATATTCTTGAACTTGCTTTGCAAGACAAAGTCGAAAAAGGTCCAAATGATAATAACTTGCAAATAAAACTTTCCGCCTTGTGTCGAGAAATGAACGAAAAGAGTATGGAAATTACAGATTTGAAAGCTCAGTTGCAAGAAAAGGACATAGCTATAGAGGAGTTGAAGAAACTCGTTGCCAAAATGGGTGGGAAAACTATGGAACCGAAAGTTGTGAAACCTGTTGTTCGACAGCCCAATGCCTACAAGGATCCAAAGCCATCTATCTTAGGAAAACTGACTCCTTTCTCCAATTCTTCTCATGTAAAATTTAGGTTACCTCCTAAGACTGATGTGCAACCAAGTGTTCCAAAACCATCCATATCACCCTATGTTCCTCCATTTAGAAAGCACATTGTGGCTAAACCAAACCATGTGAATGCACCTAGCACTTCTAGGACTCCTCCAAAACGTGTGGCATTCGCTTCCACAAAGGAATCTGTAGGTTCAAATGACCTACTCATACCAACAACCTAGAGGATGCTACGCAAAAAGGGAAGATTCAGACAGACAAACCCATGTATTCAAAACCTAGTTCACCAAATCCCACTAGAGTTCAACACACTCTTAATGGTAGTCAGCCAAAACCTAGGATCCATTTCCAGCAATCTAGGAATTGGAAACCATCCATGAATAGTCGTGTTTCAAACACTACGCCTGAACGATTTGGAAAACCAAGGAAAACAAGTACTTTCGTGAATACCAAATTCCCTGTATGTCCCACTTGCAAAAAGGGTATTCACAATGGGAATCATGACCATTGCATTATGCAATACCTCTATGAGGTCAAATCTCGTTCCTTTGAACGGAGATCGAATACAGAATCCCATAAGACAACAAGGAGATACAAACCTGTCGCAAAGAAAAGCAATAACAACAAATCCGAAAAGTGGATTCAAAAAGGACATAGTTTCTCTCCAAAGAAGCTGTGCAAGAGAAAACTACTCCTAAATCTAGTATTCAGTGGAAACCAACGGGTAGGATCTTCAAGGACGTTGGTCTTAAGTGGATTCCCATAGAGAAGAGTGTTGAAACTTGCTCCAGCACTAATGCCAGTGTTCTGATTATAGACAATGAATTTGTTACTCCTAACATTAGTATTTCTACAAACTCTTCTTCTGTCATTGCAGGTACAACAACGGATTCTGAACCCACTTATCCTTCTTTAAAGGGTTCCAATTCTGTACATTCGATATCACCTTCTTCTGTTGTACAAAAGTCTATTTTGGATTATTTTCGAAAAAGTTGAGAAAACAAAAAAATACAATAAAATGTAAATATCAAAAGAAAAACAAAGTAAAAAATGGAAAAACTTTCAAAATACCAAAAATATTCTTCTCGGCATGTCTTTCAGTATCGATAATATGGACGTACCTAGAAATGTCGCTCAATAACGACACGGGTGTGTACATAAAGCTCGAATGGAAGTTGTAAATATTTTTCAAAACATGTCATTTCAATGATTTACAATTATCTTACATTGTGACTCGTGCCTCAAAGAAAGGAAAGTTGATCATGCATGATAACTTATCCTTAACAACGGGAAAATAAATCTTCTCGGTCATGAGCTTTCATTAAAAACATTCAAAGTTTTTAAGCTCATGTAAACGACTTACAATTAAATGTCAGACTGTAACTCGAACTTCAAATAAAGGAAAGTGTATCTTTAAAGATAACTTAACCTACCAAACGGGTAGAGCAATCTATCAGGGGTTGAGCTCGTCACAAAACATTCAACGTTTTAAGCTCAACACAATGGCTTGTAATCACTTTCAGATTGCAACTCGGTTCTATATTCACGGGGGAGTGTACGCTTTAGTGCCCTTACCCTCAGCAAAAAGAAGAGAAATCTTCTTACACTTGAGTGGATTCGTCAAGACATTCAAAGTCTATGAACTCAAGTTTATGCTTTAGAAAATCCTTTTCGCCAAAAAGAATTGATTTTTCAAAAAGCGCTGAACACAATTTGTTCAAGAATTTCTCAATGATATTCAAAATCTTTCAAAAATTGTGTGTTCAACAACTCCTATCCTCAAAAGTTTATTGTGGATCATATCCTCGTAATGATAATTCCACTGGATCAATTTTTGAGGGGGAGCATTTCAACTTCATGCTAAGTTTGACACATCTTTCTCCCGAAAGTTTTTCAAGACTATTTTTCACAATATATTTACATCAAATTTGGTATCTCTAATATCAAACGATTTTATATATTAGAGATAGGGGAGAAAGTGTGATTAAAATGTGATCTAAAGACTCAAGCACTCATGGTTACGATTAAATACCCACAACATCTTTAATTCATGACGTTATTGGTGTCAAAAGGGTGGTTAGGTTTAAGTCCTATGATCCAACCAGAACCGGAGGGATCTTCCCAGGGATAATCTAATAGATTATTATAAGTCCTTAGGAAAGATGGAGTAGAATGTGAACGAAGCTGAATGCCGACTAAGTACTGACGCTAGCACTGGAACAATCACAACAAGGTGTTAGTAATGATGTCTTGGTAAGCATTGAAGGGGTTGAAGAATGAAAAAGAAATGTAAGGATAAAGGGTGTAAACAAAGAAGCCCTCTATACAACTTAGACAAAAACCAGGTCAACACATCATGAAGACAACGTATCATAGACCTAGTGATGTAATGTACAACCCCTCCCCAGCTGACTCAGGCTTCTCTCAAAAGAAGTTTGTTTTATTGTCACGGAGATCAACACAACTTCTATTGACTTTGTCACTCCGAGATAGTTGATATTGAATAGGTGGCATCTGCTCCAGCCTCTGACTACTAAAAGTGCACAAATCGAGTCTAGAGCCAAGAGATAAATCAAATCTCGTTAGGACACACGGATGAAGATCAAGAGAGTCCTACACTATATCCTTGTGATATTGCTAGAACACTCAAAGTGGTAATACTTAGTATTCACAATGATGAGTGGAAATCCTTCCAGTGTTAACATCAAACAGCACTGCGGTAGGTTATGTGTAAGATTCTTTATGAATTGAACATGTGTAAACTGAAAAGCAATAGTGGTTTGATTCTGAATTGATTCAAACTCGTTTCAGGTTTCTACGGAATATCTTTATGGTCTTGCCAGAACATTCAGAGTGACATTTGTTAATATTCACAGTGACGAATGGAAATCCTTCTAGCGTCAACATTAAACAGCGCTACGGTAGGTAACTTGCGAGATTCTTATGAATCAAGCTTGTGTCAACTGGAAAGCAACAATGGAAAGATTCTTAATGAATCAAACTCGTTCCAGGAATTTGAATTGACAACTTTAATCAAGCGGGTATTTATCCAATTGATTCACTCTTTATGTTCGTAGTCTTGCTTTGAGACGGTCGAGTAAAGAGAACAGCTAGTACAGCCACGAAACCCTGTCAAGGAGGTTCTTAATTGAATCTACCTAATCACAGGTACGATATTTAATATCGTGTAACGGTATTCACCGACCGGAGGTAAAACGCTACCGATTTAGGACTAATGTCAAAGCCATTCAGTCCGTGTCTATGTTTTGTCTCAAGAAGGTGGCGTTACAGTGTACTTAGCAAAGTCGAAGATTTATAACCACATACTCATGCCCAAAGACATATTCAACAATCAAGAAAGCTAAAGACTTCCGCAACTCTAATGATCAAAATCTTCCTTAACAATTAATGTAGAGGAATGACCTATACTCAAAGGAGATTGTTAGTAAGCTTTCAAGATAGTACAAAGTATGAGAATGTGGATGAAGACACAAGATCACAAGATGGCAAAGACAAGTCAAGAATGATTTGAAGATCTCACGATAAAAGACAAAGTCGAAAGACAATGACAAAGGCTCAAAGATCACAGCTTGAAGGAACAAGACGACTATTACACGTTCAAGACTCATTTATGACAAAATTCGTAATCTCCATATATTTCCAAATATCAAAGAGGAAAGACCTCACATTGGGGGAGATTGTTAGCCTTAAAATATTGAGTCAAACAAGAATGTTCGATCATAGGTTTATATTGTAACATTTATTAGAACGTTGTAATAGTTAGTTAAAATAGTCGTGACATTATGGGCTTGATGGCTAGCTTAAAAGGCCTCTTTCAAGTTACTAAGCATTTTATTCAAGCCCGGTCCAATCAAACATATAGCCCATTAAGCCACATGTAGGCTAGGCTATAAATACCCTTCCTAGCATGTTAGGAAGGGTGTTGATTGTCATTTTTTAAATCTAATCTTCCCATAGTTTCACACACTTCTCTCTACTTTCTCTTACTACTTTCTCTCTCTAGAATTTGTCTTCTTCATCTATTTTCTTTTTTAAGTGGGATCTAAACGAAGAATGAAGGGAAATAGTGTCAAAGAATGTAACCTCATAAGCACATAGCTTCGTCTTTTTCAGGCACGACGACATGGGGAGTTGTACCTTCCTTGCAACCTTACTTCATTTCACATATACATTCACAATCAAGCTCAATGATAGGAATTACACTTCTTACTTATTTTCGTGTGTGTCGTTGTAAGGAAGCCACTGAATATCCTTTTCACATACGATAATTTTATTCTGTAGAAAGATGGACAAAATAGAAATCAAAATCTATAGGATGCGATAAATATTTCATAACGTCATGTTTCTAGATTACAAGTTGAATAGCATGCATGTAATCACTAAATCCTCTGATTCCATCATTTATTAAAGATTTAAAGGGCATTATGGATATTAAAAAAATCGTCAAATATTGCACTTTAACTAAATTTCAAGTCAAGACATGGCAAATTTTATACAACAAAAAGAATTCAATCATGTCGTTTTTTATATACGACAAGAATAGATACCTTCAACTAACTTATGTTGCAACGTGATACAAAAGCACTGACTAGACCATCAGTGATCAGACTGCTAGTCAAATACGTAAAATAACACTAAACGAATTCTAACAATAGTAATAATGTAGTCAATATTCGACTATATAATTTGTCTTCACAACTAGTCATCTGTAAGACTACTTCTTTGATAGTCAAGTTATTATCAAGCAAATCAAGGAATATAAACCACATACCATGTAACATAAGCTCTGTGAAAGTTGCATTGCGTCATCCCAACGGTCAACTTTAACAAGACCTTTGACCAGGTTGACAAAAACGCTCAATTCAAGAACAAGACCTTTACTTATCATATCTGCATATAACTCGAAAGCTTTCTCAACCCTATGCGAAACCGAAAGGCTCTCAATCAACGAAAAATACAAATCTTTATCCATTTGAGAAGATAACAAAGTCATCTCTGTATGCAACTCCAACGCTAAATCCAAATTTCCTTCCTTTCTAAAACTATCTAACAAAATTTTATAAACTGGAAATAAGGGTACTGAATCGTACTCGCTTACATCATCTAAAAGACCAAGATTACTCAAAAATTCACGATTATACCCTTCGATAACTTTTCTATAACTTGCCATATGCTTATGCCAATACGTATGTATCATCTCCTCTAAAAGCCCATGAGCTTCGTCCAAAAGACCCGAACCACAAGAATGGTTAACCAAAACCCTATACGTGATATAATTTGGAGCACAACATTTACTACTCATTTTCTTGAATAGTTCAAGACTTCTTTCCACTTTACCAGCTATTCCAAATCCATTAATCATAGCCGTATACGTTACAACATTCAGTTTACACCCTTTTTCCTCCATCATCTCCATTAGCCGATAAGCTTCATCTGCCTTACCAACTTTACAAAGCCCATCAACCATTTCTGTATAAATTACAACATTAGGTGGACAAGAATTTTTAAGCATATTTGAGGATACCCGTGAAGCAAGATCCAAACGATTATCCTTAAACATCCTATCAATCATAGCCCCGTAAATAAATATATTTGGATTATACCCATTTTCAGACATTCTTGTATACACGCCTTCTGCTTCCTCTACCTTCCCATCTTTTAAAAACCCGTCAATAAGATCATCATAAACAATACTAATAGGCTCACAACCTTCACTAACCATCACATCCAAAAGTTTGACCGCTTGGTCAACTTTATGCGCTTTACGCAAACCGTCCACCAAAGCTCCATATGTTACAACATTTGGGTCTAAATTGTTGCTTTCTTTGTGGTTAAAATACATATTTACATCAGGAAATTCTTCACCTTTCATTCTTGAGTATATTTGCAAAGCCTTTTCGGTTTGACCGATTTTACAATGACCATTAATTATGGTTGTAATTGTTACAACATTAGGAGAGCAATTACATGATACCATCATCTCAAATAACTCATTAGCATCGTTAGTCTTATTATCTTTAAGATAAGCGTGTATAAGAGCATTGTAAGTGACCACATTTGGTGCACAACCATTAGTAATCAACTCATCAAACCAAATACGAGCTTGTGGAATCAATCCCGCTTTACAAAAACTGTCAATCAACATAGTATACGTATGAACATTTGGAACAACACCATTCTTTTTCATTTCTTTAAACAACAAAAATGCCTTCTCGATTTTGGAAGCATCGCACATAAAGTTTATTACTTTATTATACGTACTGGTGTCAGGTACAAAACCCTTAGTCATCATTTCACGAATAACATTAAACGCTTTCTCAAATTTTCCAGCCCCACAAAGACACTGAGCGTAGTTAATGACATTGACCTTATTCAACACAAACCCTCCCTCAAGCATTTGACCATAAGCCATTTCAGCCAACTCTAACTTCTCGACACCTGGAAATTTCTCCGTTCCACAGATCCCACCGATAAATATGTTATAAAGTACAGGACTGGGTCGCACACAGTATCTTCTAGTTTCTTTAACTAACTTATATGCATACTCCTGATTTACAATAACTATGAACAAGAGATATGAATATTTTATCACTCGGGTAACAACCTTCTGCAAGCATCATACTAAGAATCATTTTACATCTACCCAACTTCCCTTTATTCAAACACCCGCAAAGCAAAGTCCTATACGTAAAAACATTAGGACAACAACCATCACACATCATACGCGTCAAAAACTCCATAGCCTCTTCAAAATACGAACCTTCACACAACCCAACTATCATTCTCGTATACAACTTAGTATCCTTAACAAACTTTTCATTCTCCACCATTTCAAGCGCCTCCCTCCATTTCCCAACTTTACACAAACAATACGCAAAAGAACCTAACGTATGTACATCCATCTTATACCCCACTTCAACCATTTCACGATAAACAAGACTCGCGTTATCCAACTTATCCGCTTCAAGAAACACTCGAACCAAAGCATTATACGTCACTCGAGAACCTTTATACCCAAACTCTTTTAACCTACCAAGCTCCTCAAGCGCCGCATTGCACGACCCATTCCTACAACACTTCCTAACCAAAACATTAAGCACCTTCCCAAGCACCTCTTTATCGTCATCATCTCTAATCTCCCTAAGTAAACTATCTGCTACCCTATCGTTATCACACCGCATTACATCTAACAAAGCATCGTAAACACCTAAAGTATGACTATACCCTACTTGCCTACCTACCCAAATAAAAAACTTTACGCCTAATTCGCTACTTTTAACCGACTTCAACACCTTAATAACCAGCTTCTCACTCAATTTCTCCCTAAACTTTGCGAGAAACTTACGCGTATTATCGTCAAACATATAATAATCATTCCTAAGTGCATTACTAATAACAAAAGCATCAGAAGACTCACAAGATTCAGTTTTTTGCACAGAGAGTGAATTCTGCAAGATTTCAAACTGCTGATTCAAAACTGCACCATTTTGAAAACTGGTTAGTGGGTTTTGATGGGTTTTGGGTGAATTGAAATGGGTATCGATCAGATTTTGGAATTGATTATCAGTTGATGAGATTTGGCGGGAAAACTGGGGTGGATTAGGGTTTTTGGGGATATGGTGGAGGTGGTAGATTTTGAGTATGTTTTTTCTCATTGTGGTCTGAAATTGTTTTGGTCAATTATTAGGGTTTATGAATGATGGGGTTTGAAGATTGATGACCCATGTTTTTTTAAAGTTTTTTTTACTGTGATTTTTTACTCATGTAAAACGTAAAAATTAATTTGGGAAGAAATGAAATGATAATAGGGTGTAAAAGTTATAAATACATCACGTAGTATTAGAATTTGTCCATTATATATACTGGACTTTTTTTATACAAAAATCACATGAAAACCTATTACAATGGGTTGCTTGATGACGTGGCAAAGTCAACCGGTATTGATTGACTTTTTGTTGATTTGGATTCCAGCTCAGCTGGGTTACTCGATCCAATTCAATCTCTTTACCCGATCCAATCCATTTTATCTGTTCATTTCATATCCATTCATCTTGTGTTACCTTTATCCTTCAAACATAAAAAACGAATAACCCTAATTCGATATTGTTCGCCTACTTCAATTGATTCAAATCTTGCCTAATAATATTAATTCAGTTATAAGATTGTCTTCAAAACCCTTGGAAGCTGGTAAATTCCCAACCCCAAAAAAATGCCTAGTGCGTCTTCTACGATCTTTAAGTGATAAGGTAATAATCAAGATGTTAGAAAAAAAACTCATTGTGATTGTGACCCCCCACACCCAATCCCTGCAAACTGCTTGGACATTAGAAAATCCTAGTAGAAGGTTTAAGGGTTGTCCTATTAGAGATAAAACAAAAAAATGTGGTCTGTATGGTTTTCTAGACCTTGAATTACCGTCTGAATACTACAAACATTTGTTGTATGGATTGAACAAGGAGAATAAATGTTTGAAACGTAGGGGCAATTCGGCTGGGTCTAGCAAAGGATCAGGGAGATTTTTACCCTATGACATAAACAAAGAACTGTTGAATGGCATCAAGAAGGACTTGAAGATTGTGAAGGCCAAATTTGAATTTTATGATAGGCTATTGTTAGTGATTTCTATTTGTGTTTTGTTTTTAAGCCTTGTTACATTTCTTGACTTGGTAATGTAATCTTAGTTTTTTCAATGAATCAACAATATAATTATCCGTTGCATAATGTTTGCAGATTTTGTAATACCATGTGTAATCCTTTGTTTTTATTTAGAATGAATATAATTCCCCAACCTTATGTCAGGTTAATATGAGCCTTCCATATAGTGGTCCATATTTCTTACTTTATATTTTATTGTTAACAATTTTGATTCTAAACCATCCAATGTTATATGTTCCTTGTTGAATTTCCCTTAATTGAGCTTAGTAATTGTTTGTGACTGATATTGTTACCTTATTTATGGCATACTCCCACCTACTTGGTCAGAAGTGATATAAACGAGATTTACCCATCCCCCAATTGCCTATATAACATTTACTCCCGTCCCAGCATTGGTCAAACAAAGAAATAGCAGAAAACATTATCAATAATCATAAGATTCTGAAAATGGATAAAAGCAAAGGTAAGATTTGTGTAGATTTAGTAGCCTTCTAATTAACCAAAGGCATAGGTCATCTTTTGAATCTAATGATGTTTTTGCAGCAATTATTAAAATTAGTAGTGACATTAACTCTGAAGATGCTATGATTGATGGATCTTCTTCACCCAATATTGATTCATGTAAAAGATCCTTTGAATGTATGTCACTTGGTGCTGGTGGATCAAAGAAATGACAGGGATCTAAAAATTCAGATGCTTATGAAATCCCATAATCTCTTCTGAAATGGTATGGTATTCTACACAAGAATCCTTTGAAAGTGATGATTTCACTGTCTATAGGGACAATGTTGCACAACTACATTCAAAAGAACAAAACTTATCTTTGCACCCAAACCGGATGATGATATAACAGGTAGATACATACATTTTAATGCAGCTTCAAAACACATTAGCAAAAGTCCAATTACACCCACTGGTTGTGTGATTGGTCTTTCTAATCAAAGGACTTGGTTGAAAATCTGTGGCCATATAAAAGGTGGTAAGAATTAAGGGTGAGTATTTGGACCGTCAGACCGGACCGGAAAACCGAACCGACCGGACAGGACCGAGCAAATTCGGTCCGGTCCTCGGTCCGTGATTTTGGACCATTTTGGTCCTCGGTCCGGCCCGTTTCGGTCTTACCAAAAATTCGTTTTTGTTTTGCCTAATTGGAACCGGACCGGACCGAACTGGACCATTTCATTCCGGTCTCAGTCTGGGGTTTTGGACCAATTCGGTCCTCGGTCCGGTCCACTTTAGGTCGGTCCGGTACGGTATGGGTCCGTCGCTCAGCCCTAGTAAGAATGCATTCAAAGAAAATGGGAAATCCAAGGTTTGATATCTCCTATTACGCACTTATCTAGTTGATTACTATCTCGGATGGTTGTATATGTGTTAAGTTGACTTCTATGCTTATCTACAAGACTGGGTATGCTTGTATGTAAGAACAAGTTATTCCAACTAGGTTGTGTAATGCTACTCTGTTCCATAAAGGAATAAAAATTTTGGTGGCAAACTTAATGAAAGTATGTGGACATCCACAACTGGTTTGTTTATGTTTATAGTCGTACATAGTATTTTCCAACTGGGAGACATAGTGGTCTAGTTTTTATTACAAGATAGAATACACAAAACCATAAAAAAAACAAAAGTTGTTTCTTTTTATGATATAATCCCAAGTCAAATACATGTGCCTCTGACTAGAAAATTTGTGGATCCATTACTATGAATCACACATACAACATCATCTTAGCTTATCTCTTACAAAATATTGGTTTAAGTGTTTAGGTCATTAAACCAATAGCATCACATAATACCTACATATTAATCATCCAGTTTACAACAACTTCATAACTTCAATTACCTAGATGAACAGCCTTGTCTAGTGTAGATCCATTTCCATCTTCATCAAATTTTAGTTTCTTTGACATCATCTTAGCTATCCTTTCAGATTTGCCTCTGTTCTTGTGTAAAAACCTAAATAGAACTGCTTGCTCTAATTGTGATGTTTTTTTAGTCTTTGGCCTCCCTTTTTTTTGGGTAGGGGAGCATTGGAACCACCAACAACTGTACCCTTATCTCTTAGTATGAAGTTGGTTTGTTGAGAATGGATTTCTTAAGTTGTTACTTCAAATTCAGAATCATCACCATGTAGCCTGTATTGAGAAGTGATTGATCTGGGTGATATTACACTAGACAAAGTTCACATAGACGACAACTTAGCTGACCCTTTCACGAAGGCTTTGGACCTTAAAAAGCATTCAATGCTTTCGCCAAATATTGGTTTGCTTCCAGCTAATAGTCTCATGTAATCTATGTTATTTACTATTTGAATAATTTGGGATTGTAAGACAATTATTATTTTCTGACGAATAAAGATATTTGATGTTTGTTATCATTCATATAATTATTGTTGTCCTATATCTGTATGTCTAAATCCTTGAATATTTGATTATTTTAAACATGTCCATTGTCTGTTAGCAATATGGGAATATTGTCTACATTAAGACAAATATGAGTGTTGGTTATATTCTTTGAATATATGGTGGACGGTTCCAACCAAACTTATATGTTATTCATAAAGGATGTGTATTGGATACCCCAAACTTTCGAATATTACTTTTGGATCCTTGTCATGAGTAAGTTTTTGAAAAATGGTGAGTAAGTCGTCTTTATGAGATGCCAACAAGTTGTGCATGTGTGAATATCGCTTCTTGATTATATGTTAAACGCTAGCTCGTAAGAGTTAGTTATAAAGGCTATAGTTGGAAGTGTTGTGATGTAGCATCCACAAACACTTGCAGTCGATATAGAATTTGTTCCTCTAGTTGATATAGTGCATTTAAGTACCACTAGATCCTCTCCATAATTAATTGAATAATTGTATGGTCGTACCTAAAGTGTGATCAAGATGATTCTTGATGCATTTGGACTATCAGTTAATTTGATCGCAAGAAATTAAAGTTAAACTATATGGAATGAGTTAGGATCCATATCCATGGTTTAATGGTACTTGAAACAAGGAGATGATTACCAGAGGCTTTGTAATCATATATCATAGAATACTTTTGAGATATTATTCTTAAAACTATTAACTCAACATTTCCGGTTATAATGAAGTGTTTATAGATGCTTCAATATGGACGCTGTATGTCTAAACTCTCACAAGTGGGAGGTGTTGAGATATGTGATCGTTTAGTCATCGGGAAATGCGTGAGCCTGTCGAGGGCACACACTTAATACGGAGAACACACTTTTATTAGTACGTTTATTATTTATTATAAAACGTTTAATAAAAACTTCACTATTTATTTAATTAACAGTGGTTAAATTAATTACGGGATTTAATTAATTTATCGTGAGTGCGTAATTAAATTTTAGGGAACAAAATCGATTCTAGAAAAACCCCTAAGGTCAATCGGTCGATATTGCACATGGGGTTCTAGAAGATTTTTGGTTTATTGATTAAGTTAAATCGTTACCTTAATTAAGTTTTCTTGTAGTAGGGACCAATTTTGAGGAGGTGGTGATTAGTATAAATAATCCTCATAAGTTAATCTCTCCCTTCCTCCCCTTGTTCGACGATCGACCAAGAAAACCCACACAAACCAAACGATTTTTACTTTAACCCTAAAATCACTTAAAGTGTAAACATTTGAAAGATCGACTACCTTTTGGTACTCCCTTGTGAAGTTTCTAAGCCTTTATCTAAACCCTTGATCCTCGTGTCAAGGTTTTGGTTCCCCTTGTGGTTCGTCGCATAATAAACCCTAACTAGGGTTTTTCGGTGATTTTTCTAAGTATCTTGTAACGCTTTATAAAGCGATCCTTACGTAACCCCAATTAAGTTTTTGCATCTAGGGTTTCTAGTTACAAGATAATCGAAGTGAAGATACTACTAACATCATAGTGATTGTTCGTTTGACGTGTCGTGTGAGCAAACAATAAAGGCGGTTATATAACCGTTATAGTTCGAGATCAAGATCCAATAATTGATTGTTTCAATTAATTCAAGGTCGTTTTTAAATTGTTTTTATTATGTAATTAATTGTGCATGCTATACTAGATCTATTCCGTTGCGTACTCGTAGTTAATAGTTAACTAGTATTTTAAATCTCAACAATATGTATCCACTCACACATGTATTGTGAGGAATAAAATACTAATTAAACCACACACTTATATTCTAGGCTAAGATACTAGCCGGATGTAACAACTACACAAAATTGAAAATAAAGAGGTTACAACAAGATCGTAACAAAGGTTGCGTAAAAACAAACTAATCTATAACATTTTATTTCATGAAAAATACGAATGATTTGCCTTGCATTTTGATTGGATGGAATATGGATGATTGGATCACTTGTAAACAATTTAAACAAATTAATGATAGAAAAAATTGAATTAAGAATCTTTTTCTTTGTAAAGCAAAACCCAAAGTAAGGACTTTTTTAAGAGATTCTTTCTATAGTAAGAAATAATTATTTTATTTATTCCTTTAAAAAGTGTAATTGTTCCCTAATTTAGTAAGAAATGTCAAATTTCCGTACTTATATTTATTGAAATTAAAAATTCGGGCAAAAAATATATGTGCTAAAAACATAAAGAATGAAAGTTACAAAAAACGGGTTAAAATGATAAAGGTTTAAGGTTAAATCTATCAGTTATAATACTTTAGGGGGTTGTATCTGGGTTTTTTAATTCTTTTATCCCAAAAAACAAACAAACTCATTAAACCACCACATCCCTCTGAACACCACCGCAACATCAACCACCATCCGTCTAAACGTGAATTCGGATCTTATCGAAACCAGAAAGGAGGCTGATGATAACAACACAAATGAGCTCATTCATATCGTCACAAAGGAGGTCAGTTCAATTAATTAATTACAAACCCTTAATTAAGATTAATCAAAATTTAGTTTTGATTGAGGGTTTTTGTTGGGATGTACCAATTTGATTTCAAAGGTATTGTTGTAGTTTTTATTTATGTCAGTTCAAATAATCAATTACAAACATTAGGATTTTTCATCGATGTGCCAGTTTATACAACCTTTTCTGTATTAGTGAGATTATTATTACTATTGTAAAACAAAGAAACGTATTTCATCTTTTCTTCAAGTTCGACTTCTGTATATAATTTGTAACCCACCAAGTTCATTAGCTGATATTTTTTTGTCTTAAGTCCTAGCAGAAAAGAAAAGATAAACCATGACTAGAAGGTGTTGATGGTTTTCCTCACTAATGGTATTTGTTACCTGAGATGAAACTGAGAGTACAATAAGTTATTAATACCAATAATGACACTGAGAGTACAATAAGTATATACATTGCTGTATATTCATTTAGTTGGTGATAATTAAATAGGGTTAAAGCCATAAATTACCAACGAACTTTATTTTTTTTTTCAATATTACAAATATAAAACATAAAATACTATAATAACCATCCTAGATTTATTATTTTTCTAAAATTACAAATCTTTATAAAAAGTACCTGCAATAACAGGTTACCAACCTACACCTCACTTAATTAGCAGGTCATTTAATTATTTATATCCACATTATCAAATTTTTATCAAGTCAACCCCACCTTATTCATATTACCTACCAATCTGATACATATCACTTTTTAATCCAATACCTCATCCATATCACTTTTTAATCCAATACCTCATTCATATCATTTTCTAATCAATTGACTTAGGACGAAGGACTTAGGGTTATGCATCATTGGGTGATACTGGAAAAGCATTCGAGTACTTTTCTATACTTAGAAACAAGGGATTGGATCTTGATGTGTTCACATACGAGGCATTACTCAAGGCATGTTGTAAAGCTGGGAGGATGCAAAGCTCCTTAGTAGCAGACCTATTGCAACAAATGAAGCAAGAAGGGGTACAACCCGACATCTGCACTTACACATCTTTAATTAACGCGTGTTGCAAAACAGGAGATATGGGATTGTTTGTGTCTGAATATTGAAAAAAGATGGGATTTAGTTTTCGGTTGATGTAGCAAGTTTGATTAGTGTTTGAATATTGAATATTGGTCTTTGTGTCTGAACATTAGTTCGATTATTGGTCTTTGTCTTTGATTTTTTTTGAACTGGTGTTTGAATATTGAATATTGAAAAAAGATAGGATTATTTGTGTTTATGAAGATGGGTTGTAGTAGGTTTGGTTCAGTTGTTTATGAAGATGGGTTGTTTATGATAATATGGTGGTACGTATGGCAATCCCAAACTCTCAGCTACAAAACCAAGATAAAGGTGAAGTCTTTTACGAGAAATACCTACAAACACAGGTTTGAAGATGTGTTTATAAAGATGGGTTGATGTGCAGGTTCGATTAGTGTCAATTTATATTTTTTGAGGAAGATGAAGCCATGATGTGTAACGTGACGTGTAAAAGTCAACGCCACGTGGGAAAAAAAATATGACGTGGAATATAATATTTTCACGTTACTAATAATAGCCGGTACCAACAAGTTTTAATGGCTATATAAGTATTTTATGTTCTATATTTGTAATATGGAGAAAAAAAGTAAAGTTCGTTGGTAATTTATAGCTTTAACCCAATTAAATAACACTAGAGTATAAAGGACCTCATTTTTATTTTCATAAACAACACATGCTGTAGCTGTTATATTGTGCTAAATGAATTAATAGCGAGGAAGTGGGAGAAGGAGATAACTAAGATTGTGTTTTTAGCTTTCTATATACTCATTAATACCCGATTTTACTTATCAGTACATGTTCTTTTGCGTAAAGTTGGGAGACCCATTGCAATAAGAAACAAACGGCTTGACGTCCCCTTAGGCAATAGGGTCCTTTTAGCACTATCATCGTCCTGATGCGAAAATATGTGCTTTAACGGAGGGTTCATCTACAAGACTACAACTGGTGTGAACAATAATGTGGTCAACAAGGAGCTTAACGAGATGGTTGAAAACCTTACATGTTCTGTAGATGCAGGTATTGATCCATGTTTCAAGAATGTAGTGTCAAACTAAAATAGATGTTTTTTTTTCTGAAGATTGTTTTCTTTAACTCTTTGTAATGTCGACATCAATGACTATTCGTGAAAGCAACAACAATGTTGCCAATACCCTGAACAAAGAATTTGGGTGACCTCTTAGTTTAATTTGCTTATCCTTTTTTACAAAGTTTATGGTCATCAGTCTTTAACCGTACTTTTATACCAGTCCTAAGCTAAAGGAGCAGATGCAGTGTCGACCATCCAGAAGAGATCCTTGCTAAGGTGAAGGCCCAGGTTTCAGAAGTTAAGGGTCAACATCGTATTTCTGAATCAATCGCTACATCAATGCACTAACTTTTCTAATCAGGTATCAAAATTATTGGACTTGAAATACTCTTTGTTGGGATTCTTGCTGCATAATAGATTAAGGTTTGGATCAACTGTGCTTATCACACGACAGGGGATTATGGTACCTATAAGACACAGTAGTATTAAAAGTTATTTGACTAAACTTCCATGCGTTTTCTTCTTTTATTCTTATGAATAGTTTAAATTATAAGATAAGTTAGGACTATGGATAACCAATCCAAATCACCCTTGAAACTGGTTGTCTACTGTCTCAAATTAAAGGCAGATAAATATAGATTTCAAATAGAATTTAGATAACTTTCATTATAGCACATCCTTTCGCTATACTGAAATTGTGAATATGTGTATTCTTACTTAAAAACATGTAGGCCCACATAACCAAAGTTCACCAGTCTTTTCAGGAGGGTGATAAAAACCAATAACGCAATCAGTGTAGCTTCCATATTAAGAGACAGTAGTCCAGTAACATTTAAACTAGAATTCCTCGACATTGCTGAATATGTATATAACAACTATACTAAATATAATCTAAATTTTCGAATAAAGACTTTTTTGAGAGGTTGTATGCATTGCAAAAGCACTATGTTTCCGTGTTAGCTGAAATTTTTGATTTTACTGAATAGTTTAGGAAAGCGGGTGAAATATTATAAAATTTTAGGGGTGAGATAATCATTAAGACTTTTGGGTTGAATATGACTACGTTATAAAAACAAAGGGTACTATCTGGCAATTACACCACCATCATCTCCACCACCAAAGAACAAAGGATAAGTAAATAAAGAAACTAGATGTGCATTACACCACCGTGATCTCCACCATCAAAGGTATGCCGTTTTATATGATAGACAACATATTTTAGCTACATAAAGTCAGAAACACGATTGTTACAAGGTACTGTAAAATTTTCTTCTTTATTTTGTGAATCACTAATTCAATTTTGTATCTGGGTTTTTGAGAATGAAACTCACTTACCCAAGAAGATGTATATAAAGATAAAATGAGTTCTGAAAGGAGACTAATTTGCAAATGCATCTTTGAGCTCTTGTTGCAAGGATCTACACAACAAGGTATAACATTCCATATTATTATGTGATTGTTGTGAGTGAAAGAGCCATTTAGTTTCTATTAAGTCCTATCTTTAATAAATTTCTAAAATACAAAACTTTCATTTTCTCAATCGTTTTGTTCAGGGTTCTAAGATTAAATTAATTGGTTGTCGAATTCGATGAAGCTCTTGCAGCAAGTTTGTGTATTTGGTGACAAAAAACCAAATGATTGGATTAGAAAGCACGTAATTTTATTTTATGTGTTTATAATTGGTTGAAAACCCTTATTTTATTTTGACGTGGCATGTATTTACAGTGTTTGAGGGCGGTCTTGTGCCGAAGGACAGAGATTGGTTTATTTTAGTGACAAAAGAATACTTATGAACAAGGCACAAAAGGTATGTTGTTAACTTGTGCATTGTAATATTTTTATCTGGGTCTCTTACCAAATTAGTTGTCTTGAAAAAGTTCCATGAAGATGGTAAAAAGAAAGCACAACAAATCCCATGTCCAAACAAATCAATTAACTCTAACCCATGTCGAGTTACGGTATGCCCAAACAAACATGATACATAGTTTTTCTGCCCCGTGTATCATGTTTTATCTGAGAGACGAACCCTAAGAGAAGCTTTTGTATATGCATTCCTTATCTTTTTTTTTTGAACATTATGAATTCCTTATCAATAATGCATAATATTGTGCAATCAAAGACCTACTTTTACACTTTTAGTCAAAATTATATAATCAAGGACTAACAAGAAAGGCAAGAGAAAATGGGGTTTAATATTACAAGTTGTTCGACTAAATATAACTCATAAGCTCTTAGTGAGTATATCTACTTATCTTCTTGCTCGGGTTTTACTTTTTCTTTAGCGAGCCGTCATATATAACTTTAATGCTTATTTCTTTGATAGTAATAGAATAGAATGATATTTTACAATTGGAGCAGATTCACTTGAATTACAATACTGTAGAACAGATTTAGTATTCCACAACCAACACATGACCATGGCCATATAACTCTGAATCACCTGTAAAGACTTAAGAAGCCTTTTATAATTAGCACTTTTAAGACTTGCTATCAACTTTTTATAGTACTAAATTAGCACTTATATCAAAATCTTTCATCTTTCAAGGACACTAAGAAAATGAGCGGTATTCTACAATCTGATTGTTTTCATGTGTTGCGCGTTAAGTATGACTTGCAGTTAATTACCATGAAGAAAATGTTTTTTTTGTTCAAGTAATTCTAAACTTACCCGAATCCATGAAATATGCTTGGCGTGTAGGTATGCTTGGTGTGTAGGTTATAGGAGTTTTTCAATTGTATTTTTGCTGGTGCTAAATTACATGACCTGCTTATTTGAGCAACTAAACATGCAAGTCACATGCAGCTCTACAACGTAAGACTCTTCGAAGGTTGATAAGGCTACACAAGTAGATCAAAACGATAATGACAAAGTACCTAACACTTTTGATGTGAAGCCGGCGAAGATTGCTCTATTATACATATTATGTATCTATTAAATAGACTTATAAGCCTACTAACACTGGAATCGTGTTTATTATATGAAATCGTTCTCAAGCTATTCTGCCTCTATCTTATTGTACATTTGCTTCATAACGTCAAAACGGGTCATAGTGGCTATAATATTAAAACTTTCTGGCAAGTTGGGATTTTGGTCTATAAATGGTATCCAGATCAGTATCTATTGGTATCAAAAACAGGTCTAAAAGATATCATAGAGAACTGATGTCATGGCGCTAATTATGAGGTTTAATGTTACACAAAATATAGGTAACAACATGGCCAGGTTAGGAGAGTCAGGCAACATGCCTATCAACATTCACGTTTTTGCCCCATGTTGTACTAGGTTTGTGAAATTTTTCCTTAGAAACAGGTCGTACTTAGCTGTTCTCTGCACTAATTATTTGATGCTATAGTTTAAGTCTGTATAACAAAAAGAACCCCCCAAACATAAAACGCATAGATAGGAAACATGTGTGTAAACAATTAGAGAAACAAATGCACACTATGAAAGCTTTCGGCATTCTTATACGAATTTAAAAGAAAACAGGAGCAAATACACAAAACAACATTACTAAAAAATTTAGAAAGAAACCTATATGTGTTTCACATAAAAAGGGCCATCGTTAATAGCCACAAACGTTATTAAAAATTTTAGAAACAAAACCCGTATGTGTTTCACATAAAAAATCGGGTGCTAATAGCCAAAACACGTTGTTATAAAATTTAGAAAAAAACCCGTGCGTGCACGGGTATTATAACTAGTATAGTTTAAAGCAAAATAAATCGTGTGAAAAAATATCAGAATCAGCTGAAAATGATCTATTATTAATAGGAAAATCAAGACTTGTCTGAAACACCAAATAGTCCGACGGTCCCTTATATATAGAGTTATTTACGAACATAACCCTATTAGATGGTATTTGTCTTACAGAGACCCGATTTTACATAACTTTTCGAAAATGACCCTTTTGTCCGCGTCTAATTGAAAGCGGACCACCAACAGACACGTGTCAGCACCAGGTTGAATCTCAAAAAAAAAAGAAAAAAAAAAGAATGTTGTCCGCGCCAATTCACAAGAGGAGAAGAATATGATAGAACAAATTGATATTTCTTTGAAAAATTTCAAAATTAACCCTTTAACTTTTAAATAATTACATGTTTTTTATATATACAACTTTATTCGTTCAATATTTAGCAAATATATGTCGAATTCGTTTATAAAAATAATACCGTTACGAAGAGCTCTAAATTACGAACAAAACGAGCCCAATATTGATATGCTTTTGACGTACGCATAATTTAAAAAAAAATGTTAAATGTTAATATACACATATATGTTTACGTTTTTTATTTCGTACGTTCACGTTTCATATTTTCTATGTAATATTTTTGAATTATGATTTAAATTTTTAGCTTTACACAAGTAAAATGTGTGTTTACATAAAGCTAAATCTTTTTGTTAAACGACAAGTTTTATTTAAACATCAACTTTTATATATAACCGTCAACTTTTTTAACGTAACATAAACATATATATGTATATCAAACCGTGATATTTTTTTATAAAGTTGTGTGTGCGTCAAAAGCATATCAATATTGAGTTTGTTTTGTGCGTAATTTAAAGCACTTCGCAACGGTATTGTTTATATTATATTAATTCAATAGAGATTTGCTAAATATAGGACATATAAAGTTTTTTATATTAAAAAGTTGTAACAATAGAATTCAATGGATATATGTTTACGTTATTGTTTCGCACGTTTACGTTTCATATTTTATACGTAATATTTTTAACTTAAGAATAAGAATAAAAATTTTAAGCTTTATATATGAAAAAAGTTCGGCGTTTAACACAGTTTGATATACATATATATGTTTATATTACGTTAAAAAGTTGACGTTTATATATAAAAGTTGATATTTAAATAAAACTTGGCGTTTAACACAAAAAATTAGCTTTATATAAACACATCTTTTTATTATGTAAAGCTAAAACTTTATTAAACAAAATATCACAGTTTGATATACATATTGACTAAATAAAAAATATCACAATTTAAATAAAAAATATCACAGTTTTTGTGCGTAATATTGATATACTTTTGACGTACACACAATTTTATAAAAAATATCACAGTTTGATATACATGTATATGTTTATGTTATACTAAAAAAGTTGGCGTTTATATATAAAAGTTAATGTTTAAATAAAAATTGTCGTTTAACAAAAAGATTTAGCTTTATATAAACGCACATTTTTATTATGTAAAGCTAAAAATTTAAATCATAACTTAAAAATATTACATAAAAAATATGAAACATGAACGCACGATATAATAAACGTAAACATATATATGTATATCAAACTTTAACATTTTTTATAAAATTATGCGTACGTCAAAAGCATATCAATATTGGGCTCGTTTTGTTCGTAATTTAGAGCTCTTCGTAACAGTATTATTTTCATTAACGAATTCGATATATATTTGCTAAACATTGAACGAATAAAGTTGTATATATAAAAAACATGTAATTATCTAAAAGTTAAGGGGTTAATTTCGAAAAGTTTTAAAAGAAATATCAATTTGGTCCAGAATTCCTTCTCCGCTTGTAAATTGACGCGGACAACATTTTTTTCTTTTTTTTTTGTTTTGAGATTCAACCTGGTGCTGACACGTGTTTGTTGGTGGTCCGCTTTCAATTAGACGTGAACAAAAGGGTCATTTTCGAAAAGTTATATAAAATCGGGTCTCTGCAAGACAAATACCCTCTTAAAGGGTTCTGTCCGTAAATAACTCTTATATATAAAGAGGCCCGCCCCCAATCTGAAAGGACCATACGGTGTTGTCAGGACGCTCATGTTTTTATCTTTTTGTGGTGAAAGTTTATATAGTTTGCGTATTACAGTATCTACTTTGAAGAGAAAATTCAGATTTTGAATATTATTCTTAAAAAATAAGTCCATATATTTTTTTAGAACGGAAAATGTTAGTGGTTAGTGGGTCGAGTCGTACAATGACATCCAAGCGGAACAATGTCTTCTTCGAACCTTCGCCTAGTTATGTTAAACTCTTTATCCGCTAACATTTGCCTACATAGCAGCTTGAACTGCTGCAAATGTTAGTGGTTAGTGGGTTAAGTCCATATATTAGTAATTTACTTTTTAAGTTTTACACTAACTATGAATATTACTAACATAATTATTAAAACTTTCGATTTTATTCCCATATAGGTAATATGACCGGCTGGGAGCCGGTTTCAACTCAAAAAATAACTAACACGTCATCTTTTTTATTTCTTTTAACTAAAATTATATACCAGCTGAAATATTTACTGATGACATTGATATACCCGATAAAAAAATAAAAAATTAACTACTCCGTATAACCTTTTACCATAATTTTTCCCAATTAACAAATCACAGATTCAAACCTAGAATCAAACCCTAATTAAGAAATCAATATATAATTTTCCTTTTTATACACTTATAAAAAATCCTCATCGCATTTAACCCATAAGAAAAAAAGTTAAAAAATAAATATACCACATGAAATATCAAAATTAATTATTTATCTAGTTGGAAAATTAGCAGGTCATAATATATATATCAGAAAGTATTTACCAGTTTTATTGACTAATATTAATAGTTAATTACCTAAATGTGTAAAACTTGAAAAATACATTACTAATATATGGACTTAACCTTAAATTATTTTTTTATAAAAAAATAAATTGTCCACATATATTTTGTAAAAATGTTGGTGTTACATTTATAAGAATATATAGCTTAAGACAAAACTTATTTCTTAAACTATCCATCAAGTTTGATATTTGTTTGCATACAGGGGCGGAGGAACATAGGGATCAAGAGAGGCTTGGGTATGTTTGGTAAAATTAGCTGTAAGCTGTAAGCTGTTAACTGTAAGCTGTTAGCTGTAAGCTGTTTACTAAAAAGTTATATTTTTAATAGAAGTGTTTGGTATATATTAACTGTTAACTGTAAAAATTAAAATGTAAAATGACTTAAAAGGACATATTTACATAAATTATAATATGGTTGGAGGGTATATCAGTAATCTACAGCTTTAACAGCTCTTGACAGTTTAAAAAGCTGTATCAGACAGCTTTTTATTTAAGAGCTACTTGGTGAAAATAAAAAACTAACATCTCTTAAAATTTATTGTACCAAACAAAGCTATTAAATTATTTTTTTAATAAAAAAGCTAACAACTCTGAAAAAGTTTTAAAAAAGCTCTTGCCAAACATAGCCTTAGTGTAATTTTTTATAACTTTCATTAATAAATTTACTTTTTTATATTTTTAGCCCTTATAATTTTTATAATAATCGGTTTCAGCCCTCTTATAATAAATTTCCTAGCTCCGTTACAGTTTGCATATACTTTAATTGATTTACATTGAGCGAAAATTTACGATTAACTCTTAGTGGCGGATCCAAAATGTGTGACTTTGTGTGGCACATTTTTTTTAAAAGGCGTAGCAAATTGTTTTTTCAATATTCATAACTAGCATGTACTAAAAATTACGATGTTACTATCATATTCGTGTAAAAGCATTAAATATGTCACAGTCCATGTAAAGCCAAAATATAAAGTCAAATTAACATCAATTTAATCCAAAATTATAAAGTGTTCATACAATTAAGTATAAAAGTGTTCATACACCTAAGTCTATAAGGCTACCCGCAACGTACCGGTTTTTTTCGGTCCCTAGTCGGTCGCGACCGAGTCGTCGCGTTGCGGCGATTCGGTCGCCGGTTTCGGTCGAGCACAAAACGACCTTAGGCACGACCTTGTTTTGATGTGTGTTGATTTTTGTCAAAAAAAAAAACGGTAACATTACACATTTTCAAAAAAAATCAAACGATTATATTTTTAAAATTTTCTATAAATACCCTATCTTATTACCAATTATTACAAAAAATAACACACAAATCTCTAAAAATGTCTTATGAATTGTTTTTTGCCGACTCTTCCGACGACGAAGAAGAAGTTACTAGTGAGTTAGAAGCTTTTACGCAAGCTTGCGCACAGGCTTATGAAGTATCACGCCGCAAAAAACGGGCGTATATATATAGAGATTATCAGGGTGCACATAATCGTCTAGTAGATGCGTATTTTACTGAAGGGCCGCAATATGTTGCAGAGATATTTCGTGAACGATTCCGAATGGATCGCGATTTATTCTTACAAATTGTTGACGATTTGAAAAATAACTATTCTTATTTTCGAAACTCAACGGATGCTTTGAATCGAGAATGTCTTTCGCCCTTGCTGAAGTGCACATCCGCTATTCGTCAATTGGCGTACGGAGCTGTGCCTGATTCTCTAGACGAATATTTGCAAATGGGTGCGACAACAGCACGACAGTGTCTTCGACGGTGTTGTACCGGCATAATGCAATTATATGGTACAGAGTACTTGCGAAAGCCTACTTATACTGACATCGAGAAACTTTATGCTCGTCACGAGGAAAAACACGGGTTTCCTTGGATGCTAGGAAGTATCGATTGTACACATTGGTCGTGGGAGAATTGTCCCGTTACTTTCAAAGCTCAATTTAGTAGGCGTGATCAGGGGTCAACACCGTTCATTTTATTGGAGGCGGTTGCATCGCAAGACTTATGGATTTGGCATGCATTCTTTGGTGTAGCTGGGATGACTATCAGACATAATGTACACGTGTATCATATTACACAATATGGTTATTAAACATAGGGGCGGCGATATCACCCATTTATCATCAAGTAGAAGAACATGCTGATAACGATCCGATAAATACGCATGAAGAAAGGCTACAAATTACTCAGCAAATAGTCGACCCACATCTACATCTCAACCTAAAAGCCGATCTAGTGGAACACATTTGGAATAATCGTAATGAATAATGGCGATATCACCCAATGTTTAATGTTTTTTAATTTCGAATAATTGTGTAATGTTTTTTTTAAAAATAAATGTAATGTTTTTTATTAAATTTATTGTGTTTTAATAAAAAAAATTTTTTTTTTCAACTAGGTCGCACTAGGTCACCGGGTTGTAGCAAATAGGTCGCATTAGGTCGCCGGCCGAAAAAACTAGATCGCGACCCTCATCCGTTATGGGTAGCCTAAGTATATTTAATTATTCGATGTCGTGTAATGAAAACCTTAATGAAAGTTCACATTAGGTATATTTTAATATATAATGTTTTTATATTTTTACCGGGGTGAAGTTCATTTTACCCAAAAAATGTTTTTACATTTTGTTGTTATTAAACATAAAAAAATAAAAAATATAAATATATAAATAATGTGTTTAGATATTATTCTTATACTCTTTCCGTCTCATAATAAGTTTCTAGTTTAATTTTTTTTAGTCTTTGTTATCTTGTTTTGACTATAAATATTATTATTTGTGATATATAATACTTGATGAAAATTGTACTAATAAAAATATATTTTAAAATTGAATATATTCATATAACTTTCATCAAATATTATTATAAAACAAATACAAATATTTATAGTCAAAATTCAATAACAGATACTTCAAATATTTCATAGTGGACACTTAATATGAGACGGGGTAGTAATAGTTTACGAGTTGTTAATGGATGAGTTTAACTATTTCTGCTTGTCTTGTAAAAAAAAACAATAGTCGTCGTCTGAAAAATGTAGAGTGGTGTCTGTTTCATTAAGATGTTTGAATGTAAATTGGACTATCACATCTTATTAGTAAGAGGTGGTTATAATGTTTAAATTTGAACGGAAAAACGTTGTTTGCTTTTTCACAATTGTTTGAATGATCTTAATTATCTTTTTTAAAGATTATATATTACTAGCATGGTACCCGCGCAATTCAGCGGCGGGTACCCGATAACTATTTTTTAGCGAATAAATGTTACATTTTAACTCATCAAATATATATTCAAAGTAAAAAATTAAATCAAATTAAAATAAACCTTGGTTCTAAATAGCCCGCTAAAGCACGCCTTAAGACGTGCTAAAGCTTGAGGCGTGTTCTTCACGCTACGCAATAAGTCAAGGCGCGCTACAACATGAGCTGCGGTAATTTTTTGAATTTAACTCCAAAAAATGATTAATATTATATGTAAGAAAAGTTTTATAACTTTAATTATTATATACAACACTTATTGTGTACTAAAGATAAATATACTGCTAAATATGATAAAACATATAAATAATTTTGTATGTTGTGCCGCCATAAATCATGCTTTAAAAACGCTAAAACTTCGCCTTAGCCGCTAAAGCGTGTAGGGTGAGGTTATTTAAAAAAAAATGACGGAATTAGATTATAAAAAAGATAAATAAATAAAAAGATATTTTAATTTAAAAATAGAAGTTTTTTAAATAGTTTGTTACAAATGTTATTAAAAAAGTTGTTACAAAAGTTTGTTTCAAAAAATAAGTGGATGAGATTAATTTATTAAATATGATTTAATGGCTTAAATCTAATATTCTTATATTAATTTTTGACTTGGAGTTAGGTTTGGTAATTTTAGGTTCGGGATTAATTTCGGAGTTAGGTTTGGAGTTAACTTTTGAAAAGATAAATATCTCTTAAACCGTTTATCGTTATGCGAAAAAACATACCGTTACGAAGAACATTTAATTATCTTTCTATAAATATGTTATATGATATACTTTCGGCAAAAAAAAATTCTTCATTTTTTCACGTTTTCGAAAATTATCATATATGATATTAATATCACATATGATGTAACACCAGTATCATATATGACCTATCATATATGATAGAAACTAATATCATATACGATTTAACACTGTTATCATATATGATGAAACAATCATATATAATGTTTCACGTAAGTTCTAAAAGGAAGAAAAAAAAGGAAAAAAATTCTTTAAAAGTATATCATATTGCATATTGGTAGAAAGATAATTAAACGTTCGTCGCGATGTTATAATTATTTTCGTTTAACACTTAACGGTTTAGAAGATATTTAAATTATAAAAAATATATAAAAAATAAAATATATTTAATCTCATCTATTAAATGAAAATAAGATAGATGGTGGAAATGAGCCATTCATATTTTAAAAAAAATGATATTCAAAATAACTCTTATGGAGACGAAAACAATTGCCTCAAGTTCCTTATAAAAACGGTATCTATCTACCTACGGAAACATACGAATAATACGAATAAACCATGCAATTGACCAAACCACACAAAGGGCATCAACTCAAACCAAAATAACAAACACATGTTGGTTAAATAGGTCATTTGAATTAAAATAAGTTGATTTGTTATGTCTAAACTTAGAGCATCAACAATTGCTAAGTCTTTTAAAGACTTGGAGCCATTAATACATTCAATATATTAATAACTTAATAACTAAAGTTTTGAAGAAAAACTTGAGCTTTGTCAAGTCTTTAACAAAAAAAACTTTTTAAAAAGTTATTGATGCATTGCAAAAAGGCTATCAAAAGACTTTTTAGAAGATGAAAAAGTTTTTCCCCATTTGACCCATTGTGAATGCTCTGAAGTTTTTGTCGATCTATAATTTGTATGCTACTATCGTATTGAAAATTTCGACCCCTTTAACTTCAATTCCTGGCTCCGTCCCTGTTTCTCGGACAATACCATTTTTACCTCTAATGTTATCCCAAACACCCAAGGCCAGATTAGAAAAAAAAATCTATGATCTTATTCACCTAATGTTCAATGAAAAAAAATACTACATTTCCTCTACCAACTCAAAACTTACACCATTAGAGAATAAGGGAAGTTTATTTTCCTTTTATACTTCTAAGGAAAGAGGTCCATCGGGATGAACATGGGTTGTACGTAATAATGAGTTGAGATTAATGTAGAATATAGAACATATCAATTAATCACATTTATTCAAATCAACTTTTTATATTTTTTTTAAAAATTAAATATCTCATAAATGGTAAATTGTCAAGTGACAAAAATACACTATTACAACAAGAATTAAATAATGTTTTTATCGAGAGGCACACGTATATACTTTCGAATATTTTTTTTTTGTGAAAATCATATATGATTCGTATCAAATATCATATATGGTTTTGGAAAATTATATATGATTTTGGAAAATCATATATGATACGTGATATAAATCATATATGATTTTGGAAAATCATATATGATTTTCTTAGAAAATAAAAATACGTCGAAAGTATGTGCCTTCGATAGATAGATAATTTAATTCTTTTATCATATCATGTTTCGTTTTACGTAACGGTTAGAAATTTTTGAGATATTTAATTTTAAAGAATGGATTTTTTTAAATAAAAAAAATAGATAACTGTGACTTTTGATTGAATCTATACTAAAAAAATATACATTAAACTTTTACCATGCCATAATATAATAAGGCATACGTGTTATAAAAGATAAAGTGATAAGGTTCGGTTTAATAAAAGACAAGGAAACTCATGGCCGGCTGGAGGCAGGTGCCATAGGGGCAGTGGCACAAGGCCACAAAATATAAGGGGCCTCTATTTTACAATGTCTTTTGTATACTTTTTCTATAAGCATGCTACGTGAAAGTAATATATTGTACTACTAAGTCTCACCAAAATGATAAAATAAAAGCACATTTAGTTTTTTATACTTTCTATAAAAACTAAAAGTTACTTCAAAACATTGTGAAACTCAAGCAAACATACATAGTTGCTGTTTGTCAATATTTACTATTTGTCTAATAGTTTAATGAATCAATTATAATTACTTAGAAATTCTTTAAAGTTAGTATGAACTTTTGAGAAAATTGAGATATGTAATTTAAGTTTTACTAATTTGTGTTCGATTGGATCTTTAAACGACAAACGAACGAGCAACTGAAGTTTCAAATTACGTATGCCTCTAGTTTATTAAACGAATGTTCAATTTTACGTGAAAACTTGATTAAATAATCACAATAACGACGAACTTTTCTATGTATATTCTACATTTCGCGTACAAAAGGGCCTATGGTGTAACAATGGTACAGAGCCACCAAAATCCACGAGACGGCCCTGAGGAAACTAAGAAGAATAATTAACTAACTACTTGCATGTATATATAAAAAATAGAAAAAAAATGTGGAGTAATTTAATATAATTAAACATATAGATCGAGAAACATTTATCAATCATGCCATAAACTTTATATGTTAATATATTGCACACATGGTTTTAAATACGTAAACGTGTGCAAAATTTGTATGATTGATGATAATGAAGCTACCTAATCTCTTACATTACAACATATAAGTAATAGCCTTGGTTTGGTTAAAAGGATCACCATCTATTTACAACATATAAGTAAAAACAGTGATGACCATGAACATCCAAAAACAATCAAGCAAACTTGTAAAACCCTTCGTTCCAACTCCCCCGACACTGCGTCACTACAAAATAGGCTTCATCGATGAGCTTATGCCCTTCATGAATTTTGGTGTTGTTCTATATTTCTCCCCAAGTAGCAATCGCGACATAGAGTGTGTACTTACACGGCTAGAAAAGTCGCTTGAGAAAGCTTTAACGCGATTCTACCCTCTTGCCGGTAGATTTGACAATAAAACTCTCACAATTGATTGTAACGATCAAGGTGCCGAGTTTATACGTGCAAAAGTTAACATCAAACTGCAAGGTATTCTTGCTCCTGATGTGAACGTTAAGTTTGTTGATGATTTCATTCCATCCAACAAATTTGCCATTGACCAATTTCATGAACCGCTACTAGCAGTTCAAGTGACCGTGTTCGAGTGTGGAGGTGTAGCACTTGGTGTAAATGTTCCACACAAGATTGGTGATGCCTCAACTCTATCTACGTTCGTAACAGAATGGGCTGCTATGAACCGAAAAGACTATGAGACTAATACCACAGGGCTTCGTTTCAACTCGTCCACTTTATTTCCTGGTCGATGTTTTAGTCCCGTTCCGTTACAACATATAACGGAAGATATGTCAAGCAAGTATATCAGAATAATGTTTTCATTCAACGAGAGTGCAATATCAGAACTGAAAGCAAAGGCCATGGCCAACGGAAACAGTTCCATCAAATATTATTCAAAGGTACAGTTGGTAGCATCCATTATTTGGAAGGCTTCCATCGATGTTGATCGCGCAACAAACAATATTTCGAAAAACTACGTACTCATGCAGCTAGTAAGCCTTAGGGGAAAAATGGCATCCTTAATACCCAAAGATTCGTGTGGTAACATTTTAGCCATTTGTGCCACGGAAGCTGGAAATGCCGAAACAAGTGAAGAACTGGCCGATCTCTTATCTAACAACGTCAAGAAAACTATAAACAGCTTTTCAAACGTTTGCCATGATAGTGAAGATGGCCAAACGATGATTTTAAATTCTTTCACACTAAAGGACGTTAATATTCAGGAATCAACTCATATGCTGATGGTAACTAGTTGGAGTAAGTTCCCCTTTTACGAAGCTGACTTTGGTTTCGGAAAACCGACTTGGGTAGCCCCCGGGATTGTCGCTCTCCAAGGTGGAGCATGTTTGATGGATGATGCACAAGGCAATGGAGTTGATGCATATATTACAGTGGAAGTAGAAAACGTTCCGTACTTCGAACGAGCTCTTGGAAAACATTTCGTTTGCTTATAAGATAATACTTTCTATCTATTTGTTTAAGAAAGGGTTATATAATTATCAATTGTTAACGGGTTGTACTCTTATGAGAAAAACAGATGTCGATTTTAATATTAAAACTCAACAATCAAGTTTTTTTATTTGTGAATGACTTTTACCAATGCGTTATAATGGTTTTTAACGTATTTAAAAATGTATCAAACTTGTAGAAACCGAAACTAAAACAAAACAACAATGTTACTAAGTTGATAAAATACAAGATACTCCGTATTAAATAGACTAAAGGTAAAGGTAAGAAAAACCTAAAATGAAAACGTGCTTAAACAAGCGGGCTTGGTCTAACTAAATGGGCCTTATGAACTAACATTCTTTCTCAAACTCACAATATTGTGATGGTGAATATTAAGAGTTTGCTAAACATAAAATAAAAACTGAAAAATAAACGCAGAGCAAAGTGTCTTAGAGTGCAAATTCGGTGCATAATGAAATCTCAATGAGATGCAATCCAAACTCTAGCAAGACGCAAAATAAATATAAAGATGAAGGAGAGAGATCATGCAGGTGCATAGCATAAAATCACACAGCTACGTAGATGAACGAGAGGGATCAGGCAGGTGCAAAGTACAGAATCACAAAAATACATAGATGAACGAGAGGGCTCGGGAAGGTGCAGAGTACAGAGTCACACAAAGATGGAGACGAACGAGAACGATCAGGCAAGCAAATAACCAAACGAGCAGACATTAGACGAACAGACGATCAAACTAGCAGACAACCAGATGCAAACTAACCAAATAACTTGGTGCAAATACCATATAGACAAATTCAAACAGTCGTTCAAGAAAAAGATAGACAAATTCAAACAGAGCCAAAGCAAGACGTAACCGAATGTAGAAACAAGCGAAACCAAAACATATTGTTGACGAAGAGATGAAACCAATTCTAATTCAATTAGGATACCGATACCAAAACTAACTCCAAACTATACTATTAAACATTCAAACTCCATTTTACAAAATCAAAACCAATAACTTCGACCTTATACTAAACAAACTCAAACAACCGCAATACCTTTGTTTCCCTTTATTCTCAAACGAATCGACTAGAATACCTGATCCACTACATTTAGGGGTGTTCAAAAAAACCGAAAAACCGACAAATCGAGCCGAACCGTTTAATCCGAAACCGAAAAAATCCGAAACCGAATAAACCGTAACCGAAAAAACCCGCTCATCACGGGTCGGTTTCGGTTTTTACTTTTAGAAATCCGCGGTTAACCGAACCGAACCGTGCATATTATACATGCTTTTTTTGGCTATATATTCAAATAATAGTTCAAGTATTAACGATTTTATGACACCACTCTTATTTTATAAAATCTTTTTAGCTCCTAATGTAAGCTTTTGTAATAATTGGTGTGTAAAAAATAATTAATGTAATCGTTATATATAAAAAAAATAACTTTTATTTTATTAAATTCGATTATACTACTTTTATATATCTTCTATATACTCGATGTCATTTGATTATACTAAAATGCCATATTATATTCTAGACCACGTTATTCTTTCTAATGTTAAATTCAATTACACTTATAAAATGGTTAACCGCGGACCGAACCGGGGGTAACCGCTCACTTCGGGTACCCGCATGTCCGGTTACCCGCCTAGTGCGGTTTGGTTTTGGAAAGTAAAATTAATTACCCGCCCTGCGACGGATAGTTAAAATCTTCCAACTAACCGAACCGAACCGACCCATGAACACCCCTAACTACGTTAGAATATCCCTACGACCGTCCCATTATATCCTTTATGCACGAGTCAATATTCATCATTCATCCCCATGTCCGATCAAACATAACCTACATTAAATAACAACGAACCAAGACAAATGCAATTACGGAACAAAAGCAAACTGTTAAATTGATCGATCGCTTAAATTGCTAGAAACCAATGGGCATATTAATTTGAACAACAAACATGATCACATCCGAACGAAAAACCTAACAACTTTTTTTCTTTTTTTTCATTCTGCATCTTGATACCATGTAGAAATCGAATATAAAACAAAACAATAATATTACTTAAATATTAAAATACAAGATACGGTATTAAATCGACCAAACATAAGAAAACCCTAACATGAAAACGGACATAAACAAGTGGGTTAGTCCTACTAAATGGGCCTTATTAGCTAATATTCCTCCCAAACTCGCAATGCCGCAACAGTGAACATTAGGAGTTAGCCAAACATAAACCCAAAACTGAAAAATAAACATAGAGCGGAGTGTCATAGAGTGCAAACCGATGCTAGACAAAGTCTCATTCATATGCAATCCAAACTTTAACAAGATGCTACATAAATACGGAGATGAACTACAAGGATTCGGTAGGTTCATAGCATAGAATCACAAAATACGTAGATACACGAGAAAGATTGATAATGCTCAAAATGTACATGCTTGTAGTCGCGTTATCCGTGCTTTAGTACATGTTATTTGGTTATATTTATATACTTTGGCTGCATTATCGGACAAAGTGTGTTTACAAGTTTATGTGTAGCCAAATACAAGAAAAATAACAAAAGGACGAAGAAAAATAAAAAAAGTTAAAGATTAGTATAAGTACAAAGAATCTTGGTAAAGTTCAAGACCCATGTAGATGTTACAATACTCTGAAGACAAATTATGGGTGCTAGAACAAGTACACTCAAGAAGATATAAGCCTTACAAATGATCTCGAGCAAGGGAAATTCCATCGGAATAAAGAAACAAATTATATTACAGTTTGTACAAGAAGTACCTAGAGCAGCCACCATCGAGATATGGCAGCTACTTGCTCCTTATTCAACAACAACCTACTTGCTCCTTATTCAACAACAACCTACCATCCCACTCAGGGAGCCGTAGGCCCCCTCCTTACCAGCAGGCACCATAGACTTGAGGAGCCTACATGTACATTTTTGTCGGATAATCAAAAACTCCTGGAAGCATCTTTAGAACACACAAGAAGATAATATCAGAGAATTCTGAATTCTAGAGCTTTCACCTTTGGCTCCAACCTAAGCATTATAGACGGAAGCCTTGAATTCACTAATAAATAAGACCCTGGCATCATGAATCACATACAACTCGCAAATAATCTTCTCATCGTTATCTCATCAATAAAAGACTCTTTTTCTCTCTCTCTAGGGTACAAAACCTATTAATTCGGATTTGATTAAGGAGGTACAAGAAAAACCATTTTGGAAGCACGAAACGTCAATAATACTTCCCAAACTCTAAAGGATCATTACCTTTATCATTAGGACTATTGTTTCACTTTGTAAGACTCTCGATCATGACTTCTATGAACTTTATTTCTGAATTTATCTCAAATGAAGGAAAGTTTATCACATACGATAACTTATCCTCAGAATAATTTTTCTCACCCATGGGCTACTTTTATAAACATTCAACGCTTTTATAAAGATGACATAAGAAAGAAGTTTTTGATAGATGTCATAGGTCAGTGTAAAAGAGCAAAGCTGAGGGATTTATTTGATCATGAAGGTCGCTTGATTGAGCACTACAATAAACTCTATGACAACATGAAAGTTCTTTTAGACTTAAATCCCAGGTCTACATGTAGGTTAGATATAGACCACTCTGGTGGCAGTCCAACATTTAAAAGGATCTACATATGCTTTAAGGGTGTAAAGGATGGGTAGTTAGTAGGGTATAGGAAGGTCACTGGGTTAGATGGGTGTTTATTGAAGCATACATGTAGGGGTGAATTACTCACAGCCAAGGGAAGGGATGCAAATAATCAGATGTATCCCATTGCATGGACTATTTTTAAAGTTGAAAACTCAAAGAACTGAAGTTGTTTTTGTATCATATCAGATTTACGTATGGTAATTTCTTATTATCATTAATTATTTTATGTCACTAAACATTAATAAAAATGTCTTTAAACATTAATAATCTTTATATTTGACTCATAGTTTACTAGATGTTGTCAATGATTGGTTTCTAGAATCTGAGCATTATAATGCTCTAGGCATATCTTTGCTAACTTCAAAAAGAAGTTTAGTAGATTTCAGTTACAAAGGCTATTTTGGTATGGAGCTTTAAACAAAGTTTAAAGGACACATGGAAAATAAAAGACTTATAAACTATGATGCTTATGATTATCTAGTTCAAAGAAACCTAAACTCAGCTTTCATTAAACTGGATAGGAGATGTGAAGCTTTTGAAAACGACATTAGTGAAAGTTTTAATCGAAGTATTTTGGGTCCAAAGGGTAAACCAATCATTACTATGTTGGAAGAGATCAGATGTACATCATGCAAAGGTTATTTCAGATGAACAAGATAACATCCAGCTTGGAAGACACCAGCACAACAAGTATAAGAAAAGGCTAGAAATACTAAAGGATAAACAAAGGTATGTACTTAACTATATTTATTGTAATAAATAAATGTATATAACAATAGATAAGCACGGATGATATATTATTTTTTGTAGGGATTGGATTCTAGTAGTTTCCAAGATCTAGAAGTAAGAAATGAGAATGAAAGTTATGGTGTAAACCTGCTACCAGTGTTGCAAAAAAAGGTCTACAAGGCAGATTAATCACTACAAGGCCCTCTATCTTGTCAATTAATGAAAAGGTGATTAATGACGGTCAACTATGGTCAACGATGGTCAAGGGAGATTAAACTTGCTGATAACTTGCAATTTTTGCCAAAAATACTGAAACCCTACTGTAAACATGTGTTTATAACTTATATTAACTATTTATATGTATGATAAGTTGTATTTTAAGAAGAATATTGTCAAAAATAGCTAAAACTCGTTAGAAATACCCAAAACTTACGGGAAATACCAAAAATTTGTTAAAAATTCCAATCGGATTAATCGCTAATTAATCACGTCTAGAATGATTACAAGCTACAAGGTGGTCGACCGTCCGGCTAGCGATTCGCGATTTTTGCAACATTGCCTGCTACACAATGTATGTGCTTGTAGAATGTAGGAATTAAGTCGTGTCCCTTATGTTCATACTATAGCAGCCTACCTGCATGTTGGTACTAAATTAGAAGTAGGTGTTAGCTACTCGTATAGTCAATAGGCGTGGCTTAATGCCCATCAATTTTCTATCAAACAATTTATAGGATCTAAGTATTGGAAAAAGACTGATGATGCTCCACCATTACCATCGTTACTTAGAAAGATGTTAGTTAGACCATAAAAACAAAGAATAAAATCACCAACAGAAACTAATGACACCCAAGTAAACATGTAGGTAGGCAAATGACTTGTAAAAATTATTGGGTAAAGGGTCACAACAAGGCAACCTGTAACAATGAAACAAAACAAAAACCTAAAACATAAAAAAGGCAGATGGTAGGAAAAGGACACCAAGTGTTGGTGAAATTGAATCTAGGGGTGGATTGGGTATCAGAGGTGGTGGAAAGGGGTGCGAGAGGATGTGGTTAGGGTGCCAAAGGAGGTTGAGCTGCTGGAACGAGTGAAAATGAGGGTCAAACAATTGATGAGGGTGAAACAGTTGGCACAGGAGGTGTTTGTAGGGGTGGGAGTGGTGGCAGAGGAAGCACTGGTGGTAGGGCTTGGGGAAGCAGATATGGTAGGGCTGGTGGAAGCAGAGCGGGCGGTAAGGATGGTGGAAGCAGAGGTGTTCGCAATGGTTTCAAAAGAGGCGGAAGATGTGTTGTTAGAAATGGCACTATAGGAGCTACATCTGATGGTCACTTAACAGCTGAATAAGCAAACTAACATGTGATGTATATGTTTCTAATGATACTAATCTTGTTTGGTTTTTATCAAGTTAACTAACATGTAAATGTAACAAGAATACTATCTTGCACATGATGATGAAGTATTCAAAGAATTTAGGGTTGAAGAACAAATGATTGAACTAATAGAAGATAAGAGGCAAAAGCAAGAAGAGGAGTTTGAGGCTAACATGGTGGATGCATGCAATGCACTAACATGAAGAAGAGGAATGGAGTATTAGCAAGAGATGTAGAATAGGGTGTTAACCTTAATAACCCTTCTCAACCAACCTAACAGTCTCTGATTATGATCGAGCAACACATGAGCCAACACAAGAACCTTTACCAGTTGCTAATGGTAAAGAGAAAGGTATATCAGATAGCCAACAAGTAGATGTAGCAACACCAATTAAGAAAAGAAATAGACAGAAGCAGATTGATCAATACTATGTAGATGGTGTTAGGATTTATGTGAAGAATCATGGGAGATCAGAAAGGATTGCAAAGCAAAAAATGAGCAAGCCTTACAACTTTGAGAGTATGGGAACTGGCTCAACACTTGACAAGGCATTTTATGTATCTGAATCTGATTAGGAACTTTGTTTATGTTATCTATTTCTTATTGAGTTGTAATGGATGATAGGTTTTGTATAACACAGTATTGGTATAACAAGGCATGTGGGCACTACCTTTTTGTTAAAGACAATATTGACTACCTTAATTAATGAAAATGAAGTATCTTATGTTTATATTGTATTGTATTCTAGAGTGTGGTTTGTAATGTTCAAAAAATTCTATGTGCTTGTGTCTTGAACTCTACATTCCACCTTATATGGAAATGTAGATCATGTGCACTATTTTGTGTTTATATTGTGCTTGTGTCATATGCAGTCCACATTCAAATGTGCAGTCCATATTCGGACGTGCAGTTAACATTAACATAAACAAATGCATCACAATGGTGAATTGTTAAAACATGAGCACCATTCCATTACAAACATAAACATTACAAGGTTTAATTGTTACATAAGTTGCTACCATTACAACCACAAAAAGAATACTAATGACAAACACTTGGTCATAAACTTAGTTCATTGCAAAGTTGACAAAAAAATCCCACCACAAACATGATAAGAATAAGCTTCTAAAAAACACAATTTTTTTAGTTATGGACAAATCATCCTTGATTTGTTGCATTCAGTTTAAAGGATCACAACTTGCTCTTGGTTATTTATCTAAGTTGTTAGTGACCTCCTTTGAGATTCATTTAGAGCCTTGTACATCTAAAACATGTGGGTTCGGTATCACTCATTCTCTAACTCATCATCATACCAATCCCATAACTTGCAATTCTTGACCTAGGTTTTCTGAATAAAAGAAAATTAAAATTAGCTAATAAAGACAAGGAAAAAGATCTAAATGATAGATTAGGGTTTACCTACGTATCTGTTAAGGCAAACAATAAAACATCTAACTGGGTTTTCTTTGGCCCAAGAAGTTAATTTCATTGGAGGAAGATAACAATCATATTCATCATTAACAATTTTATAAGGGTTTGAGTAATTGGTGGATGATGATGACATTTTAATGGAATTGACTAGTTAGGGTTTTTTAAATGGGTGTTAATATTTGGAGGCTGAGTGAAGATGAAAAAATTTAGGGTTCGTGGGGAGGAATTGTGGGTTTTTAGTTAGGTGTGTGTTGTTATATCGCAAAACAAGTCAACCCGGTTATTCATACAACCGGAGAGTGATTAAACAAGAAAATCAGAACAAAAATAAACCAGTGCCAGCTTAGCCAGAAAAATGACATGGAAAAAAAATGAAAAAGACGCGTGTAAATTATAGTGGAAAAGTTACTCTATTTTGGAAAAGTATTTGAAAGTTAATTGGTAATATAAGTAACAAAAAGTAAGTATTTAAAATTAGTATATTTCAGAAAGTTCGTTGATAATTTATAACTTTTATCGTTTAGATTATAACACAAACTTATACTATTGTTAACCAAATCAACATGGTCTAAAGTTAAGCACAACCGACTTGAGAAAATGGCTTGTTTTTAAGAAAATGGCTTGTTTTTTACCCATCCCGCATTCACCCGTTTTCAAAAGTTACCAATTGTAGAACCTTTTTTTTGGTATAGTTTTTGGGTAACCATATCTAACTAGCGTACCAAATAAAACTTTGTGTAGTAGTGTAACAAAAAGTGGTGTATGCCAATGATCCATTCCTCTGATTCCGTTCACTTATCTAACATAGATTGCTATCATTTAATGGGAAAAGAACACTATAATTGTATATAAGGTAATGAAGAGTGACCTTAGAAACTCCAAGTACCATGGTTGTGGCACAAAAAATGACATGTCCACCTGCAAAAACGAATATCAATATATGTAGTTGATGTAGTCCTTCTAAGAAAACTAATGACACTTTTCCTTTACTTGAACAAACTTGAAGTTAAAATGTTTGGTTGTGTACCAATGGCAAGATGAAGATGGTTTGTGAATGAGCATAATTTAGTGTTTAAATGGATGTAGAATGACATTTGTTGCTATGAACACATACAATGAGAGAGCCCGCAATAGGAAATATATTTTGAATAAACGATTCAGAATGGAACTACGCAAATTTAAATATTGAATATAATGTCAAATTAAAATACCCACTTGAGTTCTATGTACATGACTCATTTAGCTTTTAACTTTGTAAGGACTATGGAGTTCTATCTAGAAAATAGGTGTCTCAAAATCAGAATATTATCAAATAATAAGTCGATCTTACTAAACATTAAGCAAGGTGTAAGCTAATCTTAGCTTGTCTAGGGTTTCTGGTTTAATATCTCACTATTGTAAATATATTAGAACACCAACTTACCTTTGGCGTACAATTAAGAGGGCCTTGTGATATTTCTTATACATGAGGTGAATTTTTATATCTCTCTATAATTGATATAGGTGAGCAGAACTCACTTGCACACTTATTACATTTAGGGATAATTACCCAAATAGACTTGTAATTAAATCTTTTTGCCAAAATAACCCAAGTTTTTGATATTTTCCCAAAATAGACCGATGCGACTTATGCTACACTATGCAACCGATGCTACCTTATGCTACCTAAGCGACTTGTGTTTTTTCCAAAAAAGTACTATTTGTGTAAGAAACAAGTACAATTGTGTAAGGTACATTTTTATACAACTCTGAATATTTTTTTATGCAACTTTTTAATTATATTATTTTTGTAACATATTTTTATTATATTTTATATATTAAAAATATTATACTACTTTAATTAAACTTATGCGACTTATGCTTTTGGTGTAAGAATATGTAAGAATATGTCATTGTACTTTTTAAGCGACTTGTCAATATTGTGTAAGAATGTGTAAGTGTATATTTTAAGCGACTTGTACTTTTATAATTAAATATTAATTTTTTTTGTTTTTATAAAGTATTAAATTTTTATAAAAAAAACCAATGCATTATTTAGTTGTACACTTAACTTGAATACTTGTACAATTTGCTAATACCTTTCTATCCCCCACCCCCAATTATATCATTTACAATTTCATCACCCCCACCCCCACCCCCAGATCTGTAACCCCCTCCTCTAACCTCCATTTTCAATTCAAACCAAAAAAAAACCTAAAAACCATCGTCACTTTTAAAACCACCCCCTGTTACCATAGTTTTGAGCAGAAGCTTTAAAAAACCTTCTCACCCTGAATATATATTTTAATAAAAAATAATAGTAAAAAAGTATTAAGTTTAGAGCTTTGATGAGCACCAAGTGTTTGATAAAAAACTTGAATGAAAAACTGGTTAACGATTGAGGGCAGATAACGAGGCTATAGAAGTTGTTGGCGCTGAAAGATTTTCTAATTATACAGGGTAATTATGATCTGGATGATCTATAATCCATTGAATGGTTTCTTTGCTTAAGAGTATATTTATGATTAACGTATTTAATACCTCTGCTATTTTTATTCTTGTAGTTATGCTTCTTCTTTTCGGTTTTCTGGTAACTTTCTGGATAAGAAAAGATTCTGATATTATAGGAAGACGTAAAACCAGACTAATGGCAATCAAATGCTTTAGTTCATCCTGGAAAGTGATGTATTCTTTTTGCAGCTCAAGTGGTTGTTTTTCTGATTATCTTGATGTAGTTGATTTAGTAATCGAATGTTTTTCCAAATGTTTGGTTGTGGATTGTAAAATTTACATTTGAGGTTGTTCTATTGGCGTTTCTTTATTTGTTGATGAATAGTTTAGTATGCATCTGATAATACTATATTCTTACAGACGTTGAGTTAAGATGGTAGAAGAAGACATTCAGCCCCTTGTTTGCGATAATGGAACTGGGATGGTTAAGGTATCAACTCTGTCTTCAAAGGACTTGAGTTCATTTTTCATACCCGATTCAAATATATGCAGTGTTTAAAACAGAATATGCTGTAATGACAACGTCTGACAACTTATTGAATACGTATTTAAAGTACAAATTTATGGCATAACAGATAATTTTGTGGACTAAACGCTGCAAGATTATGTTTTAATACCTATATACAAGAACATCACAAAAGGAAATTACTTCATACTTTGGTAACGTATGTTGGAATACATTTATATTTGTTACTGTTATATAGGCTGGATTTGCCGGAGATGACGCACCAAGAGCATTTTTCCCAAGTATTGTTGGGCGCCCTCGTCACACTGGAGTGATGGTTGGAATGGGGCAAAAAGATGCTTATGTTGGGGACGAGGCCCTGTCCAAGCGTGGTATCCTTACTCTGAAATATCCAATAGAGCACGGTATTGTGAATAACTGGGACGACATGGAAAAGATTTGGCATCACACCTTCTACAACGAACTCCGTGTTGCACCAGAAGAGCATCCAATTCTGCTTACTGAGGCACCTCTTAATCCGAAAGCAAATCTTGAAAAAATGACTCAAATAATGTTTGAGACATTTAATGCCCCTGCTATGTATGTTGCAATACAGGCCGTCCTCTCTCTCTATGCCAGTGGTCGTACTACTGGTAAGTTTCTTACTGTTATGCCTTATGATCTCATCTTTAACGGGCCAAATAAGTATTGTAAATATAGCATAATGTTTGCAAGTATGGCAACCATTAAATTCTTTGCAGAAAGCTAAAAAGTTTGGGTAAAATGGTTTTTTTGGGTAAAACCTGGCTACTCCCATTTCGATCGGTACTATAAAGTTAGTGTTTTTACACAAACCTATCTTGACCCGTTATCTAACCCTCCTAAACCAACCCATTACTGCAATTATCACTGTGACGCTTAATATATCTGCTTAAGGAGTATATAATCAAACATAAGGTCAAAAAGTAGGTATGGTGAATTTATAGCATGTTACTGCAATTATCATATATAACCTACAGATGTAAGACGGTTAGCGTCTGGATATTTACTTGTGCATGTATCGTTCTTGATTCTGGAGATGGTGTAAGCCACACGGTTCCCATTTATGAAGGGTATGCACTCCCTCATGCCATATTACGTTTGGACCTTGCTGGACGTGACCTCACCGATGCATTGATGAAAATTCTGACTGAACGCGGGTACTCCTTCACCACTACTGCTGAACGAGAAATCGCGAGAGACATGAAAGAAAAGTTGGCATATATTGCACTTGATTATGAACAGGAACTAGAAACATCCAAGACTAGCTCTGCAGTGGAGAAAAGTTTTGAGTTGCCCGATGGGCAGGTAATCACTATTGGTGCTGAGCATTTCAGGTGCCCAGAAGTCCTCTTCCAGCCATCCATGATCGGAATGGAAGCTGCTGGTATTCATGAAACTACTTATAACTCGATAATGAAATGTGATGTGGATATTAGGAAGGATTTGTATGGGAATATTGTTCTCAGTGGTGCACCTTCCAGCAGGTCTGTTCTTTACTCAGATGAACATAGTTTTGTTTATTTAACTTTTTAACCCTTTAAATCTCAAATAGTAAAAATATACACTAATATTGACGAATCTATTATGAATGAGGCAAATTTTTATCCGAAACAGGTCAAATTTAAAGATTTGTCTAAAAGGGGAACAAATCAATTGGGTCAAGCTAGTCTAGAAAGTCAAATACGTCAAAGTAGTTAAGCTAGTCAAACGGGTTAAGCTATTCTTTTAGTCCATATATCCTCCATAAAGATTTTATATAAATACTGTTTTTCGTTCTCAACATAAACACACTAGCTTTTTAACAAAAGAGGAAAAAAGTGTTTGAGGCCAACCTATCCGGATGTGACCCGTTTTGACCAGTACATGTTTCATCTGGAACCTGTTTTAACCATTACCAGCCCACTCACCCAGTTCGTCTGTTCATCTGATTCTGAAATTCATTCACTTACGATTCTTTTCAGGTCTTTCTTTCCAGACTGACGATCAATCCTTGCAGGAAGCATTTTCTAGTTTTGGGGATGTTACTGAAGGTGAGAAACTTTAAACATGTGGCATGTCTAATTATAATTCCGTACTTTGCTAAATGATTACACAGCGAGTTATCTCTAGATTGTTGGTGTGCTATTCAAAACTTTAAAAACAATTCGGTCATGTGGATGTAGAAAGACTCGCCTAGATTGTAAAACATTACACTGAACAGGATTCACAAATACTTTTTTTGACATTTTGGATTTTTGTTTTCTTAATGATTCAGTAAGAGTGATCACTGACAGAGAGACGGGGAAGTCCAGGGGATTTGGTTTCGTGAACTACTCCACTGATGAATCAGCTAACGAGGCCATGAAAGGCATGGATGGACAGGTTAGAAAATAATATCAGTTGGCATATTTTTTAATTGCACACCTGTAAATAATATTTAGATGACAAACATATAGAGTATGAGTTAGCAAACTCAAAATCATTTATTGGTTACTTTCCTTCAATGATATTCTTAAAAGAAAAACTTAGGAACAATAATAAAGAAAAAAGTCTGCATATAAAGATACCGTTTAACCAATGGTGTATGTGTATATGTCTTGTGAGTAATATACCGTTTAGATTTCATGTTTCTCGTCTTCTCGATACATTTATAACAGCAAACAGCAAAAATAGTTACTCTATTTATCTGAACTTCTGAAGTATACCGATCTTAACTTTAGGACAAAAGTCACACATGTAGTCTTTGTAATTTGCGTGATCTGTTTAATATCCATTAGATAAAAAATGACAAATCTGGTAGTACAGTTTGTTACATTTTTAGTGCATTGAACACTTACAAAATAATTTAACTTAAATAATCCTACTAGACGCTGTATGAAAATCTTGGACATAGGCGTGTTGGGTCGACGCGATGAGTACAAAATTGACCCATATTGACCTGTTACAACCTGCCCATACTGTCAATTTTTAGTAGCAGGTTTGAATGCATATTTCTAACACGTCCATTATCCTATAACCAGAACTGGACTAGAGAGGAGAAGAACCACTGTCTTGAAGAAACTGAGAATTCATTCAAGCATTCAGGGGAAATCCTCCGTTTGATATTGTCATAATCTTGAACATATGTATTTGTAAACTGCAATCTTCATGGGCCAAGCTTCTTGATACATGATCTCTCTCGGTTTCTTGCCATGTCATGTAGAATCGTTATTATTGTTGTAGTATTCTGTGTATATTATGCACTTTGTATCAAACGTTGAAAACGGGTGACCAGCTTTTTATAATCACACGTATTGCACCTTTTTTCATTGGGGTTCATTGCATGTGGAATTGTAAATAAACCAAAACGAACCATCACTTTACATCAAATCAAGAGTGTTTAGCTTCGTCTCGATTATCGGGTGTTTGGCATGTTAAAGTTAGTGTCGAGGCGTGCTTTTGATTTTGAAGTGAGTAATATAATCAGTTGTTTGAATGGTTGATATGGTTGCTCCCTTCTGCAGAACTAGTTCTCCTTTGTACACATCACAAAAACCGCCACTTCTGATTGGCTTGTCATCAAAATTATTTGTGGCCGTCATAACATCTTTTAGTTGAATCTTGAGGTAATTAAAATCATCTTTGAAAGAGATTGTTTAATTGACAAAGGAATAAGGAAACAACTACTATTCTATCTTCAATGAGCTTTACTGTTACTTTGAATGTAATTCAAGACGTTTTGCTGCCCAACAACATCAATCACCTTTCCTTTCTACATCCACAAACATATCTGTGTTAATACTATTGTACACTCACTAAAACAAATAGTTAGATTCCACAAACATATTCAGTTGTGATTCGAGGCCTCAAAGATCATGCTGTATCTTTGTTAATTAGTATATACAGTAACCTATGGCATAACTTGGATCATTATTGCAACTTCTGTTTTGAATTCAGTTGTTGCTGTATACTTACACGTAGTAAAAGATTAGTCCTAAACATGCCTTTTAAGTCGTTACCATAGGTTCAAAATTCATATGAGAATAGGACAGTTTACGTGTATTATAGCCCCCAACTGTAAATTTAAGTTTGCAGTGTTGACTCACGTCTTGACCAAAGTAAACGTTATAACTTATTATAAGAGGGTAGGTGTTTGGGTGTGTGTAAATGTGAAATGTGAAATGAGTAATTGTGAGGTGACTTTTTGACTCAAGCTAACACAGGGTACAAAAAAGAAAACAAAATGTTGTGTATATATATCAAAGCCCTGTTTGTTACTATGATCTTGTGATACTCCAAAATGAAAACCACTTATCTTTTCATACTTACTTTCGTCTTCTTGCAAAGAAGCAGTGCAATGAAGAATTCTTCAAACATTGCGTGTGTGGAAAAGGAGCTGCAATTGCTGATTGAACTCAAAAAAAGAAGTGTATTAAACTCTTTTGCTCTATTAGTAATTCTTCAAACATTTCGTGTCTTCGAAATGCTCCTGTGAAAAGAAGTGTATTAAACTCTTTTGCTCTATTAGTAATTTTTATGAATAATATATACATATACAGGTGTAACATGCGAGACCTTTATAAATGATACTCGTTATAAAAAAAAATACTTGTTGTTCAAGTGAAATTTCGAGTTTCTTAACGACTTCTGTCATCGTTGGCCGTTCTTCAGGACTTTCATTCGTGCATTGATAAGCAATGTATGAAAATGTATCTAAAGAACCCAAGTCCATTTGTTCCTTTAGAAAATTGAATATAATCTTATCTAATTTCTTCTCTTCGTAACTTTTCTTCCAAAGAGGTATATTAAATTTGATTTGCTGATTTTCATAACCAAGGCATAATCTCCCGCAAATAACTTCAAACAGTATCACTCAAAAAGAGTACACGTCAATCGTTTTTGAAATAATGCCCTTTTCCAGATACAACGGATCACAATACCCAGGCGTACCAACAACTTTGTTTACATCACCTATTTGTATAGTGTCGTTTGAGACAACTATTGACAAGCCAAAATCAGTAACTTTAGCAGCGAAATTCTCATCTAGCAGGATGTTTGCACTTTTTATGTCTCTTTGGATAACACTTTGTCGTGTCTTCACAGGATCATGTAGATATTTTAAAGCTCGTGTAATACCAATACATATTTTTATACGTTGTGTCCAGGTGAGATTAAATGAATGTAGATGGCAATCCAAACTCGCATTATATGCATACTCATATATAAGAATCATCTCGTCACCTTCATCACAAAAGCCTAAGAGAGAGACCAAATTCTCATGTTTGTATTTGGAAAGCACCGTGATTTCACTCCAAAACTCAGGGGCCCCTTTCCCATATTTACGATCTAGACGCTTAAAACCGGCAATCCTTCGCCCCCCTGGTAAAGACGGATTGACATTGTAACTTGTGCGGAAAAACTTGATTATACAACATAAGGAAGTGAAATACTTATTGTCAGCATACAAACAGAGGGGACAAATACAAGCCAGCCATCCTTCAATTTTTTCAGTTTTCTGTAGATATTATTAAAACATACGCCAACGCACTAAAAGCGGACGATATCTTGGAGGCACTCGTAGAAATGTGAGATATCAATTTTCTCCTTGCCCGAGTAGATCGCTTCAGCACTTCCACCAGATTTTCCTTGTGCTGCCATCTCGACGACCATATACAGCTTCTTGAGTGGCATCTACAATACCATCACAAATTTGGTAACCATTAGCTCATTCTTACTAACAAGTCTATTGTGCTAATAAGTTTGGACAGAATTGTACGTATTGTCGTTTTGTTAAACATGGATCATAAATCTTACATCATTCAAGGACTCAGCTGCATCATCAACATCATCTTCAGAGAACACGTTGATTTGCTGCAATACCTGAAACAGCAGATTACAACAGTAAATGGACGAAACAGAAGATAACACCCTTCAAAGCACATACGTATCAAATGATGGAGATGATGATCAGGATTAAAAATACCTTTTTAGCATCTTCTGTGTTCAATGTAGGAACAGTTTGCCCTGCCAAGATTAACACGATCCAAACTATAATCGAACCTGCTTAAATGTGCTCAGATTTTATCATCATGTCGTTTTAGACCAGTCATCATTACCGTATTATTTAAACCACATCTACTTGGGGGCAAACAACAGTTTGCCTAGCCAATGTATGGACGTTAATAACATACGTCAGAGCTGCTCATATTAAACCTGCGCTATTAAGTTTCTTAAAAGCCTATTGGCGATGCTTACAGGTGCTCAAAGTTTATCATTATAACCTTTTACTAGTGTCGTCGTTTGTGTCGTTAGAAACTCCACACCACGAACGGCGGCAACAAAGATATTGGTGTCATCGAATAGTACAAGTGAAAACAGCAATGAAACCAAACAAAATGGCTCTACAGCTAAGGAGAAGGGCCAACCCGCCATGGCTGCAAATTTGATAATTTGCCCCACCATGATACGAGGAACCTCTAAACTGCAAATCCCGTTTACACACACATCAAAACACTTCAAGTGCTCTCACTCACATCTTCTTTACTCATCTTTACCGCCAACAAAAACATCCTTTATTTTCCTGCTTCATAAGCTTATTAAACCACATAACAGGGTTTTAAATATTAAAAAAAATAATCACGCTCAGCCCAAGCTACAGACATCAGAATATCAGATAACTAGCCAACCTTGGTAGCCGACTTTTCACACATCAGATAACTATCTATTTATATACTCTAGTGTTTTTATTGTACATTTTTTCTGCAGGAATACAGATGGTAGAAAGTGAATACAGAGTGCTTGGCTAATGGGTGTCTCTTTTTATATTTCGTATTCTGAGCAAAAATCTTATCGATGAAACTGCAATAAGCCACTTATGAAATAAAAGGGTCAACCCATGTTTCCAGACATGTTCTGACCCAACCAAAGACTTGGCTAACCTATTTCGACCCAAAACCCACATTGACCCATTACCAAACCGACCCTCTTTCTTACCAGCAATATATGATCAGGTTATATATAAATGCAAAAAAGTTAAAATAGAGATTGATTTACACCGGATTGAAACTGCACATTCTCAAAGATCGATACAGATTTGGGGATATCGATATTAATTAGGCAGATTAACAATTATCAAAACTTCGTGAATGATGAATAGTGGGGTAAGGATTGGGGTAAGGATTGGGGTAAGGTTTGGAGATGAACGGTGGATGGATTGTCAGATGTAGCATAAATCGTTTGAGAGAAATGTGTTTGTGTTTGTGTGAGATTAATGTGTGGGTTGGGTTAAAGGTGGCAGAACCCTAGTGTGCAAATACTGTTCAAAATACTGTGCAAAATACTGTGCAAAAACAAGTACAACCGAAAGTCGCATACAAATAAATTTAGTTTTACATAATATAAAATAGTTTTTTTTAATTATAATATAAATAAAATTCAATTTTAATTAATTAAAATAAAAGTAGCATAAAAAAGTACACTTACACATTTCTTACACAAAAAAGAGTACTTTCTTAGGATGAATAGTAATTTTATTAATTTAATATTAAAGTCGCTTAGGTAGCTTAAAGTTGCTTAGAGTAGTTTAATCTAGCATAAGGTTGAATAAGGTAGCTTGAGGTCGCTTGGTCTATATATGGAATTTTAAAGTCGCTTAGGGTATTTTGACAAATTCACTTAAAAAGTGGTCTATTTGGGTAATTAACCCTTACATTTATGCATATGAGGTTTCATCGGAGCGAGGAGTGACCAAGTAGTGAGATCTGCACATAGAGAAGACATATACAATACATGTTAATGTTGCTATATACAATCCATTTACATTACAACCTATAAAGTTGTAAACTTATGTTCTTCTGGCTACTAAAAATTTTTCAGATCTTATTTTGGTTAGTGAATTAATACAACAATTGTTCTTTTGAATAGCTAATCTTCATATACAGGTCTTGGTTTTGTGACCAATAACGCTATATTTTTTGTAGGTATTAGACTATTAGTGTATTAAGTTTATATTAATGAAGAAACTTCTTTGAACACGTCAGATCAAAAGACTCACATGTTTCATTCTATATGAACAATCTTTCTAATTCATTACTTTTTAAACAAAGAGTGATTGGTCACATACTCAAATATATATTAAGTTTTCGTATCAAACGTTGTGTTGCTCATTACAAACCTTCTTAACAACTGAAGATGTACAAGATCTGTAAAGATGTCAAAAACCAACAAAGAAGAATCAATCATCACCATCAAAACCCAAACCCGACAAGGAAGTAATATTTAAAGGGACTTGGAATAGGGTAGTACATAGCTATATATAAGTAAAATTGACAAGGAAATAATTTGATTAGTCACCTCATTATCACTAGCACTAGCTATTGTAGTCCGAACACTCTTGGTTTGAACTTTTGCCTTGTTTTCAATTATGGCCCAAGCCTCGTTCATGGATTTCACAAGAATATTACCCCCCGCGGCACTATTAAGTGAGTCTTGGTCAATTAGAGTTAAACCATTGTAAAACGTATTAATTTGATGCACTTTAGTGAAACCGTGTTGTGGACATTTTCTTAAAAGCTCTTTAAAATGATCCCAAGACTCACTAAACGTTTCCCCATATTTTTGTTCAAAGGTGATGATTTCATTCCTTAAAGCGGTGGTCCGTGATGGTGGGAAAAAATAGTTTATGAACTTGGTCTCTAAGTCAATCCATGTCGTAATACTTTGGGGTGGTTCCTTATCAAGCCAAATCCGGGCTTATCCCTCGAGGGAAAAAGGAAAGAGTTTTAAACGAATAGCCTCTTGTGGCACCCCATTGTATTTGACGGTGTTGGCTAATTGTATGAATCGTTTGATATGAGCGTGTGGGTCATCATTAGTACGGCCTAAAAATGGTGTAGCAGAGACCATTTGAATAAAACCCGTTTTAAGTTCAAAATGATTTGCTCCAATATCCGGCACCACAATCGCGTCATCGTTTCCTTCAACGTGAGATTTTAAAATCTCAATCATTGGTCGATTATCCGTTGCCATCGTATTGTCGAAAGCTCGATTCTCGGGATCGGCTTGAATGTCGGTCTTTTTGTTTTTCTTCTTCTTCTTCTTCTTTTTGGAAGAATTGGAAGAATTTGGTACACCAATCGGTATGTATGTATGCGTGCGAGTGCGCATACAATTAAAACTTGGAATGAGGTAGGTGACCTCGGTCGACTTTGAGAGGAAAAGGATTCTCCCTCTCGAGGTGCAATATGAAAAAGCTACAAAAATATATACTTAATACTAATTGAGTTGGCAAACCAATAATCGGTCGTCCCTCTCAATATACGCACAAGCAAGCGGGGAAACGAGGTGGCACAAAGCACTTAAAAACCTTTTTCCTTAGACGGCCTTTTATAGCGCGTCGCCTTATACCCACCTTATAGTTTGTATATTTTGAGTTCAAACGTCTTACTAGTATTTATCTGTTTTTGCCCTTTTTTCTTGTTATGGATGCGAATACAATAGTTAAGTGATGAAATCCCAACTAAGGCTTATTTGAAAAGTAGGTAAATTAATGTTCTACGTAATATAATATAATAAATGAAAAATGTTTTTGTATTTTTTTAGAAAAATATATATTCACAAGAAAAATCGAAAGAAATCGAACTAAGAAAAATAACACTAATACGTAATATATTTTTTTTGGTGTAATACTTTTAGGAAAAAGTATTACTTTTGTATTTTTTAATTTTTTTGTTGCAAATCTTAGGAAAGAATTTGCTTTTATGGTTTTTTAATTTTTTTGTATTTTTATATTTTTGATTTTTTTTGGTTTTTTGATTTTGTTGCAAGAAAGTAACGTTCAAAATCGAACGGATCCTAAAATCCAAAACGTCTCACGAAATCGTCAATCGTAACGAGCGAAGCGGCAGCGGCGCCATTTTAATGTAAGGATTTTTTTTGCAAATCCAATTATGCAATGAATGTTCGTTTTCCTCGACTCACTCGAATTGATCTCAAATTAACGTGGATATATTTGTTCTTGGTAAAACGTATTTTTGGTATTTTTATACTAAAATGTATTAAGTAAAACTATTTAATCTAATTTAAAAATCTAATTTAATTAACTAAAACCTTTTTAAAACTAATTAAAATGATTGAAACAAATCTAATTTAAATTTAATAAACTAATTTTAAACTATTTTTGAAAAGCTATTTTGAAATTTAAACAAAATCTATTTATAAACTATTTTCAAATTAAACTAGATTAATTAAAAACTAAAAACAATTTAAATAAAATATTTTTTTACTTTTTATTTTTTATTTAAAACTAAATTAACTAAAATTGATAGAAAACTTTTTATATAAAATTAATTAGACTAAAAACTTGTATTTAACTAAATTAATGAAACTGCCTATATTAATTAAATGCTATGAATCTAAACACAAATAAAGGTCAAGCAGAGATGGCTATGGCGTTGGTCAGCTGGACAGGAGGTCCAGGGTTCGAGTCCTGGTTTGGACGTTTTTGCTATAAATATTTTTTTTTACTTTTAAAATTCTCAGACTAATAGAGTATGAGATTTAAGCATATCATATCAACACAAAATTAAAACCCAAATAAGCTATAACAGGAACAAAATAAGCAGATCTAAACTAAGCTAATAAGCAAATGTAGTTATATCAAAATAAACAAATAAGAACTAAATAAAATAGGTAATAAGAAGAAATAGCACACAAACTTAAACAAATAAGAAAACCAAATAAGCCAAACCAAAATAACCCATAAGCTAAATCAAATAATACTAGCAAATCCTAACAGAACCAATATATAATAAAAACTTAAAAAATCTAATAAAACTAAGCAAATCCAAATAAGATCACTACTTAAAAACATAAACAGATAAATAATCACAAATCTCAAAACTCAAAGCGTAACATAACATAAGCAGATCCAAACAAGCAAGAAAAACTCAATAAGCAGTTTCGACTTTAACCAAATAAAACAAAACAGATCCAATCCTCAACAAGCTAAACAAACAAAAGCAGATTCAACTACAGCTATTTAAGCAGGAATATATAAACTAAATAACCTTAACAATAAAATAAAAAAGAAGATCAAACCTATTGACGATTTCCGTTGGGCAGTAGGGTGGCGCTGAACCCCCTATGAATCGAAACAATGAACAAACACCACTGTTTTACCCAAACTCCATCATCATCACCTTCTCGAAATCAAAACAGTACCGAACCAATATATTTTTTTATATAATTTCCCAGTAGGGGAAATTATTCCTACCCTTTTTAATTCAATAATTATTTAAATCAAAACAGATTTAAGATAAAAGTGCAATAATATCAAACGAGACAAAGATTTAAGAAAATTGAAATTTCATTAATATTAATAAACTGATTACAATACTTTATAAAAAGAAATTACATTAAACCTAAATCTATTTTTCAGAAAAATAAAAATTAAACTAAAAAGAAAAGGCACTCCAAATTACAGATATGAGGGGGGTTTTATAGCCAACCCCCAAGGGCTTCTTCAAGAATCTTCGAGAGTAAGCATTGAATCTTATCCATTAAATCCTTCTTTTCTTCTTCTCTCTCTTCATTTTCTTCATCTAATGGTTGAAAATTGTCCTCGCATCACACGGATCAACAGGTTGGCATTTTTGTGTTTGTTGTGCTAGTTTGAGGGTGATGTGTATGATTTTGATTGGAGGAAAGGTTTGTGGAACGTGTGTGAGCCAATCAAAACAAAGGGATTAGCCATATATGATAGGAATGAGGACCACTGGTAGTGTTCACCTCCGGTTTTCATGGGGATTTAATCCTAATCCGTGTGAATCACACGAATAGGGTAAAACCCCCAATTTTTATTGGGTTAAATTTGTGATGGTAAATTAGGGTTTGGGGATAAAAAGCTGCGTGTGTGGGAGAGAAAGAAGGTAAACAGTGAGTTTTTTCTTTGTTTATAACGAAAAGTGTGAGTGGGGGTAAATGTTTATTTATTTTGTGTGTGGGGTGAGTGAAAGTTACACGTGTGTGGCTTGTTGACTGGGGTGATTGACCAACAAAGCAAAAGTGAATAAAACTTCACTAATCGTTTCATCCGTCCCAAAATTATTCATCAAATGGGCTTTGGAGCCCAAATGTTATTTCCATCCGTCCCAATTTGTGTAATGGGCTTTGGTAATTGGGCTTCTTCCAAAAGTAAGTAACTTATACTCCTTAATGGGCTTTTGGGCCCAATTCCCAAATGTGGGACCCACAAAGCTCGAATATCTTCAAAAATGATTAAATCCACTAAAACGAGCTTGATTTTGGCTTTGTCGATCTTTTCTTCAAAACCGTGTTGAATTGCCGGTTTTCGTGATCTTGGGCACACTTTTGATCTTTTGACTTTGTCTTCGTCTCTTTTTAGAATTTTCTTCAACATTTGACCGTGAAATCCCGTGTTTTCTTTCCTTTTGATCATTTGTATCTATTTAACACAAAAACACAAAATCACGCGTAATTCCGACATTTACGATACTAAACACATGATTAGGTCTTGTTTTTCCTTGATTTTAGTGGCAAAAGGATAAGTGTTTACACACTTATTAAATCCCCTACACTTGACCATTGCAATGACCCCATGCAATACATAGTTTTAAAGCATTAAGTTACATTTTTCTCATAATTAATCCATCTCGGCCTTTATTAAGATATACTAATACTACTACGATGAAAAGATAAAAAACTTTAAAGGAAACAAAAGTTATAACAATTTATTAACTTGGAAATTATTTGATGGAAGAAACTCGTAAAAAAATCTAAGACTTAGATTAGGGCTTTGGTGTCATGAATATTAATCACCCTCAAGTTTCGCGTTCCCCATACCAAGCTTAAAAACGAGATCATTGTTTACCGTAAGTCCTCAAGTTAAAACCACTCATATAGGACAATTGTGTAATACGCTTTCTCCAATTCCTACTTTGTATCTCTAGATTTTATTGATTGTCATTCACACATAGGCTCATTTGACTTATTTGATAATTATTATTCCAAAAATGAAGGCCAAACGGTGCAAACCCGACACTCAAAACCTAACCTCGTCCTCAAAAACGTTGTCACTAAAGTAAGCCCACATCAAGATTTAACACGATTTGGGGAATAAATTCCCGGACCCAAAATTTGGCCAATAGTACTACTTATTAATTATTCCTCCAAAGTCATGTAGACTTTATGTGGAGTTTAGCAAGTTTACATCATATACCCTTAGGCTCTTTAAGATGTAAAAATGCTCCCCGTCTATTGTCCACACCCTAAGGCTCTTTGAACGATAAACGAGGGAATTGATTTTTTTTATCAGTTTTTATTCAACACTTACCATGCCATACACCCTAAGGCTCTAATGACAAGGTTCGTGATACATGCCCCACACCCTAAGGCTCCTTGAGGTCATGTTTTAATCTTATTCTTTCTTTATTTATGATATGTATAGTAGGCCAAATTCCGCGGCCACATGGTCTGAATACCTCCTACTTAGTGGTTAAGAGCCACCTTAGTCGGAAGTCCACAACGCTGGCACCCTCAATGTGTTCAAGCTTTAATTACAAGGAGAATAAAGATTTGGCTAAGAGTTAAGATATCGAATCTACACCGCAAGAATCCTCATTTATTAAGCAATTAAATATACAAGCGGGAAGAAAGAGCCACAAAAACTCATATAAGCAAAAATTAACCCTTAAACTTAAAATCAACTCTATCATCTCTCGTTCTCCACAATTTAAAATCTCAAGAAATGAGACTCGTGGATGCTTAGCCTAATAAACCAATTAAGGTCCATATGGTTAAGGATACTAGCTAGAGTAAACTTGGATAAGTAAACTCGGGTTGAGTCAAAATATTCACGACGGGCCTAATATATCAAAGATATCTAAACTTGTTAAAACCATTTTATTCATTTATTTATTATTATTATTTTTTTTATTTTATTCTTGAAATGGAAAATATAAATATGATGCGATGACAAAAGTAAATAAATGAAAATACTACTAGGCCAAAATAGATCAAAAATTTGAAAAACGTTGAAATTTTTTAAAATTTTCCGGTTAAATGGGGTCAAATTCATGGAAAAGCCCACTAAAATTCGATAGAAGTCCCCCTACACTTAATATAAACATTGTCCTCAATGTTTAGGCATGTGGGAGAATAAACTCCCCTACACTTAAGACATTGAGTACGTTGTTTAAAATCAAGCTAAGGAAGGGACAACTAAAGTGATTACATTTATTCGTGTTATTTATATACATGTATGAATCACAATAGTTTTGATAGAACCGGGTACACGGGAAACACGGGATCACGGGTCGCGTCAAAAATACCAAAAGTGGATCATCAAAGCACATGTCCCTGCACAACATCTCAACACACAAACAACCTACTTGGCTCCCCCTACACTTATTGGTGGAAATGGATGAAGGAGAAAAAAGGTGGAAAGGATGGTAAAGGTAAAAATCTAACCTAGTTATATGATGCTTGATTAATTTACCACGAGTCTCTAGCTCGACTCGATTTCCCGGATTAATTCAAGGGAAATGTGGAGAGGGATGGAATCATCTCATGAGAGATGTCCTCTCCATAGTACAACTTAACCCGTTGTCCATTCACCTTAAAGTTGGGCCCATTTGGTTGGGATAACTCAATGGTGCCATAAGGGTAGATTTGGGCCACGGTGAATGGACCGGACCAACGGCTCTTAAGTTTACCCGAAAAGATTTTCAACCAAGAGTTAAAGAGTAAAACTTGATCACCAACATGGAACTCTCGGTTTTTAATCTTGGAATCATGAATGAGCTTAGTCTTCTCCTTGTATATTAACGAATTTTCATAAGCCTCATTCCTAAGTTCATTAAGTTCATTGAGTTGGATTTTCCTATGATCACCGGCTTTTTTTATGTCAAAATTAGCCCATTTCAAGGCCCAATAAGCCTTATGCTCCAACTCAATGGGGAGGTGGCACGCCTTTCCGTACACAAGGCGATAAGGGGTACAACCTATAGGTGTCTTATACGCGGTACGGAAAGCCCACAAAGCATCATCTAATTTATCGGCCCATGAGGCACGATGCTCTCCCACGGTTCGCTCTAAGATTATCTTAAGACCACGGTTAGAAACCTCGACTTGTCCATTAGTTTGTGGATGATACGCGGTGGAAAGTCGGTGATTGACACCATACTTAGCCATGACTTGTGCAAATTGATCATTGTAAAAATGAGTCACGCGATCACTAATAATAGCACGAGGCACACCGAATCGAGCAAACAATTGTTTCAAGAAGTTAACAACCAACCTCGCATCGTTAGTAGGTAAAGCCTTTGCTTCAACCCATTTTGATACGTAGTCAACGACTACGAGGATGTACTTGTTTCCTTTGGATGATGGAAATGGCCCCATAAAGTCGATGCCCCATACGTCAAAGATTTCACACTCTTGGATGAAATTTTGAGGCATCTCATCTTTATGTGTGATCTTGCCTTGTCTTTGGCAAGCATCACAATGCTTAACCATTTCATGAGCGTCATGATAAATGGTGGGCCAATAGAAGCCGGAGTCGAAAACGTTTTTAGCGGTGTGATTAGGACCAAAGTGACCACCGGTGGGTCCTTTATGGCAAGCTTCCAGGATTTGTAAAGTCGCCAGACCATCAACACATCTACGAATGATTAAATCCGCACATTTCTTGAAAAGATAAGGGTCGTCCCAATAGTACGTTTTAACGTCCTTGAAGAATTTTTTCTTTTGTTGGGACGATAACCCTTCGATAAGAACACCACCCACCAAATAGTTTGCAATGTCCGCAAACCATGGGGTATCATCAAGATTGGAATTGATAGACATTAAGGTCTCAAGGGGAAAGGATTCATTAATCTCTTGATTTGGAGATTCCCCTTGATAAGGATCCTCAAGTCTACTAAGATGATCCGCGGCTAGGTTTTTCGCTCCCTTTTTATCACGAATTTCGATTTTAAATTCTTGTAGGAGGAAATCCAACGAACGAGTCTCGGTTTAGCATCTTGCTTGGTCAACAAGTATTTCAAGGCGGAATGGTCGGTGTAAACGATGGTTGTGGAAAGCACAAGATAGGGGCGGAATTTCTCAAAAGCATACACTACAGCTAAAAGCTCTTTTTCGGTAGTGGTATAATGCAATTGAGCCTCCGTCATTGTCTTACTAGCATAATGAATGGGTTGGAAATGTTTATTGACTCGTTGACCTAAAACCGCTCCTACCGCGAAATCACTAGCATCGCACATGAGCTCGAAAGGTAACTCCCAATTTGGAGAGACTAAGACCGGTGCCTTAGTTAATTTACCTTTAAGAAGTTCAAAAGAGTCGAGACATTCTTGAGAGAAGATGAAAGGAGCATCCTTTTCTAAGAGATGAGTCATTGGACGAGCTATTTTCGAGAAATCTTGGATGAAACATCGATAAAATACCGTATGGCCTAAAAAACTTCTAACTCCTTTGACGGTGGTAGGTGGAGGTAACTTAGCAATGACGTCAACATTAGCACGGTCGAATTCGATACCGGCTTTGAAAATTTTATGACCGAGGACGATGCCTTCTTTTACCATGAAATGGCATTTTTCCCAATTAAGAACGAGACGAGTGTCTTCACACCGTTTAAGCATACGTTCTAAATTAGCAAGGCAAGAAGAGAAAGAATCACCATAGACCGAAAAATCGTCCATAAAGACTTCCATAGTTTCTTCAACCATGTCATGAAATATCACCATCATACACCTTTGGAAAGTCCCGAGATCATTGCATAAGCCGAAAGGCATTCGTTTGTAAGAAAATGTTTCATAAGGACAAGTGAATGTGGTTTTCTCTTGGTCTTTTGGATCGATAAGGATTTGAAAATATCCGGAAAAGCCATCTAAGAAGCAATAGAAATCATTACCCGCTAAACGCTCGAGCATTTGATCCATGAAAGGAAGAGGGAAATGATCCTTACGTGTGGCATCATTGAGCTTACGATAGTCTATGCAAACTCGCCAACCCGTTACGAGTCGAGTAGGAATCAACTCGTTGTTTCCATTGGGAACAACGGTGATTCCGCCTTTCTTAGGCATACAATGGATGGGACTAACCCATGGCGAATTCGAGATAGGGTAAATCATTCCGGCATCTAGAAGTTTGATAGCTTCTTTCTTAATGACTTCATGAATTTTTGGATTGACCCTTCTTTGGTTTTGTATTGCGGGTTTAAAGTCATCTTCTATGAGAATTTTATGAGTACAAAAATTAGGATCAATTCCGCGGATGTCGGAGATTTTCAAAGCAATTGCTTTCTTATGATTCTTAAGCACATCGATAAGTCGGGATTTTTCATCTTCTTTTAAGTCCTTAGCAATAATGACGGGTAACTTTTTATCATCCTCTAAGAAAACGTACTCTAAATGAGACGGTAAATCTTTAAGCTCTAAATCCGGTGGATTGTCGGTGGAAGGCTTAGTTAAATTAGGATCATCGTTTGTAACTTCCTTAGGAGTAGGTGGAGAAATATGGTCCTCATTGAGAAGTCTCTCAATGGTACGAATGTCTTCTTCCCAATCGGTGGGAGAATCGTCATATTTTAAATCCACATCCCCTAAACTCGCTTCAAATTCTTGTAAAAGAAAGTCACTTTCTCCAAATGGAGTTAATGAAGGAGCAATAGAAGCTACGGTCTCAACATCAGGTAAAGGAGAAATCCCGCTCTTACAAGCCTCGTGAAAATGTTCTTCACATGCTTCGTCGAGCACATCGATGTAATTCACGGATTCGGGCTCATCGGGAAGTTTGGAAAGTTTACATATGTTAAAGACCATTTTGTCATCCCCGACCCTCATGATAAGTTCACCCGCGGCTACATCAATCAATGTACGCCCGGTTCTCAAGAAGGGTCGTCCCACAATTAAGGGAACACGGGGATCCATCTCATAGTCAACTACGACGAAATCGGCTGGAAAAGTGAATTTGTCAACTCCTACAAAAACATCCTCGGCTATCCCCACCGGATAAGCAACCGTACGGTTAGCTAATTCCAATGTCATACAAGTGGGGACTAGCTCGGGTAAAGATAATTGTTTCCACACGGACAATGGCATAAGATTGATAATCGCTCCGAGATCCGCCAAGGCCATACAATTCTTAACACCCGGAAAATTACAAGGAATAAGGAATCGACCGGGATCTCCTAACTTAACCGGTAATTTTCTTAAAAGAACCGCGGAACAATTCTCATTCAATTGGGTATTGGCAATATCGAGCAACTTTTCCTTATCACTTAAAAGATCCTTAAACATCTTAGCGTACTTAGGCATGTGAGTGAGCGCCTCGGCAAAGGTGATATTAAAATTCAATTGTTTGAACATTTTTAGGAAGTTCGAAACTTGAATATCATCCTTATTCTTCAATTTCTTTTTCCGCAACCTTGAAGGATAAGGTATATTGGGTTAAGATGAAGGCTTTGGAGTGGATTGCTCACTCACATCCTTTGGTGTAGGAGGAGTAGAAATGGAAGGTGAAAGAACCGGTTTGGAAACCGAAGGTGTGGTAGAAATTTAGGTATCGGTGGAACATAAGGTGTAGACGAAGGCATAACGGGTGGTATGTCACAAGTAGAAGAAGAAGGAGGTTGTGTAGAAGAAAAAGGTATCTTGGGTCCTTGGTTAGGTGGGGGATAGGAAGGTTCTACGGTGGTCTTACCGCTCCTAGTAGTGATAGCATTAACATTAGCCCTAGGATTGGTCACGGTGTTCGAAGGGAGGGCACCTTGGGGACGAAGGGTTTGAATCATTGTCAAAAATTTCTTATCGGTCAATTCTTGCATCTCTCTCATAATTCGCTCATGGTCGGTTAATTTTTGTAGAACCAAGACCATTTGAGGATTACGCATGTTCATTTGATTATACCCTTGATTGTTAAAACCTTGATTAGGAAAACCTTGGTTTTGATATTGATTATAACCTTGATTAAATCCTTGATTTTGAAAACCTTGGTTATTAAATCCTTGATTTTGGTTATTGAACCCTTGATTTTGCCCTTAAAAATTCCCTTGATTTTGATTAAAACCCCGTTGATTAGAATTTCCTTGAAAATTACCCCGTTGAGGACCTTGGTTCCTATTTTGGGCGGGTGGGGGTGGTATTTGTGGTGCTACAAAACCCGGGGGAGCCAAATAGTTAGTAGACTTGTAAGACAAATGGTTAACATCAACATTTGGTTTGAAATGAATCCGCTCATTTTCATTGTTGTTATAAGCATAAACTTCTTGTTGATTATTGTAAACCTTGTCACAATTATAGTACGAATGTGGTCCACCACAAGTCTCACACGTTTCACAAGTTTCTTTCACGGCATTCACATGTGTAGTGGGAGGGTTCTCTCTTAAAACAAGGTGTTTCACAATTGAAGTAAGCTCCTTAATTTGATTAGTCACCTCATTATCACTAGCACTAGCTATTGTAGTCCGAACACTCTTGGTTTGAACTTTTGCCTTGTTTTCAATTATGGCCCAAGACTCGTTCATGGATTTCACAAGAATATTGCCCCTCGCGGCACTATTAAGTGGGTCTTGGTCATTTAGAGTTAAACCATTGTAAAACGTATCAATTTGATGCACTTTAGTGAAACCGTGTTGTGGACATTTTCTTAAAAGCTCTTTAAATCGATCCCAAGACTCACTAAACGTTTCCCCATATTTTTGTTCAAAGGTGATGATTTCATTCCTTAAAGCGGTGGTCCGTGATGGTGGGAAAAAATAGTTTATGAACTTGGTCTCTAAGTCAATCCATGTTGTAATACTTTGGGGTGGTTCATTATCAAGCCAAATACGGGCTTGTCCCTCGAGGGAAAAAGAAAAGAATTGTAAATGAATAGCCTCTTGTGGCACCCCATTGTATTTGACGGTGTTGGCTAATTGTATGAAACGTTTGATATAAGCGTGTGGGTCATCGTTAGTACGGCCTAAAAATGGTGTAGCAGAGACCATTTGAATAAAACCCGTTTTAAGTTCAAAATGATTTGCTCCAATATTCGGCACCACAATCGCGTCATCGTTTCCTTCAACGTGAGATTGTAAAATCTCAATCATTGTTCGATTATCCGTTGCCATCGTATTGTCGAAAGCTCGATTCTCGGGATCGGCTTGAATGACGGTCTTTTTGTTTTTCTTCTTCTTCTTCTTTTTGGAAGAATTGGAAGAATTTGGTACACCAATCGGTATGTATGTATGCGCGTGAGTGCGCATACAATTAAAACTTGGAATGAGGTAGGTGACCTCGGTCGACTTTGAGAGGAAAAGGATTCTCCCTCTCGAGGTGCAATATGAAATAGCTACAAAAATATATACTTAATACTAATTGAGTTGGCAAACCAATAATCGGTCGTTCCTCTCAATATACGCACAAGCAAGCGGGGAAACGAGGTGGCACAAAGCACTTAAAAACATTTTTTCCTTAGACGGCCTTTTATAGCGCGTCGCCTTATACCCACCTTATAGTTTGTATATTTTGAGTTCAAACGTCTTACTAGTATTTATCTATTTTTACCCTTTTTTTTCTCGTTATGGATGCGAATACAATAGTTAGGTGATGAAATCCCAACTAAGGCTTATTTGAAAAGTAGGTAAATTAATGTTCTACGAAATATAATATAATAAATGAAAAATCTTTTTGTATTTTTTAGAAAAATATATATTCACAAGAAAAATCGAAAGAAATCGAACTAAGAAAAATAACACTAATACCTAATATATTTTTTTTGGTGTAATACTTTTAGGAAAAAGTATTACTTTTGTATTTTTCTAATTTTTTGGTTGCAAATCTCAGGAAAGAATTTGCTTTTGTGGTTTTTAATTTTTTTGTATTTTTATATTTTTTTTTTTGGGTTTTTGATTTTGTTGCAAGAAAGTAACGTTCAAAATCAAACGGATCCCAAAATCCAAAACGTCTCACGAAATCGTCAATCGTAACGAGCGAAGCGGCAGCGGCGCCATTTTAATGTAAGGATTATTTTGCAAATCCAATTATGCAATGAATGTTCGTTTTCCTCGACTCACTCGAATTGATCTCAAATTAACGTGGATATATTTGTTCTTGGTAAAACGTATTTTTGGTATTTTTATACTAAAATCTATTAAGTAAAACTATTTAATCTAATTTAAAAATCTAATTTAATTAACTAAAACCTTTTTAAATTTTAAAACTAATTAAAATGATTGAAACAAATCTAATTTAAATTTAATAAACTAATTTTAAACTATTTTTAAAAAGCTACTTTGAAATTTAAACAAAATCTATTTATAAACTATTTTCAAATTAAACTAGATTAATTAAAAACTAAAAACAATTTAAATAAAATATTCTTTTACTTTTTATTTTTTATTTAAAACTGAATTAACTAAAATTGATATAGAACTTTTTATATAAAATTAATTAGACTAAAAACTTGTATTTAACTAAATTAATGAAACTGACTATATTAATTAAATGCTATGAATCTAAACACAAATAAAGGTCAAGCCGAGATGGCTATGGCGTTGGTCAGCTGGACAGGAGGTCCAGGTTTCGAGTCCTGGTTTGGACGTTTTTGCTATTAATTTTTTTTTTTACTTTTAAAATTCTTAGACTAATAGAGTCTGAGATTTAAGCATATCATATCAGCACAAAATTAAAACCCAAATAAGCTATAACAGGAACAAAATAAGCAGATCTAAACTAAGCTAATAAGCAAATGTAGTTATATCAAAATAAACAAATAAGAACTAAATAAACTAGGTACTAAGCAGAAATAGCACACAGACTTAAACAAATAAGAAAACCAAATAAGCAAAACAAAATAACCCATAAGCTAAATCAAATAATACTAGCAGATCCTAACAGAGCCAAAATATAAAAAATAACTTAACAAATCTAATAAAACTAAGCAAATCCAAATAAGATCACTACTTAAAAACTTAAACAGATAAATAATCACAAATCTCAAAACTCAAAGCGTAACATAACATAAGCAGATCCAAACAAGCAAGATAAACTCAATAAGCAGTTTCGACTTTAACCAAATAAAACAAAACAGATCCAATCCTCAACAAGCTAAACAAACAAAAGCATATTCAACTACAGCTATTTAAGCAGGAATGTACAAACTAAATAAACTTAACAATAAAATAAAAAAGAAGATCAAACCTATTGACGATTTCCGCTGGGCAGTAGGGTGGCGCTGAACCCCCTATGAATCGAAACAACATACAAATACCACCGTTTTACCCAAACTCCATCATCAACACCTTCTCGAAATCAAAACAGTACCGAACCAATATATTTTTTTATATAATTTCCCAGTAGGGGAAATTATTCCTACCCTTTTTAATTCAATAATTATTTAAATCAAAACAGATTTAAGATAAAAATGCAATAATATCAAACGAGACAAAGATTTAAGAAAATTGAAATTTCATTATTATTAATAAACTGATTACAAAACTTTATAAAAAGAAATTACATTAAACCTAAATCTATTTTTCAAAAAAATAAAAATTAAACTTAAAAGAAAAGGCACTCCAAATTACAGATATGAGGGGGTTTTTATAGCCAACCCCCTAGGACTTCTTCAAGAATCTTCGAGAGTAAGCATTGAATCTCATCCGTTAAATCCTTCTTTTCTTCTTCTCTCTCTTCGTTTTCTTCATCTAATGGTTGAAAATTGTCCTCGCATCACACGGATCAACAGGGTGGCATTTTTGAGTTTGTTGTGCTAGTTTGAGGGTGATGTGTATTATTTTGATTGGAGGAAATGTTTGTGGAACGTGTGTGAGCCAATCAAAACAAAGGGATTAGCCATGTAGGATAGGAATGAGGACCACTGGTAGTGTTTACCTCCGGTTTTCATGGGGATTTAATCCTAATCCGTGTGAATCACACGAATTGGGTAAAACCCCCAAATTTTATTGGGTTAAATTTGTGATGGTAAATTAGGGTTTGGGGATAAAAAGTTGCGTGTGTGGGAGAGAAAGAAGGTAAACAGTGAGTTTTTTTCTTTGTTTGTAATGAAAAGTGTGAGTGGGGGTAAATGTTTATTTATTTTGTGTGTGGGGTGAGTGAAAGTTACACGTGTGTGGCTTGTTGACTGGGGTGATTGACCAACAAAGCAAAAGTGAATAAAACTTAACTAACCGTTTCATCCGTCCCAAAATTATTCATCAAATGGGCTTTGGAGCCCAAATGTTATTTCCATCTGTCCCAATTTGTGTAATGGGCTTTGGTAATTGGGCTTCTTCCAAAAGTAAGTAACTTATACTCCTTAATGGGCTTTTGGGCCCAATTCCCAAATGTGGGACCCACAAAGCTCGAATATCTTTAAAAATGATTAAATCCACTAAAACGAGCTCGATTTTGGCTTTGTCGATCTTTTCTTCAAAACCGTGTTGAATTGCCGGTTTTCGTGATCTTGGGCACACTTTTGATCTTTTGACTTTGTCTTCGTCTCTTTTTGGACTTTTCTTCAACATTTGACCGTGAAATCTCGTGTTTTCTTTCCTTTTGATTATTTTTTACCTATTTAACACAAAAACACAAAACCACGCGTAATTCCGATATTTACGATACTAAACACATGATTAGGTCTTGTTTTTCCTTGATTTTAGTGGCAAAAGGATAAGTGTTTACACACTTATTATTAACCAATATCACACTTCTAATCCAAGTGCTCTACGTCTCAAGATACCCTCCATGAAGCATAGTAGGACAGACCACCTAATAAAAATTATTTTGAGCAGTAGATACTCACATTAGTTGTAGTAATACTAATGAGTAGCGAACACCTTCACCTCAATGTTACATGTAAATGATTAACACTTGAACACTTTAGCTTCCCATTAAATTGTGTTAATTATTCTTGAATCTTCAATTTTGTATGCTTTATGTGATGATCACATATAAAGAAATCTAATTATAACTTACTTGATGATGAAATAGAAGAATCCGAACTTGTGTTTTATATCTTGAACTAACCACGTGACTCCAAAACTCATACCCTGATTATGAGTAGACCTAGATCTCTTTAAGACTAGTTGTTGTGAATAAAGCAAAACTCCAAAACCAACCAGCTCCAACGTTGTCCATCAGTGGCAACGTACAATGACAACAGTGACAATACTTACCCACTGTAATCCTAACAGTGGCTAAATGATGCACAATAGTGGCTAAAAATAATCGAACAAACAATAGTGGCAAAAAGTTTCAAAAGTGGGTATATAAAATCACCTACTACGTATAACATCGTTTCTTTTAATCTGCTCTTGAAACCCAACCTTACATTTGCTTTTAATCACCTCTTCTGTCCCACATGCGATCAGCATCCAACCAATCATTGCTTCACTTTTTCTCCATACAAAATTCTTTAATACCACGTGAGAAATAGTAACCAAAGTGAACACAAACCAGAAAGCACCTTGTACTATACTTTTTCTCTTGGTTCATGTCTTCGCTTTTTCTTTTGTTTGGTGTTCGTAACCCATATTGCACATGTATCTCTCGTAGACAGCAGCAACAAACATCTCAGCAAACATCACAGTTTCAAAATCTTTACCAATATTTTTAGGGATTTAAGGAATTAACCATCTCAATAAACCCCAAAAATTATCATCTTCATAGTATTATCACAACAACAAAATTACTAATCTAGGGTTCTTTAATCAAACCCTAAAATAGAAAAATAAAAAATTCAATCATTCTTTTTACCTCTCACTTTTCTAAATTTATACCTACGATACATACTAATTGCATCTCAGCTAGGATTCATTGTTGATCGCGGATCAACTCACTATAACAAGTCGAAACAACAATAACAATCGATTGGTCCCATATCAATACTCATCACTATTATTAGATGCAAGCAGCGGTATGTAAGCACAAATAAAATTAAGAATAATCAAACCTCATCTTTTTCATAATCAAAATTTTCTTGAATGTCACACCCCACCATGGCGGAATATAGGGCGTGACGTATGGATATCATCACAACATGGCGTGTCTATAGAGATAACTAATGAAATAAGAAATGTCATAAAATGGTGACACAAATGTCATGACAATATCTCAACAATGCAGAAGTCTAGGTAAGTAGGTAACAGTCCTACCTCTTACCCAAGACAAACAAATAACACCAACAAAACAACATATAGGTTCATAGCATCACTTATTGAAACAAACAGAAAAAAATAAACTAAGAAGGAACGGGGATCTCCTTCTAAATGCATTCCTACGCGACTCCAATCCTAGCCACATATGTTCTCACGCTTAACCACCTTATCACCTGAAAGAGACACTAAAACACGTCAACATAAAGTTGGTGAGAGTCATAGGTTTAGACTCCAATGCCAAAACAAACCATAAGCTGTGAACAATAACCAAATTTACAAACATATGGAAAATATGATACAAACATGCATTAACAACTATTATTCAAGATTAAACAAACCAAACCAAATCCAAGGCTCCCAGCCTTACCAAACACCATGGTCCCATAGGCGCCCATACACCTATGTACCAATACCAAGGCCCCGCCTTGTCATTATCCATTGGTCCCATAGATGCTCACACATCTATGTACCTCCCCAAGGCCCCGCCTTGTCAACATCCCCTTGGTACCAAGTCAAAACATAAAACAATCATGAATCAATTGGCAGTTAATCACATAAGTATGCACAAGTGCATCACCAACCACAAAACATTCACAACATAATTTATAAAACAAGACAGTGTCTCTTCCATCCCATCTGGAAGTCAAAATCATTAGTAAACATGTGACTCTGAAACTCACCTGATTGAGCTTCTCCAAAAATCCGCGCACTAGCAAAAAGCTAACAAACAAAAGCACACAATCAAAACATGAACCAAACACTAAGATGGCTCATCAACCTATGATGGACATCTAACCTTCTCCCATAAATATACCTCATTAATATGCTCTAACATCTCATTACACCCCTCTATAAAGCCCTTAACTTAGTTTACTCCATAATCTGTCTCGTTAACATTTTACCCAAAACAGTCCCAGTTTTTAGGTCTCTAAACTATAAGCCAAACTCCCATCTAAACATACCCATGATCTCTGTAAAGGGAATACTTATTCTCTTACATATGTTATATAACTCCTCCCTTTTTCCCCAACCTTAAAGCTACTGTTAAGGCCCCGATATATGTATATATACTTTCGCCTATCCAGATTTTACCGATTTTGAACGTATGAAAAGTTTGTTATGACCAGAGGGTCTTCTACTATCTCAATTGATTAGCCCTCTTCCAAATATCGTATATAATATATAAACTAACCCTCACGTTCGTTTGAAGGTCCAATTGTACTCCTAAGTGCCCTAACCATCTTAAAACATTAATTGAAAACCCGCTGACCCAGAAACTGTTTTGACCTCCGACTGTTGTAACATGTTTTTGACCTACTTCCCGACCTCAAATTTAGTTATCGTTTCTTGATTTAGAAATCCAACGCAATTACCTTTCCAGGGGTACCTGGATCGCATCATGAATGTTCTTAGAACTCTAGATATGATCAAAACAATGACCCAAAAATTCTGCCCAATTTTTAAAAACGGGTTTAACATAATTAACCAAATTAATTACCGTCATCACGTCTAGTCATAAGCCCTAATTATTCTAATCATTGGTAATCATAAAAAATCAGGTTTTTAATTTAGAATAAAACCTAAATCCATCATACATTGATTATAAAAACATCAAAAACAATTAAATTGAAAAGGGATTTGAAGGTTTTACCTTAAGATTAATGGAAACCAAGATTTTTATGAAAATCCTAAACTCCATTGATGAACCATCGTGTTTTTTTGTTTTCTCCAGGGATTAAGATGTGTTTTGGTTTAATTAAAACATTATATGGTTAAATAAAAGAATCCTAACCGAATTATAAAAGCCTTGTTTCCTTTTTTTTCTTTTTTTCTCCTTTTCTTGAGTCCAAAACCGACCATCACCCCCTTAATTTTCGTTTTTTTAAATTTTATTATTAATTAATATCTTATTAATATTAGCTTAATTTTCCTTAATTTATTTGAGCTCCTAAAGCCTCCAAAACCTCAAAATCGTAAAACTAGTCAGTTTTTACGCGAATACCCTAAAAGACGTAAAATATACAGTTTTAAAAAAAATCTTGAATGTTGAAATAAACTTTATAACTAAGTCCTAAATGACTTAAAACCATCCCGAAAAATACTCACATGACTAAACACCTTACCCGAGACCTCTAAATGCTAAACCCTAAACCGTAAAAATACGATTTTCTATAATACATATACGTATACATAAAACCACTAAATAACACCATCTCATTTCATAGTCACAACATTGTGAGCTCATGAACATGAAATAACCGTTCCTCGATTTACTTATGAGTACTTTATACCCATATACGATATCCACACCAACCTCGTTCACTCAAAATAAACATGTAAACACGCTAATCATATAGTCACACATACATTAACCTAAAAATAGGACCAAGTGACGAACCTCAAAACCACGGTTGTCACATCACTCCCTCCTAATAGAAATCTCGTCCCGAGATTTACTCCTTAGGATCGTCATTATCAAATAGTTGAGGATACTTATTCCTCATAAACTCTTCCCGTTCCCACGTGAACTCCGGTCCACGTTTTGAATTCCACCTAACCTTAACTAACGGTATATTACACTTTCCAACGTCTTAGCTTCACGACCCAAAATCTCTACCGGCTCTTCGATGAAACGAAGACTCGTATCGATACTAATATCATCTAACGGTACTTGCAAGTCAGTTCTTGCTAAGCCTTTCCTCAAGTTTGATACATGAAATACATCATGCACACTACTCAATTCCTCTGGTAATCTCAACCTATACGCCACTACCCCAATCATTTCAAGGATTGTAAATGGACCCACAAATCTAGGTGCTAACTTCCTCTTTCTTCCCAAACCGCATCACCCCTTTCCATGGTGAAACCTTTAGCATAACTTTATCTCAAATCTCAATGGCTTATGCCTCTTGTCCGCATAGCTCTCTTGTCGGTTCTTTGCTATTTTCAACCTCTACTTAAGCACTGCTACCACCTCTATAGTTTTCCGATCCACCTCCTGTCCAATACGTTGGACGCCTCTAACTTCATCCCACTGTAACGGTGATCCACCTCATCTCCTATGAATTAACTCCAACAATTTCTACTACAATTCTTATCACCAGACCTAACGGCTTCTATCCTCTACGGATTTTCCATCATTCAGAAGTTCTCCCAACCTTTATCACATCCAATGGTATATGCAGGATTGCATAACCAAAAGCTTCCCGTAACATTCACATGAAACATGTCATAACCACCACTTCATCCTTGCTTTTCCATGCTCGGAACCAAGTAACTAACAATCCTTCATACTAACAGGTGCTACACCTTTTCTCTAGGTGAACGTTCCATTGTTCGTGACTACTAACCTCTTGCTATAACGGTTTTCCCTTCAATATCACCCTACTATCTTCACAACCTCTTGCTCCCTCGAATCATTCTTCCTCCATACTACTTTTCGCTTGTCTCTCCACAATCTTAATTTCCATACCATCTTATATCCCGTCTTCAGCCTATAATTTAGGTGTTTCCTCCTTCATTCCTTACATCCTCATCAATGGGGAATATGCCCCTCTCACCGGTGACTCTCTCTTTGTAGGAGAATTCTTCCTAATATAATGCATTCTCCAACTATCTCCAAATCCCACGCCAATGCTCTAGGCGTCTTTCTCAATTACCCCTACAGTATGCTCATACCAAACATTAGTCTATCAACGGTATACTACGCTTGCTTCCCATCGTTTCTTCCCTTGCCATAATCCTTCATAAGGCATTCCATACCTATTAGGTTCACTTTTACACAACACCCTCTATTCCATCACATCCGTACGTAATCCTTCCAACTTCTCAACTACGTGACTTCTCATTCCTCTTGAAATATGAGATGAATTACTCAGTCTATCGACTATCACCCAACTCTCATCGTACTTATTCCTCCACCCCATTATGTATCCCTTTCACCAACTTTGTCCTTACATCGCCCTTTCTAAGCTACTCCTATCTATGTAGGAAGTATAGTCTACGTCCCTTTTTTCCATATGATTGTCCAAGCCACGCAACATACATGTTGACGCGTTCTCTGCTTTAGACAACTCAACTCGTGCAACCTACATCCTTCATCCAAACCACCCTAATACGTCATCCATATAGTTCAAGTTCGTCTCAGCTTCACTTCCTTCTTCTTATTCCATGTCTCATCAACCATGCTTGCCTTTCCCAGATGGTACTTGGCCTTGTAATTTTCTTTCGTCACTTAACTCCACCCATCACCTTTTCCAAATGTTCAATCACGATGATTAAATATGTGTTGGAGACGTTCATGATCTGTATATATCATTCTCTACGTCTCGTACCCCAAATGCCTCTAGCATTCTAGGTAGATATAACAATCCAGCTCCACTAGCTAAGTCTATCTAGTTCTTCCAAATCTTCAGTTCCCACAACGTATAATCAACCGTCTTTCTTTGTCGTTCTCGTATACATCCAAATCCTTGCTCCACGTATCGTCATGCTTCGCGAATTCATCCAGTCCTTCTGATACTTCCAAGATCTGCTCATTATCCAATCCACCTCTTCAGCCTCTAAAACGCTTCCTCACCCTTCTTCACTTTGCCCCTTGCTGGTTCCACGATATGCCATCATCTTTGACTACTCGTCCTGGCCAACTTAATCCTAAAACTCACACTTGAAAATCTCACGTATAATTCCCTTTCCTAACAACTCCAAAACCAACTCATAATTCGCCTCACACTCCTTCTTAGATTTGAGTAGATCAAGATGTCGTCAATGCTCCCGCTGATAACTCGTTTATACACGTTCATGCACACTCGGTTCATTGACTCCATGAAAACCGCTAGTGCTTTGGCGAAGCCAAATGCATAACCGTAAACCCAAAGCGTTCATACAACATCCTTATCAGTTTCTACTATGTCCTCCTTGCACCCTCTCTTAGCGGCAATACGAATAAATTCCTACCTCGTTCTGCTTGCAAAATTCTACACGCATTTTTAAAGACCAATACTTCATCTCATCAGACTACTCAACCGCTTTCCATATCCAATCTACTACTAAGCAACTCAACTTTTATCTTGCATTCCTTGCAATTTCTAACAACTCTTGTTTTTAAATCATTTCATCAACAATTTGCCTTGGAAGGGCACCAACTACAACTCCTCTCACTCCTCCTACTTGCTCTATTTATGGTTTTACCTCACTGTAATAGGCAAACCTACCAAATCTCAGGAAATTTTCGGAAAACTTACATGCCTTACGAATAATCATAAATACATTTGAGGTATTATATCCCCTTCCAACACTCTCTATGGCACGTTACTTGTGCCAATATCCATACATTACACATATATCCATTCATCTCCCTTGGCACTCCTAAGAGACCTCATGACCACATTAGTTCGTCTACGAACTTCTTTCCTCCCCACTAAGGGCATTCCGACCATTCTTTTATGGCCACCTACTTAATCGTGTAGGCGCGACCAAGTCTTTCATATGTCTACCTTAACGCTCCCAAATCAATACGAACCCAAAACTACATCCTGAATCCACTAGATACGATCAATGAATCAAACCCACGGATAACTAACGACATTTCACGTGCACGAGTTAAAACAGACTAAAACCACGAAAACTCAAAAGGAAAACTCAAACATGTACCAATTCAAATGACTCATGACAACGAAAAATGATCCAATAAACACTTAATGGCAACCAAAACATCTTGCGCCCTGCGACATATTATTTAAACCGTGCACAAGATCGACTTTTCCAAAAGAATTTTTTATTTATTTTTTTTCTACCTCCCCACATCTATGTGACTCAAACAATCTACAAACAACCCTCTTGACGAACTCAAAACTCAACTCAATGACTAGGTATCCCGTGCATCCCAAATCATAAAAAAACTACCATTCAAAACTCAACCTTGTACCCGACACTTGTACAACAATTTCGACCAGTCTACTGACCTCCCATGACTACACATTCTGAATATTTGAAAAGTACGTTCCGAGTATATAATTTTAGGCTTTTGAATCACCCAAAAAGCTTTAAAAACGAACAAGTTACGACCAACACAATTTTATACTAGTTGTTTTAAAAACTAAAGAATAAACTTAGTGATTAATGCAATCCTTTTAAATGAAAGAAATAATTGTATGTGAAATTTTCATGAACTCAATTTAACCTTGTATAAATAAATATAAATGACGTAATCGGTTAAACTCAGTTATATAAACTATGTAAGTAGAAAGAATTTTATTTCGCTTTATTTTAAAAAAAAAGTCTTTTAGAATTTTGAGATAAATGATTGTTGATTAAGAATTCTTATGTTGTTTCAAACATGATTCCAACACCTTACCCTTATGTTACCGTATACAACCAACTTTCCAACCCTATAATTAACTAGACTTATTTGCAAGAAAATTTAGTAGTTCACATTAATTAAAATACACACCCGAATGAAGACACACATCAAAAGACTCAAAACGTCGTTGGAACTCTATCAAACTCTAGCACCATAAAACACGAGCAAACACAAGGTACGTTCAAGTTATAATAACTACTGAACGACCATATATCATAACTTAACACACACTAGTATATATACATCCGCATATATATACCTATTAAATCACCCAAAACATACTCGTTACCATCCGTATCAGATCAATCAATCGCGTCATACACTCGTTTTTTTCCATACGAGTAATCACCATCTTACCACAAGGCATAAAACCCATCACTAAAAACCAGTCCATATCGTGTGACCCCATAATCGCACAACATGAGTATAACCCAAAACATATAACACACTAAAAAATAGCCATATCGTAGGCAGCCGTTACATAAACCCATATATTATTCCTATACTCAAAATCCACATCTCATTATATACAAGCATGTACTAACCCTCTTTCATGAAATCATACTTAGGAACCCATCGAAGTTGTGGTACTTGTATAACTATGTTGGCCACCATACTTATACAATTACCATTTCGCCAATGCACTCCCTCCTATGATGACACTTATAAGAATCAATACAACATATAACACATAAATCCATCTACTCACATAAGCTCATAACCACATAACCAATAAGGTCCAAAACTCCATCCATTAAAATAACATAGTCAAACTCTTGAAATACATATATGCATAATCTAGCTAAAACAGCATAGACTAAATCAAAAACGAAAACATAATCAGTTATAAGTAGGGATGAGCACGGTACCGGTACCGTACCGAACCGGTACTGAATTGATGGTACCGAATTTTTCCCGAGCATAAATTAAGGGTACCGGTACCGTACCGAACGGGATTCGGATATCGGTACCGGTACCGGTATCGGTACCGGTACCGGAAAATCGGGATTTTCCCGTTTTTTTTTCGGGAAATTCCCGATTTGGTACCGGTCCCGTACCGAATTAGTGGTACCGAATTTTTTTTCACCTTATTTCGTGGTACCGGTACCGTACCGAACGGGATTCGGGTACCGGGAATCGGTACGGTTCCGGTACGGTTCCGGTTCGGTTCCGGGATTCGGGTCCAAATGCTCATCCCTAGTTATAAGTCATGTCGCCCATAAGAGTGGTAACAACTTAACATCCTTCCTATCCACCTACTCCTAGTAACTCGAACCACCACATGATTCTTAGGGAACATGACTTAAACATCAAAAGAAAATACTATACCTCAGGTACATACAATAACCCAAAAAAAGATAGAAACTACCATGTACCAAATTATGTACTATAATGTACAATTTAAGCAAAAATACAACAAAGACTAGCGTGGATGATTATGGTTCAACCTTCACTAGTCACAACCCGAAAAGAAAATAACATGTGGCTAAGTATGAACTACTATGGTTCAACCCATACTAGCCAAAACTTAACACACATCGCAAGTAAACACCAATAACATCCAGAAAACTTTAATTAATATAAAATGCACATATACTCCTATGACTCCTATATGCAGGGACCCTTAAGCTATAGACTAGGCTACTAGACTAGGAAACCTAATTCTTTATAACCATTGTCTCTGATACCATTCTGTCACACCCCACCATGGCGGAATATAGGGCGCGACGTATGGATATCATCACAACATGTCGTGTCTATAGAGATAACTAATGAAATAAGAAATGTCATAAAATGGTGACACAAATGTCATGATAATATCTCAACAATGCAGGAGTCTAGGTAAGTAGGTAACAGTCATACCTCTTACCCAAGACAAACAAATAACACCAAAAAACAACATATAGGTTCATAGCATCACTTATTGAAAAAAAACAGAAAAAAATAAACTAAGAAGGAACGGGGATCTCCTTCTAACATTCCTACGCGACTCCAATCCTAGCCACATATGTTCTCACGCTTAACCACCTTATCACCTGAAAGAGACACTAAAACACGTCAACATAAAGTTGGTGAGAGTCATAGGTTTAGACTCCAACGCCAAAACAAACCATAAGCTGTGAACAATAACCAAATTTACGAACATATGGACAATGTGATACAAACATGCATTAATAACTATTATTCAAGATTAAACAAACCAAACCAAATCTAAGGCTCCCAGCCTTACCAAACACCATGGTCCCATAGGCGCCCATACACCTATGTACCAATCCCAAGGCCCCGCCTTGTCATTATCCATTGGTTCCATAGATGCTCACACATCTATGTACCTCCCCAAGGCCCTGCCTTGTTAACATCCCCTTGGTACCAAGTCAAAACATAAAACAATCATGAATCAATTAGTAGTTAATCATATAAGTATGCACAAGTCCATCACCAACCACATAACATTCACAACATAATTTATAAAACAAGACAGTGTCTCTTCCATCCCATCTGGAAGTCAAAATCATTAGTAAACATGTGACTATGAAACTCACCTGATTGAGCTTCTCCAAAAATCCGCGCACTAGCAAAAAGCTAACAAACAAAAGCACACAATCAAAACATGAACCAAACACTAAGATGGCTCATCAACCTATGATGGACATCTAACCTTCTCCCATAAATATACCTCATTAATATGCTCTAACATCTCATTACACCCTCTATAAAGCCCTTAACTTAGTTTACTCCATAATCCCTCTCGTTAACATTTTACCCAAAACAGTCCCAGTTTTTAGGTCTCTAAACTATAAGACAAACGCCCACCTAAACATACCCATGATCTCTGTAAAGGGAATACTTTTTCCCTTACATATGTTAGCTAACTCCTCCCTTTTGCCCCAACCTTAAAGCTATTTTTAAGGCCCCGATATATGTATATATACTTTCGCCTATCCAGATTTTACCGATTTTGAACGTATGAAAAGTTTGTTATGACCAGAGGGTCTTCTACTATCTCAATTGATTAGCCCTCTTCCAAATATCTTATATAATATATAAACTAACCCTCACGTTCGTTTGAAGGTCCAATTGTACTCCTAAGTGCCCTAACCATCTTAAAACATTAATTGAAAACCCGCTGACCAAGAAACTGTTTTGAACTCCGACTGTTGTAACATGTTTTTGACCCACTTCCCGACCTCCAATTTAGTTCTCGTTTCTTGATTTAGAAAGCCAACTCAATTACCTTTCCAGGGGTACCTGGATCGCATCATGAATGTTCTTAGAACTCTAGACATGATCAAAACAATGACCCAAAAATTCTGCCGAGTTTTTAAAAACGGGTTTAACATAATTAACCAAATTAATTACCCTCATCATGTCTAGTCATAAGCCCTAATTATTCTAATCATTGTTAATCATAAAAACTCATATTTTTTATTTAGAATAAACCCTAAATCCATCATACATTGATTATAAAAACATCAAAAACAATTAAATTGAAAAGGGATTTGAAGGTTTTACCTTAAGATTAATGGAAACCAAGATTTTTATGAAAATCCTAAACTCCATTGATGAACCATCGTGTTTTTTTGTTTTCTCCATGGATTATGATGTGTTTTGGTTTAATTAAAACATTATATGGTTAAACAAAAGAATCCTAACCCAATTATAAAAGCCTTGTTTCCTTTTTTTTTTCCTTTTTCTTCTCCTTTTCTTGCGTCCAAAACCGACCATCACCCCCTTAATTTTCGTTTTTTTTTATTTTATTATTAATTAATATCTTATTAATATTACCTTAATTTTCCTTAATTTATTTCAGCTCCTAAAGCCTTTAAAACCTCAAAACTGTAAAACTAGTCAGTTTTTACGCGAATACCGTAAAAGACGTAAAATATACAGTTTTAAAAAAAATCTTAAATTTTGAAATAAACTTTATAACTAAGTCCTGAATGACTTAAAACCATCCCGAAAAATACTCACATGACTAAACACCTTACCCGAGACCTCTAAATGCTAAACCCTAAACCGTAAAAATACGATTTTCTATAATACATATACGTATACGTAAAACCACTAAATAACACCATCTCATTTCATAGTCACAACATTGTGAGCTCATGAACATGAAATAACCATTCCTCGATTTACTTATGAGTACTTTATACCCATATACGATATCCACACCAACCTCGTTCACTCAAAATAAACATGTAAACACGCTAATCATATAGTCACACATACATTAACCTAAAAATAGGACCAAGTGACGAACCTCAAAACAACGGTTGTCACATTGAAGGACCCTAAAATCAGCATGAACATCTCTTTTTGCGACACTAGATCTGTTGCAAAGCCGTTACAGATTTGTTACAGAACTGGCAAACTGTCTCTATTCTGTTGATAAAACTGTCACGAATTCTGGACATCAACTTCTACTTCACAGCAACACGATCACTAACATCATAAAACACCTTGTAGATCCTATATCGAGAGCCACCCACTCTGATACCAATTGTGGAAACCTAGAGAACGTTAGACTCAATGGTTTACACGATTAATCTAGGATAATCAACATTCATATGATATTAATCATAGCGAAATACAACATGAATAAGAACAAGGTGTTGAACAACATGAATTACTCCAAACGTTACTTGCATTAAACACTACACTACAAGTAACCTAGGCATGTATACATTAAAACTCACGCCTAGAACACGAAGACACTTTTAAGTTTACATTATGAATGAGTTATAAAAAACCTACGTCTGGTGTATTCCTTATATACTAGAATACCTAGACTTACAAAGGAAACTAAATAAGATATAAATATTTTATTCATGAAATAATATCTCTACAATTTTGTCAACTAGCTTGTAGAATTCTTCTTTGTCAGATTTAGTCCTTGTCTATTAGTTTTGACTTATCAACTCATAATTTCGATCCAACAGTGTTTAGTGCACTAGCTAACTAGAAATTTCACATGTCACTTTCATACGTTCAAGTGTGGTAATACTTGGGTCTAGATGCTAGAGGAAAACCTAGTTTCATAGTTTTCTGACCATAGAAAGAAATGAGAAATCTCAGTCATCAAATTAAAATTTATTTATTATATATAAGATCATACGCACAATAGATTAAGTTTCAAAATAAATTGTTACACATTGTTGGAACAAATCACTATTTTTTGAACAATAATAGATTTTATATAATAATATGAGTAATTTGTACAATTGGATTTGTTTTATAAGAGTCTTATTTATCCTAATTGAAATGTCACCATCCAACCATCACAATGGTTCGATTGGCGGTTATTGGTGGTGTTTCAACCATCACAACCATTCTAAAGTTTTCACTAATTACAATTACTTGCCTAAACTTTCACTAATTACAATTTAAATTCAAATGTTTAGTTTAGCTTCTACATTCTCCCCTTTAAACTAAACATAGTTTAAGCGAAGTCTCCATTTCTTCATAGTGCGTTTATAGCAGTGATGCACCTACCATCGGTTCATCATCTTCATTCTAACTTTCATAAATGAGATGAGATTCTTCTTGCTTGTTTTTATTGTATTTTCACTTCGTACATTCCCGTACAAAGTGGCCGAAGTCACCACATTCATAACATCTTAAAGCCTCTTGGCTTTTGAACCTTGACTCATACTTGACCTACGTGCATTTGTATTATTCTTCCATATCATGCTTTCCTTCGCTTCTTTGTTGATATATTTACCTCACCTTTCACCATGTATCTGGTTGTTTGAAATTTCCAATAGAAGTTGGTATTGGTCATTTTCCTCTAGCGTGTCTTGGCTTTTGATTCGTTCATCAAAACATGTTAATCTTCCAACGACTTCTTCAAATTACATTTTGTCTAGATCTTGATATTGTTCAATAGTTTCCAAGGTGGGTTAGAACTTCTTAGGAACAAAGTTAAGTAGTTTCCTTACTAGCACCTTATCTTCCAAAGTTTCACAAAATCCTTTGAATTTGGCCTTTATATCACTTAACTTTCCTCATATTCACTTACTTTTTCATTTGGGCTTATCCGCAACATCTCTAGTTCACTCCTCAAAGTTTGTAGTCGTGTCATTTGAACAAAATCGGCTCCCAAATACTTGACTTTGATTTAGTCCCATTCCTTTGCAAAGGAGTATTGTGCAACTTGCATTAACATATCTTGTGACAATGTTTGGAAGATCATTGCTTTTGATATGTTTTCCTTATTATCATTTGTTGCTTCACTTTCTTTTTCAACTATCTTTTCCCATAAACCATATGCCTTCAGTATTGTCTCCATTATCAATGCACATGCAGTGTAGTTTGTTTCTGTCAAGTTTTGACATTGTCGTGAAACATTTCTTTGTTCTCAGACTGATGTACTCCTTGATGTGTCATCATGCTTGTCATCTTCTACCATGCTTGCTTGCTTGCTTTTAATTTACGTACTTCTTATAATAAGAACCGAGATGGTTTTTAGTTTTCTTGCTCTTGTGTTTGATCAAAATATCAAAAATCTTACTAATTACTGGCCAACTTGCTACTATATTTTTTTGCTAAACTTGCTTAATATTGACCAACTTACTGATCAATATTGTGTTTTCTAGACCTACTTGCTATTCTGACTCTTTTTTTGTTTGATCAATTCAGTTGATCCTTTCTATTTGAATCTTAAGGCTCAGAACTTGCTATGAACCTAAGTTTTCGGTCTTGACTTGCTAAGAATCACTAGGATTCAGTTTAACTTGCCATGAACCACGAAGGGTTGGTTACTTGCTATTTTGTATTTGTAAAAGTGAAAATGATTTTCCTTTTAGATAAAAATATAAAACTTGATTTTTTTTTTACTTTTACTTCCTTTAATATATTTTCAAAAACTTGAAAAATACTAAACTTAAATATAAAAAGGGAGTAACTTTTCCTAAAAAATCTATATCTATATAACTAATATAGATTATGAAAAAGTGGTTAAATGGATTTTTTTGAAAAAACCTGATGGGTTAATAAGAACCCGGTGTGTCCCTTTGCTATTAATCGTGCCCTCTTTTCTTTTGGAGAAGAAATACGTCTCTTTGTTGAGACCTTTTAGTTTTCTTCTTCTCGTTCCTTGTGGTGGTTAACCACCATTAAATGGTCGGTTCAACAATCTTTATATTATATTATTTGTGTTCTTGAACCATTGGATTTTCTCGATTATTGTGCAAAAATAGGGTTTTGCAAATTGGGAATCTTGAAACCGCCTCGGATTTTGGGTGTTTCTGGGATAAGTTGAATCAATTAATGATTCAATTTAGAGGTGCAAGTCTTGATTCTTCAAAAGGTGTGTTCTTTTCTCTTTTGATGATCTAATTTTTCCCATTTGATGATGTCTTGTGTTATTTAGTTGATGTGGTTTCTATTTTTTGACCGCTCCTAACCTTGCTCGATCGTTACTTGCGTTGTTTTTCCCTGGATCTTTTCTTGCTCTTGATACTACTTGTTGAAACAAATCACTGATATTGGAACAATAATTGAATTTATATAATAATCTGAGTAATTTGTACAATTGAATTTGTTTTACAATGGTCCTATTTATACTAATTGAAAAGTCACCATCCAACCATCATAATGGTTCGGTTGGCAGTTACTAGTAGTGTTTCAACCATCACAATCATTCTAAAGTTTTCCCCAATTACAATTACTTGTCTAAACAATCACTAATTAAAATTTAAATACAAATGTTTAGTTTATCTTCTACACACATTCACTCAAACTAGCAAATAACTTATTTATTGATGTTCTCTTGAGTGACCCTTAAAGGCAAACACAAAATACAAACAAGAGTACAGATCACATCTAAAAACCTTTTAGATGAGACAACCATGATATGTTTTCTTTTCTGTAAGGTAATGCCAAATTTTTTAGAAAATTCGTGTTCTTCTCCCTTCGGCAAGGTCTAGTCAAACGAGTGAAGAAGCGAAGCCTAGATATACATTTGCATTTTCTCAACCAACAGATCACCTGAACACAATCTTCTCCCATATCTAAAAGGTAAGAACACAAAAGTTTTACCTGTGAAATCCCATTTGTTTGTCCTACCATGAGTCAAAAACCTCCCAGGATTAAATTCTAAAGGATTGTCCTAGTATCGAGGATCTTTTTGGATTGCCCAAACATTTAAAAATACTGTACAACCCATTGGGATGGTGTAAACACCTATAGTGCAAGCTTGGCTTAGTGACCGTGGGATTATGAGAGGGGCAACCAGGTGTAACCGAAAAATGTCCCTAACTGTTTCATCTAGGTGTACTAATTCTGGTAGATGAGATTCTTCAACCATGTTGTTTAATCCTGCAAATTTTGTTAATTCCTTTTGCACTTTTCTCATTACCCTCTCATCGCGCATAATATCGGTCATTGCCCATTCTATTAGTGTTGTCGTTGTTTTGGTTCCTGCAATAATTAAGTTCTGATACAACAATGCATGTTTAGCCATATGATTGATGTGTGGTGTTTTCTAAAGAAAGTGGAGATTTAAAATGAAGCTTACGAAGAGAAGTGCCTTTATCTGGGACATACTTAGAGATGATGTTATTTCTTTTTGGTCCTTGAGATCTAGTAAAATTTGTAAGAAATCTTTTTTTCCTTCATGCCCAAGTGCCTCATTTGACTTCTTGGAGTTATCTTTGATTTGGTCTTCAATAAACAAGTTGAGAATTTCATCCAAACGTTGATGTACCCCCTTCATGTCCCGAGTGATACCTTGTAAATCGAGCCATGCAAGACTATGGAAGAAATCAGACATATTTGGCTTTCCCTTAAGCTCCATGGCCTTTGAAGTGAGCATCTGCAACTCAGCTAGGCTATTTATTGATGTGTCCACTGAAGATTCACTCAATTATTATTTTTATTTAGACTTAATTTTACCGCATATGTTAAATCATAACATATTTTTCAAGGTTGTAAACTTCATTTTTCTAAAATACTTCTAGCACAATTTATTTCACTCTTAAAAACAACTTTTTAGATGATATATATTGTTTCTAGTATATTTAGTAACATACTTAATTTAAAGAAATAAAACATAGTATTCTCTAGGTTTAAGATTTTCTTATGAGTCATCTTAGTTAAAATTCTAAATCAAATCCTACACATGATTGATCTAACAATTAACCTTAAAACTTCGCTCATTTGGATGCATGCTTTTAATCCATATATGGATTCTTGCCTTTTGTATATCTTCAATGGATTCATAACACCTTCTTATGATTACATTTCGTCATCACATGGTAATCATTCATCATAGAGTTTTGTAATCTAATTTTCATAACTCCACCTTTTAAAGCAACCATGACAATAAAAACATCCTTATACATTTATTGTTTGCAAATATATAGGTCTTATAGTCAATTCTTAAGTATGATTTTAAAACATATATCATTTTCCTTACAATAAATATGTATATAAGATTGTCCTAATGAATATTCTTAACATGGAAACTTATATTAAACTTCATCAAATAATTGATAGGTGAAATATCAATCAAATTCCAAATTATGATTATCTTTCTAAGGACAAGATCTTTTTATTCATAGTGTTGATCTATTCATCAAATCCAAAATTCAATAATACATCACTTATGGTTAGCAATTTCATAATAATCTTCTAACTCATAAACCTCAATAATGATATCAGAAACATAACATGGGGAATCCTTGCGGATTTATGAATATGAGTAACATCATTCTAAGGTTCCACACTTTCATGAATAGTGTTAGTTGATTTTAGCAAGTGTATCTAGAAGGCTCGTTTGTTATGTATTTGAAAATAATTCAAAACTATCACTTGCTTCGTGCAAGTGTGGGACTCCCACTTGCGTCGAGCAACAAAACCTTTTGACTCTCATCTGAGTTTTTTTAGAAGCGATATCCCATCGTTTCTGTTGGGCATCCTACAAAATTCACTTAATACCAGACTTTTGTTAATATAATCTCCAAGAGATCTAAAAAACCAAATTCTAATTAAGACTCTCTAATATTCATACCAACTTATTATTCTAAGAATAATGTCTTAAATGACCTTCTATTTAGAGTCATACTGAGTATATCTATGACATACTCAATTTCCTAACCTTGATATCTTTTAGAAATATATAAGTTAAAACCATCAATAACCAAGTATAAACATATCAATGTATATATTTTGATTTTTGTTATTGGACATACCATATACTGATATTTCAATAAGATCTCATGAGATAATCTCATAACTTATTTGATGAACTTATACTTCATGTTTGTACCTATTATGTCAACTTAAGTTCAAAACTTAATAGCATCAATAGTATCAGAAAGTCAATTGCATGCTCTTCATCATAATTCCTTGATCCAATGAAAACTTAATGTGTATGTCTCAGCTAGAAGACATAACCATCTAATTCTTACTATTTGTTATAAGTTATTCATCCCATTAATGACTTCATGTAAATGTATTAAGTACTAAGACATTACAAGTTAACAATCTTACTTTATGTTCTAAGTCTAATCACAAGTAGAAGACTTAATGTTCATATCTTAAAATGAGACATACAATTATTGAACTAAAGTAAAATCGAGAACAATTCATGGTCTCAATAGTAACTTTCAAGTTAATCATAAACTTACCATATATTTATCATTGTCTTGAAAAACATAACCATGTAGTTTAATTTTATATTTGGACATTTCATATCTAATAGGGTAACCTACCATAAAAGTTTAGTAGTCCTAATGAAGTAATAATTTCTTTACTTTTAAAGTTAAGAAAACCCTTATTCATATTCTCAAAGTTGTTCCGTGCCTACAATTAGAATTCTCCCGCTTGGGTATAAAATTATTTATTGCATAAACAACACTACACTGGTTAGTTTGTTTGTATCAACAATATGATAGTGTCATAAATAGAATTAAGTCCTACTTAAGGCATAACTAGTTTATGTATAAACCCATCTATTAATAAAAAATCATGCATAACTATCTTGTAGATAACTTAATCATCAGAAGCGACAACTAAAAAGGCAATAAAAGATAATACACGGTGATTTTTATTAGATGAAGATGCTTCACACTTGGAAGGTAATTTATTATTTCAAGTCCAACAAGAAATAAAGTGAGCATCTTATATCTCTCACTAAAATTGATAATATTTCAAGTATGCCATTTGTATAAAATGTATTACTCACATTGGTTTTGACGATACTAAGAGTGTCTCATTACTAGTGAAGGTAAGTAAATTTTATCTTTTCATGTTATTGAGTATTCACACATTATTTCTAGTGTGAGTCACATTGACAATTAAAAATAACTTAGATATTCAAAGAAATGTAGGGCTGTAATCGAACCGGAAGAACGCGAACGAAGGTATGTTCGTGTTCGTTTATTTAATTTCAGTCGACCAAATACACGCACACCCACACGCACAAAGAATCAAACACAAATTGTCATTCATGTTCGTTTATTTAAATTTGAAATTATTTACGTTCGTTTATGTTCGTTCATTAATAAATTAACGTAAACGAATGAAACATAAATGAACATACACGATCATACCTAAATGAACAAAAACAAGGGTAACTGAAGTTTTACTATTGCTTCTAGTGGTGTCAAAATCCCCACTCATTTAAAAACAACCTTAAGTTGTCGATTTTAAAGTTTTCAATTAAAACTTTAATGTATTATTTAAGAGAAATTAGTGAGCACTTAAGTATTATATTAATATATTATTGTTATTGTTATGATTATGTACCTTAGAGTACTTTATATAAAGGTTGTTATTTTTTTAACATGTAGGATGTTAGTCGAACATAAATGAACGTAATCAACCAGACATAATCGAACGTTCACGAGCGTGAATGAACGAACAAAATTTTATTCGTGTTCATTCATTTAACTAAATGGACCAAAAATCTTGTTCATGTTCGCTTACTTATTAAATAAACGAGTTTTTTACCGAACGATCGACGAACAAGTTCGTTGAACGATCGTTTGTTTACAACCCTAAAGAAGTGTGTTAAGTTATATATATGTATAGCTATGATGGAATTTCCATATATACATATATGATTTATTAACTTGAAAAATTGGCAAGTTATTTTCACCTTACATTGCCCTACGGGTGTGTAGCATCTTTTTGTTGGTCAAAACAATCAACTATAGACAACTTTTTCTTTAGCTATTGTTTTACCACTCATGTAGTGATATTTCCGTCCTTATGATCAAACCTCTATATATGCCTTGATCACATCAAGATATTTACCTTTCACAGCTAAAGACACAAGTTCTCTAGTTATGCAACAAAGTATTGCATGTGTTTGATTCGAATTAGGGATAGATCAATCATTCATCATATAGCTTTTTCACTTGTAAAAACAATAGGAATGAACCTTAAAAGTTTCCCATGAAAAATGAACACAGTTTGTTTTTCTCAAGTAAAGTTTGAATTTATTTTTTCTCATTGTGTCTGAAAAGTTTGATTTTTTTTGGTTAATTAAGGTTTATGAATAATTGAGTTTGAAGATTAAAGACCCCTATTTTTTACTTTTTACTGTAATTTTCATGTTAAATGATTAAAGAGTACTAATTTGGCGAGAAATGAAATGATCGAATAAGAAGTGCGGTGTTCTCAAGTGAAAAAATAAAACAAAGAAAAGAGAAATGGCAAAAAAATAAGGATAAGTAAAGTGATCTGAAAATCGAGTGGACCTGACAAATCGATCAAAACCAGGAAAAAGAGAAAAGAAATGATATTCTTGAAAGTCCCTTAATATGACAATTGTTGATAAACTATAACTCTTGTAACCACGAAACACAATGAAATAGTTTTCAAACGCGTAATGCTTTATTAAGTATTATAAACAAAGTATTACAAAGTGCTATGAATACACTCGTTGAATGACAACAAGATATGAACCCTAGAAACAAGTAACTAGATTCGAGATTCAAGTTTACAAGGTAACCAATGAGACGCTGGTAGACAGCTGGGGGCTCAATGGTTCCAAGGTAAGAAAGAACTTAGATAAATTATCCAAGCACAAGGGTTGAGTTAATTCTTCTTTCTCACTCCTATTTATAGTGTACGAGGTTGCTTCCTTAGTAGGAGTAGTTGATACGTGTCACCTTCTGAATGGAAGAGTACAACGTATTAAATGCATGTCCAAATCAAGACATACCTTTAAACAACTTTAGGTGAACAGTTCTGCCAACTGTTCACCTTTTGTCCCACTAGGTCGTACTAGGCTTTATCTTGAATCTCTTGTTTTGTCCCGCTCAAAACACTTGGAAGATTCTCCCGCCTAAACTATAAAGGATTGGATAAGCTTTACTTATCCCAGACTTCTAGGGTTCTTAAGTGATCTCTGAGTGTTGTCAACTCAGAGATCCTTGAACACCAGCACATTCCTTCAACATCCCAGCTATCTATAATCGCTGGTGAGTCTGACTTCAGATTGTCTTCGACTTCTCTGACGTTGTCTTTGACTTGAATGTTCTTGGTGTGCCAGCTGAGGCTTTGCCTTCCACTGGTCTAGTCTCTGTCGCTGGTCCTCTCAGTGATCAGTAAACACTTAGTCTAATTAAACAAATCTAGACTGGGCCATAGATAAAACTTTCATTGGCCCAACAATCTCCTCCTATTTGTTTATAAATTATACTAAGTCTAAAATTATTGTAAGTGAGTACACAACTTCTTCTTAAACATAATTTAACAAACATACCTCAAAGTTTTATTAAACATAAAGAACCTAGTCTATTACAAAAACACCCAGAGGTGTAAACATAAATAAAAAGTAAAAAGGTTCTTCAGCGATCGAGGCCTTGATCACAGATTCTCTGGGCTTCAACTTTGTCACTCCTAGAGTTGATGACAAGTTCAACTTCAAACTCAAAATCCTCAGCTGCTTTGCAATTCCTTAGGATGCCCTGTTTGAGTCTGATAAGCTGGATGGTTGATGCCAGATGTAGTTCATTCATCCACTGAAAGCAATACTCACAATTACCATTCATAAAGACCATACATGTCTCTGGTTCTGACTATACTTGGCCCCCTACTGGTTTGGTGATCTCTTTAGGCAGAACCAAGTTTCTGTGCATCCCATCAACAACAATGTTTTCAGTAACCAACTTCTCCACCAGAGGCCCCATTTGGGTTTTCCTTTTCCTTGGTCCTTGAGAAGGTTGTTGTAGTGAAAGTTAAGGAGGCAGGGGTACCTTTAGCTTCTTTGTCGTGTCTCTTACCCAATTTAGCTTTGCTTGAATATTTTTCATCATTTGGGCAGCACCAGGCCCAGTCTTCTTTTGGGCAAGAGCCAGCATTTCTAACCATTCAGAGAGGCCTAGATCTTTGAGTTTAAAGTCATTGGAGACTTTATGGTTGGTTAGTTGGTTCTCTCTGTAAAGGGTCATCACCACCTTTTTGTTCTTGTCAGTGTAACATGCATACTTGGTGATTTGACCAGGTTCAGCTCTCTGGTTTACAAGTCTTTCATATTCCTTTAGAAGGTTGCTCCTTTTAACCTCCAATTCTTTGAGCTTCACCAGCTGAGCTTCCTTTACTGCAGGAGAGAGTGTGTTCAGAGCTTCTTTGCTTTTGAGTTCAGCCGCTCTGATGTTTTCCAGCCTTTGGTGTTCCAAGATTTAAGCTTTTGCCTGCTCTGGTGTGAGTGGTGATTCATTAGCACTCTTTAATTTGTTTAGATCAGAGTCTTTGGAGAGCCTTGCTGTAGATCCACCTTCTTCTTGGAGGGAGTGCAGGGTTATTTCAGGTTGTTCAATAGCAATTCCTTTTCCCCTATCCTTTATTGCATCAGTGATGGGGTTGAAGGATCTAAGAGGTTGTGGTGTAGGAATCACTGTTGAGGGTTTTGGTTGTTTGAGTGACTGCTCCCCCTTAGGTGAGGCAGTGTCTTCTTCTTCAGAGGTGGAGGTTGCTGAATTCTCCCCCTTAGGCATAGCGCCAGTAGTAGCTGTGCCTGAAACAGGATTAAGGAACTTCTTGAATTCTTGATGAACAAATAGGCAGATTTCCTTAAGTTCCTCTTGTAACAGCTCTTGAAGAAGTTTTCTTGAAGGCTCAGACGCCTTAGCAATAGCTGCAACATTTGCTTTGACAGCTGATGTGAGGAGAGATGGTATGTATTGCTGGAGGTTCTGGTCAATAACAGCTGGGAGGTGAGCTTGCAAGGCACTCCCCAGTAGTTGCAGAAGTAAGGCAGTCATAGAGGACTCCACAAATGAAGTTAGTGAAGTCTCTAGTGTTGTGGTGAGCTCCTCAGCAGCTTGGGTTAGTGTTTGTAATTCAGAGAGGATGACATCATTTGTGACTTTGGGCTTGGTTTTACTGATGTCACCCCTCTTAATCCAGAGAGCCTTAGCAGCGAGTTCCTGAACATCTTTCATTCGAGGAACATGGACAGGCTTGAGACTTTGTAAATTGTCTAAGTGTTGCTTGGCCCCTAGTTCCATGACATTTGGTAATGTTGGGAAGGGAACTAGGGTTGGTGCACAGAGCCTTTGGTCCAATAGCCGCTTACCAGCTAGTTCTTGCACATTGGGCAATGATGGGAAGGAGATGGGTTTCAATTCTGATGTAACTTGGTCATCATCAGCATCCATATCAGCATAATCTGAAATGGTCAAGTCCTCTTCGATAATGAAGACCTCATCCTCTGGCATGGAATCAATGTCTAACATGGCGTCAAGGTCTATGTGGGGGACTTCAGCATTTTCATCACCAGCAATAGAATAGGCATCATCATTCTGCTGTTCTTTATGAAGATTATGAGCCTGTTATGACATTTGTTAGTAACCAATTGTGAAAAAATATGAAGTTATAGATCGCCATTCGTTGCCCCTAGGAAAGTTGGGTGTAATTATCCAGCCCCCCTAAGGATTTCTCCTTGGGACTCTTTTAAGTGTGAAATAGGTATGTTGAAGGGTCACCATTCGCTGCCCCTAGGAGAGTTGGGTGTGATTATCCAGCTCCCATAAGGATTACTCCTTGGGACTCTTTTGAGTTGTGAAAATTATGTGGTGAATGGTCGACGTTCGCTGCCCCTAGGATAGCTGGGTATGATTATCCAGCTCCCCCTGAAGGATTTCTCCTTGGGACTCTTTTAGTTGTGAATTCATGGAAGTTAAAGGTCGCCATTTATCGCTGCCCCTAGGAAGACTGGGGGTGATTATTCAGTCCCCCCAAAAGAATAAATTCTTTGGGACTCTTTTAGTTGTGAATTATTTGAAGGTCATGGTCGCCTTTTATCGCTGCCCCTAGGAAGACTGAGGGTGATAATTCAGTCCCCCCAAAAGAATAAATTCTTTGGGACTCTTTTTCAATGAGGGGACCCAGAGACTGTGTGAAGTGCAGAGACTCTGGGTCGGGACCTATAGTATGCTCAGTTGGTATGGACAAGAGCACAGTCCAGAGGGTGAAGGATCATCGGGGTACGTTATGAGCACAAATGAATCATATCCTTGTGTTAAGACAGAGTGTACAAATAATCCTAAGTGTTCTAGGTGCTGACACAAACACTCTATGGGTTGAGGAAACCCTAAGTCTTCATCACTCTCTCCTACAGAATGTTGAGAGTGATTGTATGTGAGCCTCCAAGAGAATAAAATAGCAAACTAATACCTGAGAGATATCAGCATTGAGAAGGTTCTTAGTCGTCTCTGCTGACTGGGAGACGCTAGACTCTGGTTGTTTGTCAGCGGCTGGCTCTTCAACCACATCCACCAGAGAAGGGGATGGGTTCTTCTTGGTCTTCTTGGACTTGGAAGGATTAACAAAAGGGTTTTCGAAGAAAGGGGGATGTCTTTCCTCTTCTTCTTCTTTTCCTTGGGCACCTTGGGCTGAGAAGAAGACTGCACAGAGGTCTTTAACAGAGACTTGTCAGTTGCTCTTTCAGCATTCACCTCATTGTGAGGGATCAAGGGCTCTCCATCAGCAACCGGTAACCCAGCGACCTGCATCATGTGTCTGCTGAGAGGCACTTCCTCTTCCAGAGGGGTCTTTAGTGATGCAGTAGTGATGTGATAAGGAGAGAAAGAGAGAAGTTCATCATTTGTGTATCCTTCACCCAACATGTCTTCTAAGAGAAGAGAGAGACATTTTGTGTAGCAGATGGTGGCCAGTCTGTTCTTCTTCCCTTTGTTTTCTAGCTTAGCAATGAGATCAGAGTAAGGTATATGGGCGATCCCTATATCTTGTCCCCAAATTAAGCTGTAGGCAATGGCTTGCTGGGCTCCATTAAGTTGATCATGAGACCCCTGGTTTCCACCCAGACATTTCACAATATATAACATCAGCGTCCTCCAAATAGGTGAGAAGTAGTTCACTTTGATCAGGGATTTGGTCTAAAAACCTTGTGTGGTGAAGGGTTTATCATTGTCGTCATGAGGACGAAGGGTAGCAAGAGCCTTCTTCACAGTGGCGCTGGCAGGCACAACAGACATACCTTCATTGACTGGAAGTCCAATGACTTTGGCAAAGGTATGAAGATCAAAGGTGAGAGGTTGGGGATGTGTGGAAAGGTTTAAGGTGATGTGTGAAGAGGTTGGATCAACTTTCGCGCTATACCAGAAGTCCTTCAAATATTGGTGGTAGCAAGTGGAGGGTACTCTGGTTATGGCTTCAAAAATGGTGGAGTTTTTGAGGAAGGAGAACAAAGGTTGGTAGAGTGAATTGGTGTGTTCCAAGAGAGCTACACAATTGTTCAAGGCAATTTTGCCATCGTGTATCCCAAAATCAACGTTCGAGGCGGCCAGAACGGTGAAAGCGGTGTTAGATGATGAAGACGCCATTGTTGAAGTGTGGAAGAAATGAAGGTTTTTTAGAAGATGAATAGTTGTGTGTGTGTGTGAAAGTTATGAGAATGTGAGTTTTGAAAAGTGAGTCAAGGGTTTTAATAAAAGGGTTTGCCGTTTTACAATTAAAGCATTTAATGCAAAAAGTTACCTTTTAGGAAAAGTGGGACCCCTTGACTCTTCATGATATTTCTGTCCCTTGGAAAGCGGGAAAGTTGTTGACAATAAAGTTTAATCATTTGAATTAAATATGGGAATATATTAAGTCCCATTGGAATGTAACTACATCGTTACATTCAATTCCCTTTAATGCCCAGAGACCGAGGTCAGAAATCATTTATCAGATTTGTTTACCAATATTAAGCATACCCAGCTCAGCAACCAACCTAGTAAAACTTGGCTCAGCCAGAGGCTTGGTGAATATATCAGCGAGCTAGTATTTAGTGGGTATAAAATGAAGCTCAATATCACCTTTTAAGATATGGTCTCTGATAAAGTGATACCTGATGTCAATACGCTTAGTTCTGGAATGAAGTACCGGATTATTTGAGATGGCTATAGTACTTTTGTTGTCACAGAATATGGGAACCTTTACATAAATGATCCCATAATCAGCCAGCTAACTTTTCATCAAGAGAACTTGAGCACAACAACCAGCGGCCGCAACATATTCAGCTTCAGCTGATGACATGGCCACAGAGTTTTGTTTCTTGGCGCTCCAACATACTAACTTTCCACCAAGGATTTGAAAACTCCCAGAGGTGCTCTTTCTATCAAGACAGCACCCAGCGTAGTCAGAGTCTGAGTAGGCTTTGAGGTCGAAGCCTGATCCATTAGGATACCAGAGACCCAATGTGGGAGATCCTTTTAAGTACCTGAAAATTCTTTTGACAGCTACAAGGTGGGATTCCTTGGGGTTAGCTTGGTACCTAGCAGAGAGACATGTGGCAAATTGTATGTCTGGTCTGCTTGCTGTGAGGTACATCAGTGACCCAATCATGCCTCTATATAAGGTCTCATTAACAGAGACCCCTGAGTCTTCCGCTCCCAAGTTGTTAGGAGGAAGCATGGGGCATTTCACTGATGCACAATCAGACAGATCATACTTCTTGAGAAAATCCTTAACATATTTTTCTTGACAAATGGAAATTCCTTTTGAATTCTGTTTAATTTGAAAACCCAAGAAAAAAGTAAATTCCCCCATCATGCTCATTTCATAGTTTTGGGTCATTAATTTGGCAAACTGTTTGCTCAATGTAATATTGGTTGAACCAGAAATTATATCATCCACATAAATCTGTACTAAAATGTGACAATCTTGATATTTTTGTTCGTTATTCTAATCTCGATTATTACATATTTTGTATCTACTTTATTGAGAAATTTAAATTATCGGCTAACCAGGAAGGTTAGGCTTGAAACTTAGCGTATGAATTCCGTTTAAATTATAACCGGCAAGGAATACGTTAGGTACCGATATTTAAATTCTCGTTACGACATAGAGATATTTTCTATTGTTGTCGTTAATTTTTATGTTATTTTATTTTTATTATTTTCTTTTAAAAGTATTTTTCGTAATTTTCGTTAAAACTGTATGTGTCATTTGTTCATTCGACGCATTAACTATTTTATGTCATTTAATTATCAAAAATATAAATGTTCTTCGAATTTCAATGTTTTTATTTTATATCGAGCGTTTAGTTTTTGCGTTTTACGTGGAATTTTTAAATCGTGTAACTTTTAAAATATCGGGCTTCGATAATATACCTGCTTATTAATTATTTAACTAAAACAACTTGTAAAACACATTAGATACTATAGTCCAATTACTACCTAAACACGTATGCAACCACCAATGGTATACACGTCCCATAACATGATACGTGTTTTGTTTTACTTCAAAGTTTAAAGTTTCTCATTTAAAGTTTCAGACATATCTTAATAAGATGATATACAATGATTTTAAAAATGAGAGCTAGAGTTGACAAAATGATTTCATTTGGATTTTGGATGACAAGAGCTGTTGGTTCGTTAACAAGGGGATCGAGTGTTTTGGTTTGGAGTCTCAACAGTTTAACATGTTCATTTTGTTATTTATAGTAGTGGATCGTAACTCCAGTTCACTCATATTTCTCGGTAGAGATATGGTATTACTTGTGCCAAATCTTTTTTTTATAAAAAGTGTATATTGGTAACCCATATCGAGTACAAGTTGTGGGCTCATATTTTCCGAGACTAAAGCATGACTTGTTGATCTCGGTTCGTTTTCGAGTTATAGAATGGTTACGTGCAAGTTTGTAGTGTATGTCCGGGTTGAACTTTTGTTGGTGATCAAGTGATGTTCTTGTTTGGAGTCACTAATCGATGGAGATAAATAATGTGACGAGTTCATATTCTCACAAGGAATTATGGTTTCGTTCGCTAGAGTTCGATGGTTGAACAAGTCTTATTTCTTCGAGGTACGTCTCGAGTCTAGTGTGTACCTAATACAAACAGTGAGTTAATGTAAACATATTAGTAAATCAGGAATATGAAGTACTATATTTATATGAGATTAATGTAACGTTGAAAGTTTTAGTACATGATATCATTACTGAATTAGTGAACTTCATTTTTACAAATAAGAAATAGACTCTTCACGTCCAAATACTATTAAAAAAGTCTTTCATGCATTTGAAATGCAAATTTACATTTTTGTTCCCTAATCTATAAAGCTAAATACAAATTGATATATATAAAATTCTAAATAACCCTTTTGGCCCTTGTCTATCTTATCTCTTCAAATCTAGTCCTAATTATAAATCTAGTTGTTTTTCCTTTAACGTAATTGTGTTTATAAAACTTATTTCAATTTTATATGTCGTCGTCTATAATCTAAGCCACGCTACTTTATTTTAGGTCGTCGTTAGAAGCTCGTGACTTCTCGGCGTCCCGTCATTATTATCTTGATCGTTATCCTCGTTGGATATCGCTATCGCTAAGGTGAGTTCATAGCCTCGCTTTTATATATTTATTTATTTTATAAAACCCGCGAGGGGATAAAATGCTTGTTTTACTAAAAATAAAAGAGTACAACTATTAGTTGCGGTAAACCAACTGAATGGTGCAACTAGTAGTTGTGGAAGCTCTATTTACTTGAAAATTATTTATTGAAAATGAAGGGTACAACAAGAGTTGCTGTAAACCCATGAATGGGTGCAACCAGAAGTTGTCGTAAACCCTATTTATTTTAAAATAGAACACAAGGGACCCGATTGTATGCTTAGATGAAAGTTATTACATAAGTTAGCTTACAGCCTTAAAAAGACCCACATCCCATCATGAATTGTTAATCGAAAGAACGCTAATACTATGGATAGATCTATCGGGGTGACGCCTAGTCCGATGCGATTAGCTATCGCAATGTGTAGTGAAGCACATGTGTATTGGAGCACATCGGATGTATTAGTATAAGAGAAATATACGCACTTGGCTGGTGTGTTGGTGGGCTGAAATAAATATATGTTAACGTTCAATGTCATGAGGCTTATGTAATAACACCGATAATTATGTCCGTACAACATAATTGTCTTTCGATGAATTTTTAACCATGGAAGGTTATTTATAATACTTGTGTTCTCTTTATTTAATTCAAACTCTATGGATTCACTCAACATTTTTTATTGATTTTATAGCATGTTTAATCTCAGGTCCATAAAAAAAGGTACTCATGGAAGGTGGTTTCATAAAGCTTGCAAAATTTTGGTGACTCTTGCCCGCTTTTATAAAATATATCCATTCAAAACAACTTTTATCTTTTGATGTGTACTGTAAATATTTTAAAATTATCTGGGACCGTGTATGGATTATTATATTTTGAATGAATGAATGGATGTTTTATTAAAACGACTTGTTTTGAGCCATTTTCTATAATTGTGTGATTGTATCATGTAAGTAACACTCAAGGACCCTTCCGCTAATGTGACCCGATTTTGAGAGTGTTACAGATTGGTATCAAGAGCTCAAGTTATAGAGAATGAAAAGATTTTCCAAAAATGACCTTTTGAAATCTTTTAACTATAACAGTTGCAAGCGAAACCTCCGAGTTGCCAATGGACGAGAATGGGAATATTTATATATATATATATATATATATATATATATATATATATATATATATATATATATATATATATATATATATATATATATATGTTGTAATATTTATCGATTATTTGTACTTGTGAATTACAAGGTATGTTTTCATTTATTTAATTATAAATGATAATATTATACTTATACGAGATATTTATACGATGTAGATTGTCACGAAGCCACCCTAGTCATTTTAACGCTAACGTTGAAGTTATTCCTGAATTGAATCTCGTTATTTCTGAGTTTAACTAAAGTTGTGGATGCCTATGATCCCAACGAAATGGTTAATATTCTTGATGATATTTATTTGGTTACAAAGATATTGATTCCTAAGTCCTTATTCTTGATTCATCAATCCATTCGTTTCGTTTAATCTCCATTTTCATTAATCCTGGACATTTTACTGTTTTAGAAACAAGTTTTTGTGAGATTGTACTTGTTGTTTGTTAGGAATTGAGGTTGATTGGTATGGTATTTACATGTCAAATAAGATTCCATATCATATCACTAATCTTTTTTGTTATATCGATTCTCATTTGATTCGATCTTGATCTTCTGCATTGAGCTAGCTATGCTTAAATAAGGTGATTTATAATCGTCTTGTTGAAATGAATTGGCCATTCATTTGAACAAGAAAATTATAAATTGTTGAACCACTAATTTCTAAATATTATTGGGATGGATTTGATCAATCCATAAAATAATGATTTATAAATGTGTGGGCTCAAGCGTATAGCATCCGCACAATTAAACTCTTATTGACTCATAATTCGTTTACTCGACTCATTCTTTGATTTTGTACCTCTAATTCTATGATCATACGATGACTTATATTGGGGCTATTCCAAAGCCGCCAATTCAGGAGGATACCGAGCGTCCTAGAAAGACACTAAAGAAATCTTCTTCTAGTGGGACCGAGGAGCCTCCTGAGCCACATAAATCACCTAGTAACCCTTAGTGATTTAGCTTATCATATGTTGTATCCTTTTTAAATCACTAACTAAAGTATAACATCAGTTAGTAAAAATAGTCTTCTTGAGTTGTATAACATTAGACGATGATAATCTATAATGCATGGAAATACAACTTGTACTCGTTCGTGATTAATCAAATGACTATCTTTTGATTCCTAGTTCTACATCGCTCAATTATTATCTTTCCTTTCTTGTATGTTCTAATTATTCCTTTTAATTATTCATTTACTTGTAATGCAATCATTGAATGAATACTCATTATGATTCGCATTGTACTAGAATCATGCCGCTAAAAATATGATTAGGCACGTATACGCCAAGTTATTAATGAACAAGTTATTGCATCCTTAACCAAATTCATGGCCAACGTGAATGATGGAGTTGGCGGCTCTAGTGGGCCGGTATTTTGGGTGGAGCAAGTGGTTATGTGTTGCAAATAGTTCTGGAGGAGAAGCGTGTTGAACTGATAAAAAAAGAATTATGATTCCCTTAAATAACTAGACCTTAGTTATCGAAAGGTGATAAAAATAATTCCCAACTAAATTTTTTATTTTTTCATGCAGTAAAGATCGTAAGTATATGAAAAGATGTTATGAATTATTCCTATCTCCAATATCGGAGAAGCAATCAAAGGAGAAGCGAGTAAAAGATGTTCCAGTCATCCGTGACTATCCTTATGTCTTTTCGAAAGATTTGTGGGGGCTTCCGTCCCTAAGGCAAAAAGAATTCCAATCGATGTAATTCGTGGTGCTGCACCCGTGGCCCGTGAGCCATATCGTTTAGTACCATCTAAATTGAAGGAATTATATGTTCAATTGCAAGAGATATCTAATAAAGATTTTATTCGACCAATCTCGTCACCATGAAGAGATCCGGTATTACTCGTAAGAATAAATATGGATCGTTTCATCGAAAACTAAATAAATTGTTGATCAAGAACCGATATCCTTTGCCGAGGATTGATGACATATTTGATCTGCTTTAAGTTTCAAGTGTCTGTTCTCATGTTGATCTACGGTTTGGTTATCATCAACTTCGCATCCGCGAGGAAGATATTCTAGTTACTACGTTTAGAAATCATTATGGACAATTATGAGTTCTACGTAATGTCGTATGGATTGAACAATGCATTAACTGTATTCATGGATTTCATGAATCACGTGCGCAAGCCGTATCTTTATAAATAAAATGGTCGTGCAAACTAAGAAACGTTTGTTAGCCGTTCGTAGTAGACAGAAAAGTTATGATGATGTGAAGCGGAAACCTTTGGAGTTGAGGTAGGTGACAAAGTTATGCCGAAAGTATCACCATGAAAAGGTGTTATACATTTTGGAAACGTGGGAAGTTAAGTCCTCGATATGTTGGGCAACTCGAGATGATATCGAGAATAAGCTCGATGGCATACAAACTTGAATTACCTCGAGAGATACAAGGAATTCACAGTACTTTTCATCTGTCGAACCTAGATCAATGTCTATCTGACATAGATCTTATTATCCCTCTTGATGAAGAAAGATTCGATGATAAGATGAATTTCATCGAAAAACTTGTCGAAATTATGGATAGGGAAGTTAAGCAACTAAAGCAAATTCGAATTCCTATTCTCAAAGTCCGATGAAATTCGAGAAGATGACCAAATACACTTGGGAAAGGGATGATCAAATGTGGAAGAAATATCCTCATTTGTATGACTTCAACAAGAAGGCAGGCAATAAGGCAAATTGATCTTCGAGGACAAGATCCTAATTTGGTTGGGATGATGTGACAATCTTGATATTTTTGTTCGTTACTAATCTCGATTATTACATATTTTGTATCTACTTTATTGAGAAATTTAAATTATCGGCTAACCAGGAAGGTTAGTCTTGAAACTTAGCGTATGAATTCTGTTTAAATTATAACCGGCAAGGAATACGTTAGGTACTGATATTTATATTCTCGTTACGACATAGAGATATTTTCTATTGTTGTCGTTAATTTTTATTTTATTTTATTTTTATTATTTTCTTTTAAAAGTATTTTTCGTAATTTACGTTAAAACTTTATGTGTCATTTGTTCATTCGACGCATTAACTATTTTACGTCATTTAATTATCAAAAATATAAATGTTCTTCGAATTTCAATGTTTTTATTATATCGAGCGTTTAGTTTTTGTGTTTTACGTGTAATTTTTAAATCGTGTAACTTTTAAAATATCGGGCTTCGATAATATACCTGCTTATTAAATATTTAACTAAAACAACTTGTAAAACACATTAGATACTATAGTCCAATTACTACCTAAACACGTATGCAACCACCAATGGTATACACGTCCAATAACATGATACGTGTTTTGTTTTACTTTAAAGTTTAAAGTTTCTCATTTAAAGTTTCAGACATATCTTAATAAGGTGATATACAATGATTTTAAAAATGAGATCTAGAGTTGACAAAATGATTTCTTTTGGATTTTGGATGATAAGGGCTGTTGGTTCGTTAACAAGGGGATCGAGTGTTTTGGTTTGGAGTCTCAACAGTTTAACATGTTCATTTTGTTATTTATAGTAGTGGATCGCAACTCCAGTTCACTCATATTTCTCGGTAGAGATATGGTACTACTTGTGCCAAATCTTTTTTTTTATAAAAAGTGTATATTGGTAACCCATATTGAGTACAAGTTGTGGGCTCATATTTTGCAAGACTAAAGCATGACTTGTTGATCTCGGTTCGTTTTCGAGTTATAGAATGGTTACGTGCAAGTTTGTAGTGTGTGTCCGGGTTGAACTTTTGTTGGTGATCAAGTGATGTTCTTGTTTGGAGTCACTAATCGATGGAGATAAATAATGCGACGAGTTCATATTCTCACAAAGCATTATGGTTTCGTTCGCTAGAGTTCGATGGTTGAACAAGTCTTATTTCTTCGAGGTACGTCTCGAGTCTAGTGTGTACCTAATACAAACAGTGAGTTAATGTAAACATATTAGTAAATCAGGCATAGGAAGTGATGAGATGGCATTTATACATGATCTCATCGTTCTTTTCGAGCTTTAAATGCATAAAAATGTCATAAAATACCATATATATGCTTGTTTTTGTTTACTTGTGTATTTTAGGTATGGATATCGTGAAAAAGACAAAAGATCACAAGAAACAAGGAAAAACGGACACGAGAAACGAAGCCGTACAAAGAACCGGGCCCTAGTTCATGATTTATCCAACATTTACCCTTGAAGACTTGAAGATATGCAAGATTGATCCTCAAAAAATGAAGAAATAACACTTAAAACCATTGTGAATTCATAATTACAATTTTGGTCCCTTAAGTTTGTCAAAATTGCATAAAGGTCCTTCAACTTTGAAGAAATGGCAAGATTAGTCCCTCAACTATTCAACATTGTCATTAATGGTCCCTCATGAAGTCAAAGTTACATTGAAGACCTTTGAAGATCAACAAAGTCCAAAATCAGTCCTTGAAATATGGAAAAATGGCAAAAACAACCCTTTAAACCTTTTTGTAAAAGTTTTGTGCCAAAAGTGTAAAGAATGGAAGTTTGTTAACAAAGGGAATACGTTTACATGGGCTGAAAAACTTCATTTACAATCTTTCCCAAAGAATAAGGACTATAGTTGCCACAAATGAAACATTCAAATGTTTTTGCGCCAAACACAAACACAATCCACCAAAACCGGATCAAAATTTGTCACTGTAGCAAGTAAGAACCCAGTTTTTACATCACTTAAAACAAAGGGTAATTTTCAATTACCCACACTCACGTGTGATTCACACAAGCAGAAACTAATCCCAACCTTAAAAACTAATCCCAACCTTAACACCCTCACTCCCACTCACCAATAGGTCCCACACCCAAAACCGTTTCACCCATCATGTGACAACTTTCTCTCCAAGGCCTGCCACGTGTCAAAATCAACAGCAAAGACTCTTAGCTTCACCCCAAAGCTAAGATAAACGTCCCTGATCATTTTGGACAGCTCATATCCAAGATTCGTCTAGAAGACCTCAAGGATAAGATTGGAATTTCACTTCTAGGTTTTGTGAACAGTGTTAGCATAGCATTTGCCTAAAAAAGGAGACCTCAACCTGTGAGAGTCCCTTTGTTCCAGTTTTAGGCTATCAATCTTTGTAATCCCTTTTTAAGTTAATAAAATTTGATTTTCATAAATTTGTGAAATCTCTTTTATGTTTTGTTAAAAGTTGGTGTTAGAATAGCCTAAATCTGAGTTCCACTTATATGTTTGAAGGTTTTTGAGGCAAGGTTTTAATCAATAAAACTTGTGTTTCAAAAATCAGAAAGTCTTTGTTATTTGTTCATCACTTTGGTTTGTTCTTCTTAGCAGGTACATTGGAAGCTGGTACTTGTTCTGCTAGTACCTCAGCTCAAACAATCCAGGGCCTGGATGTAGGTCTTGGAGGTTTGCACGCTTCTCCTTTTTCAATTTTCTCTTTATTTTCTGAATATTTGTGATTTTGCATGATTATTGTGGAATCTGTGTTTTTATGGATGAATTTGGTTTATCTGTGCTTGTTTGATGTCATTGAGGTGTTGTTAACTTGTTTTGTGGTTTGAATCTGGATTATCCTTTGAAAATTTGTCAAAACAGATTATTAAGGGGTGTTTGGGTTAACTGCATAAGCAGGATTTGTGGTTTGTTAAGTGATTGTTTTGTGTTAGTGAATGTTGGTATCTGTTTATCTGGTGTTCTTGGTCATTTATCAGCAAGTTTTGTGGTTTGAAACACCCAAATCCATAAACGGGCTATAAAATCTTTGTTACTTGATAAAATTGGCTATAGTTTAAGGGACACCTAGATCTAATCATAGACTAGGGTTAACAAGTGATTAAACTAGGTTAATTACACCAGGGAAAGAGATTTGGATGCCTGAAATTAGATCTGTGGTCAATTAGATCAGCAAACTGTGCTTGTGTTCTTGACATTCATATCAGTAACTATAATCTGCTTTGATCTTGTTCTATGCTTTGATTTAGTGGCTGATTTAAGTTTGTTTGTGATTAATCATAGTTTATATAGCTTGTGTATGCATCTTGTTGAATTTGGCTGGCTTATTCATGCTATATCTGCTTATTTGTTCATAACAGCTTATTTTCCATATCTGTGTTATATTTGTGGACTGTTTGATTAATCTGGGCTTATTGTGTGAACCAAATTGTGATTTCTTTGTTGATATTGACTCTTTGTGATTCACTGATTACAAGGGTGCCCTTGTTTCCATTTGAATCCAACTGGATCTCTCTAAAAAGCTTGGTCAAATAGTCAAAGCAGTGGGAACTCCTTTCCCCTGCTGCTAGCCACTGCTAGTGTATTTTGGGTTTCAGCTTATCATTAAGCTATAATAGCTTATTTTAACCAGCAACAACTTGGATTTTGTAATAGGTGCTCATTATTTGACCCATTTGTTCATACTGGAGCATTTGGTGGGTTGACTTTTAGGTTTGACTAGAAAACCAACTTAATTGACTTTTTAATAAGTGCTTATTGGTTCATTCTGGCTTATTGGTGTTGCTTATTGGATTTTTGTTGATTGATTTGGCTTATTGAGTTCATTTGTGACATTTTGCAAGTTGAATCAAGTCCTGAGGTGCCCTAAATCTCAAACCCGACTATTTTGTCGTTTTGTGGATTTATACTTTGCTTATTTCTGGCTTATTGAGTGTGCTTTTTCAAAATTTCTTTTTACAGATCTCTTAAGCATCCCAAAAGAAGGTTGTGTGTCAAATTAGAGCTTATGGCATTAGCTTATTGCTTAATGGGCTAAAAAGCCCAATAAGAATAAGCTGTTTGCTTATTAAGTTGTGATAAGCTCACTTTCAGCTTTTGGGCCTTTAGAGTTTTGTGTTTAGAATTAAATTTTAAGTCAGATAGGGCTTTTCCAAGTCAATTGGGCCAAGTTTGATTTTTGGGCTAAAAAGCCCATTTGTGTTGACTGATTTTGGTTTTGGCCCATTTGAGGGCCCAATAGGGGTATTCTGGTCATTTCACTTTCATTTTCTGTTTATTTAGGTTAAAATAAACTAGTTTGCAAGTTTTTAGAATTTTTTATAATTTTTGGATTTTTAATATTATTTTAATATTATTTTATTATTATTTTTCAAATTTCACATTTTTAAACTTTTTATATTTTTCTCAGCTTATATACATTAAAATATGATTTTTGCAACTCTTAGATTATTTTATCAGTTTTAGATTAATTTTTATAATTATTTTAAGTCTTAATAGTTTTTAAATCATTTTTAAATAGTTTTTCTTAGTTTAAAATTTTCTAAAAATAATTTTAAATCTTTTTAGGTTATTTTAGAGGTTTACCAATTGAAAAATCTTTATTTGGGCTTTTTGATAATTAATTTGATTTTTAGGGCTTTAACTAGCATTTAAAAATTAAAAATTTAATTAATTAAAAGGTTTGAAAAAGTTTTGATCATTGGTAATCTCTTAGTTTATTTAATTTGATTTTTGGTGAATTTTTGGTAATTTTTAGAATTAAATTTTTATTTTAGCTTATTTTACGGTTTTACGTGTAGTCGTAGTAGTAATTAATTTCACTTCTTCGTCATCCTCTTTTCTCATCCCCTTCTAACCAATATTGATCTCAAACCAATTACGAATTACTCACACACATATACCTTCTTGGGAAACGAACTTGAATTTCACTTAGAGTCATTTGTACACGGTTTTTCTAAACCGTCGTATTTAATACTTTCCCTATTTTGGTACTCTTTTCCTAAAGGGTATACAAAAACTCTACAATCAGGAAGTACTATATTTATATGAGATTAATGTAACGTTGAAAGTTTTAGTACATGATATCATTACTGAATTAGTGAACTTCATTTTTGAATACAAATAAGAAATAGACTCTTCACGTCCAAATACTATCACAAAAGTCTTTCATGCATTTGAAATGCAAATTTACATTTTTGTTCCCTAATCTATAAGGCTAAATACAAATTGATATATATAAAATTCTAAATAACCCTTTTGGCCCTTGTCTATCTTATCTCTTCAAATCTGTCCTAATTATAAATCTAGTTGTTTTTCCTTTAACGTAATTGTGTTTATAAAACTTATTTCAATTTTATATGTCGTCGTCTATAATCTAAGCCACGCTACTTTATTTTAGGTCGTCGTTAGAAGCTCGTGACTTCTCGGCGTCCCGTCATTATTATCTTGATCGTTATCCTCGTTGGATATCGCTATCGCTAAGGTGAGTTCATAGCCTCGCTTTTATATATTTATTTATTTTATAAAACCCGCGAGGGGATAACATGCTTGTTTTACTAAAAATAAAAGAGTACAACTATTAGTTGCGGTAAACCAACTGAATGGTGCAACTAGTAGTTGTGGAAGCTCTATTTACTTGAAAAGTATTTATTGAAAATGAAGGGTACAACAAGAGTTGCTGTAAACCCATGAATGGGTGCAACCAGAAGTTGTCGTAAACCCTATTTATTTTAAAATAGAACACAAGGGACCCGATTGTATGCTTAGATAAAAGTTATTACATAAGTTAGCTTACAGCCTTAAAAAGACCCACATCCCATCATGAATTGTTAATCGAAAGAACGCTAATACTATGGATAGATCTATCGGGGTGACGCCCAGTCCGATGCGATTAGCTATCGCAATGTGTAGTGAAGCACATGTGTATTGGAGCACATCGGATGCATTAGTATAAGAGAAATATACGCACTTGGCTGGTGTGTTTGTGGGCTGAAATAAATATATGTTAACGTTCAATGTCATGAGGCTTATGTAATAACACCGATAATTATGTCCGTACAACATAATTGTCTTTCGATGAGTTTTTAACCATGGAAGGTTATTCATAATACTTGTGTTCTCTTTATTTAATTTAAACTCTATGAATTCACTCAACAATTTTTGTTGATTTTATAGCATGTTTAATCTTAGGTCCATAAAAAAAGGTACTCAAGGAAGGTGGTTTCATGAAGCTTGCTAAATTTTGGTGATTCTGGCCCGCTTTTATAAAATATATCCATTCAAAACAACTTTTATCTTTTGATGTGTACTATAAATATTTTAAAATTATCTGGGACCGTGTATGGATTATTATATTTTGAATGAATGAATGGATGTTTTATTAAAACGACTCGTTTTGAGCCTTTTCTATAATTGTGTGATTGTATCATGTAAGTAACACTCAAGGACCCTTCCGCTAATGTGACCCGATTTTGAGAGTGTTACATAAAATGACATCACCCTTGGACCTATAAGTGAACAGGGTTTGATCAATGGTACCTCTGACAAATTTATTTTCAAGTAAGAATTTGGATAGGGTTTCATACCAGGCTCTAGGCGCTTGTTTCAGCCCATAGAGTGCTTTGTGAAGTCTACAGACGTGATCAGGATACTCACTACTTTCAAACCCTGGGGGTTGATAGACATATACTTCCTCTACAAGCTTCCCATTGAGGAAAGCACTCTTCACATCCATCTGGTACACAGTAAACCCCATGTAAGCTGCAAAGGCTAGGAAGATTCTGATAGCTTCCAATCTGGCTACTGGTGCAAACGTTTCATCATAGTCAATCCCCTCAGATTGATTATATCCCAGCACCACAAGCCTAGCCTTGTTTTTGACAATCATGCCAGCTTCATCCCTCTTGTTTCTGTAGACCCATTTAGTTCAAACCACTTGCTTCCCAGCTGGAGCTTTTACAAGAGTCCACACCTTGTTCCTCTTGATCTGATTCAGCTCATCTTGCATGGAAACAACCCACCCTTCATCTAGAAGCGCAGCAGCCACATTCTTAGGTTCACCCTCAGAGAGAAAATTAGCGAAAAGGCATTCATTCGTTGAGGCGGTTTCCAGAGATCTCAATTTGCCTCTGGTGGTGACTCCCTCAGAGGGTTCACCAAGAATATTCACCAAAAGAATATCTTGGTTCCTACTCCATTTGGATTGAGGAGCAGGAGTCTCTGTGGGTTCAGGAGTCACAGTAGGTTCAATGAATGCTGAGGGCTCTTCACAAATTATTTCTTCATCCATAATCTCTTCATCAAGATGAGAGATTGGTTCGATGAGATCAGCATTCACAGTTATGGGTGGAGTGATTTGTTCAGCATTTTCAACTTCTGGAGTGATGTCAGAGATTGAATGAGGATTAAATGCATGAACATAAGGGAAGTCCTTGTGACAGCCCTTGGATGATTACTTGGGATTTGAGAAATCATCCTCTGATATGATTTAACTTCATTGAAGTCAATATCACATTCTTCTGAGTTGGTGTGGTTGATGACAACATCTGCTTCATTGAAGGTGACATGGATGGATTCTTCTAATTCTTGTCTGCGGATGTTGAATACTCTATAAGCTCTGGAGGTGAGAGAGTAAACAGCGAAGAATCCATCATTAGACTTTTCATCAAATTTTCCCAGGTGATCTCTGTAGTTGTGAATGAAAACAGGGCAACCAAAGACATGGAAGTAGCTTACACCAGGGGCTCTCTTCCTATATATTTCATAAGAGGTCTTGCCATGTCTCTTCACAATAATGGATCTGTTTTGTGTATGACAAGATGTGTTCACAGCTTCACCCCAAAATTGTTTAGGAAGTCTTGATTCGCTGAGCATTGTTCTAGCAGCCTCTATGAGGGTTCTGTTTCTTCTTTCAGCGACACCATTTTGCTCAGGGGTGCCTGGGTTAGAAAAGTTTTGTGATATTCCCTTTTTCATCACAAACGGCTTCCATGGCATGATTCTTGAATTCAGTGCCATTGTCACTTCTGATAGCCTTAACTCTGCAGTCATTGAGATTCTCAATTTCACTGATGAAGGACATTATTCTTTCAGCAGCATCACTCTTTCTTTTGAGAAAGAATACCCAAGTGTATCTGTAGAATTCATCTACAATGACTAGTGTATATTTGTTGTGATTTAGGGATTGAGGTTTTACTGGTCTAAATAAGTCCATGTGAAGGAGATGGAGGCACGTATTTATGGAGAATGATTGTTTAGTCTTGAATGAGGCTCTGTGGTGCTTCCCTTTCTTGCACGTTGAGCAGGGTCTGTCTTTGGTGAAGGTCAGAGAGGGAAGCCTAGCTACTAAATCATTCTTGGCCAGTTTGTTAATGTTTTTTAAGTTGAGATGGGAGAGTCTCTTATGCCATAGACAATTTTCACTATCAGATGCTTTGGCATAGAGACAAGTGTTTGTCCCCTCTGGACAAGATGTCATGTCGATGACGTACACATCTCTTCTCCTGGGTGCAATAAGAACAACATCATCATTTTGATTGAAGATTGTTCCTTGGGTCTTGGTGAACAGAACTTTGAAGCCAGCATCGCAGAGTTGACTAATGCTGATTAGGTTGTGCTTCAGTCCATTGAAATAAGTGATCCTTGTGAAGGTTATTCCATTACAATCCACTGAGCCATAACCCTCAGTAGCCCCTGAGGAATCATCTCCAAAGAATACTTTAGGACCAGACTCCTTTTTATATCTATGCAGATATTGTTTAACCCCTGTCATGTGTCTGGAGCACCCGCTGTCCAGATACCAAACAGATTTCTTCAGATATTCCTGCATAGATATAACAAATTTAGATTAGTTTCTATGATGAACCCACTTTCCAGTGGGTCCATGTTGTCGCTGACCAGCGACATTGGTCCTTCTCTGGTTACCTACCCCTCTTTGGTTGCAATCCCTAGGTTCATGACTCATGCTTCTACAGATGTCACATCCAGGATAATGTTCGCACTCATCAGAGTGATGGTTGAAGAAACCACAGTACTTACAGGGGGGTTAGGTCTGTAACCCTGAGAGTTATCTTTGGGTTTAGGCTCAGCCTTTCTTGAGGGTCGATGAGGAGTTTTTGATCTCATTTGAGTTCTGGTTATTTGAACCGCTATGATCTCCTCATGCTCTCTGGATGTGTGTTCAGTGGACTCGCATGTGATACATTTAGGTTTCTTAGAGCAATCCTCGGATGAGTGATTCTTGAAACCGCAATGCTTTCAAGGTCTGAACAAAGCTCTCCCCTTGGAGCTACTAGACCCCTCACCAAGAGAGTTAACAGATGGACTATTAACTCTGGGGTTGATTTGTTCTTTCAACCCTTTCACCTCTTCCATCATGGTGAGGAGAAGTTGCTTGGTGGGAGAAAGCTCTTCAGGGGGAGGAGTGGGTTTGTTGGAGTCCTTAGCCACAAAAACCTTTTTATTCGCTTTGTCAGCGACTTTGAGAATTGAATTCCCAGGGGTTTTAGTTTGAGGTTTTAGGCCAAGCAAGGAATCAGATGGGTTGGCACTAGCGAGTCTTGGTGGAGCTGGTACCTTTGATTCTTTGTCAGAGTTCTTCTCATCCACGGAGGTGGAAGAATGAGAAGAGACATCTGATGGGACAAATTTGACATTGAGAACAGGGACATGTTTTTTGAATCTACCCTTTCCCCCAATAGCCTGAACCACATCACCAGGTATGGATCCAACGACTATTTCTTCCACTGTGGATTGAGCCAAATTCCATTTCTTAATGGTTTTTCTAAGTTCAGAATTTTCATCAGACAAAGACTCATTTTCAATGGATAATTTTCTCACTTCATTTTGAAGTTGATTAGAAAGATTCACAAATGGTTTAAGATTTGTTAATTCAGATTGGCAAAGATTTAACTCTGTTTTAAGACTATGAAATTTGTTTAACAGGTTTTTTCTTTGCTCTTCCAAAAAGTGGAGGTCAACCAAGGTATAGTCACTAACATGGTCTCTATCAGGACCTTTAGTCATAGATAACATTATTTGTACCTTTTTCATGGTGATATCCACCCATTGACCAGATCTTGCTTTACTTTTACCCACAGCGGGTTCTTCATCAGAGACAGCCATAAAGGCTCTGACGGTGGTGGTACCTTCATCCTCAGAAGTGAGAGGTTCATCATCCCAGTCGAATGAGGCAACGATCAGACCTTTTTCAGTCTTCTTAACATCCTTTTTCTTTGCTGCATCATCGGCTTTCTGATTAAGTTTTAGAAACTCAGCTTTCAAGGCTTTGTATTTGACTTTATAGTCCTTCTTCCCTTCTGAGTCAGAGAGAGAGGTTTGCTTGAAATGAGAGTTGGAAAACTTATTCTTGTTGTTGCTGTTGCTGGATGAAGGGAAGCTTTGAGAGGAGGTTTTGTTTGACCAGCAATCTTTTTTATAGTGACCAGTCTTTCCACAAGTGTAGCATGACACCTTGGATTTATCAACCTTTGCAGCTCCAACTCTACCAGATCTCTTGTAGTACCTCTTTTGATCAGCTAAAAGAGCTCTATCATGGAACTCAGCATGTAATTCATCAAGAAATTCTTGACTACTTCTGGTGTCCACTTCATTATCAGAGTCGGTGTCCTGAAAGGAATGGTTAGCAATAAGAGCTTTTGAACCAGTGATACTGGTGGTAAATATGCCAGTCTCTGATTTATGAATGGGGTCAATTAGCCCTTCTTCATAGTTATATCTACCAAATGCTAAAGTGTCATTCTTTATAGCATTATTAGCTCTTAAGGTCTGATTCAAGCAAAGCCATTTTCTAGGTAAGCTATTGAAAAAAGTAGCATTAACCTCAGCCTTAGGTAGAACAACTCCATTGTTTCCTAAATCATTCAACAAAATCTTAAGCCTAGTATAAGTTTGTGCAACAGTTTCTGTTTCCAAAGCTTTAAAAGCATTAAACTTTTAGTGATCAGTGATCTCTTAAGCCTAGATCGAATTCGATGGGATTATAGATGAGTGTGATTTGTGAGATAAGGAAAGTGATGGTGAATTAATAAGTAAAAGGGTTGTGTCGGTGGTGGTGGGTGTTGTGGATAAGGATTGTGTGGATATTGCATTATCAAAAGTCAAATAACAGTGCTCTTCTCCCCCTCAAAAACTGCTACTGTAAATGCAGTTTTTGAACACACTGATGATTTTGATAATGCTAAAAAAATGTTATTAGCAGCCGTAAATCGAACGGATCTGGATAGAGAAAATTCAACCCGCTCTGATACCACTTGTTGGTCCACTAATCTTGTGCACATAATGAATCTATGAAGAACAATGAAGAACAATATGCACAATTAACCAATTGACTAACTAAAAACAAAGCTTGTACTTTTCATCGTATGTATATCTTATTAATAATGAATCAACAAATATACAAGTGTTACCCGGTTGTTTGCGGAATAACAACCGGGTGATGATGACAAACTAAACTCCCATTGTTACAAGGTAGAAAAGAACCAATGGGAGGAGGAAATCCTAACACTAACACTATGTGTATTTTGGTGGTGGAAATCTCTACCAAACTCTAAGTCATGAGACCACTATATATAGTGGGAAAGTGAAGCTTCCTTTGGAAGCTTCAATAAAGTCAAGTAACCCCCTTGCACTTTATATTCTTCCTTTTTCACCAAAGGAAGTTCCCACTATGTCTTCAGTATAAATACTTCAGGTCTTTATATCAGAGATGGTCTTCGGGAGTTAGTGAGTCATTGTCATTACTCACTAACTCCATCATCCTGATCTTGGTTCTCGTCTTCACTGGCTCAGATCCGCTGCAGTAGTGAAGGAGTCTCTATGGACTTCTGAGAACATCTGAGGATGACTCGGTAAACTATCATGAGTTTACCGACCTATAAAATACTTAGGGTATATTTCATTCAAATCAGTACAGGGATAATTTAGGCTCTAAATTGGCCCAACAATTCTCTTGTGGCTTACTCTAACGTTGATCGGGTGAGTTGCCTTGCTACCCACAGATCTACATTCGGATATTGTTTATTTTTGGGCAACAATATTTTATCATGGTCTTCTTACCTAAAACAAACTCTTTCACGTTCTAGTGCTGAAGTTGAATATAGAGATGTTGCTAACGTTGTCATTTTCCCAGGTTAGGTTGTAACACTCCATTTTGATAAATGGAATATCACTGGATAACTATGGCGTGTCATCAAAGCATGCAAGGTAATATGTACAGTATACATGACCAAAAGGGAAGACCGGAATCAAACATCAGTTTCCATACATAAGCCCACTAAATGAAACAAATGAAATAGGAAGGACGAAACAAGTGTCCAAGCAAGCATAAATATATGAGGCAAAAGGAGAAGAAGTCTAAGACAGCTTCCATCCTATGCACGTGCTCCAAATGCTCAAGCCTGTCCTTGGGTACCTGCCGTTTTGAGACATGGAAAGGAAAATATACGGGTGAGCAATACGCTCAGTGAATGGATATATGACATAACATGAAGGGCTGAAACATAAATAAGACTGGAAAGCAGCGGAAATGTATAAGTCTTGGAAAACCTGGTACATGTTTATAAAACTGGTTTTATATTTTGGAAAGACTTATGTTTTAATATGAAAACTATATTTTAACTAGCCAATAGCTCATATAGGTCATGAGGTTCCACCGTGCATAATACTTCGAGGGGTGACCTCATCATGCAATTAGAGGGGATGTCTCTAATTAATTAGTCTGGGTAGGAGGGATCAACTCTTTGTGAAGGATGCAAGGCACACATCACATTCACCATGAAAATCCTATAAAAACATGAAACTAGGATGCACACATACGCCCCACATGATAATATAAATATATGGCAAAAACTGTAAAGGGACGCCACGAGCAATCACTCCGTCGTGGGGAAGTCATAACACAGGTGCCTCCAGTGTTATGGTTATGGTACCTCCATAACTAGATGACATAGCATGCATGTATATGGCTTAAGCATTTAAAACTAAACATAAGCAATCAAAACATATAAAACAAATACTTAGGAAAAACAGTTGGCTGCAAACGGGGAATCCAGAAAGAGAATGTCCATACTGAAGGACGGAATATCCGTACCTTATGTCCAGTAGTGAAGCTAGAATGAAAGCTGAACGATCTACTCCGACTTCACGGATACTACATAAATAAGGGATGTGTATGAGTTGTCTGATTACTGAGTGTGTTACTGGTTCTGTGTGTTCTTACCTTATTTTATATGTTCTTGTCATGTTTTACTGTTTTAAGTGTTACCTTGTATTAATTCATGTTTTACATGTATTCTGATTAAGTATTTCATGTGTTCTTGTATTACTATACTTGTAGTGTCATAATAAGTAACTTTCTAAAAATAGCATGTTTCCAAAAAAATAGAAAGTTTCAAAAAATATAAAGTTTCCAAAAATAGTAAGTTTCCTGAACTAGAAGGTTTCGATAAATAGAAATAAGCTAATTAATATAAGCTGATGATTATTAGTCATAAGTCATGATGATTATTAGTAAAGTTTATTAAATTAAATACTTAGGTTAAAATGATTATTAATTAATAATAATAGTATATGGTTTATTAATTAATAAAGTGTCATGGTTTAATAATAAACTTTACCTTATAATGTTTAGATTAAATTATGACATGATTAATTTAATTAAGTCTAGAAAATACTTAGGTTATACCTGTTTTATTAATTTAATAAAAGTAACCTAAGTCATGGATTATTAATTAATTATTGCTCATGTAGTTTAATTAAAATAATTAATTAATAAACTATAGTATAAAATAAATTACATTACACTTAAGTTAAAACATGTATTATTATAAATTAAATAATAAACCTAAGTCATGAATTAATTAATTTAACAATACTTGAAAGGAGTAATTTAATTAACTAATTAAAACATAGCTTGACCAATTTAATTATACCTGAACACTAACCCGATTCACAAAACAAACCGGAGCAAGCCCTCTCCAGCCGGCGGCTGGTGGTTCAGTCGGCGGCTGAGGCGCTGTCTGGCCGTCGGTTGCCACTGGTCGACCAAGGTTCACCTCGGCACTAGCCGGATTCCCACTGTCCTAGCCAAAAGACCCACCGAGATCCTATGTGGGCTCGGTTGCCACTGATTTCAAATGGTTCCCCCTGTGGGGGTTCCTGGTTGCTGCTGATCGAAACAAATCACCACCGAACCCTCTTGGGGTCTCGGCTGGTGGGATACAATAGCCACCGAGAGCCTTGAGGCTCTCGGTTTAGGTGCGGCCGAACCAAAACAACCACCAAACCCGAACCTTAACATGATTTGATCATTCTTGGTCATGTATTCATAATTAATTTAATTAAAATCAAAGTAAAAACATGAATTGAAAAGAAAAAGGGTTTAATTAAATTACCAATATGTGATGAATGAGGGTTTAAATCACGAACGCGACTACGTAATTACTTAAAATCAAAACTAGAAATCTCTCCCTCTTGTTCCTTGTTAAAACCGGCGGCCTCTTTAGGCTGCAATGGTTTTAGTTTGATTTTCTTGAAAGGTCATTATGTGTTTAATTCTGTGGAGTATAATTAATTTACAACATGGACTATTAATGGGTCGGGCCAAAAGGCCCTCGCCCCTTTGTTCTCTTCATGCTGCGGCCAACAAGGAGCCCAAACCAAAAGCATACAATTTTCATGGTTTAAATTATTATCGTGTATGTTCGTGTTAAAGTGTCGTGAATTAAATGCTATACGTAAATGTTCATGGTACACTAATAATATACTTAATACTTGTAAATAAATGTTCGAGACACGGGTCGTATATTATAAATGGAAAGTTTTAATTTGGTCGTGTTTTCATGTATTTATTGTTCATGGTATTTTATGCGGGTTTTACATAGGTTGACTCGATGATCGGACCTGTGACTCGATTACTTAATCAGAGTTGATATGATTGTCGAATTCGTGACCCATTTTGTATTGTATGAAAATGTAAATGTTGAAATACATAAGTGGTATTGTACGAAAAGGCAAATGTTGAAATATATAAGTAATTGTAAACTTTCAACCTCTCAAAATAAAAAAGATACGCTCGGCTAGGCACAAGCAACCGGTTTTTTTGGGTCGTGAGTCGATCGCGACCGAATCGACCCGTAGCGGCGATTTGGTCGCCGGAATCGATCGAGCACAATTGGACTCTACACACGAACGATTTGGAAAAAAGTGATTAGTGGCTGTGTTTGTATTTGTGTATAAAAAAAATTTAAAATTTAAAATTTAAACCATATACCGTAAAAAGAAACGTAAACAATTTTTATTCGAAATTTAAAAAATTTATTCCATACTAAAACATGAATATACTGAAATTGGAATACAATAGGAAGTGAAATACAATACTAAATAGATTAAATAAAACTACATAATACGATTAGTCAGTTCTCAGGTCTGAATCCGAAAACTGACCAGGTAACTCCCAACGCATTGTATCTTCTTCATCTTCTTCCGCCATAATTTGTGCCTCCAGCTCCCTTCTTTCCCTTTCTTCTTCTTCCAGAGTTTGTCTCAACACTTTTTGATCTAGGTATAGTTGATACACCTCATTGTCAGTCATTCTGCCATCTGAGTCGTTTTCAATTGGAAAGGGTAGATCGGGCGACTCATTTCTGCTTCGATGTTGTTGCGACGAAGAACCGATATGAGTTGTTTGAGATTGGGACGAAGAACCCAAATTATTCAACCATTTAGTATTTTCTTCAACTCTAGCCTCCAATTTTATCGACTTTCTAAACAAAGATCTCCGGAAGGTGAAATCGATATCAGATTGATTTCTAAAATACGTGTCGATTAAATGACGTTTGTGTGGGGAGAGATCACAGCATTTCTCACATTTCGTGCGCAATTTCGTATTTTCTTCGGACGCAGCATCGAAATCATCACCTAACTTCGTAAGCTCATCGTAACGACGTTGTTGTTGAATTATTTGTTTGTAAATCGTAGCCTTAATCTCGGCTTCGGTATGTGGGAATGAGCATTCCATTTTTGATTTCTGAATGTGTGTGTGAAAAACCAGAGTTGTGTGAGAAAATATTGAATTGTGTGTGAAAAAATTGTGTGTGAAAATGTGGTATTTATAAAAAGAAAACAATGATTTAAAAAAAAAATAAAAAAAAATCAAATAGGTCGTACTAGGTCGTCGGGTTGTGGCAAATAGGTCGCACTAGGTCGTCTGAGAAAAAATTTAGGCCGCGATTGAATAGCGTTGTGCCTAGCCTAAAAAAAGTTTACTTATGTACTTTTCTCTCATACCACGACCATTTCCATATTCATACCACCACTGTTGGCCACCTCTACGAACTCTAAAAATAAATTTAAAAAAAACCTCGTTTACACATTGATGCTAATCTTGAGTTTACGTTTCCTCGGCCTAGTTTTGACACTCGTGCGGAAAGATTATGTATTCATAAGTTAAGTTTATATAATAGCAATATATTTTTTAAAATGTACAGATTTCATACATGAACTTTAAAAATATTAATATTATATATATACTTTCAAAATTCGTCTTGATATTTGTAAAATATGTGAGCATAAAAGCGAATACTTTTATGAAAAATGTGAGCAAAATTTAAATCCTCATTGTTCATTCTGTCAATTCTCACAAGTGTGTTCAATCCGTTTATACGCCTTTGTTCTATGTTAATACTTGGGTGTGAAACACATAACCGTTACTGCTATATGTGAACAACATCTGCAAGTTTGTATACATGTCATGTCAGATTTTAGTACTTGGTAAGACACAAGGCCGGCTGATGGAGTGTGCACCTGGTGCAGCGGCACAGGGCCCCATAAATATTAGGGCCTCCAATTTGTAAATTGCATTTATATAGCTACGTGTATATGATAATGATAAAGCCCATTGAAAAGCCTTGGTCAACGAAATTATCACTTTTTTCGGAGATTAAATGGTTGTTCTAATTTAGTAACACCCTTTATGATTTGGGTAAAAACTATACAATACCATCGTACTTATCAAAATGTACCGACTTTAAACATTTACAATTTAATCGTTAGACATTACCAATGAACTTTCAAATTGATTATTGACTTTACCAATATGACCTTAAAATGACGATATTACCCTTTTCTTTTTTTACATAATAACTAGAGGTGGCAGTTTTAACTCATTCTACCAAAAGGTTAGTTTCTTTTTTTACATAATTACGTAAATTTTCGTCAGTAAATTTACGTTTTCGTCAGTAAATTTACGTTTTCGTCAGTAAATTTACGTATTCGTCAGTAAATTTACGTTTTCGTCAGTAAATTTACGTATTCGTCAGAAAACTTGCGTTTTCGTCAGTAAATTTAAGTTTTCGTCAGAAAATTTAAGTTTTCGTCAATAAATTTACGTTTTCGTCAGTAAATTTACATTTTCGTCAGTAAATTTACGTATTCGTCAGAAAATTTACGTTTTCGTCAGTAAATTTACGTTTTCGTCAGAAAATTTTTGTTTTCATCAGTAAATTTACGTTTTCGTCAGTAAATTTACGTTTTCGACAGAAAATTTACGTTTTCGTTTGTAAATTTACGAATTCGTCAGAAAATTTACGTTTTCGTCATTAAATTTACGTTTTCGTCAGTATATTTACGTTTTCGTCAGTAAATTTACGTTTTCGTCAGTAATTTTATGTTTTCGTCAGAAAATTTTTGTTTTCGTCATTAAATTCACTTTTTCATCAGAAAATTTACGTTTTCGTCAGGAAATTTATGTTTTCGTAGTAAATTTACGTTTTCTTCAAAAAATTTAGGTTTTCGTCAGAAATTTAAGTTTTCGTCAGTAAATTTTCGTTTTCGTACAAAAACGAAAATTTACTGACGAAAACGAAAATTTACTGACGAAGACGTAAATTTACCGACGAAAACGAAAATTTTCTGATGAATACGTAAATTTTCTGACGAGAACCTAAATTTACTGACTAAAACGTATATTTTCTGATGAAAACGTAAATTTTCTGACGAATACGTAAATTTACTGACGAAAACCTAAATTTACTGACGAAAACGAAAATTTTATAACGAAAACGTGAATTTTCTGACGAAAACTTGAATTTACTGACGAAAACGTAAATTTACTGACGAAAACGTAAACTTACTGATGAAAACGTAAATTTTCTAACGAAAACGAAAATTTACTGATGAATACATAAATTTACTGACGAAAACGTAAATTTTCTAACGAAAACGTAAATTTACTGACGAAAACGTAAATTTTTACTGACGAAAACGTAAATTTACTGACGAAAACGTAAATTCACTGACGAAAACGTAAATTCACTGACGAAAACGTAAATTTTCTGACGAAAACGTAAATTTTTTGACGAAAACGTAAATTTTCTGGCGAAAGCGTAAATTTACTGACGAAAACGTAAATTTTCTAACTAAAACCTATATTTACAGACGAAAACGTAAATTTTCTGGCGAAAACGTAAATTTACTGACGAAAGCGTAAATTTACTGACGAAAACGTAAATTTTCTAACTAAAACCTATATTTACAGACGAAAACGTAAATTTTCTGTCGAAAACGTAAGTTTACTGACGAAAACATAAAAATACTGATGAAAACGTAAAAAAATCAATGAAAAACGTAAAACAAAAGTAATAAATTTACGTTTTCGTCAGTAAATTTTCCTCGATTTTTTTATGATTGTGGGTTTGGCTACTCATCCTTTAGCTACTACGTTTAATGATTATAGTGTGAGAATGAGTGAATGTGACATTATTTGTAATTATGTAAAAGAAGATAAGGGTAATATTGTCATTTTAGGACCATATTGGTAAAGTGTATAATCAATTTGAAAGTTTATTGGTAATGTCTAGCGATTAAATTGTAAGTGTTTAAAGTCGGTACATTTTGCTAAATAAGATGGTATTGTATAGCTTTCACCCTTATGATTTCGTCTATATTCTTTATTAATCTGCTATTTTGAAATTGATCACTTTTTAAAGATCTGTTAAGAATATAACATAATTATTAGGTTGAGAATGAGACTAACTAAGAAATATAAATATGCATGCATGCTATTTATAATTCTTCTAACATTTTTAGGGATGACAACAAATATCTAAAAGCTAACAAAGTTTATTTTGTAAGTTTCAATTTTTTTCGTATGCTATGGTCGAATCTCGTAGATGTTGCACGGGGCCTCCAAATTGCACGAGACGGCCCTGACTAAGACAATTGTTAGCTTCATTTATTCACTAGTAATTTTAAAGTACTAAGGTATGATATCAAGACAAATTTTGAAACTATGTATACAATATTAGTATTTTTAAACTTGCGTATGATATTTATATATTTTGTTAAAAGTATCTTGCTATTATATAAACTTAACCCTATATTCATACTCGGAAGTGGAAACGACATCCGGTGAAGGAGTTGAAATTGGAGCTTGCTGGTATTTGTGTTGGCTCTCTGTACTCAGCTTTTTGTGAAAAATATATTCAGGGTTATATCTGATAATTTTCTGCTCTTGACATGTCATCCGAATCCAAGAAATATTCAATGTTCGTTAGCGTTTTTGCTCTTCCTCTTGTGTATAGGCCTCGGTTTTGTTTTGTGTTATAGAGGGCGCTGGTAATTGTCTTCTTGGATTCAGATGTCTATATATCGCTCATCATGTGTAAGATATGGTAAGTGGACTCATTACAGGATCATGTGCGACATGCTATCTGATACGAGTGCATGCTAAGGCGCCAGAGGAAGCTTTGGTTCGTATTTGGCAAAGCCAGAAGAACTACACCTTCAATATTGTATCTACCTAAAGCATCTACAATGGTAAAAGCTCTTAAAGACTTTTTACTATTTCACAAAGTCTTTTTAAGAGCTTTTTACCATTGCATGAAAGGCTTTTTAGTGTAGGTTTTAAGAATGACTTGAGTAAACACAAGTCTTTTGGAAAAGCTATAGTTATAATATGTGTGTGATATTAATGACATTAAATGCATCAAGTCTTAAAGACTTGGTGCATTGGACATGCTCTAAGTTCTATCTTTGGTAGGAAAATGTAAGTGCACATATTTAAACATACTTTAATTCTTATTCTGGCGCTTTTCACAGCACATGTATACTTGCTTGGCTGATGTGATGCTAGCATTTTATGTTCAAAACGTAAATTTTGTGTTTAACGTGCTTGAAACATCTCATTCATTAATACTTTAGCTTGTTATGAATGTCTCTAAGAGCATCTCCTATGATGAATTTTTCTAGAGGTTTATAATATTAATGTACAAAAAATTTTGTTTTATAAATCTACTTCTATTATGTATAACCTCTTTTAAATTTATAAACCTCTTAATAATTCACATGCATTAAATTATGAAGAGGTTCAACATCTTAGACCACTTCATGCCACATAAGCTTGAAATGCATCTCCACTATGGTTTACAAGTTTTTAGACATTTTCATAACTTTATAAACCTATATATAAACCAACATAGTGGATGCCCTAAAAGAAGAACGCAAAACTACTCGCTAATATATATATATAACATATAGATATATCATTATTCCAACATTTTCCAACAGTAAAAATCGTAATACATAAGCATAAAACACATAATTATACATATATTATTTGATACTCTTGAGCGATCCCTGAAGGCAAACACAGACCACAAACAAGATTACATATATAGGCTCACATCGGACAACCTTTGAGATGGGACAGCCACGAGAGGTTTTCTTTTCTGTAAGGTAATGCCAAATTTTTCAGAAAAATCGTTTTCTTCACCCTTCGGCAAGGTCCAGTCAAACGAGTGAAGAAGCGAAGCCAAGATATACATTTCCATTTTCTCAGCTAACGGATAACCTGAACACAATCTTCTCCCAGATCCAAAAGGTAAGAACACCAAATTGTTCCCTCTGAAATCCCATTTGTTTGTCCCACCATGAGTCAAAAACCTCTCGGGATTAAATTCTAAGGGATTGTCCCAGTATCGAGGATCCCGTTGGATTGCCCAAACATTTAAAAAGACTTTACAATCCTTAGGGATGGTGTAGCCACCTACAGTGCAAGTGTGGCTTGGTGACCGTGGGAGTATGAGAGGGGCAACAGGGTGTAACCGAAATGTTTCCCTAACTGTTGCGTCTAGGTATACTAATTCTGGTAGATGAGATTCTTCGACCATGTTGTTTAATCCTACAACTTCTGTTAATTCCTTTTGAACTTTTCTCATTACCCTCTCATCACGCATGATCTCGGCCATTGCCCATTCTATTAGTGTTGTCGTTGTTTCTGTTCCTGCAAGAATTATGTTCTGATACAACGACGCATGTTTAGCCATATGATTGATGCGTGGTGTTATTTAAAAAAAGTAAAGGTTCAAAATGAAGCTTACCAAGAGAAGTGCCTTTATCTGGGACATGCTTAGCGATCCTGTTGTTTCTTTTTGGTCCTTGAGATCTAGTAAAATTTGTAAGAAATCTTTTTTCCCTTCATGCCCAAGTGCATCCTTCGACTTCTTGGAGTTAGCTTTGATTCGATTGTCAATAAACATGTTGAGAATTTGATCCAAACGATCACGTACCCTCTTCACGTCCCGATTGATACCTTGTAAATCGAGCCATGCAAGACTAGGGAAGAAATCAGACACGTTTGGCTTCCCCTTAAGCTCCATGGCTTTTGAAGTGAGCATATGCAACTCAGCTAGGCTATCTACTGATGCGTCTTCCCATATCATGCTTGTAATGACATTTGCATTAGTCGTGAACGAAACCTCCTTAATGTCAATAGTAGTCCCGATTCTAGTAAAAACATTCTTGATGGTTTTTCTAACTCCATCCCTTCGAAAAGAACTACACGCTCGGAGACTCTTGTTGCTCATGAGCTCTTGGACAAATAATCTACGAAGATTGCGCCATTCCATGCTGTTATCCGACCAGATTATATCTTGCCTCCCGTAAGAAAATGTTGAGGCAGCAATTGATGCATTCCTGTTTGAAAAATTTTCGTCTTGGTCTCTAAGCACCTCCTTTGCTAGCTCGGGGGTGCTTATCACAATGTGAAGCTTGCTGCCCGCTTTGAACTTGAAGATGGGACCGTAAGTATGAGCCATGCTTCTGAATTGTATGTGCAAGTTCTCGCTAAGAAATGGAAGGTACCCGACAATTGGCAGCAAACGTGGTCCTGGTGGCAACGGTGCACCCTTTGAAAAGATCGAGAGTATCTTGGACCATAGCATAGCCAAGATCACTGCTGAAAGGGTGATCACAACTAGTGACACAGTATCGGCTTTGCTGCAGCCAATGATCACTTCCCACCACCACGATCCATAGTTATTTAGCTGCACCATATTGCTAATAGCTTGAAAGTGAGTATGATATTACAAGTTTATGATGCCTGTATTTATACCCTGATAGGCATCTACGTACAGTTTACATTGTATAATTTTATATTTAGAGTCGTGTAACTTTAGAGTCGTGTTCCCTTTCATGTGATTGTATATTATATTTATGAAATAATTTTATATAATATAGAAAAACTAGAAGGTTTGAACTAGAAGGTTTGAATAAATTTACGTTAATTTACGTTTTAACAGACTTCGTTTGAATAAGTTTAGATTTATTAAACGTGTATCTGTGTATATCTGTATCCGTGTATATCTGCAAAAATTGCTTAGAGGTAAATAGTTAATGTTATGTTCAGGGACGAAGTTAGAAATTAATGTTAGGAGGGGCGTAAATTTTTTTCCCGATCGTAACAGATTTTAGAAGTTATATTAAAGGTTTTTGAAAAAAAGTTCGCTTGTACTGTAATGTTTTTTTTAAGAAGAGTTTCAAATGTTCAATTAACACAAATTACGGAGTATAATTTATAAACTTCAGGGTTGAAATTGAATTTTTATTAAAATCATATCAGTATTTTGTAGCACCCACTTGACCACTACCCAACAAATCATTAAAAAATACACACGTGCATCGATTCTTAGGTTCACCTTCTTCCTAAAAGCTTTAAAACCACAATTAAAACAAGATTATTTTGTTAAAAATACCTTCTAAAAACTTTAATCTCTAAGGTTTTTTTCTAGAACCAGCTTATCTTAAGGCAAGTCCACCGGTGTTAGGGGGGCAAGCCCCCTCAAGCCACCCCCCCCCCCCCCCCCCCCCCCCCCCAACTGACTATGTCACTGGTTATGTTTAGTTAATTGACTCGGTTGTTGAACCGGTAACCTATAGAAAGTTGTCACAACCTAAGAGAAGTTTATATTATAGGAAGCCTAAAAACTGATTTTGTGACCCGGTGATTCCTGTTGGATGTATAATCCATTAATCTTTCAACATAAGCCCGAATTAAGGCTCAACCCGAACCCTAGATTTGTTGACAGATATTTACGGTTACTTTAGTTTGTGTCAAACATCACAACCCTTTAAACACGCCGATTCACTCTCTCTCTCTCTCTCTCTCTCTCTATATATATATATATATATATATATATATATATATATATATATAGATTCCTGTATAAACTTTTGTAACTCAATTAATTATTATCAATAAAATTCTGTCGAAGGGTTCAACCCATATCTTTCTTGTTCACATTTATACTTTTCTATGATGTTGTCATTATGTTGTTTTGATCATGTCGATCCTGGAAACAATGGGCAAAACTTGGGCAACAGTGGTATCAAAGCGGAGGGATCAAGCAACACTCTAAATCATGTCAAGAATCATCATTCAAGAAAGTTTTTCAAGATTTCTTATTTGGTTTATGACGAAAGCCTTTTTCTAAGATTTCTTATTTGGTTTATGATAAGAAAAGAATAAAAAAAAGGCAGAAGAAAAAAAGAGAAGATCGGAAGGAATGAAAGCAGATTCAAAAGATTTAAGAAAGATGAAAGAAAAGATGGTTATTTTGAAGAAGATATATCAGAAAATGTATATTTCGGTGTGCAATTTGGCCACGGATTGGTGACTTTGCAAAAATTAAGGAAGAAGCCTCAGAAAGTCTTGGCGATTACCAACAGATTTTTGGTAAGATTTGTGCAAGGATTGCTGCACATGAAAAGATGGAATGAACAGGCTTTTGGAATAATCTCAGAAAGATGAAGGAGACTGCAAGATATAACAAATGCATACTATAGAAATAGAGAATTCAAGATTTTTAAAATCAAGGGATTAGATCATCTACATCAATACCGCCAATGAAAATTCAAACTTCAAAATGATTTCAGGGAACAAAAAGAACATCAAGATTAATAGATTCGGGGGAATGTTTGATGTATAATCCATTAATCGTTCAACATAAGCCTGAATTAATGCCCAACCCGAACCCTAGATTTGTTGACATTTATTTACGGTTACTTACATAAACAGAGGTGTCGTTTGGTTTGTGTGAAACATCACAACCCTTTAAACACACCGATTCACTCTCTATATATATGTAGATTCCTGTACAAACTTTTGTAACCTAATTTATTATTATCAATAAAATTATGTAGAAGGGTTCAACACATATCTTTCTTGTTCACATTTATTCTTTTCTATGATGTTGTCATGATGTTGTTTTGATCATATCGATTCTGGAAAGAATGGGCACACCTGTGCAACAATTCAACCAGGTTAATTCGATGACTCGACCGGGTTGACCCGATAGTCGATCTCGTGACCCAGTGAATCGATCAGGTTGACCCGGTGATCGAACCCGTGCATCGATGACTCGACCGGGTGACTCGATAGGGTTGAACCAGTGGTCAATTTCGTGACCCGGTGACCCGACCGGGTTGACCAGACTGTCAAACGCGTGACTCGGTAATATTGTGTAAAAACACGTTGTTGAATACACATAACAAGAAATGTTAAAAATTTAACATTTTCAAAAAAACAGGATACATCATTTATATATTAGCAGAAATCATGAGATTAAGCAACAATTATATAAGCACAATATAAGATAATAAATAATAACTACAAAATATAATTGACAAGACAAATAGTAAACATTTAGAACAGTCAAACCACAACACAGTGGTTAGGTTATGAAGCTCCTTTTTGCCATACATATTTTCTTACAATGTTGCTTATGCAATTTCTAGCACTAAGCTGAATGTCAAAATTTTAATTTTAGCGAAAATCAATATATCACTTACAAATGTATTTTACATATATTTTGAGAACTAAAATACTAACCGAACCACACACTTATATAGCATGGCAGACTTAAAATCAACTTGGACCGCAAAACTGGACCGGATCGGACTGACTCGAACCGAACCGAAATTTTTGGTCCGGCTCTTAGTCCGAGGTTTTGGACTATTTTTGTCCTTGGTCTAGTCAGCCCGTTCTGTTCCGATTCGGTTTTACCAAAAATCTCGTCGATTGTGTCTAATAGGACCAGACTCTGAAGACCAAATCAAACCGGATCAGACTAAAAAATGAACCGGAGTATTTCGGTTCGGTCTCGGTCTGAAGTTTTAGACCATTTAGATTCTCGATCCAGGCCTGATGCTCAGCCCTGTTCCAAGCTAAGATACTAGCCGAATCTAACAACTACTGAAGATAAGAAATAAAGAGGTTGATCTACAACAAGATCATAACAAATGTTATGTAAGAACTAACTAATTTATAATATTTCATTTTTTGGCGAATGTGAATGTTCTTTTCTTGCAATTTGATTAGATGGATGATTTGTAAACAATTTAAACTAGTTAAATAATCAAAGAAAGATAGATTAAGGAAATGGTTTAAAGTAAAGAAAACTGTGTGTAAAATGTTAAAATCAGTTGAAAATAATCTGCTATTTATAGGAAAAGCAGGACTTGACTGACCCTCCAGACAGTATCAGCGCCCTTTATATATAAAGTGAACGTCTCCTATCGAAAAGGACCATACGATGTTGCTAGGACACTCATGTTTTTGTCTTGTTGCAATGAAAGTTTATCTAGTTTGTGTGTTATCCAATAAAAAGTGTTTTCCCTTGAGCGAGTATTTTGAATTATAGCCTACTAAATATCTATAGATTACAAAGCGTGTTACATACGTGTATACATTGAATGGGCTGGAGCCCTACTAAATATCTAATGGGCTGGCTATACATAATACAAGATAGGTCTGCTAATACTCCCCCGTAGTTGTAGCGGAATATTTGTGAACGCTCAAACTCGACCTGAAATCTGCAAACAATGGATATGGTAATCCTTTAGTGAAGATATCGCAAACTAAAACCGAGAAGGGACATGAAGAATTCGGGCATGTCCTGCTGCCACTTTATCACGAACGAAGTGAATGTCAATCTCGATGTGTTTGGTGCATTGTTGTTGCACCGAATTTGCGTACATGTGTATAACACTAACATTATCACAATAAACCAAGGTAGCAGTGTATAATGGCACATGTAACTCATGTAAATGATTGTGTATCCAAGCAGTCTCAGCACCAGCATTGGTAACCCCCCGATATTCAGCTTCGACACTGGATCTTGATAAAGTGCGTTGACCCTTGGAGGACCAAGATAAAAGGTTATCTCCAAGAAAAACATAGTAACCAGAAGTAGATCGTCTAGTGGCGGGGCACCCTGCCCAGTCAGCGTCTGAATAAGCTGTAAGCTAAGAAGTAGAGGACTGATACAACTGAAGACCTAGATCTATGGAACCACGAAGGTAACAAAGGATACGCTTCAAGGCGTTCAGATGTGGCTCTCAAGGATCATGCATGTAAGGGCATAACTACAGAACTAAATATGAGAGATCAGGGCGAGTACACATGAGATACTATAAAGCTCTTACAATATTGCGATACAATGTAGGGTCCGATACAGGTGTACCCTTAGGTCCAAACTTATTTTCACTGTCAGCGGGAGTTCTGCATGGGTTAAAATTGAGCATACGGACCCTCTCAAGTATTTCAGAAGCACATTTTTACTGTGAAAGTTATAATCCAAACGTTGTACGTGTAGCAGAGATATCAAGGAAATAGTTAAGCGGGCCAAGGTCTGTCATGGCGAACTCAGTGTGGATGAAAGATATAAGTCGCTCAAGAGATCATTGGAAGAGGTCGTAAGAATAATATCATCCACATAGAGATGTAGATATGTAGTGTCCGCCCCTTAACGAAAGATAAACAATGTATCAATTTTTTTATGATAGAAACCGACTCGTAGAGCATAGTTGGTGAAGCATTGAAACCAAGCAATCGGTGCCTGTTTTTTTTACCACAGAGTGATTTCTTTAACAAGCAGACATGATTGTGCATACTTGAGTTTCGAAATCTCGGTGGTTGGTGCATATAAACAGTCTTACTAAGGGTACCATGGAGAAAGTCATTCTTCACATCGAGTTGGTGAATTGGCCATTGTTTTGAAACGGCTAAGCTGAGAACTTTCTCAATTGTAGCTAGTTTGACAACCGGACTAAAGGTCTCATCACAATCTATACCTTGTAGTTGACTACTACCATTTGCAACCAACCTTGCTTTGTAGCAGCTTAAAGTCCAAACTGCATGAAATTTATGTTAAACAACCATATAGAGCGAATAATGTTAACATTAGTCGGTCGGGGCTCAAGGACCCACGTACCATTTTTAATTAAAGCATTGAACTCATCTAGCATAATATTTTCCTAGTTTGGGTTTTGTAGGGCTTAAATGTGAGATTTAGGGATAGAAGTAGGTGTAGAAACGTGGAGATTGAGTAATTGTATAGGTCAAGTTATTCCGTTCTTAGAGCGAGTGATCATGAGATGAGAGGGTTGAGGGTTCGAGGCTGTAGGTTGTGGCGGATGTTGAGGGCGTACGGTTTCAAGGTTTTGTTGGTGGTTCGTAGTAAGGGGTTTGGTGTCTTCATGATGTACATGGGCGAGCTCAGTGCTGTTGGGGGAGTCAAAGATAAAATCATTTTGTTGTGTTGGTGAGGTTTGATTTTGCTGGTTGTTGTGTGAAGGGTGGGTCGAGGAGTAAGGTGGGTTGGTTGGTCCGTCGAAATAGGTTTTGTAGTAGTTGGTTGTGTGAGTAAATTATGGGAAATAGGTGATAATTTGGTGTTTTGGTCTAGGTATTTGTATGAGGGGGTGTCGTGGGTGTTACTAACCCAAAGGGAAATAAGGATTCCTCAAAAGTAACATAGCGAGATATTATTATTTTGTTGGTTGAGAGGTCGAGATACATATAGCCCCGATGAGACATTGTGTATCCAAGGAATATGCTTGGTGTATATCGCAGTTGAAATTTATGTTATGTGTGAAGGTGAGGGTAGCATAGACATCCAAAGATGCGTAAGTGGTGATATGTTGGTTGTTGGTTGAATAACTTGGTGAAGGGTATTTCATTTTTAATTGATGTAGAGGGCAAAATGTTTAATAAGTATGTGGCCATGTGTAATGCCTCGACCTAATATTGTGGTGGAATATGAGATTCGAAAAGTAATATTATTATGAGGTTGTTAATGGTTCTTAACATTCTCTCAGATTTTCCATTTTTTTGAGGTGTTTTTGGGCAAGATAATCGGAATTGTATTTCGTTTGTTTGAAAAAGGTTATGCTGTTGGGTGTTGTCAAATTCACCCCCCTGATCACATTAAAATGCTTTGATTTCTTTATTGAATTAGATTTTAACATAGGAACGGAAAGGAATAAATTTGTTAAATGCATCATTTTCTTTTTAGGTGGATAGACCCAAAGAAAATGCGAGAAACGATCAAGAAATATAACATAGTATTTATAGCCACTAAAACTCGAGAGTGGAGAAGTCCATAAATCCGAGTTAATAATATCAAAGGTTTCTAAAGCAATGGAAGTATAATGTAAAAATGTTATTCTAACATGTTTACCAAGTTGTCAAGCATGACACAAAGTCGTCAGCTTTGGTTTATTACATGAAATAAATTATTAGAAACTCAAAAATGTAAGACATCATCTCCGGGATGACCGAGTCTTTGGTGCCACGTGGAGTGATTGATGGATAGCACCGGGGATGTTTATCCAGTCCTTCTATCCACCGTCTCTACTCAAACAGCTCTACTTTCCATCAATCACTCCACGTGGCACCAAAGTAAGTACCTGGGATGTTTATCCAGTCCTTCTATCCACCGTCTCTACTCAAACAACTCTACTTTCCATCAATCACTCCACGTGGCACCAAAGACTCAGTCATCCCGGAGATGACGGAGTCTGTGTCCGGGTACTGAAGACTCATAGCATTGGACGCCTGCGATAAGTAAGTAGGTTGGGCCCCATAAGGTTCGAACACCCATCTTCCTCTTCCTAGAGTAGTAGTATTTGGAACAAATTCAATGTGACTATGAGGTGGACCTAGAAAACTCGATGGACCAAAATCCAGAGGAGGAGTGGTCTTGGATTGATCTTGGGGTTGGGCCATGTCGTTGGGCTTGTGGATCGCGTTGATAACTTAAGGAAGCCCGAATAACAACAGACTGGGCTTGACGAGAAACAGCCATGTGAGCTGGGTTTAGAGGTTGTTGTATTGAAATAGGGTGTCCAGAGGAGTTCTAATAGGTACCTAGTGTGTCAACTCGTTTAACATGCGTGTATCGACATTTAGCCCCAAATCGACAGTACCCTTTTTTGAAAGTTTCTACAAACTTTTTTATGGTTGTTAGCTTTGATGGGTTCGGACTAGTAGCCATAAGGAGAATAGACAACGATGGGGTGTGGTTGTGGCGCGTTAGACAGCGAGCATCCCTACGATTGAGGCGAGATTCTTCCAATAGTAGCATCGATCGGGTTTCTAGCAACATAGGACAGTTGGTCTTATGACGAATGATGCTTGTTACTTGTTTGTGCCTTTCACTATTGATAGCATGCATAACGAGTCTCTTTTCGTCAACATGAGACTTTATATTCAACAATAGGTCCGAAACCATTTTGATCTTCTTAAAGTACTCTGAGATGGTCAGATTACCTAGTTCTAAGGAACGAAGTTCCTCTTGAAGTCCCATGGCCCTTACATCTTTGTTGTCGTGAAAAAGTTCCTTGAGGTTGTTCCACACATCTTTAGCAGTCACATTCTTCTTGAGAACTATTTGGAGAAGGGATGTTGAGATCGTACCGTAGATCCAAACCTTGACAAGAGAATCAAGGGGCTTAGGCTTATTAATTTGCGTTTAACAATTCAGTAAAGTTTATTTTACTGAATAAAGTCTGGGCTTATTAATTCAGTAAAGTTTATTTAATAAGCTCAAACTTTATTTATGGCGAATTTTGAGTGTACATGTTTATGTTTATATAAAAGTAAAGTTTGCGCTTATTAAACGCAAATTGCTATTTATTTATGGTGAATTTTGAATGTATTTAATGGGAATTAAATGTGTTTTTAATATAAAAAAAGTTAATGTTCAATAAATATGGCTTAACATGTATTTGAGGGCACATGTTAAAAAAAATCATATTATCATCTTAAAAGAGTGTTTAATGTTATGCCAAAAGTTCTATCAAGTCTCTTTTTTTTGCAAAGTCCTTATGGACTAATCCCCACCTTGGTTTAAAAATGCGTTTTGCGATCCATTGCGCTAAAGGTCCCAAAAGCCATTGCGTAAAGCGTGATGCGATTGCGAGCGCAATTTAGACGGGATGCGTTTAGTATAAAAAGGTAAAAAATATTATTCAAGTACCAAATAAATGTAATAAAGTAACAAAAAAATTACTAGCATATTAAAATTAGGCCTATAATACTTTGTAAAAGAAATATATCAAGAGTAAAGCTTGATAATAAACACTTAGCAAAATGCAACATACTATATATTCGTTATTGTGTTTGTTTTAGATGTTTTTCTAACAAGTATTATTTTTAAAAAGTCATTAAAATATGTAGATCTCTTTTAAATGGTTAAAATTTGAAAAAATGGCCTAAGTACTAGATTGCGACAATTGCTACCGTTGCTAACAATACACAATTGCGACAAATTGCGGTTTAATGCGAACGCATTTTGGGATGACACTGCATTAGGCATCGTGATGCAAAATTTTGAATGCAACGCATTGATGCGTGCAATTTGCGCAATGATGCGCGCATTTTTAAACCAAGGTCCCCACCATCTAACAATTTTACATCCAACGGCCTAGATTAAAAGAAAAATAAACAAAAACCCCCTCATATTTTTTCAACCGTATTCATTAAAAACACAACACCCATCAACCCACCACTGCCTCCCACCACCGCCGCCCACCACCGCCACCACCACCACCCCCACCACCAACCAACACCACCACCACCACCACCAACTACCAGTAGCAACCACGACGAGATCCACATTATCCCGATCAAATCCACACCAAAAAACCTTAATTTTTAGCGCTAAGTTTCATGTCGATGATTGTAAGTTGTTTTGATTATGCTTGTTTTTATGTTTTTGTTTTATTTTGATTTTGCTTAGAAGATTTCATATCTACTCTAGGTAAAACACATGTTATGATTGTTGATGCATACCATATGTTTGATGAAATGACACAATGATAATCACGTGTGCTTTAGCAAGTTTCAATTTATGAATGAGCATTTTTATAGAAGTCGGGTCGATTTTTGTAGTTGATAAGCTGATTACAGAAGTGTGACTTATGATTACAGAACTGGGATTATGACTCGCTATGACTCATATATGAGTCACGATGACTCATATATGAGTCACGGTGACTCATATATGAGTCACCGTAACTCATATATGAGTCACAACGACTCATATATGAGTCACCGTGACTCATATATGAAATGTACATATGTAAGTCTTTTTTTTAACACTGGTAATAATATAACTTCTTTTTTAACAAAATCATGGTGACTCATATATGAGTCACCATGACTCAGAGTCATGGTGACTCATATATGAGTCACTATGATGACTCATATATGAGTCACTATGATGACTCATATATGAAACTGAAACATATAGATTTTGTATTGAAACTTGTGGTACTTTACTAAATACTTTTTGTTTGCAGTTCTTAAAGGTCCACCAACTCTTCGACCCTTATCCGCCTTATATTGTGAGGTGGAGGAGTCTGATGAGGGTGATAATGAGGAGGAGGGGTCTTATGATGATGAGGAGTATAAGGGGTCTAGTGATTCTGATGACGAGGAGTCTCGTGAATTGTAGTTGGATGGTAAAACTCATGATAGTTGTAGTAATGTAGTCTTTTGTGAATGCTAAGTTATTTTAAATTGATTGTAGTCGGAACATAATTATTTGATGGTTTCTTTTCATTGTATGAAATCTGTTTTTACATGCTTCTTTATTTAAGCAATTTACTATTTTGTTTTACGTATTTATTGCTTATGTTTGTGTGTTAAATTTGATATAGAAAATATATATGCTTGAGTCAATATGAAACATACATCTTTCCTCATGACTCATATATGAGTCATACAGTTTTATTCATATGTATAAGTGTTTGTGAGTCATTGACTCATATATGAGTCATGATGACTCATACATGAGTCATGATGACTCATAAATGAGTCATGGTGACTCATACATGAGTCACGTGATATACATTCAATAATTTTCATTTTTACACTTATATAGTTTTATACATATGTATAAGTGTTTTTGAACACTTGTACATATTGTGAGTAATGATGACTCATAATGAGTCATGTGACTCATACATGAGTCATGCGACTCATATATGAGTCAATATATAATATTCAAATCTGATATGTTTTCAACACTACTCATATATGATTCAAATCATACATGTTTTCAACACTTCAACAAAAGAAAAAAAGAAAATTAAATCTTAACATAGTAAAAAGAAAACACAAAAATATCTTGAGCAACTGTCAATAAAAATGCTCATTTATAAATTAGAACTTGTTACATCAGATTTGACTTTCATTGTGTCATTTCATCAAACACATGGTGTGCATTAAATATCATAACATGTGATTTTCCTATATTATTACCTGGAAATGGTGGATATGTTGTGAAAGTCACCGGAGAAGTGGGTTTGTTATGAAAGTCACCGGAAAATGGTGGTTTGGTGTGCATCTAGCCGAAAAAGGGTTGTTTAGTGTGGAGGTTGCGGGAAAAAGGTGGGTTTGTTGTGGTGTTCGCAGGAAGAAGGTGGGTTTATGGTGGTTGTCGCCAGAAAAAGGTGGGAGATGTGTTTGTTGTGGTGGTCTTCGGTGAGGGGTTGTGGATCCCGATCTATATTTTTTTTTGTATGTGTGAGTGAAAAATAGGGGGTTAGTTGGGAGATTGGTTTAATCATAGCCTTTGGATAAATGTAAAATAGATGGTGTAAATTGATTCATCAAGACTATGCTAAATATGGAGGTGTGGAGGATCTCTTCCCTTAATGTTATACATCTAACCTATATAAGTGTAATTAATTATTAGGGAGGTTATTAAAGCCCTTTTTCTCTTTTATCATTTGTACCTATTTTAAAATTTAGCCTTTTTTAATTTTGGTTTTTTAATAAAACTATAAAAAACCAAAAAATATCGAATCATGAAAATAAAGTCAGACAAGTTAGAACTGTTAAACAGACAAAATTTACTGAACATAAACTAAAAAATTTTGTGCTTGAATGCAAAATGAAAAGTTGAAAAAGAACTTTTAGTACCGTTTTATACTTTTCGGTAGGCAAAAAAGAATACCAATAGAGATACTTTTATTATTTGGTGTCCTATAAAAAACACACAACAAATGAAACCCTTAATGAAAATTTCACATTTCATTCGACCAATCCATATGTATCGCATGCCACGGGTGGCTATACGTATATTTTAACATAGAATAATTTTACATTAATTTTGTTAACATCAAAATTTAAAGGAGTCGAAAAGTACAAATAACATTTTAAACGTTATTATTATTATTATTAACAATTTCCTACTTTTTAATAGTGACAAATTATAAACACATTATAAGTGAAAGTATAGTTTACATAAAAGATGTTATATATTTCAAGGTGGCTAACTGGAAAAACAAGAGCACAAATGCAATGCTCAAAGTCAAAAAAAGGTTATATGTTTCAAGGTGGCTAGTCAACTACTGAAAAAATTACACAATAACAAGCCAACTAGTCAAAATTGCCAACTAAAACTTATATGCCCAAATATAAAACAATGAAACTAGTCAAAATAAGTATACCAACTTCAAAAATATATGGCCAGCGATTCTCGGTAAAATTATTGTTGTATTCAGTATAATGAGAGTGATGTATGTTAGTTGCTTAAATTGTAATTAAAGGAAAAAGTTCAACATATACATTTAGTTTAGGGCAAATAATATAAAAAGATACTTATTTTATGTCAAAATTCAATTAAATGTACTCAACTTTTTTTTCTCAATTTAAGGTATCGATCTTTTTTCTTGTTGCAATGTTAGGATAATTAACAATTTTAAGGTTATATATTAACAACCGTTTACTTTATTATTGCATCTTTAGTCCTTTATATTAACGACACTTTGTAATCAACTCAAAAATCATTTTTTTTTTACAGTTTTAGACCGTTTTCTATTTTTGTATGAGTTTTATCATTTTCGTTTGGTTTTTAACGGTTTAGTTCGTTTTTGTCTTTTTCGTCAATTTTACTGTTTTTGACCTTTTTTAGCGTGTTTGATATCGTTTTCGACGAGTTTTTTTTTTACTATTTTCGTCATTTTCTAGCCGTTATCGCCTATTTTTTTAAGGAAAGAAAAAAAAAGTAAAAAAACGAATAAAAACGGTCATAAATTGTAAAAAGAGTAAAAATGGTATTAAAAAACGGGCGAAAACAGTGAAAAGCCAGAAAATGGACCCAAACGGTGAGAAGAACTCGAAAAAGTACAAAACGGATGAAAGGGTCAGAATCGGTAAAATAAGGACGTATGTTGTAAAACTGGAACGAAATGATTAAAAACCGAACGAAAATGATAAAAATCAAACGAACTTTGAGTTTTAGACGGTAAAAACCGTCTAAAACTGTAAAAAAAACGAATTTTTGAGTTTATTATAAAGTGTCATTAATAAAAAAGACTAACGATGCAATAATAAAGTAAACGAACGTTAATATGTAACTTTTAAATTTGTTAATTTCCCAATATTGCAACAAGAAAAAAGATTAATACCTTAAATTAAGAAAAAGAAAAGTTGAGTACCTTTAATTGAGTTTTGACATAAGATGTGTACCTTTTAGCTCCTTGTTTTCTATTATAGCTTCTTAAAAGTTCGTGTTTCAATAGAATGTTATCTTGAATATGCCTTCTAGGAATGAAGGCACTTTGATTAGTGCTCACAACTATACTTAATCCTTTCTTAATTATGTTAATCAAAATTTTACTAATTCACTTATTAAAGACATTAAAACATGTTATTTGTAAAAAAAACAGATACCTTGTTTGGAGTATATAATTTTAAATTTTGTCACGAAAGCAATGATTCTAGACTTCACTTCCTTTAAAATATTTCCTTAATGAAAAATTCCCTGATTGTCAAACACACATGCTTCCTGATATGATCCTAAGCTTTTTTTAAAAATATGAAGTGTATCCATATGGTCCTGAAGTTAAAGATACATAACATATATTAAGAAATAAAAGATCTTGCTAATGTAGTATGTAAACAACCAAGTTCGCTAATAAAATAAATTCAAAATATATGTTAATTCAATGATGTCTAAAAATGTTACTTACAATTTTCGGTCTCGCTTGTTTTGATTACGAGAATATATAAAAACAAGCATTTACGAAAATAACGAAAATCGAATTTTTGAGTTCAAGTATTTTCATTTCATCTATTATCACTTAAGGTATAAATAAACAAATTCTCAACCTAACTAAGTGATCAAGGATTTAGTTTTTCTTAAAACTCGCTTTTATTTTTAAGTTACAAAAGTTTTTAATAAACTTTATTTTTAAGAAAATATTTTATTAGATTAGAAATTTGAAAATTTAAAAATGGCATATTCCATATGTTTTAGGAATATCCTTTAAGGATAAAAATTTTACCAGATGTAACCTACCCACTAAAAGACAAAAAGGAAGCGGAGTCTACTCCGGGGGTTCCTTAAATGCCTATGCGGTTTGTTATTGAAGATCAAACTTTATTTTCATTCTTTTGTCGTTTGATCTTTCCTTTCCTTGCATATACTGGTGATTATTAGTTTAGATCCACTATCTATTTTTCATATTGTGCATAAGAAGATTTCACATAATCACTCAAGTCTAAATTTTTGAAAAAGGATTATTGAAAACCAATCTTCAAACAAGTAAATTAAGAAACTATTCACCCCCCCCCCCCTTCTAGTTTCTTCAATTGGTATTAGAGACAGGTTGTTGAAGCGTTTTAAATTATATTGTATTTTAAAACTTGTCGATTTATGGATTTCTACAAGTACCTAGAAGAGCAATCTATGCAAAGACCACCTCTTTTCTAAACCGGTAGTTTTATTTATTAGAAAAATAGATTTTAGACTTATGTGAAATCAAAAGATTTAGATCTTTGGCATGTTATTACCGTTGGTGACTTTTTGCCTTATCAATATAATAAAGTTTCTAAAAAGAAAGAACTAGTTACTTTTGAAAATTCAAATGATGACATTAAGAAGAAACTTGTTAAAAATAATGAGGCTGAAATGGTTATTTATAATGTTTTACCTACGAAAGAGTATGAAAGGATATTTATGTGTAAAACCGCTAAAGATATTTGGAACACTCTTTTAGTAACCCAGTAATATCCAAGTCAAAGAAAGCAGAATCGATCTTCTTGTTCAACAATACGAACAATATGTCATATTAAAAGATGAAACTATTGAGAGTGCATTTTCTAGGTTTAATAATATTATTACTAGTCTAAAAGCACTTGATGAAGGTTTTTCTAGCAAGAAAAATGTTAGGAAGTTTCTTCGGGCGTTGCATCCAAAATGGAGAGCTAAAGTCACGGCGATTGAAGAATCAAACGATCTCACCACTCTGTCACTTGATGAACTCACGGGTAACTTGAAAGTTCATGAAATGATAATCTTGAAGGACTCGAAAACGGTGAAAAGCAAGTGTGAAAGGAAGTCTCAAGCACTAAAGGCCAAGAAAGTGCAAAGTGACCACGAAAGCTCCTCCTCGGAAAGTGATGATGAGGAATATGCTATGGCGGTTATAGACTTCAAGAAGTTCTTCAAAAGGCGAGGTCAATACGTGAGACAACCAAGCAATGAAAAGAAAGTATTCTCCAAGAACCGATTTTTTAAGAATGAAAAAAGTGATAGGAAATGTTTTATATGCGGTGATCCAAACCATTTCATCGGTGAATGTCCCAAACCATCTCGTGACAAGAATCACACGGCGTTTGTTGGTGGATCATGGAGCGATAGTGGTGAAGAATGTGAGGACAATGCTAAAGATGAAAAATGTCTCGTGGCTCATTGTTCTAAAGAGGTACATTCCGAAACCGAATACCATAGCGATGATAGTTCTTCTCTAGATGATTTAGAATTAGAAGGTCAATATAATAACCTATGAAAACTAAGTCTTAAATTAATTGAAAAGAACAAATTGCAAAAATCAACTAGAACTAAGCTTGAAAATGAGATTAGTGAGCTAAGAGAAAAATTGACTAAGCTTGAGAAAAATAAAAAAGTTTATTTAGGTTGTCTTAGTTGTAAAAGTCTTAGACAAGAGAATTAAGATCTCTAGAGTACCTCCATTGAATTGGAAAAGTTCATGAAAGGTACTAGTGCTCTTGATGATATGTTAAGTAGAAAAATTCATTCAAAGGAAAGACTTGGATTGGGTTTTAACACTAATAAAGCATATACTAGTAAACCAAAACAAGTCAAGTGTTCAGAAAAAAGTTTGCTGCCCGCGGTTCGCTAAAGTACGCGGTGGTTCCATAAAATTATTGAACCGCGGGTCATGATAATGAACCACGGACAGATACTTCAATAGGTGAAATTTCTCAACTTTTTGAAAAGTCCATTTTAGGTAAAGGGCGAAAACATCTTGATAAAAAGGGACTTGATAAATTATGCATGCCTTTAGGTAAGAATGAGAAATTTATCAAGACAATCATCTATTCCTCCAAGAGTTAGAAATGATTCAAGGCCTAGAAGTAGAACACCAACACCTAAAAAGAATGACCATTCTAAGTCACGACCTAGAAGTAAAACACCAACACCTAGAAATAATAATAACTCTAGGTCAAGATCAAATACTCCTAAAAAAACAATGGACATCAAAATGCTCATATGAATTGGAATAATTTTCAACAACAATATTTTTCTCCGTGGGGTATGTGTCCTCCATTCATGCATCCCAACCAAATGCAAGGGATGTTTGGAACTAACAACTTTGGACCCATGAGATATTGGGGACCAAATGTTTGATTTTGTGTGTTGTTACCTAGATATGCTTGGGAATTCATTTGGAGCTCGACGAGTGGATTAAGAATAGTGGTTGTTCTAAACACATGACAGGTAATCTATGTTTGTTCTCTACTTACAAAGCATATAATGGAGGTAACGTCACTTTCGCTAGTAAACTATGTGGTAACATCATTGGCAAATGTACGGTTTCCCTTGACTCAACGACCATTGAAAATGTTGAGCACGTACATAACTTAGGTTTTAGTTTACTAACTATAGGTCAAATTTGTGACAATAAGTGTAAGGTCATCTTTTCCGAACATGATAGCAAAATCGTAAAAGATGGAAAGATCATTGGAAAAGGTGTTAGAAAGCATGGGATTTATGTCATGAAGGTCAATAGAAAGTCTAAAGACAACTTATGTCTAGCGACTTTAAATGATAGTTCTACTTTTTGGCATAGGAGATTAGGTTACGCTAATATACGTTTAATTCAATCTTTAGTCTCTAAAGAGTTGGTAAGACATCTCCTTAAAATTAAGTTTGATAGTCAATTTTGTGATGCTTGCAAAGTTGGGAAGCAAGTTCACTCAAGTCATAAGGCTAAGAATTTGTTATCGACCTCTCGGTGCCTAGAGCTCCTACATATGGATCTCTTTGGACCTTTCGCCATACGGAGTAACGGAGGTAACCTTTATACCCTAGTTATAGTTGATGACTATTCTAGATTCACTTGGACTATATTTTTGGCTAATAAGAATGAAGCTTTCGATCATTTCTAAATCTTTAGTCGGAAGATCCAAAATCATATAGGATGTTCAATTTTCTCTATTAGGACGTATCATGGTAGGGAATTTGATAATGAAGTGCAATTTGGTGCCTTTTGTGAAGCTCATGGTATTATCCATAATTTCTCGACTCCTCACACTCCACAATCAAATGGGGTAGTTGAAAGGAAGAACTGGACTATCCAAGAGATGAGTTGGACCATTCTAAACGAACAATCCTTTCCTCAAAAAATTTGGTGCAATGTCGTTGACACATCGACCTATATTCTCAACCGAATTTGTAGAAACTAGAAGGGGGGGGGAGGTTGAATAGTTTCTCTTCGATTGGCAACCAAATTAAAATTACTTTCAATTTGGTTTGTATCAAAACTATCTTTTGCTTGAAGCTAAGTTGCATAATGATTAGGTTCAATTCAAATGCACTAGCAAAGATAATAGGTCAGTGTAATGATAATGAAATAAGTAAAGAGTAAGGAAGGAGACAACCTAGTGGAAAGACACCAAGATTTATAGTGGTTCGACAACGAGGCTCTATCCTCGTTTCTACTCCACTCCTCGAGTACACCTACTCGAGATTTCCACTATATCCACAAGCTCCCTTCTTGGCGGAGAAAACCTTACATCGTCGCTTACATTATTTTCCGACACTGCTAAATGTCGAGACCTAATCTTTAGCTAGGACCAATCTACACAACGTTTTCTACTTCACAATTTAACGACACAAGGCTAGATGTCGAGTTCTAATCTTAAGGTAGAACCAATCTTCACGACGTTGCCTACTTCACCATTCTACGACACAAGGCTAGATGTCGAGTTCTAATCCAAAGCTAGAACCAATCTTCACGACTCTTCACTTTGAAGCTAAGTGAGAACTTCACACAACACAACTACTAATCACTTTCAAGTTTAGTGAGAACTCACAAGACACAACCACATCACTTTATAGTTTAGTGAGAACTACTAATCAAATATGTTACAACTCAACTAGACATATCCAAGTACACACATGTAGCTTGGATTTACACAACACAAATCCAAGCAAACACATATGCAATGGATGTACACAACAAATCCAAGTATTCACAAATAACTTGGATGAACACAACTAGTCCAAGTATTCATAAATACAATGGATTGACATAAAACAAAAAGGGTATCATGATGAATATGACTAGCTCATAGATTCATCTTTATCACAACACTAGTGAGTGAGTGATCTTCTCATTAGACAAGGTAAAGGAGGGGATCAAGAGGATAATCATATGCAAACATGCTTAACACTTTAAGTGGTCATTTACTAATGATTATGCTATACAAAAGAGAAAGGGGCTGAGAAAAACGTCCAAGAGGCTTGTTGGAAATTGAGATTTGACCCACTATTTAAAGGAGACAAAGTATAACGGATATATAACGGCTATCTGGGTGCGGTACCTTATCTAGCCCGGCGGTTCCATATCTCTAGGGAACCGCCTAGCTACTTAAGGTAACGCCCTAGCGTACGCTCCGTTTTTTGTCTTTTAGTGGGGTAGGAATATCTGAGGTATTTGAAGCCTTCAAAGGATATTATAATAGCATATGGAATATGCTATTTTCAAATTTTCATTTTCCATTTTAATAAAACATTTTCTAAAAAGGAAAGTTTATTAAAAAGTTTTTTGTCATATTAACAAAAGTGAGTTTTAAGGATAATCATTTTGATGATCACTAAGTATGATTAAGAAAGGTTAGTGATATGATTATTACCTTGATGATAGTGTTAGTTAAATAATTCGTTTTGTGTTTTACACTAAATGTGTTGTATAGTTTGTTGTGATCAAAACTAAGAAGGATTAGTTAACACTAATAATGTTTTTAGGCATCACTTGCATTAACAATCTCCCCCTTTTTGATTACGACAAACGATAAACTCATTTACGTAGAAACACAAAATATCGAATTATTAACGAGTTTATCACTATCATTTCTCCCCCTTTGTCGTAGCAAAAAGGTTAACACAAGTCTTTTGAAGAAACTCGGACTCTGCTAGTAGCTCGTCCTTGGTGGTTGCTCCCCCTTGCTTGGGGCACCAAGTATGTGAGCTAAGGTGACATGCTACACAAAGGTTAGTAGAAAGAAAAGAAACACCAATGTATATACGATCACTACCTACTAAGTAACTTGAGAGGGAGAGAGAGAAGAAATCTCAAATTAGAAGCAAGTATTTTGCTAAGTATGTCCAAAAAGGTAATTGACAAAATCAAGCTTCAATCCAATGAAGATGATAAACTTGTCAATGGGTTAAATTTTAGAATTGATGGAATCACCCAAAAGCTATTGTAAAAATTAACCATGATCAACTCAAAAGAGAACTAAGGAAATAACACACAAACAACTCAAAGGTTACATAAAAGAAAAGAAATAACAATGTAGATAGTCATACACACAATATGAGTATCTAAAGCAAAAAATATGGAAAATAAACCACTAAGCATAAGCTATTCTAATAGTGATAATTTTCCAAGATTGCTAAAAAAAATAGAAAAATAAATAAAAGACTCTAAAACAACTAAAGTAATAAAGACTCTAAGAGTAGTTAGTCCTTTAGTTGGAAAAACAAGACGACGATGCATCATTCGAAGTTTTGTCCACCGGAACGAAAACTTGGATAGGAGTTCGAGTGAGGAGGAATCCAAGAAAATTTAACTTCTCATATACATGAGCAAGTTCAATTTGTTGAAATCAACAATAAGCACACGAGGATCCATGATGCAACACAAAATCGTTTGATGGGGGTAGGGCATCAAACCTAGGGTTTGGTGGTGGTGGGGTAATAGGGTAGGAAATGTTTTCACAATGCCTTGTGAGGTTTGGGAAGGTTGAAAGGTCATTGAGTTGAGGGGTGTTGAAGGATTGAGGTGGTGGGGGAACTTTTTATTTTGCTCCGGTGATGGGGTTAATGGTATAAGTCTCATTCCAATACTTGATTGGAGAGAAGGTAGGTTTTTTGGGTGGTTTGGAGGAAGATGGTTCATTCTTCTTAACCCAAATAGGTCGAACCCAGATTTTCGGTTTCTTTGAAAGCTTGGATGACGAAGCTTTGGGTGAGTGAGGTTGTGACAAAGAAATGTCAAGGTTAGGAATGGAGGGGTTAGGCATTGTGAAGGTGTGAGAATGAAATCTCAAGGTTGGGAAGCTGTGAGAATGAAATCTCAAGGTTGCGTGAGAGTGAATTCTCAAGGTTGGGAAGGTGTGAGAATGAAATCTCAAGGTTGGGCTATAAGTAAAATTTAATCAAGGTAAGAATTTGAATACAAAATGTGAAGTGTCAAGGAATGTTTAGCCAAATTGAGCAAACTAGGAATATTGACAGGGCATAGGGTTTAAAGAATTTTGACCAAAAACGTGTCAAAAGTCATTTACTGTCCGCGGTACCTTATAGGGACCGGCGGTTCCTTATTACTTACGGAACCGCAGGACTTTAAGGATCCGCGTGCAGTGGACTTGAAACCAAGTTTTTCCAGGGTTTTGAGAAAAACTAAGACTTTTTCAAAAAAATTGCAAATCTTGGAATTTTACCTCTATTAGCACTAAACTATGCTAGGGTTGCATAAAAGCAACACATTCATAAAGAATGTCTTGACCAAGGGTGACAAAATATTTAGATATCATTTTGAACCAATTTTAGTCAAGTTTTTAGAAGTTGAGATAGATTTAGGTTCAATTTTAATTTCAAATTAAAGTTGATTAATGTGCACATAAGAGTAGAAACACATAAAGCTAAATCCATAGAACAACTTCATGAAACACTCATGAAGGAAACAAATACAATGACAAATGAAAAAGAAGAACAACTAACTAATATAAAGTTAGCTTAATACTAGATCTAGATGAGTAGTCTTCTTTGGCTTGGTTTTGTTAAAAAACTTATTAAGAAAACTCATCATTCATCTCCTAGGATGAGGCATGGAGAACAAGGTAAGCAAGAACTCTTGCAACCTACTATGTAGTCCAAACATCTCCATCCTAAGGTTATAGGTGATGTAGTGGTTGTAGAGGCAACATGGACAATTAGGACCATGAGTCTCTTGAAACCCATAGTAAGGATCACCCAAAAGGAGGGAAAGTGTGACACCAAAAATTGGAATGTTTGAGTTTGGTGGAGGTGGAGGAGGCATGTTCTCCAAGGGTGATGTGGGTGAGAGTGGAGGCATGTTCCCCAAAGGAGAAATGGGTGAGTGTGGAGGTATGTTCTCTAAGGTTGGTGAAATAGGTGAGTTAGGAGGGGTAAATGGTGAAGTCACCAAGGTGTCATCAAAGTCATTCACAAAAGGAATGCTTTGGATTGGTTGGGGTTGTGTGGTCACATCCAAGGGTACACTTGGAGTGAAGGGTGAAGAGAGGTCATTCATTCTTGTTGGAAATGCATTTTTCTAAAGAAAGTCTCGGTCACATCATTATTAGCATAGATCACGAGCTATAGACTATTAGGAATTGTAACTTGGTGTGACCTCCCTTAGGGGGAGATTGTTGGAAATACGTTTTTACGTATTTTGAAAGGATCGGTCACTCCAATAATATACTCAAGTAATAGGCTCGTGATCCAGTTTGTAAACAATATAGTCCATATAGCCCACATGTAGGGTATCGTGGCATATGTTAAGGGGGAGCAAAATGGATTTGCACTTCAAAATGGATTTCATGGTGACATACACTTACCCAAAACATCTCTATTCACGACGGTGAAGATTGTGGTGACATAAGGATGGTAGGATAGGTTAAAGTGCAATGATTCCTCTAGAACCGGAGGAATCTTCCCAAGGACATTCCATAGCTAGAAATAGTAGTCCTTAGGAAAGATGGAGAAAGATTGTGAATGTAGCTGATTGCCGACCAAGTACTTAAGTTAGCAGTGGAACAATCACAACAAGGTGCTAGTGATGACGTATTGGTAAGCATTGAAGGGGTTGAAGAATGAAAAAGAATTGTAAAGATAAAGGGTGTAAAGAAAGAAGCCCTCCTTACAACTTAGGCAGAAACCGGGTCAATACATATGTTATTAAGATCATTGTTTAATTATTCTTGATATTGAAGACAGACATCATGGACCCAGTGATGCAAGGCACAACCCATCCAAGCTAACTCAGATATCTCTTAAAAGATATTTGTTTTAATCACACGGAGACAACACATTATCTATTGATTTATTCACTCCGAATAAATTGGTACTGAAAAGGTGGCACTCCTCTCCAGCCTCCGATCACTAAAATCCAAAATGCACGATCGAGTCTAGAGCCATTTGAGATCATCATATATCTCATTAGGACACACTTTCATAATTCCTTGCTTGTTCACACAATGTGAAAAGTAAGAAAGATATTAAGAGTCCTACGCAAAATCTTCATGATCTTGCATGAACATCCGAGTAATACGAAAGTATTTACAATGAAGAGGGAAATCCTTCTTGAGCGAACATCAAAAAGCTCATGGTAGGTAACTTGTGCGATTCTTTATGAATCAAATTTGTGATAACTGGAAAGCAACAGTTGTTTAATTCCTAATTGAATTTAAACACGTTCCAGGCCTCTACGCAATATCTTAGTGATCTTGCCAGAACACTCAGAGTGATACCTTAGTGTTCACAGTGATGAGTGGAAATCCTTCTAGTGTTAACCTCAAACAACACTTGGTAGGTAACTTGCAAGATTCTATATGAATCAAGCCCTTGCCAACTGGAAAGCAACGATGGTGCGGTTCTTAATTGAACTTCACTTGTTCCAGGAACATGAATTGACGGCTTCAAATCATGCGGATAATATTATCCAAATGATTCACTCTTTACGTTCGCAGTCAGCTTTGGACGGTCGAGTAAAGAGAACGGTTTTACCCGCGAAATCTTGTCAAGGAGGTTCTTTATTGAAACTACCTGCCACAAGTACGATATTTAATATCGTCCAACGGTCTTCACCAACCAGAGGTAAAATGCTACCGAATTAGAATGAAATGTTCAAGGCCATTTCATCCATGTATATGTTTTGTTGCTAACTGTCTTATGCAGCATAACAAGAAGGTGGCCTTGCGGTGTATAATCCAGAAGAAGTCGTCACCACATGCTTATACTACATACACTTAGTACTTCAACAAATTCAAGAAAGTCTGAAGGTCAAGTCTTCCGCTGTATCAAACTATAAAGCTTTCAAGAATTTAAAGGTATAAGTATGTGGAACATGAAGTCACGAAGAGGCAAATTTCACAAGTGATGAATGCAAAAGGTCAAGGCAAGGAAACATGCTCAAGACTACATTCAAAGATCACATCAAGCATATTCACAAGAACAAGATTGAAGACTCAAGCATAGTATGCTAGGTTTAAGATTTTGTAAAATGGTGTGACCTCCCTTAGGGGGAGATTGTTGGAAATGCATTTTTCTAAAGAAAGTCTCGGTCACATCATTATTAGCATAGATCACGAGCTATAGACTATTTAGGAAATTGTAACTTGGTGTGACCTCCCTTAGGGGGAGATTGTTGGAAATATGTTTTTACGTATTTAGAAAGGATCGGTCACTCCAATAATATATTCAAGTAATAGGCTCGTGATCCAGTTTGTAAACAATATAGTCCATATAGCCCACATGTAGGGTGGGCTATATATACCCCCTCCTAGCATGTTAGGAGGGGTTGCTCTTTCACTTTCTCACTTTCATTTTAATAAATTTACTTTCTCTCTCTATCTTTCTCCTCCTCTCATCTTTCTCTCTCTATACCCATCTTCTTCCTCCTCCTCCTCCATTAAATCAATAGATTAAATCAAAGATTGCATAATCCTAAGATACCGTAGACCTAAAATTCTTGAGTTGAATGAAGAGGAGGTAGAACCAATGGAGTGGTTAGTACCATGGGTGGATGTTGTCTTGCATGGTGCAAGGGGTGGTGAAGGTGATGAGGAAATGAGGATTGGAACCATCTCATTTTTGGGTGTGTGAAAGGGTGAGGAGTTAGGCTTGGGTACCTTAATCCTAATCTTATGTGTTTTCCTTGGGGTGTTTGAGGTTTTTGTAGAAACCATGGTTGACAAGGGTGGTTTAAGGGTTAGAGAAGGATGTTTTCATGTGTGAAGAACATGACCAACAAGGTGGGTTTAAATGGGTGAGGGGATGATCCAAACTAGTAATGGGTTAAAATCATATTAGGTGAATAATGAATTTTGGTAACCTACTTTAGGAAATATGCAGGTTTTTGCAAAGAATCATGCAAAGTTTACACAGATTGAATAAAATAGTGTAAAGCAAAAGATTCTGTCGGACACATTGGCGACGGTTCCTTATATAGGACCGACGGTTCCTTATCGATAAGGATCCGCGGGTCGATATGGAACCGCGACCAGAGGTGTTTCAAAACTTTCACATCCTAAATTTTGGTTAACCCAGATTTTTACCAAAAGATTCACAAGCCAAAGTTAACTACTGACCAAAATCTAAGAAGCTAACTATCATAAGGCATGCACAAAGCTATGTAACTCACAAACATGATGGCATAAGCAACATTTAGGATTAAAATAAATAACAATCCAAACATGTAGTGTTAGAATATTACACAACCAAATGAGAGAAAGAGAACACGGAAACCATCCTAGATAAATGTTGCATATAACTATGAGCATTACTTCTATTTCCTTGATTCACCTCTAAAACGTTATCGAAGAAGATGATTAAGATAAAATTGATAATCGGAATCAACTTCATGGGAGGACAAAATGGAGATTGAAGAAGACACGAAGTCAATGAAGTTGGAGGGAGGGTTGCTAAAAGACTCTTCTTGAGAAGTATTTTCGACTTGACACGAGTTCGCATTGTTCTCGGGTGAAATGTTCCCTTGAATGGGAGACATGACACGATCAACGGAGTGATAAGGAGAGGAAAGAAAAGACGGAAAGTCAAAAAGAATTCTTCTAAGAAGACGAGAAAGAAGCATTCCGAAGGGAAGACTTGACTTAGACTCAAGAAGAACAAATCTAATTCTTCTAGCTATGAAAAATGCGAGATTGTAAGGAGTTGTAGTGGCAACACAATACAACATATGTGCAAGACAAGCGGGTACTAAGTCCCGATTCCCATCTAGACACATTGCATTTTCCCTAATGATTTCGGCCCAAGGAATCATGAAATCATTAAGATCGCTAGTAAGTAATTCCCAAGGAGAGAGAGTTCGAACAACTCCTTGAAATTTACCAAGAATAGGATGTTCACGAGGCTTAGAAATGACATGAATGATGTCCGAAGATGATGGAAGCACAGTCACATAATGAGCATCAATAGGAGCCGATTCTAAAGAGTCAATACTCCAAGCATCGGTGAATCGACATTGACCATTAGATGGCACTCTAAGAATATCACCGAATTCTTCAAGAGTGTAAATAATGATTTTCCCCATAATGGAAAATCGTATAGATACACCATTATTGATGCCTATAAATGTGAATGAGCTAAAGAACTCCATAAGAAACGAAGGAAATATTGGCTCATCAATATCAAGAAGACAATCAAACCCAATAGACTTAAACATGAAGCGAATAAACTCATTTGCGTAATTGGAACGAACGATGCGTCCTTCATGGAAACAACGATGTTCAAGAGACTTAGACGAGTTTTTGTAAGAGTGAGTTAGATGAGGGTAAGGTGAAGAGGGCATGTATGCTCGTGTTCGTTCATGATCTTTTGATATCTCGAAGACATGATAAGTACCTAAACAAGAGAATATTTTTCCAAGCACTCATATGAAAAATTAAAATCAAAAATCGAAAATATGAGAATGTGTTATATCAGTTTCTTGACAAACAAAGGATTGAATCCATATCATTCTCATGCTCACAATGTAGCTATTCCATTATTTACCAAGAACATACGAACTATGTTGGATCAACAATGGACTAGAACATTGGTTTTTCAAAACAAGGTTTTTAGGTAAGCATTAACAATGTCATTACCTATTTGTTCATAGGTTCATCTCAAATCTATCTTTTAACCAAAATAATTTAGCCAAAATTCGGATTTGTTCTACAAGTGGGTTTTAGTGAAATCTTAATGAATATGAACCTAAGGAATCATAGTAAAATAACCATGTCAACCCACATTCCTATTAAGGTTTAATTCAATTTCAATTTTAAAAATCCCCAATTATGAAAGGATGAACCCTAGAACAAAATAGATGAAATTGAAAGAAAATAATTACAATTAATTGATGTTAGATGAAGGATGAGTGAATCCCACAACTTGGAATCAATTAATTTGAGTGATTCAATGTTTTGGAAGCTTCAACAATGGTGGAAAAAGGGTAAACCGTCGGCTGTGTGTTTTTGGGAGAGAGAGATAGTGGTTTGAAAAGAATAAAATAATCAAACTGGCGCTCTGACAAACTTTACTGCCCGCGGTACCTTATCGTTAAGGAACCGCGGGTTTAAGCCGCCTAGATAAAGAACCGCCTACAGAGGCATGGTTTTATTAATGAAAAATGCCAAATTTTAAAAACTAAGTTTTTCTAAGATACTTAAAAATATATCATGAACCTTTTAGAATAACATTGGATCATCAAAGCACTAGGCAATATGTCTTAATGAAGGATTACGAGTTGAATCAAGATCGAAAAGAACCGAAACGGACAAACGACTACTCGTAGCAAAACGGCAAAGTGGAGAGAAGTCAAGGGAAGTGAATCAAGACTAGGACCAATGCTCAAGGGATTAATGACAATCTTTAAATAGTGGTAACGAAGAGCTTGTGTCATATATAGTGGTTTAAGACGTGCCTTTCCGGCGAAACATTAAACGACTTTGGTAATGAATAAACACAAAGCAATTATTCAAGTATAGACTAAGATCACTTTCAATAATAGTCTTAGTCTAAACCAAAATATGAGCAAGGTATTAATTCACTTTCTCTCCCACAAAGGGCCTACTAACCGTATGGGTGCAAACCATGGAAATCATGCTTGATACTTTAAGCTACTACTAACTCACTCTACATCACCATAGTGAGTCAAGTATCCAAGAAATGACGGTTTGAGAGGATAAAAGAAAAGAATCACAAATCACAAACAAATGTGAAGGCAAGGATGCCAATAACAAGCACATAGTCAAGTAATGATCAAAAGAATGATCAAAGGGCATGTGGAAGAACGAAAGCGTACCTTGGCCACAAAGAGCAATCCATCAAGGAATCAATGCTATGCCCAACAATGACTATGATGAGTACTTAGTCTTCAAGGACTAGTATCATTCCCAATCATCTTGGTATCATCATTCAAAGATGTTAAAGATCAATGAAGATGAGTCTTCTACAAGTGCAAGTAACTCAATCCACAACCAATTAAGTGATTGATCTTCATGAGTACCTACACAAAGCAAGATGCAAACTAGTAGATGCATTTCAAGAGTAGATCTAAAATGCATAAAGACTACTAATCTTAAGTGGGATGAAATATTATCAATTAAAAGACCTATTTTACAAAAACAAAATAGTTTTGACCAAAGAGAAACTTTAGTACAACTAGACCTTCTAATTTGAGGAGACAATGAATCGATCCAAGTTTCAAAGTACAATATACTTCAAAGATCTTGAGTGACCATCGCTCTAATACCAATTGTAGAAACTAGAAGGGGGGGGGGGGGGGGGGGTTGAATAGTTTCTCTTCGATTGGCAACAAAATTAAAATTACTTTCAATTTGGTTTGTATCAAAACTATCTTTTGCTTGAAGCTAAGTTGCATAATGATTAGGTTCAATTCAAATGCACTAGCAAAGATAATAGGTAAGTGTAATGATAATGAAATAAGTAAAGAGTAACGAAGGAGACAACCTAGTGGGAAGACACCAAGATTTATAGTGGTTCGACAACAAGGCTCTATCCTCGTTTCTACTCCACTCCTCGAGTACACCTACTCGAGATTTCCACTATATCCACAAGCTCCCTTCTTGGCGGAGAAAACCTTACATCGTCGCTTACATTATTTTCCGACACTAAGCTAAATTTTGAGACCTAATCTTTAGCTAGGACCAATCTACACAACGTTGCCTACTTTACAATTTAACGACACAAGGCTAGATGTCGAGTTCTAATCTTAAGGTAGAACCAATCTTCACGACGTTGCCTACTTCACCATTTTACGACACAAGGCTAGATATCTAGTTCTAATCCAAAGCTAGAACCAATCTTCATGACTCTTCACTTTGAAGCTAAGTGAGAACTTCACTCAACACAACTACTAATCACTTTCAAGTTTAGTGAGAACTCACAAGACACAACCGAATCACTTTATAGTTTAGTGAGAACTACTAATCAAATCTATTACAAATCAACTAGACTTATCCAAGTACACACATGTAACTTGGATTTACACAACACAAATCCAAGCAAACACATATGCAATGGATGTACACAACAAATCCAAGTATTCACAAATAACTTGGATGAACACAACTAGTCCAAGTATTCATAAATACAATGGATTGACATAAAACAAAAAGCGTATCATGATGAATATGACTAGCTCATAGATTCATCTTTATCACAACACTAGTGAGTGAGTGATCTTCTCATTGGACAAGGTAAAAGAGGGGATCAAGAGGATAATCATATGTAAACATCCTTAACACTTTAAGTGATCATTTACTAATGATTATGCTATAGAAAAGAGAAAGGGGGCTGAGAAAAATGTCTAAGAGGCTTGTTGGAAAATGAGATTTGACCCACTATTTAAAGGAGACAAAGTATAACGGATATATAACGGCTATCTGGGCGCGGTACCTTATCTAGCCCGGCGGTTCCATATCGCTAGGGAACCGCCTAGCTACTTAAGGTACCGCCCCTAGAGTACGCTCCGTTTTTTTGTCTTTTAGTGGGGTAGGAATATCTGAGGTATTTGAAGCCTTCAAAGGATATTCTAATAGCATATGGAATATGCTATTTTCAAATTTTCATTTTCCATTTTAATAAAACATTTTCTAAAAAAGAAAGTTTATTAAAAAGTCTTTTGTCATATTAACAAAAGTGAGTTTTAAGGATAATCATTTTGATGATCACTAAGTTTGATTAAGAAAGGTTAGTGATATGATTATTACCTTGATGATAGTGTTAGTTAAATAATTCGTTTTGTGTTTTACACTAAATGTGTTGTATAGCTTGTTGTGATCAAAACTAAGAAGGATTAGTTAACACTAATAATGTTTTTAGGCATCACTTGCATTAACACATATCTTTCTTTGTTCATTTCATTTCATACTTTAAGGTTGAATAACCCTAATACCATTATTGGGTATTCGTATATCTTTGATATATTAAAGTTTACGTTTGATCTTAATATTTGTTCTTGTGCTAAACACTATATTCCGCATCTTGTTTAGTTACTTTGTGTATTGCAAAGTTTCTCTAGTGTTAGATTGAATTCATTCTTTCTATCATAACCCTTAAACAAGCTAAGGTTTAAGATCTGAGTTTGGGATCAATAAGTGGTATCAGAGCTTGTTGAGAAACTTTGATTAAACCAAGAACAAAACACTCATCACCACCAGTACCAACCATGTCTTCAGACTCTCACTCATCCTCAAAGAACAATGCTCTCAAACTTCCCATTCTGGATCCTGAAAACTTTGAAATATGGGAATTCAGGATTCAACAATACCTCAAGATGGAACACTATGTTCTATGGGAGGTCATAGAACTGGGTGATCAGTTTCCCAAAACAGTTGCATTTGAAGACCCTAAGAACAAAGATAAGTCAGAAGTTGGTGAAAGTTCCAAAGGGTATAAAACTAAGTTTGCTGTTGTTGCAGACAAAGAGATTCAGGCAAGAAGGCATGATGTCAGAGCTCACAGCTCTTTGCTGTTGGCTCTACCTGATATACATCAGCTAAGGTTCAGGAAGTACAAGACTGCTAAGGAACTTTGGGAAGCAATAGGCAACACATTTGGAGGGAATGAGGCCACAAAGAAGAAGAAAAAGAATCAGATGCTTGACCAGTTTGCTTCTTTCAAAGCAAATGGTGATGAAGCAATTGGTTCTATCTACAATAGGCTTCAAGATATGGTTGCTCAACTGGAATTATTTGACATAGAGGTGTCAAGAGAACAGGTGAATACAAGATTCCTCATCAGCCTTCAAAAAGAATGGTTTGTTTATAAAGCCATTTTGCAAAATAGAGATGACATTGATGATAAAAACACTGATGATATCTACAATAACCTCGAAGTTTTTGAGCCAGTAGTCAATGAGATGAAGTCATCATGAACCATCCCCATTAATTCAAGTGGATCTGCTGATTCCCCCTGCTAATATGGCCTTTATATCTCACAGTAGTGGAATCTCCAAAGGCAGTGGGATTGAAGTTTCCCCTGCTACCCATTCCCCTTCTTCAAGATCTGGACTATCTAATGATGAAGAAAGGCCTGCAACATTCAGTCTTGATACTGCTTGTGCTTTCATAGCATCTCAAGGATCTCAAGGGTCTATTGTGTTACATGAATATCTGAATCAAACTAGTAAGCAAGGACTGGAGGAGATGGACATCAAGTGGAACATGGCTCTACTCAACATGAGAGCCAACAGATTTTACAAGAAGTATAGGAAGAAGATTTCCATCAACCCTTCTGATGTAGCTGGATTTGACAAATCAAAGGTGGAATGCCACAACTGTGGCAAGAAAGGCCACTTTGCTAGAGAGTGCAGAGGACCAATGAATGGAAACAGCTATAGGAAGGAAAACAAGGATGAGGATTCTGGGGCTAAGGCTATGGTATCCATGCAAGGGATAAATGGAGCAGGTGGATGGGACTGGAGTGCTATGACAGAGAGATTTGAAAGGAATCAAGCCCTAGTTGCTGAAGAGCAAGAGGAAGATTTTGCTCTTATGGCCATGTCAACATCTAGTTCAGACAATGATGTATATGATGATTCATATTGTACTAAAGCTTGTAAAAAAAATACTGAGTCATTGAATGATCAAATAAGAAAGCTAAAAGTTGATTACATTAATTGTGATAATGATTTAGATAACTACAAACGTGTTCTAGAACAGTTAGAGTCCACTATAAGAGAATATAAGCAAACAGAAAATGATTATAGAGATCACATTGACATATTAGAAAGAGATGCTAGAGAAAAAGATGATTCCATTAAGGAATTAACGACTGAATTAGAAGTCTTTAGATCTAACAAGAAGATAGATGAACAAACTATTGAAAATTTTGGAAAAGCTTCTAAAGATCTCACTAAGGCAGTTGAAATTGGACAATCTCCAAGGGACAAAACAGGTTTTGGGATCAAAAATGAACATGCTGCTATTCCACCACCACCTGCTAATATACATGGACCCATTCCTAGGAAAGATCTTTCTTGGACTGGTCTCCCTTGTTTTAAAAAGCAGGAGGACATTGAGTTTGACCTAAATGCATAAATACCAAAGAATCTAGAAATAGAGGAACCTTTAGTGAAAACCAGTGCTGTTAGGGATTTTGAAAAAGAACAAATTGCTTTAAAACAGTGGAAAATAGATAACCCTGTTCTCTTTTCAAGAGAAGGACTATTTTGAAGTGACTCCAGTTCTAAAAGTAGTTCATCTAGAACCTCTAGCAGATCTGAATCAGGATCAAAACCTCTTAAAACTGTTGTTAAATATGCTGGCATGTATAGGTCTATTAGAGGTAATGAGAGGAATTGGAACAACCAAAATTCTCATCAATTAGGAGAAGACTTTGTGAAGAACACCAAACCTTGTTTCACTTGTGGCAGTTTTGATCACATTTATCAAGACTGTCAAGCACCAATGAAAATGGTGGTTGCAAATCCTTTAAAGGAAATGCAACCACAAGCCATTCTATTGAATGCAGGGGCAAAATCTTTTTCCCCTGCTAAATATGTTGCCCCTGCTTTAAGAAATAAGGTGTCTGAAAAGTATGTAGTTCCTACACTAAGAAAGGTGACTTATGCATGTCCCAAATCTAGTTCTTATGTGACTAAACCAGAACCTCATACTGTATGTAAAGCTGCCTATAGACCCTAACAATGCACCTATAGAGGCCAAAACAAAAGATGGGTTCCCTCTGCTAAGCATAGGGATTCCCCTGCTAAGTCTAGGGTATCCCACTGGCAAAGTTTTGCCCTCTAGAAACATGGGAAGATGGGGAAAAGCTGTGAAAGCCTCAGCTCGTTGGGTTTGGGTACACAAAAGGGGTACTCAATCCAATGGTGTATCTCTAGTCTTTGACAAATTATCTTACATTGATACACGAGGTAGATCCAAGTCAGTAATGGCTTGGGTCCCCAAGAGAAACTAATTTGTTTTTATTTTTGCAGATGACAAAGCAGACCAGGAATGATAAAGCCTATTGGGATAGTGGATTGTAGAAACTAGAAGGGGGGGGGGGGGGGTGAATAGTTTCTTAAATATTCTTGTTAAAGTTTGGTTTTAAATAATCCTTTTTAAAAAACTTAAGCTTGAGTATTTATGTGAAACCTTCTTATACACAATATGAACAAGGTATAGTGCAACTAACTAATAATCACAGGTATAAAGAATATTAAATGTAACTAAACTATTAATCACAAGTATAAATAATAAAGAATGTAAAGAGATAAGGGAAGGAAAGATCAAACCAAACACTAAGGATTTATAGTGGTTCGGCAACGAAGCTCACTCATCGTTCCTACTCCACTCCTCGAGTACTCCTTACTCGAGAGTTCACTAATCAACAAGCTCCTTAAGGTGGAGAAACCGTACATAATGTCGCTTAACCAATTTCCAACTCTAAGCTAAAAATCGAGCCCTAATCTTAGATAGGACCAATCTACACCAATATACTTTGAGGACTAAGTATTAACCCTAATACATACACAACTTCCAAATAGACACAACTACTTGGATCTTCATAACAATGACACAACAATGAATAAATAAGTTTTGATCTTCAATGGATCTTTGAGGTAGACACAACACTTCAAAAATGATAGTGTTCTTCTCTTTGCACTTTGAGAGGAAAAGATAGGAGGAGAAAGATTCACTTCTAAACAAGTAGTAATCAAACAAATGATCAAGGATTTGAGTGATTTAAGAAGTATGTAAGAATCTGAAAGTTTATGTGCAAAAGAGGTGGATTGAAAGTCTTAGAATGGTCCACTATTTATAACACAAATGTCCAACGGCTATATCTGCCCGCGGTTCTTTATTGCAGCCCGCGGTTCCTTATCGATAAGGAACCGCCATAGGCGCTAAGGAACCGCCGACGTAGAGTCCGCTCCCTTTTGTCTTTTAGTGGGTTGGATTGAATCTGGGGATTAAAATATCCTGAAAGGATATTCCAAACCAAGATAGAATATGATTTTCAAATTTTAAATTTTCAAATAATTAATTTAATAAAACATTTTCTTAAAAAGAAAGTTTAATAATAAAACTTTGTCACACTTAATAAAAAGTGAGTTTTAAGAAAAGATTAAATCCTTGATCACTTAATTAGTATAATTACTTGTTTGTTCATACCTTAAGTGATAATGGTTGAAATGAAAAATACTTGAACTCAAGAATTCGTTTTTCATTGTTTTCGTAAATGCTTGTTTTTACATATTGTCGTAATCAAAACAAACCGAGACCGAAAAATGCAAGTAACGTTTTTAGGTATCATTGCATTAACAGTATCCCCCTTTTTGATTCCGACAATACATAAACTCAATCATCTAATAAAACAAGATTTTCGAAGACGAGTTTATCATTCCTTCCCTTTTGTCGAAGCAAAAAGGTTGCAAAAGTCTTTGAAGAAGAAAAGAACCGGAATTTGCAAATACTCCCCCTTGGTGCTTACTCCCCTTGCTTGGGGCACCAAGAAATCGAAATATGATGACAAGCTACATAGAAGGGTTAGTAGAAGAGAAGAGACACCCAACAAGATATAACAAAGATCACACAAAAAAATAAGAAACAAAAGATCCAAGAAAAGTCATGTTAAAAGAAAACATGATAAAATATACAAGGAAATAAATCATACAAAGATGTATGAAACACAACCACAAGCCAAAATAAAAAGCATAAATCTAATCAAAGTTAAGCTAGAACTCTAAGATTTTCTTGAACTAGATGTCTTGAAGATAAGCAACCAATGCTTAGATAAAAGACAAGGTAGTGGCGGAAGGACGTGGTGGTGTCTTGGTAGAGATCTCATAGTTGTTGAAAAGAGGAGGTTTAACTAAAAGACTCTTGATGTAATTCAACTCCTCATAGATGTGAGTCATAGAAAGATGTTGATATTTACAACATTGACAATATGTTCCATGATGCATGACATTATCATGTGAAGGAGGTAGAACACTAAAGGCTAGAGGTGGAAGTTAAGAAGTTCCACAATCACCATTCTTAGAAGGAGAAGAGATGGGATTTTGAGTGTTCTTGGGTGAATGAGGTTGAAAGCAATTGGAGAGAATGGAAGAGAATCAAAGCTTTCATTAGGGGAATAAGACATTTTGATTTGAGAAAGAATGCAAAATGCTTAGGGTTATATAGAAAAAGTCCAAGATAATTTAGGGGTGGTCAAAGAGTTGAAACAAAGATTCCAAAAAGTGTTGGAACAAATTTGGAGTTTCAGAAATACCTGAAAATTGAGGTACTGGGCGCGGTTCTTTAGCTCACCCGGCGGTTCGTTATCACTTGGGAACCGCGGTTTCCATAAACCGCCCACAATGGGTTGATTTTGGTGATGAGGGAGGATTTTCCAATTCAGCAAATCCTATTTTTCTAGTCTAACTAATCATGGCGATATGCTAAGAAGCAAAGACAGACAAAGAAAACACACAAGAGCTCACCAAACAAGGTTTTGACCAAAATACATAGATTTTTTAATAAAATCAATGTAGGAGGTGTGTAGAACTAGACACAAGGTCATGACATAATGATCCTCCATAGTTCTCTTTTGTTCTTGCTATATTTAAGATACCCATACATATGAATTATGTAAGCTCATTATGAATAGCAAGAAGCTTTAAAAAACGTTTTTAGATTGAATTAACAATGCAAAAACATATCTCGACCATTTTCACAAAATCTTTGAGAATTTTGAAAAAGAAGAGAAATTTTCCAAAAAGAGTTTATTAAACTTAAAAACTCAAAGAGAGAAAAGACTCAAAAGATAAAATATAATAAGAATGCACAATTAAGGAATATGTTCCATTAAGCCTAGACCTAGACACAAGTAATTAAAAGTTTCCCTCTTAAGTGGCTTAGTGAAGATATCGGCTAATTTTTCTACCGAGGGTACCTTCTCTATCGAAATGTTCCCCTTTTGAACATTATCCCTAAGAAAATGGTGGCGAATCTCTATGTGCTTAGTTCGCGAATGTTACATGGGATTCTTGCTATGGTCTATTGCACCCTTGTTGTCGCACATGATGGGAACATCATCAAGTGAAATCCCGTAATCAACAAGCGCTTGCTTCATCCATAGAGCTTGTTGACAAGTTTCACCGGCACTCACATACTCGGCTTCCGTAGTGGATATAGCAAGAGCGGTTTAGTTCTTGGAGAACCAAGAAGTTAAACAACAACCCATGAAGGTACAAACTCCACTAGTGCTTTTCCGGTCCACATAGTCTCCCGCATGATCCGAGTCCGCGTAGACAATGGTTTCTACGCCGGTCCCTTTAGGATACCATAATCCTAAATGTATAGTGCCCTTAATGTATCAGAAGATACGCTTAACCGCTTCAAGGTGAGAGGTTTTGGGAGCCTCTTGGAAGCGAGCACAAAGGCAAACACTAAACATGATATTCGGTCGACTTGCCGTAAGGTACAACAAACTACCAATCATACCTCTATATTTGGTGTTGTCTACCGACTCACAATCATCATCTACGGTGAGTTTAGTATCCGGGGCCTAAGGGGTCTTCATAGGTCTAGAGTCTTCTAATCCAAATTTCTTTAGCATTTCTTTAACATACTTGGATTGATTAAAGAAAATACCATCGTCCATTTGTTTAATTTGGAGTCCTAAAAAGAAGTTCAGTTCTCCCATCATACTCATTTCAAACTCGTCATGCATGATTTTGGCAAAGTCATCACACAATGATTGACAAGTTGAACCAAATATAATGTCATCAACATATATTTGTACGATAATGAGGTGAGAACCTTTCTTCTTTGTAAAGAGTGTATTGTCTATCATCCCCATGGTATACTCATGTTTTACAAGAAACGCTTTAAGTCTATCATACCAAGCTTTGGGTGCTTGTTTAAGACCATAAAGAGCTTTCTTAAGCTTGTAGACATGATCCGGTTTCTCAAAATCAATGAAGTCGGGAGGTTGAGCCACATATACCTCCTCATTGATCAAACCGTTAAGAAATGCACTCTTTACATCCCTTTTTTGAAGCTTAAAGTCTAAAGCACAAGCGTAAGCTAAGAGGATTCTAATGGATTCTAATCTAGCTACGGGTGCGTATGTCTCATCATAATCAATACCTTCTTGTTGATTATAGCCTTGAGCTACAAGTCTAGCCTTGTTACGAGATACAACACCATTCTCATCTAACTTATTCCTATATACCCATTTGGTTCTTATGATGGTCGAACTTCTAGGCGGAGGAACAAGTTCCCAAACGTCATTAGCAATAAATTGAATCAATTCTTCTTGTATAGCAATGACCCAATTCTCATCCATCAAATATTCTTTAACATTCTTTTGTTCAATCAATGAGACGAAACAAAAGAAGTTACTTTGATTTTGGACTTGAGATCTTAGGGTCCTTTGATTTAATTCGCCTATGACGTTATCAAGAGCATGATCCTTAGACTCCTTAATGTTTACTCCCTTTTCAACACTAAGGTCTTCAACTCCTATGTTTCTAACATCTTTGGCATTAACTATGTATATTTCATCTAAGTCATCATCTACCAAAGGTGGTGTCTTAGATGAAGGTTGGGTTTCATCTAATGTCACGATAAGTGATTCTTCAATTACACCCGTGGTTCTAGTGAGGACTATGTAGGCTTTGCTAGTTTGAGAATAACCTAAAAAGATACCTTCGTAAGACTTTGGGTCAAACTTAGTAAGGTAGTCTTTGGTGTTGAAAATGAAGCACTTGCTTCCAAACACCCTAAAGTATTCCAATGAGGGCTTCTTACCTTTAAAAATCTCATAGGGGGTCATTCCTAGAAAAGGTCGAATAAGAATTCGGTTGAGAATGTAAGTCGATGTGTCCACGACATTGCACCAAAAAAATTTAGGCAAGGATTGCTCATTTAACATCGTCCTACTCATCTCTTGGATGGTCCTATTCTTCCTTTCGACTACCCCATTTAATTGTGGAGTGCGAGGAGCCGAGAAGTTATGGGTAATACCATGAGCTTCACAAAAGGCACCAAATTGCACTTCATTATCAAATTCCCTACCCTGATCCGTCCTAATAGAGACAATTGAACATCCTAGTTGCTTTTGAATTCTTCGACTAAAGGTTTCGAAGTGATCGAAAGCTTCATTCTTAGATGCCAAAAATCTAGTCCAAGTGAATCTAGAGTAGTCGTCAACTATAACTAGGGTATAAAGGTTACCTCCATAACTCCGTATGGCGGAAGGTCCAAAGAGATCCATATGTAGGAGCTCTAAACACCGAGAGGTCGAAACCAAATTCTTGGCTTTGTGAATTGAGTGAACTTGCTTCCCAATTTTGCAAGCATCACAAAAGTGACTATCAAACTTCATCTTGGGGAGGTGTCTTACCAACTCCTTAGAGACTAAAGATTGAATTAAACGCATATTAGCGTGACCTAATCTCCTATGTCAAAGAGTAGAAATATCATCTAAAGTCGCTAGACATAAGTTGTCCTTTGACTTCCTATTAACCTTCCTGACATAAATCCCATGCATTCTAACACCTTTTCCAATGACTTTTCCATCTTTTACGATTTCACTATCATATTCCGAAAAGATGACCTTACATTATTGTCACAAATTTGACCTATACTTAGAAGGTTAAAACCTAAGTTATCTACATGCTCTACATTTTCTATAGTCATAGAGTCAAGAGAGACCGTACCTTTGCCAATGATATTACCACGTCTATTACTAGCGAATGTAACGTTACCTTCATCATATGCTTTGTAGTGTGAGAACAAACTTCGATTACCCGTTATGTGTTTAGAACAACCACTATCCTTAATCCACTCGTCGGTCTCTAGATCGATTCCCAAGCATATCTCTTTAGAAGTGTGAGCCATGAGACACTTTTCATCTTTGGGGTTGTCATCAACATCTTCACCGCTATCGCTCCATGAACCTCCAACGAACGCCGTGTGGTTCTTGTCGCGTGAAGGCTTAGAACAATCACCAATGAAATGATTTGGATCACCACATCTAAAACATTTCCTATCCCCTTTATCGTCTTTGGAAAATCGGCTTTGGAGAAGGGTTTCTTGTCGTTGTTTGGTTGCTTCACGTATTGACCTCGTCTTTTGAAGAACTTCTTAAAGTCTCTAACCGCCAAGGCATATTCCTCATCATCACTATCCGAGTAACTTTCATGATCACTTTGTGCCTTCTTGGCTTTGAGTGCAAGAGACTTTTTTTCACTCTTAGTTTTCACCATTTCCGAGTCCTTCAAAATTATCATCTCATGAACCTTCAAGTTACCAATGAGTTAATCGAGTGATAATTTGGCGAGATTCTTTGACTCTTCAGTCTCCGTTACTTTAGCTCTCCATTTTGGATGCAACGCCCTAAGAAACTTCCTAACATTGTTCTTGCTAGAAAAACATTCATCAAGTGCTTTTAGACTAGTAATAATAGTGTTAAATCTAGCAAATGCACTATCTATGGTTTCATCTTCTAAGATAACAAATTGTTCATATTGTTGAACAAGAAGATCGATTTTACTTTCTTTGACTTGGCTATTACCTTGGTGGGTTACTAAAAGAGTATTCCAAATGTCTTTAGCGGTTTCACACATAAAAATCCTTTCGTACTCTTTCTTTGGTAAAGCATTATAAATCACCATCTTAGCCTCATTATTTTTAGCAAGTTTTCTTTTAGTATCATCATTAGCTTTATCAAAAGTAACTATCTCCTTACTTTTACAAACTTCATTATATTGAAATGGTAAAAAGTCACCATTGGTAATAACATGCCAAAGATCTAAATCTTTTGATTTCACATAAGTCTCAAACCTATTTTTCCAATAAATAAAACTATCGGTTTCAAAAATAGATGGTCTTTGCATGGATTGCCCTTCTAGATACTTGTTGGAATCCATAGACCGATTTAAGTTTTAAAATACAATATATTTTAAAAAGCCTTGAGCAACCACTCTCTGATACCAATTGTAGAAACTAGAAAGGGGGTTGAATAGTTTCTTAAATTTGCTTGTTAAAGTTTGGTTTAAAAAAAATCCTTTTTCAAAAATTTAAGCTTGAGTATTTATGTGAAACTTTCTTATACAAAATATGAACAAGGTATAGTGCAACTAACTAATAATCACAAGTATAAAGAATATTGAATGTAACTAAACTATTAATCACAAGTATAAATAATAAAGAATGTAAAGAGATAAGGGAAGGAAAGATCAAACCAAACACCAAGGATTTATAGTGGTTCGGCAACGAAGCTCACTCCTCGTTCCTACTCCACTCCTCGAGTACTCCTTACTCGAGAGTTCACTAATCAACAAGCTCCTTAAGGTGGAGAAACCGTACACAACGTCGCTTAACCAATTTCCGACTATAAGCTAAAAGTCGAGCCCTAATCTTAGATAGGACCAATCTACACCAATATACTTTGAGGACTAAATATTAACCCTAATATATACACAACTTCCAAATAGACACAACTACTTGAATCTTCACAACAATGACACAAAAATGAATAAATAAGTTTTGATCTTCAATGGATCTTTGAGGTAGACACAACACTTCCACAATGATAGTGCTCTTCTCTTTGCACTTTGAGAGGAAAAGATGGGAGGAGAAATATTCACTTCTAAACAAGTAGTAATCAAACAAATGATCAAGGATTTGAGTGATTTAAGAAGTATGTAAGAATCTGAAAGTTTATGTGCAAAAGAGGTGGATTGAAAGTCTGAGAAATGGTCCACTATTTATAAGACAAATGTCCAACGGCTATATCTGCCCGCGGTTCTTTATTGCAGCCCACGGTTCCTTATCGATAAGGAACCGCCATAGGCGCTAAGGAACCGCCGGCGTAGAGTCCGCTCCCTTTCGTCTTTTAGTGGGTTGGATCGAATCTGAGGATTAAAATATCCTGAAAGGATATTCCAAACCAAGATAGAATATGCCATTTTTAAATTTCAAATTTGTAAATAATTAATTTAATAAAACATTTTATTAAAAAGAAAGTTTAATAATAAAACTTTGTCACACTTAATAAAAAGTAAGTTTTAAGAAAAGATTAAATCCTTGATCACTTAATTAGTTTAATTACTTGTTTGTTCATACCTTAAGTGATATTGGTTGAAATGAAAAATACTTGAACTCAAGAATTCGTTTTTCATTGTTTTCGTAAATGCTTGTTTTTACATATTGTCGTAATCAAAACAAAGCGAGAGCGAAAAATGCAAGTAACGTTTTTAGGCATCATTGCATTAACATGGATGTTCAAGGAGTATGACTGGGCATAAATCTTATTGGTCTAACTTTGTTCCCCTGCATGACAATGATGGTGTCTCATTTGGAGATAGGCATGGGACAGTTACACGAAAAGGGACCATTGTTACTAATGGAATGACATTTGATAATGTTTACTTGGTGAAAGAGAAAAACTTCAATCTCTTTAGTGTGTCCCAGATGACTGACAACAAGAATTTTGTCCTCTTTACTGATACTGAGTGTCTAGTTTTGGGAAAGGAGTTTGTTTTGCCACCAGACACTCCTATTGTGCTCAGAACCCCAAGACAGAAGAACATGTACACCATTGATTTAAAGGACATCAGTCTTCAAGACAATGAAAACTGTTTCATTACCAAAGAATCAATTGATGAATGTAAGAAATGGCATAGAAGACTGGGTCATCTTAACTACAAGAACATGAACAAACTGATAAAGTTAAATCTTGTTCATGGTCTCCCTTCCAAGACCTTTGCCAATGATCATACTTGTGTTGCCTGTCTGAAAGGGAAGCAACACAAAGCCTCTTGCAAGTCAAAAACAAGTCTGTCCACCACCAAGCCATTGGAAATGCTGCACATGGACCTGTTTGGTCCCACCTCTATGGCAAGCATAAAGAAGAAACGGTACTGCCTAGTGATTACTGATGATTTTTCAAGGTTCACATGGACATTCTTTCTGTTTGAAAAGAGTGACACAACAGGTGTACTCAAAGACTTTATTAATCAGATTGAACTTTCCAAAACCATGAAGATGGTGACCATTAGATCAAACAATGGTGGTGAGTTCAGAAACAAGGAGCTAGACACTTTCTACCCAAACAAAGGAATAAGGAGGGAATACAATATCACAAGAACACCTCAACAAAATAGAGTTACAGAAAGAAGAAACAGGACACTTATTGAAGCTACAAGGACCATGTTGTCTGATTCCAAGCTTCCAGTTATCTTTTGGGCTGAAGCTGTAGCCACGGCTTGTTATGTTCAAAACAGGGCCTTGGTGGTAAAGGCACACAACAAGACCCCTTATCAGCTGTTCAATTGCAGACCCCCTTTGATTGACTTTTTTAGACCATTTGGATGTCATGTGATCATCCTGAACACTATTGACAATTTAGGTAAATTCAATGAAAAAGGGGATGATGGGTATTTTATAGGTTATTGATTGAACAGCAAGGGATATAGGGTCTTCAACAAGAAGACAAGGAAAGTGACAGAAAATCTCCATGTAAATTTTCTTGAAGACAAGCCTGAAGATGTACAAACATGTCCTGATTGGTTCTTTGACATCGAAGTACTTTCTAAATCAATGAATTATGTGCCTGTTGCTTTGGAGAATACTAACATTTCAGGTATAAAAGAACCAACAACTTTGGAGAAGCCACGAATAAGGTACATGACTGTACCTTCATTGTTTCCCATTGATGACGTTGCTGCAGAAATGGATGAAGAAGATGACATATCTCAAAGGAAGGAGCAGCCAATCCCTTCCCCTGCTAAGTCAAGTCCTGAAAGTAGTGGAATCCTGGATTCCCCTGTTGGACCAAATGTTTTCCCTGCTGCGAAAGAACCAGTTGTAAATGATGTAAATGATGAAGAAAGAGAATCCCCACTCATTTCTACATCTTCACCAATCACTTTATCAAGCAGTGGAAGCAGAATCATTAGGCATGGAGGTCCAAGTTATTCAGAGCTGCATTCAGCTCACCAGTATCCATTCCTCAGTCATGCAGTATCCTTTGGAAGCTCCTTTGAGGATTTCTTTCCCAATCAAGATAGCACAATAGATCCTTACTTGGGAAATGATGAAACAGAGGTAATCATGAGCATGCAGCCTACCTATAGAATCAATAAAGATCACCCCCAGTCTCAAATCATAGGTGACCTTCATACTCCCAGATAAACAAGGTATTCAGCAAAGGAACACAACTTCATTGCCAACATCACTATGAAGTCCAACCATGAAAATATGCAATGCTGTCTATTTACTGCCTGTTTGTCACAAGAAGAGCCAAACAAGATTTTTCAAGCTCTCAATGATCCAAGCTGGGTTGAAGCTATGCAAGAAGAACTCTTGCAATTTGACATCCAAGAAGTATGGATTCTGGTAGATTGTCTAAAATCGGAAAGACCCATTGGGACAAAGTGGGTGCTCAGGAAGAAAAAGGATGAGAGGGGCATTGTAGTCAGAAACAAAGCCAGGCTGGTAGCACAGGGGATATACTCAGGAAGAAGGTATTCACTATGATGAGGTCTTTGCTCCAGTTGCCAGAATTGAAGCCATCAGATTGTTTCTGGCTTATGCTTCATTCATAGACTTCATAGTATATCAAATGGATGTTAAGAGTGCCTTTTTATATGGCACCATTAATGAAGAAGTTTATGTGATGCAACCTCCAGGGTTTGAAGATCCAGAACACCCAAACAAGGTTTACGAAGTGAAGAAGGTTATGTATGGACTTCATCAAGCTCCTAAGGCCTGGTATGGAACTCTCTCTAAATACCTGTTGGATAATGGCTTCAACAGGGGGAAAATTGACCAGACCCTGTTTATTAAGAAACAGAAGGGTGACTTTCTTTTGGTGCAAGTATATGTGGATGACATCATCTTTGGATCCACAACTCTCTGCTTAGCAAAGAGTTTGCCAAGTTGATTTAAGATAAATTCCAAATGAGTGCAATAGGTGAAGTCAACTTCTTTTTAAGGTTACAAGTTCAATAGAGGAAAGATGGGATCTTTATCTCACAAGACAAGTATGTTGCTGAAATTGTGAAGAAGTTTGGAATGTGTGAAGGAAAGAAATTCTCCACTCCCATGGATAAGGAGCATCCTTGGGGAAAAGATGGCCCAGGGAAGCCTATTGATGTCAGGAAATATAGGTCCATGATTAGATCTCTCATGTACCTTACAGCTTCAAGACCTGGCATCATGTTTGTAGTCTACTTATGTGCAAGATACCAAGTGACACCCACAGAGTGTCATCAGTTTCTTGTGAAGAGAATCTTTAGGTATTTGAAGTGTCATCCAACTTTAGGACTTTGGTATCCGAAGGAGTCACCATTTGAGCTAGTGTCCTATTCAGATAATGACTATGCTGGTGACAACAATGATAGGAAGTCTACAACAGGTGGATGTCAGTTTTTGGAAGCAGGCTTATATATTGGCAGTGTAAAAAGCAGACTATTCTGGCCACTTCCACAACTGAAGTTGAATATGTAGCAGCTGTTGCATGCTGTGGACAAGTTCTTTGGGTTCAGAACCAACTGCTTGATTATGGGTATAATTTTTTAAAACCAAGATATTCATTGACAATAACAACACCATTTGCATTATTAAAAATCCTGTTTTTCATAGCAAGACTAAACATATTGAAATCAGACATCATTTCATTAGAGATTGTTTTGAAAAAGGATTAATTGTCCCAGAGGAAATTGATACAGAACTTTATGTTGCTGATCTTTTGACAAAAGCTTTTGATGTAGGGAGGTTTTAGTAATTGCTTACAAGTATTGGAATGATCACTCCTTAAAATTTGAGGTCTGACTTGTCTTGTGTATTTAGGATTGTATTATTGTTGTTGTTGTACATGTGTTAGTCACTTTTTCCATTATTTTTCGTTCCACTGCTTTTGAACAAAGTTTCCACTACTGGGGTTAATCCCCCTGCTACGGTACTTTTCCCTGCTTGGAGTTTTTCTCTTAGTTGGGTTTGTTCTTTTTAAGTGGTTATATGTGGTTTTAGACTAACAATGCAGAGATCTCAATGGAGCATACTATATTATGGGAGAATCAGGTATATGCTCTATGTTTTAGGGGAGGTTAGGTCACACCTTTAGGACTTAAGGTATACTTAGGATACTCATATATGATTCTAGATCACATCCACTGTGAGTAGGGGTTTGGGACAATGAAGACTTGTTGCAAAGCCTATTGGAGTTCTGAAACCTTGAGGCACTGTAATGTGTACTCAAAATTCTTTATTGAGCAGCTTGCTGCCTAATTTAAGATTTTTAGTACATATTCCCAAGACCAACTAACCATAGCAAGGAAATGGTAGGGATGGAGTCTGGGGTATGCTTATTTTATTGGGTTGAACAGGTGCAGAGTTGCTTATGTGTTAACTTTTTCTATTTGTAACTTTGCTGAATGGAGGACTCTTGAGTTTCTATGTATCTAACTTGTTTTTACAAGGGTGTGCATTAGAGCAGAGTTGTTTAGCATTGATCTATTCAGGTTAAGTCTAATTCCCTTAGGAAAGTTTCCCCTGTTTAATTTTTGATACCCCTGCTAATACAACTTTCCCCTGCTTTGCAAAACATTCCCATGTTTGACCATTGACCAACAATACCGTTGCCCTGCTTATAGCCGTTGGGCCTGCTTGCTAACTTTTTGGTTAGGGAATATTTTATTTTTTTCAAAAGATATTTAAGGCACTTTCTTCGCTAATTGGTAACCTTTTTATTATTATTTCAAATAAATTACTTTCTTAGCAAGATTTATTTCTGATCTTTTTGCAAATTGATAATTTGGTCCAATCACAGCTCTTCAATTCACCTATATAAACTCAATTCTCTTAACCAGCAGGCCTAACTCTCTCTATCGATCAAATCCCACTACTTTTTCACAAACATAAACCTTTTTAATTATTAACATGTCTTCCACGACTCTCAAAATTGATCCTAACCATAATCAAATTGCTCTTTTATCTCAAAATCCTGTTGAATTCATTGATGTTGTTGCTTACCTTAAATCTTGCTATTTTAGGTTAGCTCTTGTAATCAGTCCTAGAATATACACCTCACACATCTAACAGTTTTGGTCTAATGCCAAGACTGAAACTGTAGATGGTGAGGTAACAATTAAGAGCCTGGTTGATGGTCATCCCAAGGTGGTTACACTTGCCTCTATTCGAGACAAATTAGTCTTGGATGATGAGGGTGGGGTGGTTGCCTTACCAGAGGCTAAAATGTTTGAGGGTATCACAAACTTGGGGTACAACATTTCTGCTGATAAAAAATGTAAGTTTGCTAAAGGTCAGTTTGCACCTCATTGGAAGTTTTTAATTCACACTATTTTGCAATGCTTATCATCAAAAACTACAGCTTTTAATGAATTTGGGAGTCAAGTTGCTTCTGCCCTGATTTGCTTGGCAACAGGGCGAAAATATTGTTTTTCTCAAATGATTCTTGAAGGTATGGTCAAAAATGTTACAAGCCATTCAAAATTTTGTATGTATCCAAGGTTTATAGAAATTTTGTTGGATATGAGGCAACATGGTAAAATTAGTCGCAAGGACTATTTTGAAGCTAACCCCCATACAACCAAATTGTTCACCACTCTTGCAGCACCTACCATACAATTTTCTGGCAGGGCAGTTCCCCTTACACAAACCATGATGGACCAGATCAGAAGAGAAGCTGCTTCCAAACTAAGAGCAGCCCAAACCACTCTTGCTGATGCCCCTGCTAGTGATGCCCCTGCCAGCCAACTACCCCCTGCCAACCAACAACAAGAAAGGAGAACCAAAACCAGGTTTGCTGGGTCTCCCTTGCCTGGTGAACCTTCACATGTTGCAGAGAGGAGAGTCTCCAAAAGGTCGGAGCACACTGGGGGTTTAGCTACCACTACTGTCTCATCCCCAAGGGATGGGCAGGATAGTGACACCATAAGTAAGTCCTCTCCCTCACTCAGTGATACCCAAAGAGGGGAGCAATCTCTTCCTAGGGTTGAGAGCAGACTGAAACCACTATCCATCATGGAATTGACGACTATGTGCATTAGCTTGCAAGAGCAAAATGCACAACTGGTACAAATTGTCAAAAAGCAAGGTCTGACTATTAATAATTTGGAGAACAGACTTGCTACCCTTGAGGGGAGGAGAAGACCAAAGCTAATTGTTTCTACAGATGAGGATGCTTCTAAAGGGGAGGAAGTTCCTCAAACCGATGAGTCTACTCAGTGGTATGCATTTCCTAGTGGTCAGGATCTAGGACAAGAGAAGGTGGCAAGTGATGAGAAAGGGAGTGATAAGGGGAGTGCCACAAAAGATATAGCCCAAGCCTTGTTGAATATGGGCAATCATAAAGAAGCCCCTGCTTCTACAAAAGTTTCCCCTGCTACAATTGACCCCCCTACTGTAAGTCCTTCCCCTGTTAAACCAGTTACTCAAACATTTGCTAGGAATAAAAGAAGGCAACCAGCTTAGAAGGGGATAAAGATTGGAGAACATGCTCCCAATGCAAAACCAGCAGTGGATCCAAAAGACAAAGGAAAGGGGAAGATGATTGAACAGCCCAAGAGGAAGTACAAGCACAAAACACCTGAATAACTGAGGGCTCAAAAGGAACATGATGAACATGTGGCTCTAAGAGTACATGAAGAAGAGCTACACATGCAAGAACAAAGAATGAAACAGATGAGAAAGGGAGCACGACTGGAGCAGGAACAGGTACAAATGAGGCCCAGAGAAATGCTTTAACAGGTTGAAATCATGCATAGAGAGATGGATGATAGAGTACCTCATGTTAAAGAATTTCTGGAACAATGGGACAAGGAGTTGGTAAATGCTCCTTTGGAAGAAAGGTATGAACTGCTTCTTCTGGTCTTCAATTTTGTAAAACCCGTAAAAATAAGGTCATCATTCTTTTCTCGAGTTTTAATTAAATTTTATTTTTATTATTTTCATATACTTATTGAAAATGATTTATTCGGATTTATATAATTTTTTAATTATTTTTCCGAATTTATTTAAGTCATGAAAATTGATTTATATGCTCTCTCGTATAAATTTTATAAATAAGTGACGGATCGATGAAACGAGAACCGAAGGCGATATATTTCGACTTTATTTAGTAAAAAAAATATTTTTATAAATTTCGTATTTACGTAAATAAATTTGCACCGAATAGGATTTACTTGCGTTTTTAAGAAATCGAGTCGGACTAACAATAGATGCATTTATATTTGGGCTTTAGTTGATTAAGTAATAAGAGTTTAGTTATGGGCCAAGCCCACTTTCCTTCCCCTCTCTTTTGAACCTCACCAAAACACAAACATAGATACAACAGTCATTTTTTTATACCAAAAATACGATCACTTCCTATGTGTCTCTCAAAACCCACGAACCACCATCATCATACACCTCCATTTTCTGTTTTCTTTATCAAATACTCAATTAAAACACACTACAATCGTCCTTGGTAAGTTCTTATCATAAACCCATTACTTATTTGCTTATGCAATTGATTTTTAGAAAATCATAAAATTTAAGAATTTGTGTTCTTGCAAGTTTGATCATGGGATTAGACATGCAATAGGTTAATTAGTATTTAGGCATATAGAATTGCTAGAAAAATTGGCCAACTTCACTCTTGGTGGCTTGTTTGTGTCGCGGCCAAACATGATCCCACATGGATCATGTGGTGGTTTGTGAGTGTTTGGTTATTGTGATTAGCTTTGTTGTTATGATCATTGTTCTTGGATGAATTTTGATTTTGACCATGCTTGTTATAGGAATTTAATGTATTGATTAAGATTGATGTTAGTAATGAGGATTTTGATTGTTTGGAGTGGAATTGAGATTGTTTGGTTAAGTTATTATGATGCCCAAATTCGGACAGCAGATATGTGAGCCTAAAACTCACATATTTTCTACTGTAATCTGAACATTTTATAACTTAAATGAGTTAGTTAGGCCTTTTACATGTTAGTGACGAGTTGGATAGGCACACAACTCCTCTGGATGAGGAAGTTATGGTCAATTTAAGTTAGAAAGTCAATTCCGAGACAACAGGTTTGCATAGCTTGTGGCTACAGGTTATTGACCCCAATTTGTGCATTTTAAGGTTTCATACAGTATTAGGTATCATATATTAAGTCCTTCCACTAACCTCATGTTAATAGCTATCACCAAATGGTTTTTATGACTAAAACGGTAAACCCGAGTTTGAAAACCAAATTCTGATTTTGTAACCTCTTAAAGAATGTAACTTTCCCGTTAATTGGTGGTAGCTATTTACTCGTGGTTGGTATGGACCGAAAGTAGAATCATGAGGATTTCCAATGGTGGAAATCTCAGTTCCTTAAACCTTATAGGTTAACGGGTTATTTTGTCCCAAGTTTGACTTGTGCAGTTTGACCATTAAGTTCTTACGGTAGGGCTGTTAGTGTTTTAGACTTTTAGAAAGTTCTGTAAACTCTTAGATCGAATAGTTGGACATTTTGGAAACTAGATTTCAAGCGTGTTCCAGGGGTTTAAATCCCAAAATCATTGGATTTATAGTTTGGGATATATACTCTTCTCAAAATAGTCCCGTCGAATAATTTTGACTTTTACGTCTTTTGTTATGTAAACTAGAGGCGTTTTGTGTGTAAACCGTACTGAATACTTGGTTTAACACTTAGACCATGTAGAATACATAATTCCTACAGGTTATAATTTTTTTTAGCCTTGGTTCACTTTGACTTAGGTGTTGGTGCAAATTTTTACCTGTAATACATTTTTATCGAATTATTTTTGTATAATTGGTTTATAAGCATATAAAACGCGTACTTAAGGGGCGTGATCACTTTGGTAGGTCACGAATAGCCTTGGAGTGCTACTATCTACTCTTCTACAGCCCGGTTCCATTATTCATCCGTCATCTGTTCCGTTCGCCTAAAGGTGAGTTTATAGCCTCGCGCTTTGAACTTTAAATGTTTTATTAAACCCGCGAGGGGGATACATGTTGTTTTATAAAATGAACACAAGTTGTTTTCGGTATGCTGGACCCGAATGAGATGATAAATGCATAAGTACCATTGTCTAATGAAGTCCCTGAATTTCAGGCACTATTAATTACTCGAAGGGGTAAACGCCAATACATATGATAGATCTATTTTGTTTGACAGCCTTATCCTAGGGTATGTATCCTTGTGAGCACCTGAAAGGGATATTATATATAAGAGGTCGTTGGTATATGATAATATTACCTGTTAGTAGGGGCGCCGTAAGTCACTCGGTTTGATATGTTGGTTAACGTTCAGTGGCGTGAGCTTAATGCATTTATCTATATATATGACTTGTTTGTGTGATAAGTTTCATATGATTAAAAATTCTTGTGTTCACTTATTATTCTTATAAACTCTATAAATTCACTCGACTTTTTAGTTGACTTTTTAGCATGTTTATCTTAGGTAATTAAAGATGGATGCTGGAGGTTTGCAATGGACGAGGAAGCAAGCGCTAATGTTTTGGAAAATATGTTTTCGTTCCATTCAATTATCTTTTTACTTTTAAATGTTTATGTATTTTACAAGTTTTATGTAAGAAATGTTGGTAACGGTTTGTGGGACCAGTACTCTGATCTTTATGAATGGAACCCTTAATCTAAAAATGTCTATTTTAGAGTTGTTATTTATAGTCTTTTGTGATTGTGCTATTTCTTAACACCCAAATGGTTGGTTTCTGCTTCTAGTAAATTTGGGGGTGTTAAAGATTGGTATCAAGAGCTTAAGGTTATAGGGAATTAGGTCTTTCATTTTTCAAAAACCTAAACTATAACCGTGTTTTGTGCGCTAAGTCTTCTCGTATTCCTAGTCCAAGCCTTCAGGTAACTTTTATGTTATTATTAATGCATATTTGAGAAACATTATTGTTAAGTATTTTTAGAATAAATACTTAGAGATACTTTGAGATATTCGAGATTTTTGAGATATATTTTAAGATATATTTGAGATATAATTTATATATATCGACTTTGAACGATATCTTGATGTAAATGCATCCATTTGTATTTTTCATAATTTCTGAAATTATTTAGTGACCTTATAAATTTTATTTTACAGAATTTGCTATGATATGCAAATTGACAAATCTACTTTCTCACGGATATTGATGATGAAGATGATGATGCTAGTGATTAACATTCACATGAGCCATGTGGATCCGCACGTGACCCATAGTAATAGTAATTACTTTTGTGTTGTGATTTTTGTATGGCTCGATGATTTATTCATGTTGTGATCCAAAATTTGTACATGTTATGACCATATCATTGTATGGACACTCATGAGTTTTTCTTTGTGTTGTGACAGAATCATGCCACCGCGTAGGATGAGTCAGGCTGAGGTGAATAGAATTGTTGCTGCAGCTCTTGCTGAATACCGTGCTGCAAGAAACCAAGCAGATGGAGCTGGTGGAGCAGGAGGAAATGTTGGTCCAGTTGATGTATCACCTGTTAGAGAATGTACTTTCTCTAGTTTTAAGAAATGTGGGCCGATTAATTTTGATGGTACTGATGGAGCAGTGGGATTGGCTCGTTGGTTTGAAAAGACAAAAAGTGTGTTTAGTATCAGTGACTGTGTGGAAAAGAACAAGGTGAAGTTTGCTACTGCTATACTTCAAGGTCCAGCTTTAACTTGGTGGAATGCTCAAGTAGCTACTTTAGGACTAGAAGCGGCACATGGGAGGTCGTGGACACAGTTGAGAACTATGATGACTGAGGAGTTTTGCCCTGCTGAGGAAATTTCGAAAATGGAAGTGGAGCTGTGGAACTTGAAAGTGAAAGACTGTAATATTACTGCTTATACTCAAAGGTTTAATGAGTTGATTTTGTTGTGTCTTGAAAGTGTTCCGACTGAGAAAAAGAAAATTGATGCATATCTGAAGGGTTTGCCTGAGAACATAAAAGGGGAAACTACATTCTCAAGGCCTACTGTATTGAATGAAGCTGTTCGAATGGCACATACTTTGATGGAGCAAAAGTTGACTGCTAAGGCTAAAAGAATTGCAGAAGGAAATAAGAGAAAATGGGAGAACAATAACCGAGGTGGTAGTAGTGGTAACGATAGAAACAACAACAAGGGAAATAACCAAGGTAACAACCGCCATAATCAATACAATAATCAGAGGCAAGGGAATGCAAGAGCAATGACCAATACGCAGAATGCAAGAGGTGATTAAGGTGGGAATGCTCCTAATTGTAACAATTGTGGGATTCGACATTTTGGAAACTGTCCACCAAAGTGCCACAAGTGTGGAAAGCCTGGCCACAAGGCTAAAGATTGCTGGAGCCGGGGTGTCGTCACTGGTGCAAACACTCAACGTGTTATAACTTGTTATGATTGTGGAGAGAAAGGCCATGTAAGAGGGAACTGCCCAAAGAAGAACAATCAAGAAGGAAATGTTGCAGGAAAAGTGTATGCTGTTGGAGGTGCTGAGCAGAACGATGGACCCAATGTCGTGACGGGTACGTTTTTACTCAATAACTGATATGCTAGAGTACTAATTGATTCTGGATCGGATAAGAGCTTCATCAACCTAAGCTTTAGCCTTTTGTTCGATACTAAACCAGATGAATTAGATACAAAGTATGACGTTGAAATGGTTGATGGTAGGATAACTAGTACTAGTTCTGTTATAAGGGATTGTACTTTGAACATAGTGAATCACTTATTTAAAATTGATCTTATGCCTATTGAGCTCGGTACTTTTGACGTGATTATTGGGATGGATTGGCTAGTTAAGCACGGCGCTATCATTGTTTGTGGGAAGAAAGTAGTGCATGTACCTGTTAAGGGTAAGATGTTGGTAGTAAAAGGAGATAATGGTACATCTCACTTGAAGGTTATCTCTTTTATAAAGGTGAGGAAATACGTAGAAGGAGGATGCCAATTGTTCTTAGCCCATGTGAGTGAAGCAGAACCTAGGGAGAAGCATTTAGAAGATGTGCCGGTGATTTGTGACTAACTAGAGGTGTTTCCTGACGACTTTCCAGGACTTCCACCACCTCGACAAGTCTAATTTAAAATTGAACTTGTGCCTGGAGCTACACCTGTCGTACGTGCACCTTATCGTCTAGCGCTGCCAGAAATGAAGGAGTTGGCTGATCAATTGTAGGAATTATCAGAGAAGGGATTTATTCATCCGAGTTCATCGCCTTGGGGAGCTCCGGTATTGTTTGTGAAGAAGAAGGACGGATCATTTCTTATGTGTATTGATTACCGTGAGCTGAACAAGTTGACGGTCAAGAGCCGATATCCGCTTCCGAGGATTGACGATCTATTTGATCAACTTCACGGTTTGAGTGTGTACTCAAAGATCGATCTACGATCGGGTTATCATCAACTTCGCATTAGGGAGGAAGGTATACCAATTGCTGCATTTAGGACTCGTTATGGTCATTTCGAGTTTCAAGTGATGCCATTTGGTCTAACTAATGAACCCGCAATTTTTATGGACTTAATGAATCGAGTGTGCAAGCTATACCTTGATAAGTTCGTGATTGTATTTATTGATGATATACTTATCTATTCCAAGAACAAGGAAGAGCATGGAGAGCATCTGAAGATTATTTTGGAATTGCTTAAGAAGGAACAATTGTACGCCAAATTTCCGAAATGCGCTTTCTGGCTAGAATCTGTACAGTTTCTTGGTCATGTAATCGATAGTAATGGTGTTCATGTTGATCCAACAAATATTGAGGCTATTCGAGATTGGCCTGCCCCAACAATACCGATCGAAGTAAGGCAATTTCTGGGTTTAGCTGGTTATTACCGAAGATTCATAGAGGGATTCTCTTTGATTTCTAAACCACTTACCAAACTGACCCAAAAGAGCAAGACGTATGAATGGGGAAAGGAAGAAGAGGAAGCGTTCCAAATGCTAAAACAAAAGTTGTGTTCCACACCTATTTTGGCTTTGCCAGAGGGATTTAAAGACTTTGTGGTATATTGTGACGCCTCACATAAAGGTTATGGAGTTGTACTGATGCAGTGGGAGAAAGTCATCGCTTATGCTTCAAGGCAACTAAGGAAGTATGAAGAGAATTACACGACACATGAGTTAGAACTTGGTGTTGTTGTCTTCGCAATTTAACTCTGGAAACATTATCTGTATGGTACAAAATGTGTAGTATATACGGATCATAAGAGCCTACAACATATCCTGGACCAAAAAGAGCTTAATATGAGACAACGTCGCTGGGTTGAACTCTTGAGTGACTACGACTGTGAAATACGTTATCATCCCGGTAAGGCGAATGTAGTTGCGGATGCTCTTAGTAGGAAAGAAAGAGAAATGACGAAAAGGGTTAGAGCTTTAGCCATGAAAACTTATTCTGATTTATCTAACCGAATACTTAAAGCTCAAACAAAAGCAATGAAAGAGGAGAATGTGAGAGATGAAGATTTGGGTAGAAGGATGACACCCATATTCGAGGTTCGTGATGATGGAATTCGGTATTTTGAGAATCATGTCTGGTTACCGGTGTATGGAGGACTGAGAGATTTAATTATGCACGAATCTCATAAGTCTAAATATTCGATTCACCCAGGATCGGATAAAATGTACCAAGACTTGAAAAAATGTTACTGGTGGCCGAATATGAAGGCTGACATAGCCACTTATGTTAGTAAATGCTTGACGTGTGCTAAGGTGAAGTTTGAGCATAAGAGACCTTCTAGTTTACTACAACAACCTGAAATTCCGGAATGGAAATGGGAGAAGATCACTATGGACTTTGTTTCGGGACTTCCGAGAACTTCTAGTGGTCGTGATACGATTTGGGTGATTGTTGATCGGTTGACTAAGTCGGCTCATTTCCTACCGATAAAAAAAACCGATGATTTAGACAAACTTACTCGATTGTATTTGAAGGAAGTTGTTTGTAGACATGGAGTTCCTTTGTCGATTATTTCAGATCGAGCTAGCCGGTTCACATCTGAGTTTTGGAAATCGCTTCAGCGAGCTTTGGGGACTCGGTTGGACATGAGCACTGCGTATCATCCGAAAACGGACGGTCAAAGTGAAAGGACTATTCAGACTTTGGAAGATATGTTACGAACGTGTGTAATAGACTTTGGAGGTAGTTGGGATCGATACTTACCATTGGTGGAGTTCTCATACAACAATAGTTATCACGCGAGTATCAAGGCAGCGCCTTTCGAAGCACTTTACGGGCGAAAGTGTAGATCACCAGTTGGTTGGTGTGAGGTTAATGATAGTCAATTGACGGGTCCTGAATTGATTAGAGAGACGAATGAGAAGATCGTGCAAATCAAGAATCGTTTATTGACTGCCCGTAGTAGGCAAAAGAGCTATGCGGATAAGAGGCGAAAACCATTGGAGTTTGATACTGGCGATATGGTTATGTTGAAAGTGTCACCTTGGAAAGGAGTAATCCGATTTGGCAAACGAGGAAAGCTTAGTCCACGCTATATTGGTCCATTCAAGATTATTGATCGAGTTGGCCCCGTGGCGTATAAGTTGGAATTGCCGGACAAGCTAAGCGGACGAGAATTTAATAATTCCACTTGAGGAAGTTCAATTGGACGACAAGCTGCATTTCATTGAAGAACCGGTAGAGATAGTCAAAATGCGGTGGAATTCCCGACGTGGACCCGAGTACACTTGGGAACAAGAGGACTACTTCAAGAGCAAGTATCCCCATTTATTCGTAAGCGGACATAAGGAGAAGTAACCCCCGGGACGGTGCTTCTCTAAGGTGGTGAGGATGTAAAACCCGTAAAAATAAGGTCATAATTCTTTTCTCAAGTTTTAATTAAATATTATTTTTATTATTTTCATATACTTATTGAAAATGATTTATTCAGATTTATAGAAATTTTTAATTATTTTTCCGAATTTATTTAAGTCAAGAAAATTGATTTATATGCTCTCTCGTATAAATTTTATAAATACGTGACGGATCGATGGAACGGGAACCGAAGGAGATATATTTCGACTTTATTTAGTCAAAAATTTATTTTTATAAATTTCGTATTTACGTAAATAAACTTGCACCGAATAGGATTTACTTGCGTTTTTAAGAAATCGAGTCGGACTAACAATAGATGCATTTATATTTGGGCTTTAGTTGATTAAGTAATAAGAGTTTGGTTATGGGCCAAGCCCACTTTCCTTCCCCTCTCTTTTGAACCTCGACCAAAACACAAACATAGATACAACAGTCATTTTTTTATACCAAAAATACAATCTCTTCCTCTGTGTCTCTCAAAACCCACGAACCACCATCATCATACACCTCCATTTTCTGTTTTCTTGATCAAATACTCAATTAAAACACACTACAATCGTCCTTGGTAAGTTCTTATCATAAACCCATTACTTATTTGCTTATGCAATTGATTTTTAGAAAATCATAAAATTCAAGAATTTGTGTTCTTGCAAGTTTGATCATGGTATTATACATGCAATAGGTTAATTAGTATTTAGGCATATAGAATTTCTAGAAAAATCTCCCAATTTCACTCTTGGTGGCTTGTTTGTGTCGCGGCCAAACATGATCCCACATGGATCATGTGGTGGTTTGTGAGTGTTTGGTTATTGTGATTAGCTTTGTGGTTATGATCATTGTTCTTGGATGAATTTTGATTTTGACCATGCTTGTTATAGAAATTTAATGTATTGATTAAGATTGATGTTAGTAATGAGGATTTTGATTGTTTGGAGTGGAATTGAGATTGTTTGGTTAAGTTATTATGATGCCCAAATTCGGACAGCAGATATGTGAGCCTAAAACTCACATATTTTCTACTGTAACCTGAACTTTTTATAGCTTAAATGGGTTCCTTAGGCCTTTCACATGTTAGTGGCGAGTTGGATAGGCACACAACTCCTCCGGATGAGGAAGTTATGGTCAATTTAAGTTAGAAAGTCAATTCCGGGACAACAGGTTTGCATAGCTTGTGGCTACAGGTTATTGACCCCCACTTGTGCATTTTAAGGTTTCATACAGTATTAGGTATCATATATGAAGTCCTACCACTGACCTCATGTTAATATCAATCACCAAATGGTTTTTATGACTAAAACGGTAAACCCGAGTTTGAAAACCAAATTCTGATTTTGTAACCTCTTAAAGAATGTAACTTTCCCGCTAATTGGTGGTAGCTATTTACTCGTGGTTGGTATGGGTCGAAAGTAGAATCATGAGGCTTTCAAATGGTGTAAATCTCAGTTCCTTAAACCTTATAGGTTAACGGGTTATTTTGTCCCAAGTTTGACTAGTGCAGTTTGACCACTAAGTTCTTACGGTAGGTCTGTTAGTGTTTTGGACTTTTAGAAAGTTACGTAAACTCTTAGATCGAATGGTTGAATATTTTGGAAACTTGATTTCAAGTGTGTTCCAGGGGTTTAAATCCCAAAATAATTGGATTTATAGTTTGGGATATATACTCTTCTCAAAACAGTCCCGCCGAATAATTTTGACTTTTAAGTCTTTTGTTATGTAAACTTGAGGTGTTTTGTGTGCAAACTGTATTGAATACTTGGTTTAACACTTAGACCATGTAGAATACATAATTCCTACAGGTTATAAATGTTTTTAGCCTTGTTTCACTTTGACTTAGGTGTTGGTGCAAATTTTTACCCGTAATACATTTTTATCGAATTATTGTTGTATAATTGTTTTATAAGCATATAAAACGCGTACTTAAGAGGCGTGATCACTTTTGTAGGTCACGAATAGCCTTGGAGTGCTACTATCTACTCTTCTACAGCCCGGTTCTATTATTCATCCGTCATCCGTTCCGTTCGCCTAAAGGTGAGTTTATAGCCTCGCCTTTGAACTTTAAATGTTTTATTAAACCCGCGAGGGGGATACATGTTGTTTTATAAAATGAACATAATTTTTTTTCGGTATGCTGGACCCGAATGAGATGATAAATGCATAAGTACCATTGTCTAATGAAGTCTCTGAATTTCATGCACTGTTAATTACTCGAAGGGGTAAATGCTAATACATATGATAGATCTATTTGGTTTGACAACCTTATCCTAGGGTATGTATCCTTGTGAGCACCTGAAAGGGATATTAGTATAAGAGGTCGTTGGTATATGACAATATTACCTGTTAGTAGGGGCGTCATAAGTGACCCGGTTTCATATGTTGGTTAACGTTTAGTGGCGTGAGCTTAATGCATTTATCTATATATATGACTTGTCTGTGTGATAAGTTTCAGATGATTAAAATTTCTTGTGTTCACTTATTATTCTTATAAACTCTATAAATTCACTCGACTTTTTAGTTGACTTTTTACAATGTTTATCTCAGGTAAATAAAGATGGATGCTGGAGGTTTGGAATGGATGAGGAGGCAAGCGCTAATGTTTTGGAAAATATGTTTTCGTTCCATTCAATTATCTTTTTACTTTTAATTGTTTATGTACTTTAAAAGTTTTATGTAAGAAATGTTGGTAACGGTATGTGGGACCAGTACTCTGATCTTTATGAATGGAACCCTTTATCTAAAAATGTCTCTTTTAGAGTTGTTATTTATAGTCTTTTGTGATTGTGCTATTTCTTAACACCCAAATGGTTGGTTTCCGCTGCTAGTAAATTTGGGGGTGTTAAAATTTTTCAAAAGGATTACTTGGAAAAAAGAATGAGTCAGATTCATAAGGAGAAGTACTTGAAGTCTGAAAAAGGAAGCATGGCACCTTGGTTTAAAAATGCGCGCATCATTGCGCAAATTACACGCATTAATACGTTACATACAAAATTTCGCATCAAAGTGCCTAATGCAATGCCATTCCAAAATGCGTTCGCATTAAACCGCAATTTATCGCATTTGTGTAATGCTAGCAACGGTAGCAATTGTCGCAATCTAGTACTTAGGTTATTTTTGTCAAATTTTAATCATTTAAAAGAGTCTTACATATTTTAATGGCTTTTTAAAGATAAGACTTGTTAGAAAAACACCTAAAACAAACACTATAACAAAATATAGTATCTTACATTTTGCTAATATTTTTTGCCAAGCTTTACTGTCGATTTGTTTGTTTTACAAGAGGTTATAGGCCTAATTTCAATATGCTAGTAACTTATTTTATAACTTTATTGCATTTACTTGGTATTTAAATTATATTTGTACTTTTTTATACTAAACGCATCTCGTCTAAATTGCGCTCGCAATCGCATCACGCATCATGCAATGGATTTTGGGACCTTTAACGCAATGGATCGCAAAACGCATTTTTAAACCAAGGCTGGCACATTACAAGGTTATGCTCAAAAGATTCAAGAGGTGGACTGATATTCACTTCAAATATATGACTTTTGAGGAAATAGAGAGGGCAGACATTCCAGTACTAAGGGAGACAAATGTGGAGGACTTCATAGGCATAGGTACTCCTGAAGAGGCTGAGTATCTTAAGAGGAAAGATGAGATGGTAAAGAAGGCTAGGAAGACTAGAAAAAGAAAGGCTGAAGAAGTGGCAGTGGAAACAACACAAGCAGGTGCATCATCTCAAGCAGGTGCAACTTTTCCAGCAGGTGAAAGGTCTGTTCTTAATTCACAAAGAGCATCCAAAAGGTTAAAGAGGATGGAAAATATTGGTACAGTCACTAAGGAAACTCAGCATCCTTCCAATGAAGAAATAGACCAGCACTTGATTGTGCAAGAGAATGATGAAATTGCACCAAGTGAGTTTGGGAAGAAATACACCATAGTAGAGTATGCAGTTCATGAGCACAAAGGAATGTCTTGTTGGAAGCTTACCAGAGCTGACAATACAGCATAGATCTTTCTAAGGCTTTATTTGTAACACCCCCAAATTTATACAACTCAATACAGCGGAAGACTAGTTGGTGTTACGGGATAGCACATTACTCACATCATAGACAACGCATAAAAATCGCGTCGTTTAATAATAAAAGCATTTCCATTCATAAACATCAAAGTTACATAGGTCCCAAGTCATTATATTTCATACAAAGTTTTACAAATTGTTGAATGGAAAATATAGTTTAGGTGCGGGCCATGAATTCTTATTGTCTTCCCAAGAATTACCTTCAAGTACCTGAGATAAAACAGGTTAAAAGAAAAGGGTCAGCGATAACGCCGAGTGAATTCATAGAGTTTAATAAATTCCATCAATATAATATCAGTATAAAAGTATTACTGAAAATCATTTTGTACAAATCGTTTTTGATAGGCCATGAAATAGCCAAAATCATTTTATACAAATCCTTATCGAAAATCATAGTATAGGCATTTGCCTTAAAAATCATTATACGAGCCAATGTCGTAAAAACGTCATACAATACGTCTTATGACGTTGTATAAAATCAAATAAAAACCGTTATGTGAATATGGTTATGAAAACCAAAACACGAACATAATATCAATAGTATAACCCTTGTATTGCTAGTCAGGCAATACATCGTAATTCGGAGCGTCTAGTAATATTTTGGTGATTGGATTATTATAAGCCGCATGACATTGTTACCTTACTAAACCAACAACGGGTAGCTAACCCGATACCACTTTTTGCCCATCTAAAGTAGCGTGTCGTCACAAAGGTCACGCTATGGAAATCTTCTCATACATTAATTCGCTTACCAATCAATGTGGCACGACGGGGATCAACCGTCAAGGCGCGAACTGGGGTGATCGTCCCCAAATAGTACTATTAAATGCATAAGCGTCTACCAACTCCCGGTAGTTCACAATTCATGCTAATGGGACTTTTAGTGACATAACCTAACTTTAATAATCCATTTGATTTCATCTATCGGGTCCATTAATCATTTATCGGGTCATACAATCGGGTCATTCAATCATTCGGGTCCAAAATCAATAAACAAACAATTGGAACAAATGGTGTCCAAACTTTTATAAAAACTAACACGTTATCTCCCTCGTGGGTTTATAAAGCATTTATAAAACATTTAAAAGAGTGCGAGGCTATGAACTCACGTTGATGTGGGAAGGCGGGTTATCGGCAATTCGGACGTACGGTACGTGCTTCAATCACGGAAACCTAGACAAATAATACTCGTCTTAGACTCATGTCCAATGACTTTATAAAAATAACAATTATGTATACATATGATGATTATATATATATGATGATCAAGTGGGTTTACATATTCTCGTTTACTCCTTTTAGTGTTATATGTTGATAACTTTTATATTAGTTTACTAGTTTTACCCGTTTACGTGTCTTAAGCCCAATAAGCTTATTATAAGTTATTTAACTTATTTTAATCCATTTTGTACTTATATTATCAGTACATACACTTTCAAGTTGGGCCCAAATGGGTTAAGCCCAATAATTTCTTTTTACAAGTTTTTATCCTATTTAGTCCAACTATTAGTCCAATATGTTTACTTAGCTCGTTAATGTCCGTTTGTCCTATAGTTCGGGTTTTTATCGGTTTTTACTTGTTGTAAATGTCTATATATCAGTATATAAGTTTTATAAAGTTTTCTTTAGACGGGTCCAACCATCTAAGTTTTATTTAACAAAAACGTTAATTTTACGGCAATAGCCGAAAAAGTCGTAAAAATCATGTTTATAGTTTTATAACTTATAAAACTTAACAAGTTACCATTTTTATAATTTATACACTTATTCCACCTTTTACATATTTATATAAATAAGTTTTATAAGTTAGTGGGTTTTTATTTACATTTTATATATTAAAATGTGAGTGCTTATATAATAGTATTATTCTTTAATTTCCTAAAATCTGATTTTTAACTTCATCTTCACCAAAAATGCCATATCTTGAGTTCTACATGGAGATAGAAGCTCAAATATTTATCACATAAACTACATGATATATGCTACATTTAACTCTTCTATAGCTACTGTTGAATCATCTTCTAAATATTTTATAAAAATCGTCCAAAACAGTAACTTCAGATTTATACCCTAAACTTGTTTTGATCATATCTCACTCATTACAATGATTCCATTGCATGGCCAACTCTCACATGTGTACAAGACCCATAGCTTACTGTAAATCCATTCTACTTCATCATTTTATCAGTTTAAACATATGGTTCTTTACTGTTTTATACAGCCATAAAATTTAACCAAGATTTTAACCTTGTTTCTTATGATTTTTCACCTTTTTAATCATGTTCATCAACACCAAATCCCCACATAACATTTTTATCATCATATACATATACAATAGGAAATAAAATACATGTTTACATAATCAAAATAACAAGAAGATGAGGAGGACAATCTTTATACCACCATGATGATGTAGGTTGTGATCAAAACATGGATTTTGATGGAGAAACTTGTGCATAGCCAAGACCATCTTCAAGACCACCATGCTCCATGAACTCCTTGTGGAAAATCAGCCCCAAGACACCATGAATACTCCTCCTTGGATGTTATAAGCACCACCAATCAATAGGGTTTCAAGAGAGCTTCAACATATGTATGTACAACATGGAATTTCATGGTTAAATCAAGATCAAATTGTGGTGGAGGTAGTAAAAGTGGACGGCCAAAAATGGGAGAGATGAGAGAGTTTGATGAGGTTTTGCATGTGTGTAAATGAATGGTATTGTGTTGCTAGTTGTTTTGTGAAGTTAGTGGATGAAGTAAGCTTACATGTTAAGCTACATGTAACAAGTGTAGTGTAGCTACATAAGGACTTGACACCTAAGGGTGTTAGTGAGTATTTGGCCGCCCCATGTAAGATAGTGGGGTGGGACAATGTATTTTGTCCCATCTCACTAGTTTACGGGTATTCCTCGATTCTAGTTTCCTCGATTTGCGTGCCCTCGGGTCGTTTTACGAAAAATGTTTTTATAAATTATGAATCAACGTCACAAAACGAATCCAATAAAAATTGTTTCATCAAAAACGGAGTTCGAAAACGTAAATACGTAATCCTAGGGTTTCCGGTTTAGTCGTAAAGGACGTTAAAATAAAATCGTAAGTCCTAATCTCTTCTCGTAAATTTGTGAGTTTATGAACCAATACAAATTTAAAACTCCAAAATAATATTCACGGATAAATTTATTTTCTGAAATGTCGGACTGTCACCAAAGACGGTGTATGTAAACGTAAGCACGTAACGTTGAATCCTCCGGTTTAGACGTAGTCGATGCTACTCCAAGACGTAAATCCAAATTTCTTCCCAAAAATAAGTGAGTTCATATTGTATCATTAAAATAATATTTTCAAATAATATTCGAGAATAAAATATCCACCATAAATTGACGGATTGTCACAGCATTTACCCCTAAACAGGATCTTTGTCCTCAAAGATCATCTTACTACTCGCTTCTTATAGAGTTAAAGCCATGTGGGTATTTCCTCCACATTCGGTCTTTTCTCTCAAGTGTAATCCATTACAATACGCGAGTTTCATCAAACATAACTACGGGAATAAGATCAGGCTAAATGTTGACTTACTTTCTCTATCCATGATGTTCACGGGTTTTTGATGAATGCAACTTTTCGCCGATCTAAGCTTTACTAAGAACAATTAGATTTTCACTTGATAGATATTCCATCAAGTTCGATTTACGAAACATAATTCACGCATTTCTTTGAAGACCTAGGGTAGATCCAGCTTATATGCCTTTCAATCCCAACTTTTACATCATCTCAATGGTCCCATACAACGGGGACTTATATCCCATGATTTGTCAGATCATGAATTCATTTTTCCAAGGTTAAAAATTGTGGCATAGCTTCGCTACCCATTTGGCACTTCAAGATCTACATTTCACATTCACATAACCTCTTGCCCACTACCGGTAATCAATAATCAAACCCCTATTTCAACAATCATTTCAGATTTCGTGGGTCGGGTATTTTGCAAGGATAGGTTCGCCATCATAGGAAACCTTAAACCTAAAAGACATGTCCAACTCACAATGGGTGTATGTCGGGTGTCTTTATCTCAACTCCTGCTTACAGATGCTCTAAGATTTAGATCCTAACAAGATTCGATCTCAATCCTAATACGATGATTATCAATGATAATCTCTCCAAAGGAAAACGATTATACGGTCTATTACCAAAGGTCAATCATTCAAACATAAAACAACACTTATATTACTTTGTATCGTTACTTTACCTCGTCCCTTCGATTTGGGGTGGTACATAGTACTCTTATCAAGGTTCGTTCTCAATGATTTCTGAGCAAATCTCTAGAAATTCGATGCGAAGCGAGGATCTTGATATAGATGTTCGATACAGGCACACCATGTTTACATAATTCTTTTGCATTTATCATTAACGGGAATGATATTAGCAGATTTGGTCAGTCTGTCGACGGTGACCCAAATCGAATCAAATTCAGATGATGACCTTTGCAATAGCTAGACGTTTACTAATGTATGAGGCGATGTCTGCCTTTATAATTTGCCATTAGTACAACTTCCTCAGACAAAGATACTTTTAGTCAGAAATGACATAAATAGAATACTTATACTTACAAATTCCAACATAACTATATCTCACAATCTTCCAATTTTAGACAATCACAAGTGGCCTTTTAAAATATCTAACGCTATCGGCTTCTCAATTCTGATGGTTCACATTAGCCGCGAACCCCTTTGATTATCTATATTATCCTTCTAATAAGCATTGTTTATTTTTATATCGTTCGACAATTTATTTCGCACCTTCATTATTAAGGAACATGTCCTAACTGGTTCTTTATCTTTTCTACATAATGCGTCGGTATCTATATTCACCTCTCATGATGATATAATTTTCATGTCCACAATTCACTCAGATATTCTTTCTATATTATGCGTCAGTAATTACGTTCACTTTCTCCTGATGAAATAAATATCACAACCGTATTTATTCAAAATTCTTTCTTCATATCTTCTATGTTTTAGTTTCGTCTTTACTATCATTTTTATCCGTTTTACTCAATCCGTCGTCTAAAGCGTCGATAATTATTATAATTAATTAAATAATTATTAATTAGTTTTTATAAAGCGTAAACGTAAAAGTTTTAAATTTCTTAGTTCGACCAATTATATCAAATGTTCAAAATAAATTTGAGTTTAATTAACAAGATTTTCGTTGATTTATCGAAAATAATTAATAAGATTCGTAAATGTTCGAGAAATCTTTGTTTATATTTTGGTCAAAGTTTTCTTAGTTAAAAAGCAAAATTTGTTGTTTCAAATTTCAAGTTATGGTTTAAATGGTTTTCCTCAATCCTTTTTAAGTTATCTGGAGGTATACACAAACATTTACCCCTAAACAGAAGTTTAGTTAAATGGTTTGTGTATAAGGGAACAATCCTCTAAAATCCTTTGTTAAAACATTTGTCAAAAATATTTCCATTTCTTTTTAGTAAAATCCAAAGTCTTAAAAGGGCTCTTAATTTTTGAAGAGTCAATTTATATTCCATTATCCTTTTAATCACATAGTTAAATCATGTAAAGATTCAAGTCTTCAATCACGTGTTAATTATAAAAGGTTCAGGTTTTCACTGTTCGGCCAATTCAGGGAAATCTATAATTAATTATTAACTCTTTCTTATTCTTATAAACAAATAAATGGTCCTGAATGATCTCAAGCATGAATTTATCAAATCACAGCCTACACACGTGATTCACCAAATTGATGAATGCTACATGTGCATTGGTCAATCCAAACGACATCACGTGAAACTCATAACGTTCATTACAAGTACCGGATGTGGTGATTGGAATAGATAATCTCTTTCGCAGATGCGAAGTTGATGGTAACCATGCTATGGATCAAATTTTCTAGAACCTTGTAAATGATCGAACAATTCTTCCATTTCGAGTTATGGATATCGTTTTAGATTGTCAATTTACTCAGTTCATAGTAATCTTATAAATATAAGGAAAGATAACACCATAGCTCTTCAGGATGACAGGCTTGGTATAATAAAATCTTTCTCCGATAACTCTCTCAGTTGTACGGTAATTCCTTAAATTCAGATGGTGCTGACGTACAGTGCACAAGCCATAGGTGCAGCACCGAGAATATAACCAAATACCAATTTCAACTTGCCTTAATGGCGAAAGTCTAGGTAATTCATCAACAAATACTTTCTAAAGTTTCAGATAACGAAAACATCTTTTAATAATTTCATATTAGGTTCTTTCTAGATTATAATATCTATGACTAATTCACAACAATTCACGGTAATATTTCAAGTTTAAATGCAAGATACGGGCATCCGTCAAGAATTATTTAGATCACTTTTGATAATCAACATCTTATCATTTAGGGAATTCTATCCGAGTTTCCATCAATTAAGACAATGTCGTCTTGTCATAATCAATCAATCCATTCTACCGGCATTATCAACTTTTTAGTTTCACTGTCGTCGATAAGATGTGAACGTCTCAAAAGACTAATAATAATTCATAATCCTTCACAAATTCAGGGATATTAGGATACACAACTACTATTAAAAGAGTAAGGTCAACGCATAATCTATGCGAGAGAATTTCAAATCAGATTCAGATGAAAACATTTAACGAATATGAATATATCCCATGTTTTCATGATTCGAGTACGCATTCGAAAGCTCCTCGGATCGTTACCCAGGTCACTCAAATGAAATCAAATCAAGAGAAATGATAAGAACGTCGATACATCCAGTCGGGTATCAACACTCGGAAATCAGATACTTTTCCTAAGAATCTCACTACGGGAGAATTGGACAAGAACGGAATATCAATTGTCAAATAAGACAAATTCCACAGATGAGTAAATTCAAATCAGAAGAATAGGTGTTATAGGCACATATGTAGGTGTCCCTAACATTATGTCCTTATTTTTCACTTCTTGCAGATCTCATTAAAATTTAATCTTTCACAATCCTCAAAGAAAATGTAGTGTTTATTCATTAGTTTTATGGTGACTACTAATCAGTCTTGCAAAGTCCATTCCAAATTGTATGTAGGCGCGCAACTATATACAATTTCAAGATTAACGATGCAATACTCAGTTCGTCAAAATTTTATCATCATGTTTATAATAAAAACATTTTCATGCTTAATTCTTAAATAAGAATCAAAAATAAATTTACAAAGAATTTCTTTGTTATGGAAATAATTAAGTTTCCAAAGCGTCTCATAAACAACTTCATTTTGATATCAATCACTTGTAAATCTCACTTTGAATAATCCTTATTGTGATGAAAATTAAATTTTCCCAAAGGATATCGTTTTAACTTTATAAAGAATGAGTGATCTGCAGAAGAGTGATGGAAGCTTGTTCACCAAGAATTAACTACAATATAATAGGAAATGAGCTTAGCCAACTAATCATGAGGTTCATGACCTCGATGGCACTCTAAAAGAATAATTCACAACGTAACTCAATTCAATATGAGTACTTGTTCAATGGTTGCATCACTAATGCGAACATTAGAATGAAGCAATAAAGGATAGATAACATCGATACATGTAGAATTTAGCAATCAAAGGTAATCTTTTCATTAATCACAAACAAGTCAAAATTGTACCGAAACACATTACGTGTCACTATGTCATACAATTCTCAGAACTCATCCTACCAACTGATATCTCAGTTAAGTTAGGGATTATTTTTAAAAGATACCACAATGAATACTATCTACAAGAGTCATTAGGTGTTCCACATGTCCCAGAGGATCCATCGGTCTCAATTCAGAAGAAGATTTCTTCAATTCATTTCTTGGACACTGGGCATCCTCGTTAGTGGACAATGGTCTAGGAACAACCCTTAACACGAATCAACAATCAATTAAATCCTTATAATTCAATCACAAAACTTAACGACTTCTATTAATAATCTCATATTCTATACGAGTTAAATTTTACTTTATTCAAGTTTCAACCAATTTTACACTCAATTCGATATCCTACCTCATTCTCCAATACTTTCAATCTTATTCTTCGGCCTTGTACAGGCAATACAATCTCAATATGAATCAACACTTAATTTCCAATCCTATTAGCTCTTACAACAACAATTACCAAATGAGTCATTAATATGAAATGACTTGATCATTCAACTAGACTTCTCGGAAAGGTATTAGTGGCATGAGGCTTTTGGGTAAAGGTTCCAATGACAGCCTCAAGTGCAACATTCACCCTTTCGATTTCAATTTAAGAATTGGGTGACAACGAATCAGATGACATCTTTCTAGGTGGTAACGTTTTGTCAAACTCCATTCTATAAGAAAAGATCGTCATGACATCGATATCAGATTTAATCTCGCCAATTCCTCTTTAATATCACAATCAACTAATATCTATATTTCTACGAATATCAACCATTTGTTGGGATGATAAATATCCGCAACTTGGTTTAGATCTAGGATAGCTAGAATTCCTACGAGAATAACTTCGATTAATTTACTAGGGGATTTAGGGTTACTTGTGACAATCTACGTCGTATAAATACCTCGTATAAATATCAAGATAATCATCAAACAATCATGTAATAAAATTACATCATATATATATATAATCCAAGTTATATATATATATTAAAATAACACTTCTCAGTCTGGCCTTGTCGGTAACTCGGGAATTCTTCGGCAACGTTATAGTCAAAAGATTTTTCGACATTTTTAGAAAAATGTTTTTAGTTAAAAGATTTTGAAAAGTTTTATTCAAAACCTTAGTTTTAAAAATCTTTCGTTCTCTATAACGAGAGCTCTGATACCAAACTGTAACACCCCCAAATTTATACAACTCAATACAGCGGAAGACTAGTTGGTGTTACGGGATAGCACATTACTCACATCATAGACAACGCATAAAAATCGCGTCGTTTAATAATAAAAGCATTTCCATTCATAAACATCAAAGTTACATAGGTCCCAAGTCATTATATTTCATACAAAGTTTTACAAATTGTTGAATGGAAAATATAGTTTAGGTGCGGGCCATGAATTCTTGTTGTCTTCCCGAGAATTACCTTCAAGTACCTGAGATAAAACATGTTAAAAGAAAAGGGTCAGCGATAACGCCGAGTGAATTCATAGAGTTTAATAAATTCCATCAATATAATATCAGTATAAAAGTATTACTGAAAATCATTTTGTACAAATCGTTTTTGATAGGCCATGAAATAGCCAAAATCATTTTATACAAATCCTTATCGAAAATCATAGTATAGGCATTTGCCTTAAAAATCATTATACGAGCCAATGTCGTAAAAACGTCATACAATACGTCTTATGACGTTGTATAAAATCAAATAAAAACCGTTATGTGAATATGGTTATGAAAACCAAAACACGAACATAATATCAATAGTATAACCCTTGTATTGCTAGTCAGGCAATACATCGTAATTCGGAGCGTCTAGTAATATTTTGGTGATTGGATTATTATAAGCCGCATGACATTGTTACCTTACTAAACCAACAACGGGTAGCTAACCCGATACCACTTTTTGCCCATCTAAAGTAGCGTGTCGTCACAAAGGTCACGCTATGGAAATCTTCTCATACATTAATTCGCTTACCAATCAATGTGGCACGACGGGGATCAACCGTCAAGGCGCGAACTGGGGTGATCGTCCCCAAATAGTACTATTAAATGCATAAGCGTCTACCAACTCCCGGTAGTTCACAATTCATGCTAATGGGACTTTTAGTGACATAACCTAACTTTAATAATCCATTTGATTTCATCTATCGGGTCCATTAATCATTTATCGGGTCATACAATCGGGTCATTCAATCATTCGGGTCCAAAATCAATAAACAAACAATTGGGACAAATGGTGTCCAAACTTTTATAAAAACTAACACGTTATCTCCCTCGTGGGTTTATAAAGCATTTATAAAACATTTAAAAGAGTGCGAGGCTATGAACTCACGTTGATGTGGGAAGGCGGGTTATCGGCAATTCGGACGTACGGTACGTGCTTCAATCACGGAAACCTAGACAAATAATACTCGTCTTAGACTCATGTCCAATGACTTTATAAAAATAACAATTATGTATACATATGATGATTATATATATATGATGATCAAGTGGGTTTACATATTCTCGTTTACTCCTTTTAGTGTTATATGTTGATAACTTTTATATTAGTTTACTAGTTTTACCCGTTTACGTGTCTTAAGCCCAATAAGCTTATTATAAGTTATTTAACTTATTTTAATCCATTTTGTACTTATATTATCAGTACATACACTTTCAAGTTGGGCCCAAATGGGTTAAGCCCAATAATTTCTTTTTACAAGTTTTTATCCTATTTAGTCCAACTATTAGTCCAATATGTTTACTTAGCTCGTTAATGTCCGTTTGTCCTATAGTTCGGGTTTTTATCGGTTTTTACTTGTTGTAAATGTCTATATATCAGTATATAAGTTTTATAAAGTTTTCTTTAGACGGGTCCAACCATCTAAGTTTTATTTAACAAAAACGTTAATTTTACGGCAATAGCCGAAAAAGTCGTAAAAATCATGTTTATAGTTTTATAACTTATAAAACTTAACAAGTTACCATTTTTATAATTTATACACTTATTCCACCTTTTACATATTTATATAAATAAGTTTTATAAGTTAGTGGGTTTTTATTTACATTTTATATATTAAAATGTGAGTGCTTATATAATAGTATTATTCTTTAATTTCCAAAAATCTGATTTTTAACTTCATCTTCACCAAAAATGCCATATCTTGAGTTATACATGGAGATAGAAGCTCAAATTTTTATCACATAAACTACATGATATTTGCTACATTTAACTCTTCTATAGCTACTGTTGAATCATCTTCTAAATATTTTATAAAAATCGTCCAAAACAGTAACTTCAGATTTATACCCTAAACTTGTTTTGATCATATCTCACTCATTACAATGATTCCATTGCATGGCCAACTCTCACATGTGTACAAGACCCATAGCTTACTGTAAATCCATTCTACTTCATCATTTTATCAGTTTAAACATATGGTTCTTTACTGTTTTATACAGCCATAAAATTTAACCAAGATTTTAACCTTGTTTCTTATGATTTTTCACCTTTTTAATCATGTTCATCAACACCAAATCCCCACATAACATTTTTATCATCATATACATATACAATAGGAAATAAAATACATGTTTACATAATCAAAATAACAAGAAGATGAGGAGGACATTCTTTATACCACCATGATGATGTAGGTTGTGATCAAAACATGGATTTTGATGGAGAAACTTGTGCATAGCCAAGACCATCTTCAAGACCACCATGCTCCATGAACTCCTTGTGGAAAATCAGCCCCAAGACACCATGAATACTCCTCCTTGGATGTTATAAGCACCACCAATCAATAGGGTTTCAAGAGAGCTTCAACATATGTATGTACAACATGGAATTTCATGGTTAAATCAAGATCAAATTGTGGTGGAGGTAGTAAAAGTGGACGGCCAAAAATGGGAGAGATGAGAGAGTTTGATGAGGTTTTGCATGTGTGTAAATGAATGGTATTGTGTTGCTAGTTGTTTTGTGAAGTTAGTGGATGAAGTAAGCTTACATGTTAAGCTACATGTAACAAGTGTAGTGTAGCTACATAAGGACTTGACACCTAAGGGTGTTAGTGAGTATTTGGCCGCCCCATGTAAGCTAGTGGGGTGGGACAATGTATTTTGTCCCATCTCACTAGTTTACGGGTATTCCTCGATTCTAGTTTCCTCGATTTGCGTGCCCTCGGGTCGTTTTACGAAAAATGTTTTTATAAATTATGAATCAACGTCACAAAACGAATCCAATAAAAATTGTTTCATCAAAAACGGAGTTCGAAAACGTAAATACGTAATCCTAGGGTTTCCGGTTTAGTCGTAAAGGACGTTAAAATAAAATCGTAAGTCCTAATCTCTTCTCGTAAATTTGTGAGTTTATGAACCAATACAAATTTAAAACTCCAAAATAATATTCACGGATAAATTTATTTTCTGAAATGTCGGACTGTCACCAAAGACGGTGTATGTAAACGTAAGCACGTAACGTTGAATCCTCCAGTTTAGACGTAGTCGATGCTACTCCAAGACGTAAATCCAAATTTCTTCCCAAAAATAAGAGAGTTCATATTGTATCATTAAAATAATATTTTCAAATAATATTCGAGAATAAAATATCCACCATAAATTGACGGATTGTCACATTATTTGTTATTTCAAATATTGGACAGAGAAGACTTAGATGATCTATGGAAGATTTTGAAAGGGGCATTTGCTGCAAATCCTCCTACTTTGGATGGTGTAGAGAAAGACTAGGTAATTTGGGACTACATGCACAGGATGTATGAGCATGAGTTGAATGATCCTCTCTTTGATGTAGTGAATGGGGCAAAGATGCTGTATTGGAATTTGTTTACCAATTTTGGTGTTTATGAGGTGGCCATGGAAGGTGTAAGTGTTTATTTGCTTAATAATCGTTATTATCCTTTCACTCGAGAGATCTTGAAGAAGCTGGCACAGGCTGATTTAATTGTAGATGCCAAAGAACCTGTTGCTTATGATTTGGTAAGATTTATTCATAGTCAAATTTGGCCAGGAAGTTTGTAAGAATCCTAATCAACCAGCATTTATTCATAAACTTGTCTTTAGGCTAAAGCACAAGTTTAGGGAAGGATTGTTGGGAATAAATGTGTGAGTAGTAGTTCCCCCTGATGGTTGGTCAGAGTTTCCCCTGCTAGAGTAAGTTCCCCCTACTAAATAACAAAGGCAGGGGGATTGGTCCCCCTGCTGAAAGTCAAAGACCCTGCTACAAGATAAACTTGGAAGAGATTATAACGCGTTTTTGTTACTACTCCATGATAGTTTCCTAGTTTGTTAGTAGTAATCTTGTACGTGATTTCTTGTGCTATAAAAGGACTCACTAGGGTTTCATGTAAACATATCTTTCTCTGTTCATTTCATTTCATACTTTAAGGTTGTATAACCCTAATACCATTATTGGGTATTCGTATATCTTTGATATATTAAAGTTTAACGTTTGATCTTTATATTTGTTCTTGTGCTAAACACTATATTCCACATCTTGTTTAGTTACTTTGTGTATTGCAAAGTTTCTCTAGTGTTAGATTGAATTCATTCTTTCTATCACAACCCTTAAACAAGCTAAGGTTTAAGATCTGAGTTTGGGATCAACATGGAAACAAGTGCTTCATTCTCATCACTGAATATTACCTTACTAAGTTCGATCAAAAGTCGTATGAAAGTATCTTTTTAGGTTACTCCCAAACTAGTAAAGCCTACATAGTCCTAAATAGAAACTCGGGGGTAATCAAAGAATCACTAAACGTGATATTCGATGAAACTCCACCTTTATATAAGACACCGCCTTTGGTAGATGATGACTTAGATGAAATAGACATAGTTAAAGCCAAAGAGGTTAGGAAATTAGGATTTAAAGACCTTAGTGTTGAAAAAGGAGTAAACATTAAGGAGTCTAAGGATCATGCTCTCGAAAATGTCATAGGTGATCTTAATCAAAGGACCCTTAGATCTAAAGTTCAAGATCAAAGTAACATTTTTTTTTGTCTCCCTGATTGAACTAAAGAATGTTAAAGAAGTTTTTATAGATGAGAGTTGGGTCATCTCCATGTCAGAAGAATTGAATCAATTCATTGCTAATGACATTTGGGAACTTGTTCCTCCACCTAGAAGTACTACCAATATAGGAACCAAGTGAGTGTATAGGAATAAGTTAGATGAGAACGGTCTTGTGTCTCGTAACAAGTGTAGACTTATAGCTCAAGGCTATAATCAACAAGAAGGTATTCATTATGATGAGACATATGCACCGGTAGCTAGATTAGAATCTATTAGAATCCTTTTAGCTTATGCTTGTGCCTTGCACTTTAAGCTTCAACAAATGGATGTAAAGAGTGCATTTCTTAACTGTATGATCAATAAGGAGGTATATGTGGCTCAACCTCCCGGCTTCATTGATTTTGAGAAAGTGGATCATGTTACAAGCTTAAGAAAGTTCTTGTGGTCTTAAACAAGCACCCAATGCATGATATGATAGACTTAAAGCGTTTCTTGGAAAACATGAGTATAAAATGGGAATGGTAGACAATACGCTCTTTATAAAGAAGAAAGGTTCTCACCTCATAATCGTACAAATATATGTTGATGACATTATATTTGGTTCAACTTGTCAAAGTATGTGTGATGACTTAGCAAAAATCATGCATGATGAGTTTGAAATGAGCATGATGGGAGAACTTAACTTCTTTTTAGGACTCCAAATTAAACAAATGGACGATGGTATTTTCTTTAATCAATCTAAGTATGTTAAAGAAATGCCAAATAAATTTGGATTAGAAGATTCTAAATCTATGAAGACCCCCATGGTCGGATACTAAAATCACCGTAGATGATGATAATGAGTCGGTAGACAACACTAAATATGGATGTATGATTGGTAGTTTGTTTTACCTAACGGAAAGTCGACCGAATATCATGTTTAGTGTTTGCCTTTGTGCACGTTTCCTAGAGGCTCCCAAAACCTCTCATCATGAAGCGGTTAAGCGTATCTTCCGATACGTTAAAGACACTATACATTTAGGATAATGGTATCCTAAAGAGACCGGCGTAGAAACCATAGTATACGCAGACTCAGATCATGCGAGAGACTATGTGGACCTGAAAAGCACTAGCAGAGTTTGTACCTTCATGGGTTGTTGTTTAACTTCTTGGTTCTCTAAAAAACAAACTGCTCTTGCTATATCCACCACAGAAGCTGAGTATGTGAGTGTCGGTAAAGCTTGTCAACAAGCTCTATGGATGAAGCAAGCGCTTGTTGATTAAGGAATTACACTCAATGATGTTCCCATCATGTGTGATAATAAGGGTGCAATAGACCTTAGTAACAGTCTCGTGCAACATTCGCGAACTAAGCACATAGAGATTCGCAGGGATAATGTTCAAAAGGGGAACATTTTTTATTCAGAAGGTACCCTCGATAGAAAACTTAGCCGACATCTTCACTAAGCCACTTATAAGGGAACCTTTTAATTATTTGCGTCTAGGTCTAGGTTTAATGGAGCATATACCTTAATTGCCGCATTTTCTTTTATCGAGTCTTTTCTCTTTTGAGTCTTTTCTGTCTTTGAGTCATTGAGTCTCTTAAACTCTTTTTAAAAAAAATTCTCTTCTCTTTTTCAAATATCTCAAAGTTCTTTGTAAAAAAATGGTCGAGAAATGTTTTTACATTGTTAATTCAATCTAAAAACGTTTTCATGGTTTCTTGTTATTGATATCGAGCATACATAATTCATATGTATGGGTCACTCAATTATAGCGAGAACAACATTGAACTATGGAGGATCAATGTGTCATGACTATCTTTCTGGATAATTACACATCCAACATCGATTTTACTTTAAAATCTATGTATTTTGGTCAAAGTCGTGTTTGCTGAGTTCTTGTGTGTTTCTTAGTCTTTTATTTCTCTTATGCATGATTCTATGATAAATTAGACTAGAAAATTATGATTTGCTGAATTGGAAAATTCTCCTTGTCCACCAAAACACACCCTCTGTGGGCGGTTCTTTAATTTTCTAGTGGCTCAATATATTTATTGAACCGCATGTACAGATAATAAACCGCGGGCAGAAGCTTACAAATTCGGGTTTTCTGAAACTCCAAAATTGCTCCAACACTTTTTGAAATCTTTGTTTCAAGCCTTTGACCACTCTTAAAATATCTTGTGCTTTCTCTACTTAACCCTAAGCCTTTTGCATCCATTTCTCAAATCAAAATGTCTTATTCACCAAATGAAAGCCTTGATTCTCCTTCATTTTCCCCAATTCCTTTTAATTCATGTTCACCCAATAACACATTCAATCAAATTTCTTCTCCTTCTAAGAAAAATGATTTTGGAAACTCTCCATTTCCACCACTTCCTTTTTATGTTCTTCCTCCATCACATGATAATGTCATGCATCATGCAACATATTTTCATTGTTGTCAATATCAACATCTTGCCATGTCTCATATCTATGATGAGTTGAGTTACATCAAGAGTCTCCTAGTCAAGCCTCCTCTCCATTATGACTACGAGACTATTGCCAAGCCTCCACCACCACATTCCGCTACTACTTCGTCTTCTAACTAAGCATGTCGGTTTCTTATTAATAAGACATATAATTTAAGCAAATCATAGAATTCTAGTGTAACTAGGATTAGATACATGCTTAAGTTTTAGGCTTGTGTTTCATACACCTTTGTATGACTTATTTCTTCATTGTATCTTTTCATGTTTTTGGACTAACATGATGTTGGGAATTATTGTAAAGTACCAAGTACCGTTAGTACAAGTACAGTTAGTGTTAGCAAGTACCGTTAGTGTTAACTCGGTATATGTCAAGTACCGTTAGAGTTAATGTAAGTACTGCTAAGTTGATAAAGACGAATATATCTTTGGTAAAGATATATTATAGTTATAGTTAGATTATATCTTATGTGATATACTTAATAGTTTAGAATATTGGTAATATATCGTGTGTGATATACTTATCATAATAGAATATTCTAGGGTTCCTTGCACTATAAAAGGAACATAGGTACGATGAGTTTCTTGTACCTTTTTGCAAAGTTCGGTTAATAGAAGATCTAATAGTTAGAGTAATTTTGTTCTTCTTTGCTTTATAAGTTATATTCCACATAGCTTATTTATTTGAGTAAGAGTCTCTCAAGAGCTCTAGTTTGATTACAAGCTATTGTACAAATCCTTAACATGATATAGATCTATTCAAAGGATCAACAAGTGGTATCAGAGCTTGTTGAGAACCTCTAAATAAGAAGAACAATACCTCAAATTCCTCATTAACAAAAAGTCTCACACAATGTCTCAATCTGGTGAACACCCTCCTCAGTTAGAAGAAATTCCAATCCCTGATCCAGTACCACAAGGACAACCTCAAGTTGTGCAACCTGCACCGGTGGTTCCACAACCACCAGTTGCACAAACTGTACGAGCTGTAGCCACACAAACTACATCTTCTCCTCATACTCTATTTGTTGTAAAGCTCCCTATTCTCAAAATTGATAACTATGAGACTTAGGATATGTAGATGGAACACTACATGAATCACACAGATCATACTTTGTGGCAAGTTATCAAGAATAGGAATACTCCTAAAAAGCTACATTGGCTGCCTGATGGTACATGTTATGCTTTGCCTGTTGTCACTGCTGAAGAGGTACAAGCAGAGATTAGAGAAAGAAAGGCCAGAACTGCCCTAGCAATGGCACTCTCAGAAGACATACTACCTAGCTGTCATCATTACAAAGATGCAAAAGCTACGTGGGAGGCTATCAAACTTAGATTTGGAGCCAATGACAAATGTAAGAAGATGAAGAAGTTAGTTCTGAAACAAGAATTTGATAACTTCTCTATCTCCAGTGCAAAAGGAATCCATAGTGGATATGGAAGGTTCAGTGAATTGATTGTTCAATTAGAAGTTCATGGACTAGTAATTCCTCATAAAGAAGCTAATCTAAAGTTCTTGAGAGGAGTTCAACAAGAGTGGAAGGTGATGGCTATGTACTTCATCACAAGAGATGACTTAGATGTTACTCCTTTTGATCATCTCTATAACAATCTCAGAGTGTATGATATGGATGTTAAAGGTATTGAGCCACCAAAAGCATCTGTACCAAAGACTAACTTAGCTTTTGTGTCAGAAGGAAGCAACGGTACATACTCTCAAAGTCCCGTTGGTGGATCAAGTAGCGGTACTTACTTCCAAAGCACTGCTGGTGGATCAATAAGCAGTACTTATCCTTAAAGTACTAAAAACAGTCCATCAATGACTCAGAATTCACAAGGAATATTCTCACCATTATTCAATGAGAATTATGCCTTTTCATTCTTTGCTTGATAAGATAACAGACCAAGATTGACCCTTAATGATCTGTTCCAAAATGGATGATTCTGATATTGAAGAGATGGATCTCAAATGGCAAGCTGCAATGGTCTCAGTTAGATCCAACAGACTCTATAAAAGGACTGGAAGAAAGATGAATGTTGATCCTAATGAACCATTAGGATATGACAAATCAAAGATTGAATGCTACAACTGTGGAAAGCTTGGACACTTTGCCAGGGAGTGCAAGAGAGAAAAAGCTGAAAGTAGCAACCAGAAGTTTAAAAATAGCAATACAACCAGCCCAAGAGTCACTAAAAGTCTTCCAAAGGGAGACAGCAGAAATCCATGAAGTCCTAAAACAACTAAAGCATTGGTGACAGTGGATGGAGTGATTGATTGGACTGACACAAATGAAGAAGAAGAGTGATAGGTGTGAAAACACCCATCCTTTTACCACTTAATTGTAATGAAAACGAGACCATAACGTGTATTTTATGTTGTAAATGTCGGAATTATGCGTGGTTTGTGTTTTTGTTGTGTTTTAGGACCAAAATGTGAAAAGGAAGGAAAACACGGGCTTTAACGGGCTTTTATCAAAGAAAAGGACAAAAGACGAAGTCAGGAAATCAAGAGTGCAAAAAGAACGAAAGTCCAAGGCCTATTCTGAAGATTTATCAAAGAAAAAGTCCAAAGACGGAAGTTTAATAAAGCCGAAGAACTCAAGTCTTATTTATGAAGAAATTTCAAGACGAGCTTAAAGAAATCCCGAGCCAAAAGTCGAGACTTTAAAGACGGGAGAATGAAGAAAAGAAAGAAAGGAGAAGCCACCAACTACTCCCCTCTCCTATATATACCACCCTCATTTTTTAGGAGAGGGTTGGTTAGTTTTAGGAGTAGATTAGGATTAGTTTAATTTTATGCTTTCTCTTTCTAAACTTATGTTTTCTCTCTCAAGATTTAATAGGTAAGATTTAATTTTCATGTTTTTAATTGTGGAATCATTTACTTTTTAATCGAGCTTTTATTTAATCTTCTTCTTCCTTTCTTGCTTAATCTTTACTTTTGATTATGGTATGTTCTTAAGTTTTTATGATTTTGATCAAGTGGGTTTTGATTGATTTGGCTTTATTTGTTAGTTTTGTTGATTTGTTTTGATTGGTTATTGTTAGTTAATCATTAGTGGTCATTTTGGTTTAATCTTTAGGTTGATTATGGTAGATTTTGTTTAAATTCGTATCTTTATTAGTTCCAATGTTCTTCGTGTTCTTTATTTTCCCCAGATTCCGAATGAGCTGTTATTCTGGATGAAGCTTTTATTCCGGATGAAGAATTTATTCCGGATGAAGCATTATTCCGGATGAGCAGATTATTCCGAATCACGGTTTCATTTTATTTATTCCGAATCAACACTTTTATTCCGAACCAGCATTTTCTTTCTTTTATTCCGAATGAGTCTCTTTATTCCGGATGAAGCTTTTGTTTAAAGTATTCTGAATCAATCTTTTATTCCGCATGAGTTCTTTTTTATTCCGAATGAAGCTATATTCTGAATCAGTGTAATATTCCGAATGAGCCTTTATTCGGGATGAACATATTTATTCCGGATGAAGCCCTTTATTCCGGATGAGGAATTAATTCCGGATGAACACGTTATTCTGAATAAGCAATTATTCCGGATAAACGAATTATTCCGGATGAAGCCCTTTATTCCGGATGAATACATTATTCCGAATGAACATATTTATTCCGAATGAAGGTTCTATTCCGGATGAGTGTTTTCCAGTTTTTTGTAATTTTACACAGTTAGTTTCAAACTTTATTTTTCCCGCCTTTTTACTTAGTTGCACTTTTAGTTTACCTGCCTTAGATTTATTTTAAGTCAGCATTATTTACTTTTAAGTTCACGTTTTTAATTTGTCGTCATTAATTTCCCGTCAAGTTTTTATCTTTCATTATTTCTTTTTACTATCTTTATTTTTATTGTTCCAAGTCTTTATTTTTAATTAGTTTACTACACCAAACAATTTCCTTTTAGTTACCAAGAACAACTGAGTCACACTTAAACCTTAATCAATTCGAGAAGATACCGAGAAACGAACTTTCAACCTAGTAAAATCTCTTGTATCAAAGAGCAAGGTTTAATGACTCTTTCTCATGAAGACACTGAGGTACATCCTTGTTCTAAAGATTGTGTTCTTAAGTTTAATAGTTTTAAAGTAGAACTTGAGGAACAATATCAAAAGGTAAACACGTGTACTGTAGAAGTAAATGCTTTTAAACAAGGTGTTGCTAAGTTAGAAGATAATATAGTTTTGTATCAAAAGGTCAGGAAAACAATGAAGAGAAAATTAGATTTTGACTCTTCAAATGAGAGAAAAAGATGTGTCTATTAAAACTTTTGAAAAACAATTTGTGAAAGTTACAGCAGAAAATGAAGTTTTAAAATCCAGTCTGTTCAATGAAAGAGAAGTAATTAATCAATGGAAAAAATATTTAAAAGGAATGGGTAAGGTGATTAATTCACAAGTGGGGTATTATGATAAAAAAAGACCTAGATTATTTAGAGGACCAACCTAGGATAACTCTGACTAACAAGGACTTATCCAAGGGGATTTTTAATAGTTCTTGTGATTCAAAAGATACTCCTGAAAATGATAGGTATGCTGAAGGAATAAAAGCAGTTCCTCCACCTGTATCAGGAATCTACATGCCCCCTAATAATGATAAGTGTATAGAGTTAGATGAGTCAAAAAGCTGTTTACGGTAAAAAGACTGATGATTCAAAATCAAACTCTAGTACTTTGACCCAGGATGATCCATTTGTGACCAAAAAGGTTGTTTATCCACCTCTGATGAGCATATTTATGCCTGAGGGACATGTGCCTGTAACTAGTTCTGCTCCCAAGCAGGTGAAACCTACTAGAAAGGCATTGGATAGCAATGCAAAACATCATGGAATTATTAAAAGGGATGGGCTAGGTTTTGATAACACTAGATCAGAATCACCTTTTGGATCTTTTTATGAAAAGAAGAGGATATTATGTGTGTGGTAGTTTAAGTCATTTTATCAAAGATTGTATTGTGCATGAAGATAAAATTGCTAAACAAAAGGCTGCAAATAAAGTCACAATAAAAGGGCATGAGAAGATTGTGAAGGTTTATAAACATCATAACAATTATATAAAACCCTAAACGAGAACAAAGCACACATATAGCGGAAGCGATTTAACAAGATCATAATAACACAATTATAATTAATCGAATTAGGGTTACACACATTTACGCTAAAGCAAATCCACAAGATAAAGAACCAATCACCAATTAGGGTTTATAACAAACACCACTAAGATATAGTCTAAAGTAAGACTATATTAAGATCTTGTACACACATAATACAACGAGCTAACCATGATTCTAGCACGTGTAAACCGAGCTTCAACGCTTGTGGAGAATCTACCAAACAAACCTAGAGAGGGGCTAGGACTAGATTATAAGTAAAATTAAGCAAACAAGAAAACCAACCAAAACCCCCTTTGTGGGTTTGTCTTGCGATCGCAACAAAGAGAGTGGAGAGGGAGAGATTTTTGTTTGTCTTGAATTATGAGGTGAGGGGTTGTTTATATAGACCTAATTCTTGTAGTCAAAACAAATATAAGGAAAGTTTTTTCCCCTTCCCCTTGCCTCCATAACCGACGGCCGAAACACCCCAAATGGGTGTTCCAGAACCTTCCGATCTTCTTTCTTTTTATTCCACTTACTATATATTCTATAACGCTCGTTAATACTTAACTCTTAATTATTTAACGATCGTTAAAGTTATATCTCCGTTTAATTTAATATATACATAAATATATATTTATTAAATAAATTAATAAATACAATAAATATATTTATTAAATAAATTAACTCTTTACATATTGAGTGCAATCCCGTAATCTCGAGTTCGATGCTATCACACGACTATTAAATATAAGTCCATAAACTTTCAGCTCCCACTTGGACATATTTCGAATATCGTGATTATATTGACTGGCGTCTAGTTATACTAGCAATGTCTCTAGTACAATTCGAGTAAGATCTCCTGGATAAAACTTTTTAATGATTCATCATTATTATTATTATCCTTTTATTTCTAATTTAACGTTAATAAGGATATGGATCCCAATCATTCCTTTCATTAACCATTTTATTTCTCGTTCACAGATTAAGCAAGATTATCAAAACAAATTTGGGTGTGGCCACACAAACATCATACTAATCCCACGAGGGGCCCAGCTGTATTAAACTCCAAAACAAAATTGGAGGAAATAAATTACATATCGACTACAAGCAAAACATATGAATTTTGCAACACTTCCGAAAATAATCCTTATAGCTACCAGTTATGTTTAGCGTTAGATTCTTCCACAAAGATGCACTAGATTCATAAAAGTTTTCTGGTATCTCAAGTCTAAGGATAACTATTTATGATTTACTTGATGACAAAGATCCACAACGTAAAATCATATAGTTGGGATAAGTCCAATATTCAATTCATCGAATATCATCCAAAATCGATCAATATACTTTCAAGTATACTCTATAGCTATTTTGTTAGCCTCAAAATATTGAGCAAACAAGAATGTTCGGTCATAGGTTTATATTGTAATATTTATTAGAACGTTGTAATAGATAGTTAAATATGCGTGGTTCACGAGCTTGGATTTAAACTAATTAAAGTCCAAAAGACAAGCCCGGTCCAATATATAGCCCATTAAAGCCCGCATGTAGGTGGACTATATATACTACCCTCCTAGCATGTTAGGAGGGTTGGTTGTTTATTTTATTCTCACTTCTAATCTAATATTCACCAAGTTAATCATCTCCTTCTCTCTACTTTCTCTCACTACTTTCTCTCTCTAGGAATCCATCTCTTTTCATCTATTTTCTATCATTAATCACAATAATAATATGGGACAACATTTGGTATCAATCGCCACGGGGTAGATTGTGTTTGGTTATTTGGTTTGAGTTTGATTCGGTTGATTTTTCCATCTAAATCATCCCGAATTAAATTTCTTTTTATATTTCGGGCTATAAATCTTGATATAACTCATTTATATCTATTTGGTAGGAATTTGGTTTGGTTTTTGTGGTAAAAAATCGTAAGATTTTGAGGTGTTTGGATTCATTTTGGAGTTACGGTTCGTTCACTGTTTCAAGATCATTCCAAATTAAGATTTTCAGAAAAGGGTTAATTATTCCGAAATAAAAGTTTTTCGGATAAGGGTTTGTTATTCCGAAGATTGCTTTTTCTCTGAATTTAGTTTATTCTGAAAAAACTTGGATTCTGAAAAATTTTGTTAGTGCAAACATTACGATGTTTAATCAAGATGATCCCTTCATGTTTTGGTGATGACAAACGTATAACTCGCAATACATAATGTAAAAAGTGTAAGGTACTCGTAATCACTCAAACATACTTATGTATACTTCTCTTGACACCTTGAAGATTACATTCGTCATGAATGACAAGAAGGACGTGCGGTTCTCTTATAGAACACGCGGTTCCTTGGTGATATCGAACCGCGGGATGATATAGAACCGCGGGCAGTCAAGCCGGTTTAGGCTTACTCAATATTTCTGGAAGCTTCTAGAAGATGGAGGGAAACTAATAAATTCAACATTCAAATTTTGAATTTGGGCTCCAAGAATATAAGGTATATCCTTTTATCCAATGGGTAGTCCACTCTTTTATCCAACAAGTAGTCCACTCTTTTATCCATTGGGTAAAAAGGTGTTCTCCAAGGCAAGAGTTGGCTATAAATAGAAGACTATTCTCTTCCATTTTACTTGCACAAAAACACACAAAAACCTTCCAATATCCCATTCCTCATTTGCCTCATCAAGAGCAATGAGAAGAACACTTTCACCATTATGAAGTGTTAGTTTCTAGAGTCATAACATTATGAAGATCTCTCTAGATCAAGTCATGATTATTGTCTTCCTACTATGTATATGTAGAAGATCCAAGTTGTTGGTACACTTGGATGTGTTTGTAAGGGTAGAATATCCAAGTGATGGGTATCCTTGGATTAGGTGTTAGTTGTGTAGATCCAAGTCTTGTTAGTACTTGGATATAGTGTTAGAGTTATAGATCTAAGTGTTGTGTGCTTAGATCTATATGGTTTATGTGTTTAGGCCATAAAACACAAGGTTTGTTATGTTGGGCCATAAAACATAACTAGTGGGTAGATTAGGTTGTGTCTTGGTAGTTCTCACTAAACTCTAAAGTGATGTGGTTGTGTCTAGGTAGTTCTCACTAAACTATAAAGTGATGTGGTTGTGTCTTACTAAACTTTAAAGTGATTAGTAGTTGTGTTGTGTGAAGTTCTCACTTAGCTTCAAAGTGAAGAGTCGTGAAGATTGGTTCTAGCTTTCGATTAGAACTTGACATCTAGCCTTGTGTCATTAAATGGTGAAGTGGGCAACGTTGTGTAGATTGGTCCTACCTAAGATTAGGACTCGACATCTAGCTTAGTGTCGGAAATGTGTAAGCGACGTGTATGGTTTTCTCCGCCTTGAAAGGAGTTTTGTTGACTAGTGAAGTAACTCTCGAGTAAGGTGTACTCGAGGAGTGGAGTAGGGCGAAGAGGAGCTTCGTGATCGAACCACTATAAATCATTGTGTCGTTACTTTCCTTTACATTTATGTCTTTACTATTATAGATGTATTTATATGTTGTGTGTTGTGTGCATCTCATAATCTAAACATCTAAGTTGCGCAAAAGCTAAGGCTTAGTACGTGTGTGCTTCGTGTTTAGATTATGGTCAAGTGTACATCACTTAGTCCAAACATCCTAGTTGCGGAAAAGCTAATGCTTAGTACGTGTGTGCTTAGTGTTTAGACTATTGCTTGATGTACTCTTGATTTGATGTGTTTGTGTGTTTACTTACTTGTAGTATTTATCTTTCAATCAAACACATCTCATATCTAGTCAAGCTTGATCGAGAATTTGATACAAAGGATTGTCAAATTTTAACATGTAACAAAAGGTTAAGTTCACTGTCGGCGGTTCTCTAAATGGACCGGCGGTTCTTTATTGATAAGGAACCGCGGGTACACATAAGGAACCGCGCACAGTGGATTAAGCCGAAATGTTTTGAAAACTAACTAGAAACTATTCAACCCCCCTTCTAGTTTCTACAAATTTGTATTCTCCGAAAAAGCATCTATTCTGAAGAAGATTCCGAAAAAGTGATTATTCCGAAAAAGTGCTTATTCCGAAGAAATAATTATTCCGAAGAAGTGATAATTCTGAAAAAGTGATTATTCCGAAAAAGTGCTTATTCTGAAGAAATGATTATTCCGAAGAAGTGATAATTCTGAAAAAGTGATTATTCCGAAAAACTGCTTATTCCGAAGAAATGATTATTCCGAAGAAGTGATAATTCTGAAAAAGTGATTATTCCGAAAAAGTGATTATTCCGAAGAAGCTTGTTTTCTCTGAAAACATCAACATTCCGAAGAAGGTCGTTTCTCTGAAAACATCATTATTCCGAAGAAAGACAATTTCTCTGAAATAATCCATTATTCTGAAGAAAGTTTGTTTCTCTGAAAACATTAATTATTCCGAAAATACTCGTTTCTCTGAAATCAACTATTATTCCGAAGAAAGGTCACTTTTCCAAAAAAGTCTGTTATTCCGAAAAAATCCAATATTCCAAAAATTGAAGATTTTTACAAAAGTGAAAATCGTGTGATTTTTCGCCTTCGAATTTTTTGGTTTATTGGGAAGACAACTTTTAGGGGATTTTAACAGTTTTCATCGACAACAACAATCACAACACATCTACTTAAGATCCAAAGTCACTTTATCAACTGCGACACCATCATCATGGAAACGAGCAATGCGTGTTCAGACAGAGAAGAACGAGAGATGCAACTACAAGAACAAGTCCTTAAACAACGTTGTATGCAAGCTTTCAGTGATCTTAAAACGAATCTAAAACGTCTGGAAAGAGAGACCTTCTCGTACAATCCTTTGTATATGTGTGCTTTTCATTCCTTTTTTGGAAATGATCATCGCACGTTCACTTATGACTTAAGAGACCACTTGAAGAATCTTGAGAATGCATTACTCAACAAAAACCTTCATGAGACAAATTCCAAGAAAGCCTTCAAAACACTCAGAACACCGTTTCAACCATTCTTTGTTTCACAGCTATTCAAGAATCCCAATTTTGATTCAGAAGTTCGAGATGCAAAACAACACTTCAAAGACTACACTACAATGGAAGCAAAATCATTCAGAGATTTGATTTTTGGAAACATGGAATCAATTGAGAGGCTTATGGATAAACGCTTACTTCATGCAAAAGACATGATCAATAAGATGAATGACAAAAGGCTGAAAATGCAAGAGTGCACAGTTGCAAAGATTCATGTAGTGGATACGAGTCCAGTCTCAACTGTAAGTAACTAGACAATATCGAGTAATGCAACTGACAGCTGCAGATCAGGGAACACAACGCATGGTGAGCAGAATGATCATAACATACATGGGAAAGAAAGCATCAACACTGGCACACAAGGCATCAGTTCTGAGACTGTCATCAAAAATACACCTTCCTATGATCATGGTCCTATTTTTGATTCTGAGCCATTAGAAGAGGTACACAATACTGAATTTAATGTGTTTGCCAATGCCAATATTCATGAGCATAGTGATCTACCCAATGTCATTAATGACACGTGTATGATGGAACCGGTTGATAGCAATACCTCACCCGATTCATCAAACATGTGCAATAATGAGTCTGAGGATGATCAATATGCAAATGAGTATGATGAAGAGGAACGTATTGCGCTTGCTAATTTAATTGCCACTTTACAAAAAGATGTCACTGAAAATAAAAAGAGTCAAAAGCAATTAAAGATGGCAAACGCTACGCTCACTCAAAGTTTTGAAGAATGCAAAGCTGCTCTTATCAAATCTACTGAGATGACTGAAAGCTACAGAGATGAGCTCCTTCAGAAAACCAAAGAGCTTGAGGGGTACAAGGGTAGTGCGGTAAAAAGTCAAAAGGACGATTTTGAAAACAAATATAATACAACTCTTGAGTTATGAGCCAAAGAGAAGCGTCGGTATAATGTTTTCTTAATGGATGAACGTCAAAAAACATACTTTGCCAATACCAAAGTTAATGAACTTGAACAAAAGCTCTCTATGACCACTACCGATTCTGCTAAAATTCCTGAGGTTAAGAAACAAGAAGTAGATGCGTTAAAACAAGACTTCAAAAGTAGATATGATAAAGAAACCGAAAAGTAACGAAACTAGAAGAACAAGTCAAATTTTTGAAGAAAGTTGTTTATAAAACCCATGATTCTATTCAATCCGTAAGAATGCTAGCACCTCCGTCGTTGTTTAAGGGTCAAGCTAGCTTTGAAAGTCCTGAGTACCTTGCCAAAGTTAAGCTGCGAACCCATGTCTTTACCTTGATGAGACTGAAAGGACCGATCTTGATTGCATGCCTGTAAGTGCTGATAGTGAAGAGACTGCCCTTTGGGATGATGATAGTCGACCTCTTGTCAATAAGGAGTTTGTAAAATCATATAATTATGCTTATGAGAATAGTCTTTATGGTCTTTTCAACAAAGAAACTTAGAAAACTCGTGAGGAAGTGTTTCTAGAATGCAAACAAAAGAGAATTCAATGGAAGAAAGCATTTGCCCCTAAGAAATCTAATGTTTACAAATACATAAACTACCTCCCTCTAGATGAATCTAAAGCCAGAGTAGGAAAACATTAGGTATTCTTAAATACCACATAGATAAGGTTTAATCTATTGTTGAAAGAGATTGGGCAAAACGTGAAAATGCTGAGTGGACACGCCCGATTCCTCAAGATATTACCTTGCTTGTGAAAGAACTATTAATTCCAAACACGACGTTGATTAAAGAAACTGTTCTTCAACTTGAGGGGTTCATTCGGAATGAAATGTATGATGATTTAAAATATGTTGAATCTCTTGAGAAACACATTGATGATCTTCAAATGGAGAAGTCTGATTTTTCAGATGAATATCATTTACTCTTGCAAGAATGCGTTTCTAAAGATGTTATGTGTGCTTATTTTACATGTTGTGTTGATATTAATGAATATTCTGATGTTACATGCAAATATCTTGATAAGATCAAAGAATGTGGGCGTCTTGAAATTGAGCTTTCGAAACGTAAAGAAAATGTTGATAAAAAGGCTTTTGAGTTACTTCAACACAAAACTAATTTCCTTCAAAAACATTGTCATTCTCTTGAACTTGCTTTGCAAAAAGACGTTGGTAGTTTTCCACATGATAATAACTTGCAAGAAAAACTTTCCAAAACGTTTCGAGAAATGAATGAACAGAATTTGGAAATTAAAGGATTGAAAGCTCAGTTACAAGACAGGGAAAGAGCGATAGCAGAGTTGCAGAAACTCGTTGCTAAGATGGGTGGGAAAGTTGTGGAACCTAAAGTTGTGAAACCTGTTGTTCGACAACCAAATGCCTACAAGGATCCAAAGCCGTCTATCTTAGGAAAACCGACTTCGTTCTCCAATTCTTCTCATAAGAAATCTAGGTTACCCCCTAAGACTGATGTGCAACCAAGTGTTCCAAAACCATCCATATCACCCTATGTTCCTCCATTTAGAAAGCACACTGTTGCTAAACTCAACCATGTGAATGCACCTAGCACTTCTAGGACTCCTCCAAAACGTGTGACATTCACGTCCACAAAGGAATCTGTAGGTTTAAATGACCTCGTTCATACCCACAACCTAGAGGATGCGAAACAAAAAGGGAAGATTCAGAAAGACAAACCCGTGTATGAAAAACCTAGTTCACCAAATCCCGCTAGAATTCCACTCACTCCTAATGGTATTCAACCAAAACCTAGGATCCCTCTTCAGAAATCTAGGAATTGGAAACCATCCATGAATAGTCGTGTTTCAAACACTACGCCTGAACGATTTGGAAAACAAAGGAATACAAGTACTTTCGTGAATCCCAAATTCCCTGTATGTCCCACTTGAAAAAAGGGCATTCACAATGGAAATCATGACCATTGCATTCTGCAATACCTTTATGAGGTCAAATCTCGTTCCTTTGAACGGAGATCGAATACAGAATCCAATAAGACAACAAGGAGATACAAACCCGTCGCAAAGAAAAGCAATAACAACAAATCTGAAACATGGATTAAAAAAGGACATAGTTTCTCTCCAAATAAGTCTTCCGTTGTGCAAGAGAAAGTTACTCCTAAATCTAGTCTTCAATGGAAACCAACGGGTCGGATCTTCACGAAAGTTGGTCTTAAGTGGATTCCAATAGAGAAGAGTGATGACACCTGCACCAGCACTAATGCTACTGTTCTACACGCTGAAAAGGAATTTGTTACTCCTAATTCTAGTATTTGTGAAAACTCTTTTTCTATGATCGCAGGTACCTCAGCGGATTCTGAACCCACTTCTCCTTCTTCAAAGGGTTCCAATTCTATATATTCTATATCACCTTCTTCTATTGTACAAAAATCTATTTTGGATTATTTCCGAAAAACTTGAGAAAACCAAAAAATATAATAAAACGTAAATATCCATAGAAAAACAAAATAAAAACTGGAAAACCTTTCAAAATACCAAAAATATTCTTCTCGACATGTCTTTCAGTATCGATAATATGGACGTGCCTAGAAATGTCGCTCAATAACGACACGGGTGTGTACATAAAGCTCGAATGAAAGTTGTAAATATTTTTCAAAACATGTCATTTCAATGATTTACAATTACTTTCAGATTGTGACTCGTGCTTCAAAGAAAGGAAAGTTGATCACGGATGATAACTTATCCTTCACAACGGGAAAATAAATTTTCTCGGACATGAGCTCTCATTAAAAATATTCCAAGTTTTTAAGCTCATGTAAACGACTTACAGTTAAATGTCAGACTGTAACTCGAACTTCAAATAAAGGAAAGTGTATCTTTAAAGATAACTTATCCTAACTAACGGGTAGAGCAATCTATCACGGGTTGAGCTTGTCACAAGACATTCAACGTTTTGAGCTCAACACAATGGCTTGTAATCACTTTCAGATTGCAACCCGGAACTATATTCACGGGGGAGTGTACGATTTCGTGCTTTTACCCTTAGCAAAAGAAGTTAAATCTTCTTACACTTGAGTGTATTTGTCAAGACATTCAAAGTCTATGAACTCAAGTTTATGCTTTAGAAAAACCTTTTCGCCAAAAAGAACTGATTTTTCAAAAAGCGTTGAACATAATTATTTTTTCAAGTATTTATCAATGATATTCAAAATCTTTCAAAGATTATGTGTTCAACAACTCCTATCCTCAAAAGTTTAATGTGGATCATATCCTCGTAATGACAATTCCATTGGATCAATTTTTGAGGGGGAGCTTTCCAAAACTCATGCTAAGTTTGACACATTTTTTTCCTAAAGATTTTCAAGACTATTTTTCAAAATATATTTTAATCAAATTTGGTATCTCTAATATCAAAAGATTATATATATTAGAGATAGGGGGAGAAAATGTAATTAAAATGTGATCTAAAGACTCGAGCACTCATGGTTACTATCAAATACACACAACATCTTTAATTCACGACGTTATTGGTGTCAAAAGGGTGATTAGGTTTAAGTCCTATGATCCAACCAGAACCGGAGGGATCTTCCCAGGGACAATCCAATATATTATTAGAATTCCTTAGGAAAGATGGAGTAGAATGTGAACGAAGCTGAATGCCGACTAAGTACTGATGATAGCACTGGAACAATCACAACAAGGTGCTATTAATGATGTCTTGGTAAGCATTGAAGGGGTTGAAGAATGAAAAAGAAATGTAAGGATAAAGGGTCTAAAAAAAGAAGCCCTCCATACAACTTAGGCAGAAACCGGGTCAACACATCATGAAGACAACTCATCATGGACCCAGTGATGTGAAGCACAACCCTTTCCTAGCTGCTCAGGCTTCTCTCAAAAGAAGTTTGTTTTATTGTCACGGAGATCAACACGACTTCTATTAACTTTCTCACTCCGAGATAGTTGATATTGAATAGGTGGCATCTGCTCCAGCCTCCGACCACTAAAAGTGCACAAATCGAGTCTAGAGCCAAGAGATCAATCAAATCTCGTTAGGACACACAGATGAAGATCAAGAGAGTCCTACGCTATATCCTTGTGATATTGCTAGAACACTCAGAGTGATACTACTTAGTATTCACAATGATGAGTGGAAATCCTTCCAGTGTTAACATCAAACAGCACTGCGGTAGGTCATATGTAAGATTCTTTATGAATTGAAAATATGTAAAATTGAGAAGCAACAGTGGTTTGATTCTGAATTGATTCAAACTCGTTTCAGGTTTCTACGCAATATCTTTATGGTCTTGCTAGAACATTCAGAGTGATATTCATTAATATTCACAGTGACGAATGGAAATCCTTCTAGCGTCAACATCAAACAGCGCTACGGTAGGTGACTTGTGAGATTCTTATGAATCAAACTTGTGTCAACTGGAAAGCAACAATGGTAAGATTCTTAATGAATCAAACTTGTTCCAGGAATTTGAATTGACGACTTTAATCAAGCGGATATTTATCCAATTGATTCACTCTTTATGTTCGCAGTCTTGCTTTGAGACGGTCGAGTAAAGAGAACGGCTAGTATGGCCGCGAAACCCTGTCAAGGAGATTCTTAATTGAATCTACCTAATCACAGGTACGGCATTTAATATCGTATAACGGTCTTCACCGACCGGAGGTAAAACGCTACCGATTTAGGACGAATGTCAAAGCCATTCAGTCCGTGTCTATGTTTTGTCTCGAGAAGGTGGCGTCACGGTGTACTCAGCAAAGTCAAAGATTCAAAACCACATATTCATGCCCAAAGACATATTCAACAATTAATAGAGTGAGCATGTGGATAAAGACACAAGATCGCAAGATGGCAAAGACAAGTCAAGAATGATTTGAATATCTCAAGATAAAAGACTAAGTCGAAAGACAATGACAAAGGCTCACAGATCACAGCATGAAGGAACAAGACTACTGTTACACGTTCAAGACTCATTTATGACGAAATTCATAAATCTCCATTGGACTCCAATTATCGAAGAGGAATGACCTCACATTGGGGGAGATTGTTAGCCTCAAAATATTGAGTCAAACAAGAATGTTCGGTCATAGGTTTATATTGTAATATTTATTAGAACGTTGTAATAGATAGTTAAATAGTCGTGGTTCACGGGCTTAGATTTAAACTAATTAAAGTTCAATAGACAAGCCCGACCCAATATATAGCCCATTAAAGCCCGCATGTGGGTGGACTATATATACTACCCTCCTAGCATGTTAGGAGGGTTGGTTGTTTATTTTTATTCTCACTTCTAATCTAATATTCACCAAGTTAATCATCTCCTTCTCTCTACTTTCTCTCACTACTTTCTCTCTCTAGGAATCCATCTCTTTTCATCTATTTTCTATCATTAATCACAATAATAATATGGGACAACATATTTCGATTTGTCTTAATTTAATAATATTCCCATATTATAAATCGACAACGGACATTTAGCATAAAAATTTATTCATGGATTAAGTAAAATATGTAAAATAGGATACACAATTAAATAATAATAATAAACGAAACTCAATCTTTATTTTATTAAATAATAATGTCATAACATCCCAATACTAATCACAGATTTATTGCATGAGTTCGCTAGCTAGTTGCAGCCCAATAGCCTTGGCATGCTTAACTACCTTTGGTCTAGGCAAAGCCTTAGTAAAAGGATCATCTACGTTATCATCTGTGTGAACTTTTATAAATTTGATTTCACGAGCTTCAACTTGTTCTCAGACGTAGTGATGTCTACGCATAAAGTGTCTAGCACCTTTCATGACTCCAGAATCATTGGCGAATATAATTGCAGCAGAATTGTTGCAATATATATCAATAGGTTCTTTAACTAAAGGCATCACTCCAAGATCTCCAACAAACTTCCTAATACAAACAGCTTCCATTTCAGCTTCTGAAGCAGCCATGTACTCAGATTGAGTAGCATGCATTGCAATTGTTGTCTGCTTTTTGCTCTTCCAATCAACTGTTCATCCATTGATAATAAAAACGTAACCCGTCTCAGACTTCGTATCGTCTTTATCACATTGCCAGGACGCATCACAGAAACCTGTCACAATCAGTTATGTGTTTGGTTTTCCTCCAAATACCATAAACATATCTTCCGTACTTCTCAAATAATTTAGAATATGTTTAACAGCAGTCCAGTGGAGGTTCCCTGGATTCTATTGGTATCTACTGACCAAGTTCTGAGCAAACGCCACATCAGGCCTTGTGCATCTAACAACATACATAATAGATCCTACAGCCGAAGCATAAGGTACCTTCTACATGTATACCTCCTCTTCAGGAGTTGATGCATCCATCTCATGACTCAGATTATGCTTAACTTCCATAGGTTGAAAACCTTTCTTGGAATTATGCATGTTATACTTCTTCAATATCTTATCTATATAAGCATCTTGACTTAGACCATTTAACCGTCTTTTCCTATCTCGATAGATCTTAATTCCCAGAATGTATGCAGCTTCTCCTAAATCCTTCATAGAAAAACATTTACCAAGATAATCATTAACAACTTTAAGTCTTGGAATGTTACTTTCCTAGATTAATATGTCATCAACATATAGGACTAGAAATACCACATCACTCCCACTAGCTTTGCGATATACACATGGCTCATCACGATTTTGAATAAATCCAAACTTTTTGATTTCTTTATCAAATCGTTTATTCCGTTGACGTGATGCTTGCTTCAAACCATAAATAGATCTTTGAAGCTTACACACGTGCTTTGGATTCTTAGGATCAACATAACCTTCCGGTTGTTTCATATAGATGTCTTCATCTAAGCGACCGTTCAAGAAGGCAGATTTAACATCCATTTGCCGTATCTCATAGTTTTAGTATGCTGCTATAGCTATGAGAACCTAATAGCTCTTAAGTCTGCTATAGGAGAAAAAGTCTCCTCGTAGTCTATGCCAAAATTTTGTGTAAAACCGTTCAAGAAGGCAGATTTAACATTCATTTGCCGTATCTCATAGTTTTAGTATGCTGCTATAGCTATGAGAACCTAATAGCTCTTAAGTCTGCTACTGGAGAAAAAGTCTCCTCGTAGTCTACGCCAAAATTTTGTGTAAAACCTTTAGCTACTAAACGAGCTTTATAGGATTGTTTTTGGTGTTCGGAGGGAAACCAGACACAGAACTGAATGTTACAAGTTTCTATGATACGTACTGGCAATGTGATAAAGACGATACGAAGTCTCAGACGGGTTACGTGTTTGTTATTAATGAAGGAGCAGTTGACTGGAAAAGCAAAAAGCAGACAACGATTGCAATGCATGCGACTCAATCGACTCAATTTGAGTACATGGTTGCTTTAGAAGCTACAATGGAAGCTGTTTGGATTAGGAAGTTTATTGGAGATCTAGGAGTGATGTCTTCAATCAAAGAACCTATTGATATGTATTGTGATAATTCTGTTGCAATCATATACGCCAATGATTCTGGAGTCATCAAGTGCATCAGACACTTTAAGTGTAGATATCACTATGCTCGAGAACAAGTCGAGGCTCGTGAAATCAAATTAATATAATTTCACACAGATGATAACGTAGTTGATCATTTTACTAAGGTTTTAAGTAGAGGAAAGGTCATAAAGCATGCCAAGGGAATTGGGCTTCAACTTGGTAGTGAATTCATGCAAATCTGTGATTAGTATTTGGATAAAGGATGTTAATACATTATTACTTAATGAAATAAAGTTTGGGTTACGTTTATTATTGTTATTTAATTTTGTATCCTATTTTACATGTTTAATCCGTGAAAATCATTATATTATAAATGTCTGTTGTCGATTGATAATATGGGGGTATTATTAAATTAAGACAAATCTAAAGTGTGATTGGATAAACTTGAAAGTATATTGATGTGTTTACATATCAAATTTAGAAGATATTCGATGAATTGAATATAAGACTTATCCCAACTGTATGATTATACCTTGTGGATCTTTATCATCAAGTAAATCATAAATAGTTATCCTCAGACCTGAGATACCAGGAAATTGTTGTGGATCTAGTGCATTTTTGTGAAGTAATCTAACGCTATACGTAACCTGCTGGCCATAAGGGTTATTTTCAGAAGTGTTGCAAAATTCATAAGTTTTGCTTGTAGTCGATATGGGATTTGTTTCCTCCAAATTCGTTTTGGAGTTTAATACAGTTGGGCCCCTTGTGGGATTAGTAAGATGTTTGTGTGGCCGAACCCAAAGTCATTCTAAACTATGTTTAGAAGTTTTGCTAATCTTGATGAATCTGGTGAACGAGAAACAGAATGGTTAATGAAAGGAATGACTAAGATTCATATCCTTATTAACGTTGTATTAAAAACAAAAGGATAATAATAATGATCAGTCATTAAAAGGTTTTATCCAGGAGGCCTTACTCGAGTCGTACTAGAGGCATCGACATGTAACTAGACGCAAACCGATGTGATCACACTGTTAAAACTTGTACAAGTGGGAGTTGTAAGTTTTATGGACGTAAAATTAATAGTCGTGTGTTAGGATCGAACTCGTGATTACGGGATTGCACACAGTACGTAAAGAGTTAATTTATTAATAAATGTATTTATATGTTTATTAATTAAATCGATCTTTAAATATTTAACCGTCGTTAAGTTTAAGAGTTGAGGACTAACGGTTATACGTGGATATTTAACGAGAGGAAAAGAAGGCTTCAGAACACCCTTGTGGGTGGGCCAACGGTCGGTGGACAAAAATAAGGGGGAGAAGATTTCTTCCCTTATTTGTGTTTATCTTGGACTACAAGTTTGGAGAGCCTATATAAACACATCAAGCCTTCATAATTTTTCATCCTACATCTCTCTTTCTCTTCTCTCCCTGCGATCAACTTCCAAACACCCTTATAGGGTTCCTTTGAGTTGTTTGATTACTTGAATCAAGTCCTAGCCCATCTCTAGGGTTGTTGGGTTGATTTTCCACTAAACGTTTAAGCTCGTTTTATACGTACTAGTATTACGGTTAACTCGTTATTATACGTGCGTACAAAACGTAATACAATCTCATTATATAGATTGCATCTTCGATCGATTAACAAAACGGTAGGGTTAATCATTGATCCGTCATAAACCCTAATTTATGATCCGTTCTTGCTTTGTAGAATCGCATTAGGTAAAAGGCACGTAACTGTAATTCGAATAATTATAGATGTGTTATTATGATCTTGTTAAATCGCTTCCGCTATTACGTGCTTTGATTTCTGCTTATGTTTAAATAATTATTATGAAATTGATAAACCTTCACTATTAACTTTCTTCTTTTCGTATTTGAGAAAATGGCAACAAAAACGATCATAAATAACACAAACGTTTTGATAATTAGTAGCTTGTTTATATAGGAGTTAAGGAATTGATGTTTAACTGTACTCAACATTTGAGATTTGTAGTTTGTTAGTGCCAAGTGACTCTCTGAGTTCCACCAAACACTTCAGCAAGACGTACATTCCGAGTAAAACATCGTAATGAAGTGCTCGGAGGAACTCTAAGGGATATTTGGCGATCATGCATTATTGTATACTTGTATCAAGATGTGTTAAGAACTTGATCTGAGGGACTACTATCAAAATGTGAAATGTTTATTCATTTCTAGTTTTCATGGTGTCAAGTGGCACTCGGAGTTCCGCCAAACACTTCAGCAGGACATCCTAACTGAAACATCCTAATGAAGTGCTCGGAGGAACTCTAAGCGACACTTGGCGTTGTAATGTGTTTGATGACAGACATGATGTAGTTATGGGTATATATAGGAAAGAGTGGTGATGTGCGTACGGCTGATTACCGTGTATGTATGAAGGAATTCATATCTTGAACAAGGTTGGCATTGTGTCTTCATTAAGATAGGATGTAATTTAACTGAGACGAACTTTATTTCCTCACGTGTACTAAACTAGGTTACTAGATCATTGTCAGTGTCTTCTGTATATTCTTATAATTACAATGTCTGTAGTTTATAAACTGATCACTTATATGGGATAGATAATGAAATGAGAATCTAATACCTTTGTTATCCTGATTTCTCAGTTTTAGATTCCCTCGATCTCCCCTTACGTGAAAACGAAAAACATTCCAATATCTTAATGGAGACACAATGCCAACCATGTTCAAGCTATAAATTCCTTAATGCACGCACGTTAATCGGACAGTCGTATCCTAGTACTCTTTCAGTCTTTCCTATATATTGTTAAAAATAATGTTTAAATACTAAACCAACTCTCAGGGACTGTTAGTGCACAAAAGGTAAGTGCAGGTATGACTATTGTAAATATTTTCTTGTGTTATTATTTGTGTTTATATGCAGGCACGTTTTGACAAGTTGAGAAAAGATAGAGGGGGCAAAGAGCTCAAGTTGAAGAAGCTGTTAGGTTTAGGTATTGGATGCTATATAAGCTCATAGTTAGCTTATTATTTGTACGCAGTCATAATATCTCTCTCTCAAAATTGTAATCGTTCCATTGTTCCATTGTTTTGTTAGATCAATCTGTTTTGATCTTTTGCTTTGTTTCTTCTCTTTTGTAAGTACGATCAAAAACCCAGGTGTTACATTTGAAGTAACAGCCTGAGGCAGTTTAATAAAAGAATAAAAGGGGTGGTTGGTTGAATATCTTGATCTTTGTAATCTTTTCTACATGGTATCAGAGCCTGGTTGGCTGTGATACGAAGATCTTGATTGTTTCCAAAAATTAGGGTTTCTAAAATTTTTGGGGTTTTTGTGAATTAAAAGGTTTCTGGTTATTGTTTTTTGGTGAATCGTTTGATTCTTGGTGTTAATTGATCAGATTCTTGTTCGATTAAGTTTTCCCCAAAAATTAGGGTTTGTCAATTTTGGGGGTTTTTGAGTATTTTGCCTATCTTAGTGATTAATCAACATAATTGTTGATTAATTGTGTTCTTTTATTGTTTCTGATTAAAAACCCCAAATTCAGAAGTTGGGGTTTGTTAATCTTGGTAAGTTTTGATTTGTTTTGTTATTTTGGGTACTAATCCTGCAGGTTATTGTGTTGGTTGTTTGTTTCCGCTGCGTTGGTTACAAGATCGTCTTGATCTTGATACTCTTGGTTGTTGCTGCGCGTGATAGTATTTTCTCACGCTCTCTCTTTATTTTTCTTGTTTAGTGGGATTAGGTGTCGAGGGAATTAGATTGTTGTTGGTTGTTGTGGAGATATAAGGTGGTTGTCTGTGATAGTTTGTTATTGTGTTCTTGCTTTCTTTTTTTGGTTGAGTTTGTGTTATGGCTCCTGAAAAGGACAAGGGTGTTGAAAAAGGGGGAGGGTCACATGACAATGAGATTGACATGTTTGACCCTCTCTATCTTCATAGTAGTGATACTAGTGGTGTTCCTCTAATTGGGTTTAAGCTAGAGGGAACTGAAAATTACAAAATATGGAGAGTTGCTATTGCTAGGGCTATTCATACTAAAAACAAACTTGGTTTTATTGATGGAAAAATACCTAAGCCTGAAGAGGCAGGTTTTTTACAAGATCAATGGGAAAGATGTAACTCTGTAGTCTTAAACTGGATTCTTGGTTGTGTTTCACAAGAGGTTTATTTGGGTCAAGTTTTTTCTGAAAATGCCAAAACAGTTTGGGATGAATTAGAGGAAACATATAGCAAACAAGATGGGTCTGTTATTTTTAACATGCATTATAAGATACACTCTCTTACCCAGTCTGGTTCTACTCTTTCTGAGTATTACCACAAGTTTAATGGCTTGTGGAGACAATATGACTCATTAGTGAATTTACCTGAATGTGTTTGTGAAAATGCATATTTGCTTAAACAGCATAATCAACTGCTTAAGCTTATGCAGTTTCTCATGGGGTTAGATGATGAGTATGCTCCTATAAGAAGTATCATACTCACCACAGAACCCCTTCCTGATGTTAAGGGGGCCTTTGCTACTCTGTCAAAAGATGAATCCCATAGGGGTTCACCATCTCAGAGTTCAGTAAAGGCTGGGACAGCTGCATTTGCTTCAAGACCTAATAATAGGTCTAATAACAACTGGAACACAAGTAATAATAATAATAATCAGGCAAGAAAATTTGCTAGACCTAACTTGGTGTGTACTCATTGTAATATGAATGGTCATACTGTGGATAGGTGTTTTGAACTTGTGGGATATCCTCCCAATTTTAAAAAGAATAATAATTCTAACAAGAATGTTAGTAGTAATCATGTGGCTTCAGGTTCTAAAGATCAGTCTACTAGTAGTTCATCTAACTCTTTTACTGATGAACAATTCAAAAAGTTGATGGATTTGATTGGTGATAAGTCTGGAAAAAGTTCCATACCTGCAAATGTTGCAGGTATAAATTGTGTTTTTAGTTTTTGTACTTCAAAATTTTTTAATCACAATACTGTTATTAAAACTTATAAGTTGTATGTTGGTTGGATTGTTGATTCAGGAGCTAGTCAACATATGACTTATACTGTTATTAATATGTTTAATGTGATAAGTGTATCTCATCTTAATATGACTGTTGGTCATCCTAATGGAACTAAAGCTGTTGTTACACACATAGGAAGTTTAAAGTTAACTGATAAAATTGTTATTCATGATGTCTTAGTTGTGCCAGATTATGAAGTTAGTCTTCTATCTGTGCACAAGCTAAGTAAAGATAGTAAATTCAGAGTTATTTTTGATGAAAGTTCTTGTGATATTCAGGACTCTGTTCAAAAGACTCTAGTGGGGACTGGTAGTCAAATAAATGGATTGTATTTTCTTAATACAGGTAAGAAATATTATAACAATAACATTTCACAATGTTGTTTGTCAAAATGTATTTGGCATAATAGACTAGGACATCCTTCAAATCAAGTGTTACATGTGTTAAAAGATAAACTTAAACTTGATAAAGTTGATAATGATATTTGTGATGTGTGTCACAAAGCTAAACAAACTAGGGAGCCTTTTCCTCTAAGTGATCATAAAACTAATGATGTTGGTGAATTGATTCACTTAGATGTGTGGGGACCTTATAAAGTTCAAAGCAAGGAAGGATTTAGATATTTTCTTACTGTGGTTGATGATTACAGTAGAGCTGTTTGGTTATTTTTGTTAAGAGGTAAAGATGAAGTTTTTACTAACATAACAGTTTTCATAAATATGATTAAAAATCAGTTTGGAAAAAGTGTTAAAATGTTTAGAAGTGACAATGGTACAAAATTTGTTAATAATAATATGGATAAATTTTGTAAAGATAATGGGATTCTTCATCAAACCTCTTGCCCATACACCCCTCAGCAAAATGGTATTGCTGAGAGGAAACATAGGCACTTGTTGAATGTAGCTAGAGCCCTCATGTTTCAGGGGGGATTACCTTTGAACATGTGGACTGATTGTGTTTTAACTGCTGTCTATTTGATTAACAGGATTCCAAGTTCTGTCTTGTCTGGGAAGTCACCTTATGAGTTAGTGTATAATAGTGAACCAAATCTCTCTTTGTTAAAAACATTTGGTTGTTTGTGTTTTGCAAATGTTTTAAATGACAATGACAAGTTTTCATCTAGGTCAGAAAAATCTGTCTTTATTGGATATTCTAATGAGAAAAATGGTTATAAGCTTTATAGCCTTGAGAGTAGGAAAGTTTTCTACTCTAGAGATGTTAAGTTCTATGAAACAGTGTTTCCATTTAAGAATGAGTCTGAAAGTAAAGAGTATGTTATGAGTTTTGAAAATAAAGACAGTACTAATTTTTTCAACTTAGATGATAATGAGTCTATGTCATGTGATCCCAATGATGATAAGAGAGATAATGCTCAGAATAGTAGTGAAGGCATAGACAATACATTACTAGGAGGTACTGAAAAAGCTAGTGAAACTAGAGAGAATCTAGATGGTCTTAATGATAGTAAGCTAGCAGAAGCCACCAGTAATGTAGATGATAATGCAACACTTGTTGATAATGGTAGTGATTCTGAGGGTGATGACAGTCAATATCAAGAATTTGGTAATCTTTTTCAAAGTCTTGTTAATTCCCCAGAAAGATATGATTTGGATAATCCTAGGAGGTCATCTAGAAAAGTTGTTTTGCCTAAAAAGTTGAATGATTATAAGTTGAATACTAGTGTGAAATATGGCATAGAAAAATATGTTAATTACTCTTGTCTTAGTAAAGAGAATTATAATTTTTCTACTAGTCTAAATAAAATTGTTGAACCAAAAACTTTTTCTGAAGCCTCTAAAGATATAAGGTGGCTTATGGCTATGAATTTAGAAATGGAGGCTTTAAACAGAAATGGTACTTGGGTTCTTGTTGATCTTCCTGTTGGAAGAAAACCTATTGGTTGTAAGTGGGTTTACAGAGTTAAATACAAGTCTAATGGAGAAGTTGAAAGGTTCAAAGCTAGACTTGTTGCTAAAGGGTATAACCAAAGGGAAGGTATTGACTTTGATGAAACTTTCTCTCCTGTTGTCAAAATTGTTACTGTTAGATGCATTTTAACTTTAACAGTTTATAATAATTGGCCTTTATATCAATTAGATATAAACAATGCTTTCCTATATGGAGATTTAGTAGAGGATGTTTATATGACCTTGCTTGATGGATACTTTGATAAGAATGATCAAAGGGTTTGTAAGTTGGTTAAGTCCTTGTATGGTTTAAAACAGGCACCTAGGAAGTGGAATGAAAAACTCACATCAGTTTTAATAGAAAATGATTTTATACAAAGCAAAAATGATTTTTCTATGTTTATCAAAAACAAAGATGGAGTTTTTATTGTGCTTCTGGTGTATGTTGATGACATTATTGTCACAGGTAATAATGTGAAGGAGATTGATAAGTTTAAGGAGTTTTTGAGTTCAAAATTCTTAATTAAAGATCTGGGTAAACTCAAATACTTCTTGGGAATAGAAGTTCTTGAGTCTAATACTTCTCTTTATCTGACTCAAAGAAAATATTGCTTAGAACTTCTTACAGAGTTTGGAATGTTGGCTTGTAAGCCATGTGGAACACCTATTGATGTTAAAGAAGGTGTTAACAGTAAGAATAAGAATGTTGATGTTGATAAACCTTTGAAAGGTGTTAACAACTATCAAAAGCTAGTTGGCAAGTTGATTTATCTTACTCATACTAGACCTGACATTAGTTATGCTGTTCATGTTCTAAGTCAGTATATGCATGCACCTATGCAGTCACACTTGAAACTTGCATTCAGAGTCTTAAGGTACTTAAAAGGTTCACCAGGAAAAGGAATTACTTTTAACAAAAGTGATAGTCTTAATCTTGGTGTGTATGTGGATTCTGATTGGGCAAAGTGTAAGCTTACAAGAAAATCAGTGACTGGATATTGTGTTTTCTTGGGCAACAGTTTAGTGTCATGGAAAAGTAAAAAACAGTCAATGTTATCTAAATCTTCTGCTGAGGCGGAATTTAGAGCAATGAATAGTGTTACTTGTGAAGTAATGTGGATTATGAAAGTTCTTGCTGAACTTAATATTAATCCTTTGTTACCTGTTCCATTGAGATGTGACAATAGCTCAGCAATACAGATTGCTGCTAATCCTGTATTTCATGAAAGGACTAAACATTTTGAGATTGAACTCTTTTTCTTAAGAGAAAAGGTTGCAGCTGGAGTTGTAAGTACTGTTAAAGTTAAGTCTGCTGATAATATAGCAGATATCTTTACCAAAGGCTTATGTGTTGCTGAACATCAAAAGTTTTGTGAAGGTCTTGGATTGTTTGATCTTTACAGAGTTGGTTTAAGGGGGAGTGTTAAAAATAATGTTTAAATACTAAACCAACTCTCAGGGACTGTTAGTGCACAAAAGGTAAGTGTAGGTATGACTATTGTAAATATTTTCTTGTGTTATTATTTGTGTTTATATGCAGGCACGTTTTGACAAGTTGAGAAAAGATAGAGGGGGCAAAGAGCTCAAGTTGAAGAAGCTGTTAGGTTTAGGTATTGGATGCTATATAAGCTCATAGTTAGCTTATTATTTGTACGCAGTCATAATATCTCTCTCTCAAAATTATAATCGTTCCATTGTTCCATTGTTTTGTTAGATCAATCTGTTTTGATCTTTTGCTTTGTTTCTTCTCTTTTGTAAGTACGATCAAAAACCCAGGTGTTACATTTGAAGTAACAGCCTGAGGCAGTTTAATAAAAGAATAAAAGGGGTGGTTGGTTGAATATCTTGATCTTTGTAATCTTTTCTACATATATACCCATAACTACATCATGTATTTCATCAAACGCATCGCGTAAGTACATATAGGTAGGAACGACAAGTGTCACTTAGAGTTTCTCCAAGCACTTCATTACGATGTTTCACTTAGGATGTCTTACTGAAGTGTTTGGTGGAACTCCGAATGCCACTTGACACCATAAATACTAGAAACACTTCACACTTTGATAGTAGTCCAACACGTCTTGATATATATACCGTATATAATGATGCATGAACGCTAATTGTCCCTTAGAGTTCCTCCGAGCACTTCATTACGATGTTTTACTAAGAATGTCTTACTGAAGTGTTTGGTGGGACTCCGAGAGTCACTTGACACGTACTAACAAACTATATAGCCGGTGGAACTAGAGGTCCAAGTCTACGGTCGCATTCCTTGACAGGTTTTTGTTACGTCGTCCTTAGATGAGAAGGAGATCTTCTTGTTCTTGCTCTTGTTTTCTCGCCTACAGTTTGCTGATGATGTCCTCATATTCTTATTGAAAAAACTACGCAAATCACTACTATTGTAATAGTTAATACTAGTATATGTTACCAAAGGCCTCGTAGCTCGATCAGCTGTATCATATATTGTTTCCAGAAATTGTTGTGGGTTCAACTATCACTACAAAAAATATTATATTTGATTACTAAATTAGGAAATTAAATGACGTTAAAAGTATTTTTTATCTTCTATTAAAAAAATTATTAAAAGTTATTTTTATCAACTTATACTCTTAAAGAAAAAAAAGTAAGTAAACTAAAAGTCTATTCAAATTCAAAAGAGTAAGCAAAAGTGTAAAAAATTTAATAACTCTTTTTTTAATAGGAAAAAGAGTAAGCAAGAGTTTTTTTTTTGCTTATTTTTATATTCATTGTGTTTTAGTAAAGAAAAGTTATAATTGCTTAAATAATTATAAATCTTATTAGTAAGCAAAACTTTTAGTAAGTAAATATCATTTATTTTGTAATGTATTCATGACTTACATGATAAACTTTTAATCAAATGAAACTATAAAATTGATGGTATTTGACTATTTGCTAATTAAATTAAATATGAACTACATTTAATTTTATTTGGATATTAAATTTTATTAAGATATGAAATTCATTTTATCGAATAGATGAGATTAAATCAAAAATTCATTTTCACCAATTTTCTTTAAACATTAATATCTTTTAAACTGTTAATCATTACTCGAAAAAATATACCATCATGACGAACATTTAATTATCTTTCTATATATATGCAGTATGATATACTTTAAACAAAAAAATATCGTTGTCAAAATTTATCATATATGATACTAATATCATATATCATGTATCATGCATATCATATATGATATAAAAATAAGAAATGATACATCCATTAACAATTTACAGACATGCTAAAAGAAATTAACCTATCATGTTCTATAAATTTTTTCTCTTTCATGTGATTCATCTACTATATTTACATGATAGATATGTATATGAATTTTATTTTGTAAATATTTTGTGGATATAGCATTTCACAACAAAAATAAAATCATATGTGATATAAAACGAATATCATATATTATTCAATAATAATTTGTGATTTAACACCAGTTGCATATATTATGAAACAATATTATCATATATGATAATCACGTAAGTTTTAACGACGAGAAAAAAAAACGAAATTTTTTTCCCTTCTAAAGTATGTATCATAGTGCATATCTGTAGATAGATAATTAAATGTCTATCGTGCTGGTATATTTTTTTCGGTTAGCACTCAACGGTTTAAGAATATTTAAATTATAAAAAATAAGTGAAACAATAAAAATTCTTTTAATCTAATTCATTAGATGGGATGAAAATAGATAGTAAAGATGAGTCCCCTCATATCTAACAAAAGTATAATATCCAAAACAACTCTCATTTAAAAATTAAGTAATGAAAGTCACTAAAAATATACTTTTATCAATTTTTATCAAAACAATCAATGGAAGTTATTTTCATAAACTATTACTAATAAAAAAAATAAGTAATAGAAGGATCACTAAAAGTTTATTTTAACTCGATATTTTTAAATAAAAATGTAAAATTTTTAATTATTTTTTTAGTAGGCAAAAGATGTAAGTTTCTTTTATTTACTCTTATATTCAATTTATTTTATTAAGAAAAAGTTATAATAATTTAAATAATTGTTTATCTTATTAGTAACCAAAATTCTTAATAAATAAATGTTTTTTATTTTATACACCATTTTTTCAACTTTTCTAACAATTTATTGTTTCATTTTTTAAAAAGAAATATAAAAACAAAAATAGAAAACATAAAACATAAAAAAAAATTTAAAAATTAAATAGCACGTAATTTGCTTGTAAAAAACATTACAAAAATCACACAAAAGTCCAACAGGTCCAAGACCTTGATTATCCGTTCATTCGCCCCTTATCACCGTTCTTTTTCCTCTTTCACCGCAGACATACGACACGACGCCAATCGAGTTGCCACATGGGCTGGCGATTGGTGAATATCATAATATCTAGAACTCTCGGTAGTAAAATATCTATACAACCTGGCATCTTTTCACGAGTTTTAGGATTCAAAACAATTTTAGTTAATTTGTGCTAATTGGATGACTAATTTTGAAAAAAAAAACATAGTGATGAAAATCATCATTGTGACATTGCACATTATTTCATCTGTGTTGCTTCGAAAATGCAAGCAGTCTTCTTATATAAAATTTGTGTTCGTTTTAGTATTTGTGCTCAAACTATGTTAAAGCATGCACACACAACCTATATGAGGGCATTTTTGTCCTTTCATATTTAGTCTCAATTCAATACTTCAATCACACATACGAGTTGTTGACCATTCTACTTGAAGTAATTACTAAAATTTTATTTGAAATTACTTAAAGAGAGCTAGATGAATAGTTGTTACTAGAGCAAATGGTACGGTGGCATGAAACATGGCGGCGAAAGCTTTGGCGCGAGAAAAGAGATGGCGCATAAGAACGGGTTGGCGTAAAAAAATCCCACGTCGAAGCAAGCAGCTCACGACATGCCAAATTTTCCTGTTATTCTGTTTATTATTATAGTATCACATCAGTCTTCTCTAAAGTGTTGTGACCAATGTTTTAAAAACTGGGTTGACCCGTCCGGTTGAACCGTGAACCGGCTCGGAGACCGGGCCGGACGTGACCGGGTTTTTGCTTGTTTGAGAACCGGATTAAACCGCCAGTTTTTCGTTGAACCGGGTTGATCCGGTTTGATAAACCCGACCGGGTCATAATTTTTTATTAAAAAAAAATTTCAAAAACTTTTTTTCATAAACATTTTTTAATTTTAAGAATAAGTTTAAGTACTAGTGAGTATTGTTAGTTAAAATAAATTTAAAACTAACTTAAAACACTAACTAATATCGTTTATTATGGTTTAATATAAATTTTGAATATAAATTAATTGTTTTTTATACATTTTCTATAATGTTATAAATATTAAACTAAAAAATTTAAATATTTTTAATCAATTTAACTTGACGTAAGAAGAGTTATAAGATTATACAATATTATATATTAAATATATATATAAATATACATATATAAAAATCGCGTTGACCCGGCGGTTCAACCGGTTGAACCGGTTGACCCGTGAACCGGTCACTAAACCGGGTCAAATAAAAACCCGGGTTTTAAAACATTGGTTGTGACAAAGTGATACTTAATATGTCCAGATTTTATACATTAAACGAGCCACATTAATAGTTAAAGTATTTAAAAAGTGTCTTAGATGGAAGACTTGAATGTATCAAAAAAAAAAAAAGTTTTCTAACAATAATGTAATACAATTATTTGACAATTTTTGTTGTTGTCCAAAGATCCAATTTCCGATGCTTCTATACGATCCATGTAGCTATAAATCAATCATGTTCATGGATCTACAATTCTATATTTTTGGAAAGATATATCACATCGAGAACCAGGACAAAAAAATCAAAGGACAAAATTCAAACCTTGTGTACTCTAGGACGTGGCCATATCATGTCCATGTTGTGCTCCAAAACAATGTTTTTAAACCTGGTTTGATTCGGTCGAGTCAATTTGCCGATTTGATTTTCATAAAAAAACGACTCTCATAAATTGAGTTTTATATTTTTGAAAATCAATTAGACCCTTCATGTTTTAAGTCAATACCCTACCCGATTATGGATGATCCATCTATCAATTCACATGTCACGAGTGTATTTAGCCCAAGCTCAATTCTACGTATATTTTTGGAAAGATATATCGCATCGAGAACCGGGACACAAAATTCAAACCTTGTGTACTCTACTCTATACCAAACACAAAGTTCCCAAAATATGAAATTGCCACTATCAATAATTTGTTTTCACACAATAATTTGGTTCCATGGGCCAGCGAATCACGTGGCCATATCATGTCCGTATTGTGAATGGCGAAAAAAGGAAAGAGAGATGGGTTTTTTTTTCATCGTAACATAAACACAAAATACAAATACTCATAAAGCATTGATTTTTTACTAATAAAAAAATCGTTAATGAGTTAAGTTTGCATTTTTAAAATTTTTAAGGATATCTGACGTGATGTACAATTTTTAAATTTCAGAGAAATCTGTTTCAATTTGAAATATCTCCATGCAATACTAGTGGGGTACCCGTGCGCTGCAGTGGCGAATACCCTAAAAATATTATAGTCCAAAAACGTTGAACTGTGTCCGTAAGAAGTCACATGCCAAATAATGAGCTAGTAAACCAAATGCATCGTGATACACGACACCAGAGCCGTCCCATTGATTTTGGGTGCCTGTGCAATTAGAAAAATTAGGCCCTTTAAACACGAATAACTTAAATACTAGTATGAAATTTTTAGAATTGATAAGGTTGCAACATCGGAAAAGAAAGACAAAACTATCAGCAAATTATGAATCACTCTAACAAATCCCTAGACATAGATAGTGTATCTTATTCCCTGAACAATGTCATTTTCCTCGCATTTTGAAAGCAAAGTTGTTAATTAGAGCTTCATAATCAATGCTTTCCAATAGTCCGTTCTAAATTGCTATTAATGCCGGTCCATTTAGTCTTTCTCGATATATTGTGGACCTCATGTAAGAATTCAACAACTTTAGTTTTGAGAAACTTCTTTTAGTCTCTCCATGTAAGAGTTCAAAAATTTTTGTTAGGCAAAAGCAACATAAAAGCAAACGCTTTTGATATCTAGATGGTTGTCTTCTTAAAAGTTTTGGAGGCATAATTTCTTTAAAAATCTAGAAGCAAAAGGCTAAAAAGCCACAAAATTACTAAATAATTAACTAGTCTTAACTTAAAATCATCACATACAAAAATAAATAATTGATAATTGGTCAACTAATAAGTAATAAGTCATGTACTTGTTGGTTAAATAATAGTACTGTATATATTTTCAATTAAAATTGACTAACTACATCAAAGGTACCTAAAACCAAAAACGTCCAAGGATGTACAAGACTACAAGTGACAAATTACAAGATATATCATAGATACACTCATCTTAGAATGAGATGCTTATGATATTTAATTAATTTATAAAAGAACAAATCATAAACAATGAACTAAAACAAACATACTTGCATAATGTATATGTTGTAGAATGGTAGATGCGGTCACAAAGAAGATTGGTGAATATGTCAACGATTTGTAGATTCACCAAGCTAAAAAACGGTTGTTTAAAACTAAAAGAGAGATCACAGGCCTTGATTTATATTAGTTGGACAAGTCAAATTTGACTTTCACATTGAATAATAGTTGCAACTTTGGGCCTATATAACACTACTATATAGAATTTTGGTGCCCCTGACAAAAACAGGCCGTGTACAAGTGCACAGACTGCACAGCCCAATATCCGGGCCTACATGACACAATGCCTCAAGAAACGATTCACATCATCTATACTGTAATCATAGTGCATAACAAGCACGGGATCCTTGGCCAAACCCCACTCAAACCAAGAAATAGAAAATGGGACAACCGATGAATCAACAAAGAAAAAAAGGCCAGACCAATCAACGAGAGGACGCATATTGTCAGAAAGAGCAAGGTAAGAAGAACGTCGACGAAATGAAACCCGCCCATTCTTGAAAGTATTAGTGAAAAAACACGAAACAAACCAACGGTAGGGGTAATGTCCAAGACACGACATAAATCTCAAAATGAGAAATCTTGAGAACAGTCAAAGGACTCATTTGAGAAATATGAAAGCGACGGTGCCTCAAAACGTCAATAAAGAAATAGGAAAAGGGATTCGATTAGAGGCAAAATCAAAAAGTTTGGTACCGACAGCAACTCGTCCAGGAGGAGCATCACAAACACAGCAATCCAGACCAGCCAGAGTAGGATTAACACACGATGGAATATGGTACTTGCTACAAAAATCATCTAAATAACGCTAAGTAAGAACCGATTTGTGCGAGTCTATCACCAACATTGCAAAGCCAAAAGAAGAAAAACACCCCAAGGAACGAAAGTCAAAAGCAGAAGATATCTCTAAAGGAAAAAACGAGAAGGGAAGCAGTAAAAATTAATGGAAAAGAGACAATAACTTTAAATATATCGGCGCAACAAACAAGATACATACACGTGGAATACACTTACAAAACAAATGGCCAGGATTAGTGTAACCAAAGGTCATCATGAGCTCCATAAAGCAACTTGGTTTGCAATCGTCATTTCAAGCATTAATGACAATTAGTAGCTAACTGTCGCAAAATTATCTTGGAATAAAAAACAACTGCGGACACAGAACCTCAACTAAAATAGATCAAAGCCCGGAACGCGAAAAAGGGAAGGCGGTACTAAACAGAAGTCCAGCAGTCCATCCGTAGTCCACGAAGGGCACGGAGATATGGCAAATACAAGAATCAACAATATAAAAAAAGATAGCAAGGTCAAGAAAAGAAAGGGGTGCGCCACGCACCTTGAGAAAATAAAACAATAAATATGGATACCAACCCCAAGAACGAAGTCTAAAAGTCCAGCAGTCCATCTGTAGTCCGCAAGAACTACTGGACTGGGGGGACTTGATGGTGTATAGCATGGATACGGCCCATCGGGCCTAAAACCGTACACCAAACCTTGGGCCCAGACCCAAGTACATGAAAGCCCACCAACGGTGGCGTAAAACCCAGACGGGTCTGCTTCTAGCAAGCGGACCCGCGCACAACACCGGACGCGCGCTCATAGTGAAGCACGTCCGAGAACCCTGCGGACTAATTCCCATAGAATCAATCTGTAGGTCACGATTAGACCACAAAAAACGGAAAAAAGGGCCTTTGGACCACAAAGGCCCACTCTCAAGTACCATCCGAGAAACAAGGAAAGACCCAATGCTTTCTCTTATAAATAGTACTCATTTGCACTCCAAACGAGGTATGATTTTCTCACTCATCTTTACACACACATATATCTCGGACGACATGAATAGTTACTCTCACGCCATAGTCTAATCGTGAGGTCCGTCCCCACGGTAAGGACTAACGGTATTACTTTACGTGTGTACGAAATCGTCAATTACATCCCTTGATAGTACAAGATCCTTTCATAACACAAGGCATCTAAGTACCTCCCGACGAGTACTTAAATCTACTTTCTACCCCGACCGATCACTGTACTAACAGCATATGTTCCTGAGAAATCACATGCTTCACATGCGGTTGATGGCGGTGGATGATAGCGTTGGTGTAAAACCCGCATACTTTTATCATGAACAGTACACTGCGTAAACATACGAACCTATTAAAACTTACTAATTATGTCACGTACACGTATCACGAATATTGAATCCAGATATTATGTACGTGTTATTACACGATAATTATTACGTACGTGTCATTACACGACAATCATTACACGACAATTTTCTAGGTATATTAATTAAATACGATAAGTAATCACGTATTCTAGTAGTTACGCACAACATGTAAAATCACTACAATAATAATCCACGACTTGTTAGAACACGAACACGCGTACGAAATTTAAGAAGAAAGGCTTTGGGCTTAAGTGTTTGCTTGGGCCGTTTAGACAAAAGAAGACAAGAGAAGATGGGATAAGGCCCATGGTGTATCCTAGTCGGCTAAATAGAAAAAAGACGGGAGGGAGTTGTTTTGTTAAGACAAAAAGAAAAGAAGAAAACATAAAACCCTAATCTCTCCTTACACTCTGGCCGCCAGTTGCATCAAGAAAAAGGGGCCTTTGGCCGCCAGTTTGCATAAAAAAACATATGAACAATAGTGTTTTTGACCTTCGATTTAATCAGGGTTGTTTCGTGGTTCCTTTTCCAATTAAACATACATTCGGTAATTACTTTTAAATTCCTAAATTCTGTTTATATTCTTGTCATTATGAATCATTGGAAACCAATAGTAAAACATGTTGATTAAGGATCTAAAACGTGGGAAATCGGGTCTTATATTGTTAGTTGGTCAGGTGGTCACGCGAACCGAGAGTCCTAAGATTCTCGGTGGTGTTGTTGCTGGTCAGCTGTAAACCATATAGGTCGGGGGTTGTTGGTGGTTGTCAGCCGCAACATCCAAACACCCAACAGGGGTTGTTTGGTGAAAGCAGTGGGAACTACGGGTCTGTGTGATCAGCAGGGGGTACCGGCTTAAGCCGGTGGGTAGTTCGGCCTAACAGCGGGAACCCGGCTAAGCCGGGGGCAGCCCACTTGCTGTCAGTGGCAAAAACCACAGCCGTAGGGCTGTGGTGTTTGGTTTCTTTGTGCGACCTAGATTTTAGTCTGGGTTTGGGGGCTCGGGTACATGATCACACAAAGGGAGTGTTTGGCTAAAACCTTTGCTATTAGACTTTATTGTTTTTATTTAATATGATATTAAATTAATTCATAGTTTAATTAATTTACTTAAACACAAGACTTAGGATATAATTATCATGGTAATCAACATGGCTATTTTATAGACTTTAGATTAAAATAATTAATTATATAATTATTTCATGACATAGATTCACGTGCTTTTAAATTAATTAAGAATATAGCTTAATTAAATTCATCCATTTTATTCAAGATTTAATTAAATTATTTACAATACTTTAATTAAATTATACAACTGTCATTTAAGCTAAGGTTGATTGTTATAATAATGTAAAATTATTAATTAATAGTTACTTATAATATCATGCCTTATTAATTAATAATCACGTGTTAAGACTGTATATTTGATATTAATAAACTTTACCCTATTACGACTTTAAATCATCATGACTTATAAAAATGACTACTAATCGCCAGCTTATATTGTTAGCTTAGTAATCCAACTTATTTCTAATTATGAAAACTTCTATTTTAGGAAACTTACTATTTTTAGAAACTTTCTATTTTTGGAAACTTTCTATTTTAGGAAACCTGCTATTTTTAGAAAGTTACTTATATTTACACTACAAGTATAACAACACAAGAATACAGGATAATTCATAAACAAAATACATAGAATACATGATAAACACAACATGACATTAAAATCTGTAAACAAGACAAGAACGTATAAAACAAGCTAAGACATGATATAATCGGTTACGTACCCAGTAAACAGAATACTTATACATGTACCCTATTTATGTAGCAGTAGTGAGATCGGAGTAGGACTTCCTTTCGTTCGTCTTTTCCGTTCACTGGACACAAGGTACGGATTTCCCTTCCTTTCAGTATGTACATTCTTTCCTTATTAGGATTTCCCGTTTGCAGCCAACTGTTTTCCCAGTATTTTTTTTATATGTTTGATACTTATGTTAGAATAAGAGCCTAAGCCATATAAATGCATGACCAGTGTCACCTAGTTATGGAGGTACCATAACCATAACACTGGAGGCACCTGTGTTATGACTTCCCCATGGCGAAGTGATTGCTCGTGGCGTCCTTTTTTAGCTTTGGCCATTATATTATATTATCATGTGCGGCGTATGGGTGCATCCTAGTTACATGTTTTATCAGTATTATCAGAGTGAATGCGATGTGTGCCTTGCATCCTTCACTAGGAGTTGATCCCTCCTATCCAGACTATTTAATTATAGGCAACCCCTCTAATTGCATGACGAGGTCTCCCCTCCAAGTATTCATGCACGGTGGAACCTCATGACCTATATAGGCTATTGGATAATTAATACAGTTTTCATATAAAAAACATAAGTCTTTTCCAACTATAAAACCAGTTTTATGAACATGTTCCAGGTTTTTCAAGAATTATACTTTTCCGCTGCTATTAAGTCTTTATTATGTTTCAGTCATTCATACTATGTCATATATCCGTTCACTGAGCGTATTTGCTCAGCCATTAGTTTCCTTTCCATGTCCCAAAACAGTAGGTACCCAAGGACAAACTTGAGCATATGGAGGACGTGCATAGGATGGAAGCTGCTGATGAGACTGTATTTATACATAGTCTCATCGTCCAAATCGGGCTTAAAACGCTTAAAACATCATCAAAATACCCAAAAATATGCCTGTGTTTGTTCATTGTGTACTTCAGGTACGGATATCGTGAATTCACCAAAAGATCAAAGGAATCAAGCAAAAACGAGCACAGGAAACGAAGCCGCACAATGAACCAAGCCTGAAGAATGAATTTTGCAAAAAGGCCCTTGAAGTTTGAAGATTGTACAAGTTTGGTCCCTCAACTTTTGAAGAATGACACTTTATACCCCTCAAATATCCATAAATATGAGTGGGGTCCCTAAAGTTTGAAAACTTTACACATCAAGCCCTTGAAGTTTGGATTAAGTTACAAGTTTATTGCCATTGTTAACTAAAGGACTAAAAGTGCAAAGCCTAAAGGACTATTGGTGAAAAAGGATGAAGGACTGTATTTGCAAAGCTGCCAAAAAGAAAACTTAACCAGAGGGGTCAAAACTGCCACTTTCCCAAAGATTTTAACCAACCCTTCCATTTACTCTAACCTGGCCGACAAACACATCCACACCCACCACTCTCCATTCGCCACGTCACATCCCCACCCCCCACAACCAATCACATTTTATTAACCTTCCACATCGGATCTCCACCCAACTTTGTATTTACTGATTATTAAATCAGTAATACTTTTCCCTCTAAACATCAAGTTTAAACTAATCCCTCCCCAAATCAGATCAAAACTTCCCCTTAAACCCTAAAAAGCATCAGGTTGAATTAAACCCTAATCAAAGGGGTTTAATCTTTAAAACTCCAGAACCCTAATTAACCGTATCCCCATCCATTTCCCACCTTGAAAAACCTCACCCGACCTCCCCACATGGCCATGGGACCCTCCCCTGCTTCATTTTAGCTTCCAAACAAAACAGTGCAAGGCAAATCCACGGTTAATCTCTATTTCGTATGGGCAAAGCAATTTTGAACGAGTTAGATCATTCCAGGACAACTGTATACGTCAACTTCATCACATGGATTCCTGACATTTCACATGGTCGAATACTGACTGATTTTACAAAGAAGACTTCAAGGGAAAACTTGGAAGATCAGTAGATTAGGGTTTACTCCTTTTTTCAATTCTAGAATATTCTGTAGCCCATTATATAAGAGCATAGGGTTTCATTTTTTTAGTTCTTGTTCCAGATTTCTTGTAAAATTTTAAAGTTATTGAATAGCTAAAGTTTTACTTTTTCAAGCTTACAAGATTCTGAGTTCCTCATTTCTTTTAACTGTCTTTAGTGAAATTTAATTACATTCTCTTGCAAGTTAATTTAGGATTTATAAAATTTTTCTTTGGAAAAATTATTTCTTTTTTAAACTACTTTGAGAACCTTTGGGGTATGCCTGATCATTTTTTCATGATCCTAACAAGATCAAGGAATAGTGAGGGCATAAAGCAAAGTTAATCTTGGTGTTAGTTTCATTTAAATTTCAAAAGCAAAGTTGCTTCCAAGGATTTTTAAGGAAGGTTGTTCCTGTTAGTTCTTAACCTACTGTAGCATCAGTTTATGCCTAAGCTATTAACAAAAGCTTGAGCATAAGCCCATGTTATTAGTGTTTGTATTCTTGTTTTATCTTGACAGGTTCACAAGGTCTTAGTTCTGTTGAAGATATATTGGGTGTTTTTACACCAGCATCTCTACACATTTTAGCAGCCATTCATAAGCTCCCCACAAGCACATTGTTGGAAATACGTTTTCCCTATAAAGTCTCGGTCACATCTTAGTTAGAATAGATCACGAGTTATAGACTATTTAGAACTTTGTTTCTTGGAGCGACCTCCCTTAGGGGGAGATTGTTGGAAATACGTTTTTACGTATTTATGAAGGATCGGTCGCTCCAACGATAATTATGTAATGGGCTCGTGATCTATTTAATTATTGTATAGTCCATATAGCCCACATGTAGGGTGGGCTATATATAACCCCTCCTAGCATGTTAGGAGGGGGTTGTTGATTTCATTTTCCAATTAATCATTTCCATCTTTTCTTTCTCTCTCTACATTTCCCCTTTTTCTCTCCTTTCTCTCTCTAATCCTTCATCTCTTTCCTTCATTTCCTTATGATTATCAACTAAATCAACCAATCTAATCCACCAAATCAATCACATAGAATAGGCCATTAATTACGTAGACCTTCAATTGGTATCAAGAGCCATGGTTAGTTTGGTTTATTCTTGTTTTATTTCTTTTTGATTTTGGTGGGTTTTGATTTAATCATGCTTAAACTTTAAAAAGTTTGTATTTTTTATAAAAAGTTTGTGTTTTTATGTGTTAAATCATATCAAATCTTCAAATATACTTACTTTTTAGATAAAAAGTCACAAATTTTTTTTATAAAAATCAAATTTTTCTTATATAAAACCTTAAAAAGTTTGTGTTTATAAAAAAGTTGGTGTTTTTTATAAAAGTTTTTGTTTTTCTCTTTTTAATTTTGTAGTTTTTTATAAAAAGTTTTTATCAATTTTATCAATTTTTTCTTTTAAAGTTTGTATTTTTTTTATTTATTTATTTTTAGTTTATCAATTTTCGTTTTTTATCCAGATTTTCATATAGTTTTCTATAATTTTTTTTTTTATTTTTATTATTTTTTATTTTTTATATAAGTAGTTTTTATAGTTATCCTTATTTTTTATATACATAATCCGTATTTTTTCTTTAATTTTTTAATCTGTTTTTTAATCAGTTTTTTTAATCTGTTATCAGTTTTTTTTGTTTTGTCCTATCGAATCTGTTTTCTGTCTTTTCAGTTTTTATATAATCAGTCTTCTTTGTCAAGTTTTGTCCAGTCATATTCTGTCCAATTGTCCAAGTATTTCAGTCCGTATCTTCGAGTTGCGAACCTGTTTCTGTCAGCCTAAAAGTTCCGAATCAAACCACAAGTTCCGTATCAACCTAAAAGTTCAGAATCAATCTCTAAGTTCCGAATCAAACAGTTGAAGTACAAGCTGGTGGCATCACTCAGCTTACTTGACCTGAAATGGTCAAGTGTGGTTAGTAGTTTGAACTCCCTTGTACTAGACTTTTCCCTATGTGCTTATGTGAGTTATGCTTGTTGACTGCATGTTTAGTTGCTAAGTTGGATTGTTTATGCTTATTCTAGTTCTTTTCTGTTTAAGTGATAAGTTAGTGTTGCAAAAAAATTGATTTTGCTTGATTAAGGGGTGTTTGGTTCATTAGGTTTTGGGCTGTGATGACAAACAACCAAGTCAAATTGGAACCAAACATACTTGTTCAGTTAGTATAAGAGTTTTTGGGTAGGTATTTTTAAGTTATTCAGGATTTATAAGAAACTTTGTGTTATAAAATTTGGTTAAAAACAACTAGTTCATTAGTAGCCAGATTATAGGTAAAATCTTGTGTTTTATTGATTGACAATGTGAAATCAGTTAGAGTTATGGCTAATCTAGGATTGTATGTAAGATAGATAGTGGATTTTATGCTTGAAACCTAGATATTAGCAGCCAAAATCCATTTTTGTGCCAAGTGCACCAGCTTACTGTTCATCAGAAAGCTTTCACAGCCCCATAGCCTTAACAGTTACTGTGATTGTGCTCTTTTGTGTGATTTGATTATTTGAACTTGGTGTTTTTGTGTTTAAATAGACTCTTACACTCCACTGAGTGTAGGGGTGCCTTATTGTCCAGTAATAAGCCCTCAAATAAGCTTTCCTAAGCTTATTCTTCTGTCGTCAAATTTTTATAACTAGCAGTGGGAACCAAGTTCCCACTGGTAGTACTTTAGTTCCCACTGCTTAGCTAGAAAACAAAAACAGGCAACATGTCACTTTCAGGAACTTGTTTTTTTGTCTTTAGTGACCTAAAGTAGGTTTTAGGATTTGAAACTTTTTTCAATATTTTTCTTATTTAATTTCTGATTTTTCAGTTTATTTTATTTTTCAGTTACTGTTCATTTAGTATTTTTTAGATTAAATAGCCATTTTAATACTTTTAAATAGTCTGTTTTTGTCTTTTAGTGTAAAAAGTTACATTTTTTTGTTTTAATTTTTTTCTTATATTTAGAAAAGTATTTTAAGATTTTTAGTTTAAAAATATTTTACTGTTCATTTTTTATTTAATTTTTATAATTAATTTAGTTTAATTAGGGTTTTATTTATTAACTGTTTTGTCTTTTAGTGAAAATTTTATATTTTTCAAACTTTTTCAATTTTCTACTGTTCTTTAGTATAAATTAGGATTTTTAAAATTGTCAAATTATTTTTGGCATTATTTTATTATTTTTTTATGATTATTTTAGACTAAAAATAGTTTTTAGTGATTTAAAAAGAGAAAAATAGTTTTAAAAATTTAGGAAAAATACTTTTTAGTCTTTAAATAATATAAGTTAGTTATTAGTTCAATAAATTAATATTTTGGACATTTTGTTAATTATATTTAATTTTAAGGCTTTAATTAGCATTTAAAATTGAATATTTAATTAATAAAAGGTTTTAAAATATATTTGTTGGATTTTTATTCTTATTTATATTATTTTAGACTTAGTTTAAACTTTTATTTAATTTTTAGGTTTAATTTTTAATTTTGTCGCGTTTTACGTAATTATGTCATCGTTTTACGTCAACGTCGTAGTTTAATCGTAATCGTAGCTCGTCTTTACTTTTTCTCTCTTTAAACCAAAAAAACGTCACTAATCCAAACTTGATTTCATATATATTGGCACATTAATACACACACCTCCTTCGAGAACGAACCCGCACTTATTCGACTTGTCGGTTTTCCTAAATCGTCGAGTTTAATACTTGCCGCATTTATACGTTGTTTTCCTAAACGCGTATTTCTACACCTATCATTTTGGCGCCGCTGACGGGGAGGTGTTTAGTGTGCCATTATTAGTATCGTGTTTGTGTGAGTAGTGCGTTTTTGCTTTTCATTTTTGGAAACCGTACATAAACGTACATACTCATTTTTGTTATTTTTCATTACTATATTATAGTATCCAAATAAATCGTGTTTAATTTTCCTAAATTAAACACTAATCAATCATTTTACTATATTGTAGATATATTGGTTTTCGTTTTTCTTGTGAGTATATTATTACTATATTGTATCTACGTAAGAACAATAAATATACAAGTACTCCAAAAGCGTGAAAACGCAACCTTGATTCGGGATTTCATCACTCGATCATTGTATTCGAATCTAAAGCAAAAGTTTAAAGGCAAAATAGATAAATACTTTCGTGAGGCTTAATTTCAATTAACACAAACTATAAGGTGGGTATAAGGCGGTTGTATTTCACGACCTAAGGGAAAAAGGCTCTTAAGTGCTTAGCGCCGCCTCGTTTCCCCCGCTTGCTTGTGTGTGTTTTGAGAAAGAGGGCTAATCGAGGGTTTGCCGCCCAAGTATTATCTACGTATATTATATTTGCTTGTTTTCAAGATTAAACCCTCTTGAACGTTTTGGTGTCCCACCAACGTTCTAAAGTCATCGAGAACGTTCACTCCACGTGATCGTTTTCATTCCTTGAGGCTCCTTTAATCGAGAAAGTCGATTCGAGGGGAGATTTGTAGATTTGTGTCTACGTAATATATTCAAAAATCTAAAAAAATTAAAAAACAATCAAAAACCAAAAAAAAAATAATTGAAAAATCGAAAGACCGAAAAAAGAATCTTCTTTGCTACCACCCATTCTACGCTTAGTTCATGCGCACTCGATCGAAGGATTATTCCAATTCTAGCGAAGCTTCGAATCGACGCAATCGTAATCGAAGGAATCGACGATGTAGACGAGAATTAGAAACCGACGTTCCTAATATCGTTGTTGAAGAGACCGTAGAGAAGATGGCCGACAATCGTTCGATGATGGAATTGCTCCAAGCGCCCACCGAGGGTTATGGAGACGCGATCGTAATTCCCGCTATCGAAGCGGAGAATTTTGAGATTAAGATCGGAATGCTTTCGTTGATCCAAGCTACGAAGTTTCGAGGTCGTGAAGCCGATAATCCTCACGACCATATTCGGAATTTTGATCGTCTTTTAGCCACGAGCAAGTTTAAGAACGTCGACACCGATGTCGTCAAGCTTATGCTTTTTCCATACTCGCTCGATGGTCCCGCCAAGGATTGGTACGAGAAAGAGCCACCTAATTCCATAACTACGTGGAAGGATCTCGTTTCCAAGTTCGTTAATTATTTTTTCCCACCGTCTAAGACAACGTTTTTCAAAAACGAGATTACTAAATTTGAGCAAAAACCGAATGAATCTTTTAGAGACGCGTGGGATCGTTTTAAGGAATTTCTTAGGCAATGTCCTCATCATGGTTTTTCCGAGTTGCACCAAATCGATACGTTTTACAACGGTCTTAATTTTCAAGAACAAGATTCGTTGAATTCCTCCACCGGTGGCAATTTTTTGTGTAAGACTCCGAAAGATGCATTGATAATTATCGAAAACCGATCCAAGGTTTACCAACTCCGCAACGCACCGAGTGTTGCCAATGTCGCCAATGTTAGTAGTTCTAACCGCGACATTGAGAGAGTTGATGCGAATGTCGACAAGTTGACGAATGTGTTCACGTCTTTTCTCGTTGAGATGCAAAAGAAAGACGCTCCCGCTACGGTGAAAGCGGTTGAGGTTTCGTGTACGTTTTGTGGTGGACCTCATAATTATTACGAGTGTGCGGCTACGGATGGCCAAACATCGAATGTGAGTGCGTTAAAGGGAAACTACAATTTTCAAAATCAAAATAACGCGGGTCCATCACAACAAGGAAATTATAACCAAGGCAACAATTTTCAAAACCGAAACAATTTTCAAGGAAATAATCAACAAGGAAATTTTTCGAATCAAAATCAAGGAGGTTATAATCAAGGTCGTAATATAACTTGGCAAAATCGAGATAATAATCAAGGAAACAATTTTTCAAGTGGCAATCAAAACAATTTTCAAAGAAACAATCAAAACCAAGGGAACTTTAATTCAAATCAAAATAGTTCGTCAAACGATTTTCAAAATTACATGAAAACGAATGAGGCTAATATGAGACGATTAGAGGGAGAAATTGGTACTTTGAAAAACGACTTTTCTAATACATTGAAATTGCAAAACACGAAGATTGAGCAAGGGCAAATTGACATAAAAAAGATGTTTTCGGCCATAATGAACAAGTCCTCGGGTGCGTCATCGAGTTCGTTACCTAGTGACACCGTAGCAAATCCGAAGGAACAATGTAAAGCCGCCTCGTCTCGTGAGAAAGGTCGTGTGATTACCCCTAACCTTGAAGGATTCCGTGTTGTTTATTCTTCTCAACCCTCGACTTCTAAGACGTCTTCTTGTTCTAAAGTCGATTGGGTGAACGTGGCGACCAAGGAAAAGAGTGCACACCCTCGTGTACCTAAAATTCCATCCACGGTTCAAAAAGAGAGCTTTATTGACCTTACAAAAGTAACCCTTGAAGAAACTTGTGCTTCGATCCTTCTTAAAAACCCAAAAGGCGTATGCCGAGAAAGGAAAAGGATCCGGGCCAATTTCTACTACCTTGTGATTTTTCTGAGATTGAGGGATGTTTAGCCCTTGCCGATTTAGGTGCTAGCATCAATCTCATGCCTCATTCTATTTGGAAATTGATGAGATTGCCTTCACTTACCCCCACGAACATGACAATCGAGCTTGCAAATTGTACGCCACTTATACCAATTGGAATAGCCGAGGATGTCTATGTCAAAGTTGGAAAGTTTGTTTTTCCCGCGGATTTCGTTATATCCGATTATGAGTGTGACCCTAAATGTCCCATTATTTTAGGCCGACCATTCTTATCGACAGCTCGAACCGTAATCGACGTTCACGAGGGGAGACTTACTATGAGATATGGGGATGAGAAAATGGACTTTTTCGCTAGAAAATCCCAAGTTTTTAATGATAATGAAAAAGCCGAGGTTTCAAAACCTAATGATTCAAATCCTAATGATTTCAAAATGTTCACTTTAGCGGAACAAATGAGGCTTGATGCATGTTTTGAAAGAATTAAGAAAAACGGTTTTAAAGATGATGATTTTAATGATAAAGAGTACGTGTACCTAATTCAAAAGGGTATGTGTAAATTTATGGATGAAAACTCACTTTGGGATGTTTTTAGCGAAACAAGTGAAACACCAATTCCGAAGGGCGACGTTAGTGCCATCACAACAAAGACCAATATGGGCTCGTCTTCACCACCTTCGAAGGACCATGACTTTGAGGCCCATACTTCTAAACCCATTGAAGTGCCTCCCACTCCTAGCCACAAATCCATTAAGGCTAAGGAAGTGGCCCAACCCAATGCAATCTCACCCATCATAGAAATGTCACCTAAGCATAGCCCAAGGGCTTGTAAGACCATGGTTGTGACTCTCGAGAAATCCACTCGAGAACTTGCTCACATAGACACTTTCTTTGATGGCGATGGTGATTTTGCCGAGATCGAGCATATACTTGCTAATCCACCATCCATCTTCGAGGATTTACCCTTTGATAAATCTTCAAATGAAGAGGACGATCTCATGTCGGAAATTTCTTATGATGATGAGAATGACGACACTTTCACAACGTACTCGAATTCCGTATACTAACCTATTTTTCATCATAATCCCATCTTTGATGATGAATTCGAGAACGTTGATGACCATATCATCGATCCTCCTTCGTTTCACGATTGTGATGATGAAGAATTCTTTAAGGAGGTCGATGAATTTCTTGCTATAGACACAAGTCCCATTCTCGAGGAGTTACCTTATAAACACTCCTCATTTGAGAATGGCGTTTACCACATTCGTGAGGATCTAACTTATCAACGATCCCCACAAAAGAATGATGGTTTCGTGCTTGATCGTGATCTCTTCGAGAGAGTTTCTAAAATCATCAAAGAGGGGAATGACAAACCATGGTTTGACAAGCCTATCTATGACGAAGAAATCGATGAGATCGACATTCATGAAGATGACGATTATGTAGACCCCGAGGGGGGCGGTGTTCTTTATTGATCGACGTTTTGAGAACTTATATAATCCACCACCCCCTAACCGCGACTTAAATGTGAGGATTTTTAGCGCGACTAATTTTTAATTTGACACGCCAAATATTTTCGACATTATCAAATCGGGTTTTCATAAAGAGTTTTTGAACGATGAAAAAGGAAAAGATTTTAAAAATGTTTTAAAAGATTTTTCTACATGTTTAACTCCGTCATCACCGCGTTATATGAGTGCTACCGCCTCGTCTACTCCTTTTGACGATGGTGTGTGTGGTTTTAGTATGGGGGAAGCCCCATATGTTCCTTCACACTTTACCACCGAGGACGAGATTTACGATCCCAGAATTGCTTGTAAAGGGAAATCTCGGTCTTCCACCGATGCAATAAATGGAAATCTTATACATTTGCTTGGTGTGAGTCTACCTCGAGTAGCTCATGTTGTTGACTTACCCATTGCCCCACCTTTCTACTTCTTATCTATTTTCTTCTACCCCATTGGGGTTTGTGTTGAAGTAGCGTTGTTTCGTCTTTCATTCGAAAACGAGGACGCTATCTTTGACCCCGGTATACGTATATCGGGTTTTTAAAGTACTCCATGTACTTTTGGGCCTTGTTCATCATGTAAGCCCCACCAAAAATGACCATACCAAGATTATCCCTAAATGATCACATTTATGGGGATTCGAGTCGAGCTTTTGACTCGGTTAACAAAAACAAGGTGCCTCGTGGGGGATTCTCATGCTTATCCTTGTAAATATTATCGCTTTCTTAGTTTAACGTAACGAGGGGACTTGTGCTCTTCCAACCTTTGTTTCGTGGTTGTTTGTGATTGTGATTTATTAGGTTCATCGTCATCATTGAAGCCTCTCGTGTTCGTTTTACGGATCACTCGAGCTTCGATCGTTGCCTTTGGGGATTTCGATATCCGATGATATCCTTTTATGTTCTAACGTTTATCTTAATAGCATAATTCATAAACGGCTTTTAGGTTATTCATTTTACCCTTTCCATGCTCGAGATTAAGCATTCGACTTCGTCTCTAGTATGGGGGTGTTTTCACCCCTAGACTCGAAACATTGAGGACAATGTTTAGTTTTAGTATGGGGGGGGGTGTGAGTAGATACTTCACCTTGCCTACGTCAACACGCAATCCAATATTCATCTTTTTGTTATCGTTTTGTTGCAAATAAGGCTAAAAATGGCCAAATTTTAAAAATTTTCTAGTTTTTCATAAGTGTTTAAGACACGAATGTAGGTTTTCCGATGGTGAGAATAAGAGTAATTTTTGACTCGACCGTGCGTGTTGAGCACTTAGCTTCGATTCCTTAACTTTTTAGGCTAAGTCTCGTAAATGAGGACGAGAAATGATAGAGTTATTTATAAGTCTCGTAATCGTCACGATCTCATGTGTAGTAATTATTAGCTTATTCTCCCCACGCTTTTGCATAATAAATTGTTAATAAATATTGATTTAGCAGTTTAGTCACTATTGTTGGTTTCTAATTTGTTTTAGTAGCTTCCATGTAATTAAATTAGGAAAACATTAAGGTATTGCCAGCGTCACGGTTTTGAAGTATTGGCACCCGAATAATCGAAAGCTTCACCTAATAATAAAATTTCAAGTGCTCACCTAAATTAAGCAAAAATTTGAAGCTCACAAGGCCGAAAAATCGATGCCCAAATTGAAATTGAATCAAGCCTTAATCTTTGAAGCTTTAAACATCCAAAATTCGCTTTAGCGTGAGGATATACGTCTTTGGCTAATAAAACCACCGATGAGGCGGATAATAAAAGGCAAGGCAAGACCGAAATCATAATAACAGCTTCATGGCGAAGTTGAATAAAAGATGGAGGTAAACCAAAGATAATAAGGCCCTTCCGTTAGGGGGCGTATAAAAGTCTTGGTAATAAGTCTCATGTTTAAAACCGTTATAAAACCGTGTTTATCGATCCTTCTTGTTGACTTAATTTTTTGACATCGTTGTCTATTAGGGAGAATTATTAATTTAATGATTTTGGTTACACCGTTAAGACTCTATTTTTAGACTTAATCTCTATTCACGCATAAGTCAATGATGTATCCTCGTGATCGTTAAGACAAAAATAAAATATAAGAGATACCAAGTAGGAATAAGGGAGTTTAGGTTCGCAATTAACACTCATGAGATATGATCATGTTGCTAACTTATAATAACAATGATCTCGTTACACGCTTAGCATGGAATTGGGTGAAAATCGAGGATGACGAAATTATTTCTAACGAAGCATTCACGTGTTCTTGTTCTATGATCCCAAAAGTCACATTCTCGTGATGAAAACAATACATTATGTCTAAAACACGTGTAGTAGTTTATTTAAATTTATGTATTTAATAAATGTCATCATAAAATGAATTTTGGAAGTGCTATGATACTTAATTTTAGCATTGCGTGGGGACACGGCAATGGTTTAGTATGGGGGAGTGATGAGACTGTATTTATACATAGTCTCATCGTCCAAATCAGGCTTAAAACGCTTAAAATATCATCAAAATACCCAAAAATATGCATGTATTTGTTCATTGTGTATTTCAGGTACGGATATCGTGAATTCACCAAAAGATCAAAGGAATCAAGCAAAAACGAGCACGGGAAACGAAGCCGCACAAAGAACCAAGCCCGAAGAATGAATTTTGCAAAAAGGCCCTTGAAGTTTGAAGATTGTACAAGTTTGGTCCCTCAACTTTTGAAGAATGACACTTTATACCCCTCAAATATCCATAAATATGAGTGGGGTCCCTAAAGTTTGAAAACTTTACACATCAAGCCCTTGAAGTTTGGATTAAGTTACAAGTTTATTGCCATTGTTAACTAAAGGACTAAAAGTGCAAAGCCTAAAGGACTATTGGTGAAAAAGGATGAAGGACTGTATTTGCAAAGCTACCAAAAAGAAAACTTAACTAGAGGGGTCAAAACTGCCACTTTCCCAAAGATTTTAACCAACCCTTCCATTTACTTTAACCTGGCCGACAAACACATCCACACCCACCACTCTCCATTCGCCACGTCACATCCCCACTCCCCCACAACCAATCACATTTTATTAACCTTCCACATCGGATCTCCACCCAACTTTGTATTTACTGATTATTAAATCAGTAATACTTTTCCCTCTAAACATCAAGTTTAAGCTAATCCCTCCCCAAATCAGATCAAAACTTCCCCTTAAACCCTAAAAAGCATCAGGTTGAATTAAACCCTAATCAAAGGGGTTTAATCTTTAAAACTCCAGAACCCTAATTAACCGTATCCCCATCCCTTTCCCACCTTGAAAAACCTCACCCGACCTCCCCACATGGCCATGGGACCCTCCCCTGCTTCATTTTAGCTTCCAAACAAAACAGTGCCAGGCAAATCCACGGTTAATCTCTATTTCGTATGGGCAAAGCAATTTTGAACGAGTTAGACCATTCCAGGACAGCTGTATACGTCAACTTCATCACATGGATTCCTGACATTTCACATGGTCGAATATTGACTAATTTTACAAAGAAGGCTTCAAGGGCAAACTTGGAAGATCAGTAGATTAGGGTTTACTCCTTTTTTCAATTCTAGAATATTCTGTAGCTCATTATATAAGAGCATAGGGTTTCATTTTTTAAGTTCTTGTTCTAGATTTCTTGTAAATTTTTAAAGTTATTGAATAGCTAAAGTTTTACTTTTTCAAGCTTACAAGATTCTGAGTTCCTCATTTCTTTTAACTGTTTTTAGTGAAATTTAATTACATTCTCTTGCAAGTTAATTTAGGATTTATCAAATTTTTCTTTGGAAAAATTATTTCTTTTTTAAACTACTTTGAGAAACTTTGGGGTATGCCTGATCATTTTTTCATGATCCTGACAAGATCAAGGAATAGTGAGGGCATAAAGCAAAGTTAATCTTGGTGTTGGTTTCATTTAAATTTCAAAAGCAAAGTTGCTTCCAAGGATTTTTAAGGAAGGTTGTTCCTGTTTATTCTTAACCTACTGTAGCATCAGTTTATGCCCAAGCTATTAACAAAAGCTTGAGCATAAGCTCATGTTATTAGTGTTTGTATTCTTGTTTTATCTTGACAGGTTCACAAGGTCTTAGTTCTGTTGAAGATATATTGGGTGTTTTTACACTAGCATCTCTACACATTTTAGCAGCCATTCATAAGCTCCCCACAAGCACATCCTCATAAGCCACTCTTAAATGAGCAGTTGAAGTACAAGCTGGTGGCATCACTCAGCTTTCTTGACCTGAAATGTTCAAGTGTGGTTAGTAGTTTGAACTCCCTTGTACTAGACTTTTCCCTATGTGCTTATGTGAGTTATGCTTGTTGACTGCATGTTTAGTTGCTAAGTTGGATTGTTTATGCTTATTCTAGTTCTTTTCTGTTTAAGTGATAAGTTAGTGTTGCAAAAAAATTTATTTTGCTTGATTAAGGGGTGTTTGGTTCATTAGGTTTTGGGCTGTGATGACAAACAACCAAGTCAAATTGGAACCAAACATACTTGTTCAGTTAGTATAAGAGTTTTTGGGTAGGTATTTCTAAGTTATTCAGGATTTATAAGAAACTTTGTGTTATAAAATTTGGTTAAAAACAACTAGTTCATTAGTAGCCAGATTATAGGTAAAATCTTGTGTTTTATGGATTGACAATGTGAAATCAGTTAGAGTTATGGCTAATCTAGGATTGTATGTAAGATAGATAGTGGATTTTATGCTTGAAACCTAGATATTAGCAGCCAAAATCCATTTTTGTGCCAAGTGCACCAGCTTACTGTTCATCAGAAAGCTTTCACAGCCCCATAGCCTTAACAGTTACTGTGATTGTGCTCTTTTGTGTGATTTGATTATTTGAACTTGGTGTTTTTGTGTTTAAATAGACTCCCTACACTCCACTGAGTGTAGGGGTGCCTTATTGTCCAGTAATAAGCCCTCAAATAAGCTTTCCTAAGCTTATTCTTCTGCTGTCGAAATTTTATAACTAGCAGTGGGAACCAAGTTCCCACTGGTAGTACTTTAGTTCCCACTACTTAGCTAGAAAACAAAAACAGGCAACATGTCACTTTCAGGAACTTGTTTTTTGTCTTTAGTGACCGAAAGTAGGTTTTAGGATTTGAAACTTTTTTCACTATTTTTCTTATTTAATTTCTGATTTTTCAGTTTATTTTATTTTTCAGTTACTGTTCATTTAGTATTTTTTAGATTAAATAGCCATTTTAATACTTTTAAATAGTCTGTTTTTGTCTTTTAGTGTAAAAAGTTACATTTTTTAGTTTTAAAATTTTTCTTATATTTAGAAAAGTATTTTAAGATTTTTAGTTTAAAAATATTTTACTGTTCATTTTTTATTTAATTTTTATAATTAATTTAGTTTAATTTGGGTTTTATTTATTAACTGTTTTGTCTTTTAGTGAAAAATTTTATATTTTTCAAACTTTTTCAATTTTCTACTGTTCTTTAGTATAAATTAGGATTTTTAAAATTGTCAAATTATTTTTGGCATTATTTTATTATTTTTTTATGATTATTTTAGACTAAAAATAGTTTTTAGTGATTTAAGAAAAAGAAAAATAGTTTTAAAAATTTAGAAAAAATACTTTTTAGTCTTTAAATAATATAAGTTAGTTATTAGTTCAATAAATTAATATTTTGGACATTTTGTTAATTATATTTAATTTCAGGGCTTTAATTAGCATTTAAAATTGAATATTTAATTAATAAAAGGTTTTAAAATATATTTGTTGGATTTTTATTCTTATTTATATTATTTTAGACTTAGTTTAAACTTTTAATTAATTTTTAGGTTTAATTTTTAATTTTGTCGCGTTTTACGTAATTACGTTATCGTTTTACGTCAACGTCGTAGTTTAATCGTAATCGTATCTCGTCTTTACTTTTTCTCTCTTTAAACCAAAAAAACGTCACTAATCCAAACTTGATTTCATATATATTGGCACATTAATACACACACCTCCTTCGAGAACGAACCCGCACTTATTCGACTTGTCGGTTTTCCTAAATCGTCGAGTTTAATACTTGCCGCATTTATACGTTGTTTTCCTAAACGCGTATTTCTACACCTATCAGCTGCCTTAGACTTGTTCTCATTTTTCCTTCTTATACTTATGCTTATTTGTACACTTGTTTAGTCCTTCTTGTTTTCCCATATATTATGATGATATAATACGAATTTATGAAGAAAGAAACGTAGATATGAGATGTATTTTAGAGAGAGAAAGTAGTGAGAGAAAGTAGAGAGAAATGGTTGGAACTTGTGAAATATTAGATTGAGAAGTGAGAATCAAAATGAACCAACACCCTTCCTAACATGCTAGGAAGAGTTTATATAGCCTTTGCTTACATGTAGCTTAATGGGCTATATGATCATAGGTCGGGCTTTCCTTTTGGGCTTTGGTTACTTATAAATGAACCTTAGCTTAAAGTTAAGCCCGTAATACACGACTAACATACTACCTATTACAACGTTCTAAAATACGATACATAATAAACATATGACCGAGCATTCTTGTTTGACTCAATATTTTGAGGCTAACAATCTCCCCCAATGTGAGGTCACTATCCTTTATGAGATGTCATCACCCTTGGTCATTTGAAGAATTGTAGAGATTACTAATCTCGCCATAAATGAGTCTTGAACATGTAATAGTAGTCTTGTTTCTTCATGCTGTGATCTTTGAGCCTTTGTCGTTGTCTTTCGACTTTGTCTTTAATCTTGAGATCTTTAAATCATCCTTGACTTGTCTTTGCCATCTTGCGATCTTGTGTCTTCATCCACATGCTCACACTTTTAATTGTCGAATATGTCTTTAGTCATGAGTATGTGGTTTTGAATCTTTGACTTTGCTGAGTACACCGTAACGCCACCTTCTCGAGACAAAAGATAGACACGGACTAAATGGCTTTGACATTCGTCCTAAATCGGTAGCGTTTTACCTCCGGTCGGTGAAGACCGTTATACGATATTAAATACCGTACCTGTGATAGGTAGATTCAATTAAGAATCTCCTTGACAGGGTTTCGCGGCTGTGCTAGCCGTTCTCTTTACTCGACCGTCTCAAAGCAAGACTGCGAACATAAAGAGTGAATCAGTTGGATAAATATCCGCTTGATTAAAGTCGTCAATTCAAATTCCTGGAACAAGTTTGATTCATTAAGAATCTTACCATTGTTGCTTTTCAGTTGACACAAGTTTGATTCATAAGAATCTCACAAGTCACCTACCGTAGCGCTGTTTGATGTTGTCGCTAGAAGGATTTCCATTCGTCACTGTGAATATTAAAGAATATCACTCTGAATGTTCTGGCAAGACCATAAAGATATTGCGTAGAAACCTGAAACGAGTTTGAATCATTTCAGAATCAAACCAGTGTTGCTTTTCAGTTTTACACATGTTCAATTCATAAAGAATCTTGCACATGACCTACCGTAGTGCTGTTTGATGTTAACACTGGAAGGATTTCCACTCATCATTGTGAATACTTGTGACAACCCAAAATCGAGGTCATTGCTTAATCTTATTTTACGATTATTTTTGAAATTTTTGGATGAGTTTGAACGATATTTATTTTTGGAGGTTTAAGTTTAAACCGATGTTGGAAGGTCTATATTTAATATTTATTAAGTATAAGGAGTATAGCAAGCGTGATGTCGATGGATGCCAAATATTTTACGTTTTATTGTCGGTTGTTCGATTTTTATTATTTTTGAGTTTTTATTTTAAATGACGTGTTAAGTCGAGTCGAGAGTCGATATTATTATTTTTGAGGTACGTTTTAAATTTTTAAAAGTATCTTTATGAAACCCGAGCCCCGTAAATATTTTGAAAATTTACTAATAGTTATTTCCCGCTTTTTAGCTAACTATTTATATTTTTAGCCACAACTATTGCTAAATTGCAACTTTGATCCCTACCCCACTATATATAAACTAAAAACAAACACACACACATCATTTTTCCACTTTAAAATTTTTTTCTCTTCTCTCTCTTTTCTCTCCATTTTGCTGAAACCCACCCAACACCCAAAACACACATTCAATCAATTTTATCTTGAGTTTGAGTTTGATTTGAACTAAACCAAGCATAGACCCACTCTTATAATTGCATAAGGATCATATTGGTGTAAGAATTTCTTACATGCAAGCACTTTTTTTTTCTTGATGTTGGTAGGTAGGAGTTATGATCATGCATGGCATTTTTATGATGATCCATGGTGGTTCTTGCTAAAATCTTGTTAAAAACTTCATTTTGATCTAAAGATTTTTATTTTGATTATGATTTTGATGTTATGGTTGATGTATGATGATATTAGGGTATAGTAATGATCATTTTCATGGTTGGTTTTTATCAAAAAGTTGATTTTATACAAGATTTTTATAGTCATTTTATAACAGTAAGTAAAGTGTAAAATCCGAATTTTTATGTTTTGAAAATGGCTTAACTTATATCCTAGGGTTGTAGATAATTTCTTAGCTTCGATTTATATAAGGTAGAGCTTCTAGCTCCAAACGAGCGCGAAGTTATGATGTTTTGAATGATCGTGTACCGGGAGACGAGTATCTGTACTACAAATAGTTGTTGTCGATATTTGGATCGAATCTCGGGGACTCTAAATGGATGTTTTAAAAAATGTAACCTACTGAGAATGAGGTGATTATTTTATAGGTTGAGTTTACTTTAAAACCCGAGTGTCGGTTTTGTAAACGGAGTCGTTTAAAGAAGTTAAAACGGTTGTATGAAAAATTAACGTAAATCTGTCCGGATTTTGTAGTTTGATAATGAGTTGGGTAAAGTACTTTAAAAGTAATTTCATTTGATAAACTTGTAAGAGGACTTTCTATGTATAGTAAGTTAGTTTATCGAGTCGTTTCATAAACGGTTGAAGATTTTAAAAGGGGTAAATATGCTAGTACATGTAGTATGTACCGGCGGACTTTGTTAAAAGTGTAAAATGGTAAAGTAAATGTGTAGTAAAGTATAATGAAGTTATTTATATCGTTTTCTCTCGAGTTTATCATGACTTTATCAGTTTGAGTTTGATGTTGTTATGTATGATTTATTTCTCGAGTCATTATTAACGAACGCGCCTTATTTGATAGGTAGCGGTTCTCGTGTTTGAAAGGCATCCATTATCGTCGACGATCATCGCGCTAGATCTCTTATACTAAGGTGAGTCTATAGCCTCGCTTTCTACTTGTTTTAATGATTTTAATACCCGCGAGGGGGATACATGCTATTTGAAAATAAATGAACACAAGTCATGAGTAATTGTTGGACCCGAATGTTTCCTAAAGTTGATTTCATTGTATTGAGTAACTTGTTGCTAAAGACCCCAAATTCATGAGTCGTTAACTATCTTCTGACTTGATGTTGTGAATCGGAAATAGCCGCTTATTCTAATGATAGTACTATTGGGTTGACCACCCTATCTGAGACCAGGGCATTACGTTGAGTAACCCGCTGGGAAGGATAATTTTACGTGAATAAGATTGTGGTATTCTAGCAACTGATACCCTAGAGGGGCAATGGTTTTATTCTAGTCATAACGGCATTTGGCGTGGGTGACTATTTGGTTAAGGGGTAGGTGTCATGAGGTTAAATACAATGTTTGTTTAATAATATCATTATTATTACTGCTTTGAATATAGATTGTGTGTACGACGATTCTATAAATGATTATGATTGATTTTCTTCTTGTGTTCAAATGTGATTAGATAAACCTATAGTCTCGCTCAACATTATTGTTGACTTATTTTATGCATATATTTCAGGTAATAGGAAGTGATGGAGCAGGGAGCTTTGCTGTGGAGGTTGTGGCTTGGCTTTTGGAAGAATGTTGGTCTAAACTGTTTCTACCTTTTAATGTTGAACAATTTACTTTATGTTGATGTATTGTACTAAACTTGTCGGTTGTTGGTCGAGATCCATGGGGACAAAACGCTTTACTCTGGTGTCGTGTCAGTACAACTTGGGTTGAAATCTATGTTTTAGACCATTTATGAAAATTATGTTTATAATTATCTGTAAACGTCTCACTTTTGAGTCGTTCAATATACCTTGTGTGATGATGCTTGTGTCTAGCACCCAATTGTGTATTTCCGCTGCGCAATGTAAATTGGGGGTGTTAGAATACTAAATAGTATCACTCTGAGTGTTCTAGCAATATCACAAGGATATAGCGTAGGAATCTCTTGATCTTTATCCGTGTGTCCTAACGAGATTTGATTGATCTCATGGCTCTAGACTCGATTTGTGCACTTTTAGTGGTCGGAGGCTGGAGCAGATGCCACCTATTCAATATCAACTATCTCGGAGTGAGAAAGTCAATAGAAATCGTGTTGATCTCCGTGACAATAAAACAAACTTCTTTTGAGAGAAGTCTGGGTAGCTACGAAAGGGTTGTGCTTCACATCACTGGGTCCATGATGAGTTTGTCTTCATGATGAGTTGACCCGGTTTCTGCCTAAGTTGTATGGAGGGCTTCTTTCTTTACACCCTTTATCCTTACATTTCTTTTTCATTCTTCAACCCCTTCAATGCTTACCAAGACATCATTACTAGCACCTTGTTGTGATTGTTCCAGTGCTAGCATCAGTACTTAGTCGGCATTCAGCTACGTTCACATTCTACTGCATCTTTCCTAAGGACTTCTTATAATCTATTGGATTGTCCCTGGGAAGATCCCTCCGGTTCTGGTTGGATCATAGGACTTAAACCTAACCACCCTTTTGACACCGGTAACGTCGTGAATTAAAGATGTTGTGGGTATTTGATCGTAACCATGAAAACCACTTTAAATTCTAACAAAGTGTTTGAAAAACATTTAACACCTTGCTAGTTTTGTCGTTTCAGAAATGCTCCTCCTTCACATGTGCATCGATAATCGAAAGTGTTTCGCACATAAAGTTCTTGAGTCTTATATAAGATCACATTTCAATCACATTTTCTCCCCCTATCTCTAATATATAAAATCTTTTGATATTAGAGATACCAAATTTGATTAAAATATATTTTGAAAAATAGTCTTGAAAATCTTTGGGAGAAAGATGTGTCAAACTTAGCATGAATTTTGGAAAGCTCCCCCTCAAAAATTGATCCAATTGAATTGTCATTGTGAGGATGTGATCCATATATCTCTATTTGAGGATGGGAGTTGTTGAACACACAGTTTTTGAAAGATTTTGAATAATCATTGAAAAATTCTTAAAAAAATTGTGTTCAACGCTTTTTGAAAAATCCTATTTCTTTTTGTCGAAGAGGTTTTTATAAAGCATAAACTTGAGTTCATAGATTTTGAATGTCTTGACGAATCCACTCAAGTGTAAGAAGATTTCTCTTCTTTTGCTAAGGGTAAGCGCACTAAATCGTACACTCCCCCGTGAATATTGATCCGGGTTGCAATCTGAAAGTGATTACAAGCCATTGTGTTGAGCTCAAAACGTTGAATGTTTTCTGACAAGCTCAACCCGAGATAGATTGCTCTACCCGTTGTTGGAAATATTGTCCAAAAGAGACAATTACCTTTAAAAAAAATAGAAATGACATGTTTTGAAAAATATTTACAACTTTCATTCGAGCTTTATGTACACACCCGTGTCGTTATTGAGCGACATTTATAGGAACGTCCATATTACCGATTGATGTAGTGTTTTTGCTACCCTTTAGGAAAAGAGGTACCAAAATAGTGGTAAGCGTTAAGTGTCGGTTTAGGAAAACCGAGCACTAATGACAAAATAAGTTCAAGTTCGTTTCCCAAGGAGGCAAGTGTGTTGTGTTAAGAATTGATTGATGATTTGTGATCATATTTGAGAAAAAGAAAATAGAAATGGGGTGAGAAGAGAATGACGGTTACGAAGACGGATCGAGCTAAGACGAAAAGGTCGTTCACGTAAAATCGTAAAAAGCTACAAATTAAAAAATTTAAACCTAAAATTAATTAAAAGCTAAAACTAAGTCTAAAATAATATAAATAAGAATAAAAATCCAATAAAAATATTTTAAAACCTTTTATTAATTAAATATTCAATTTTAAATGCTAATTAAAGCCCTAAAATTAAATATAATTAATCAAAATGTCTAAAATATTATTTTATTGAACTAATAAGTTACTTATATTATCTAAAGACTAAAAAGTATTTTTCCTAATTTTTTAAAAACTATTTTTCTATTTTTATATCACTAAAAACTATTTTTAAACTAAAATAATTATAAAAAATAATAAAATAATGTTAAAAATAATTTTTCAATTTTAAAAATCCTAATTTACTCTAATGAACAGTAGAAAAATGAAAAAGTTTGAAAAATATTAAATTTTGCACTAAAAGACAAAACTGATAATAAATAAAACCCTAATTAAACTAATTTAATTCTAAAAAATAAATAAAAAGTAAACAGTAAAATCTTTTTAAACTAAAAATCTTAAAACATTTTTCTAAGTCTAACAAAATTTTTGAAATCTAAAAATATTAAAATTTTACACTAAATGCCAAAAACAGAATAATAAAAAGTTAATTTAAATAGCTAATTAATCTAAAAAAATATTAGATGAACAGTACCAAAAATCTAATTAAGCAGAAAAATAAAAAATTAAATAATAAAAATAACAAAATTTGTTTAAAACCCTAACTCCTAAATTGGTTCACTAAAGACAAAAAAATTAAGAAGTCTGATAGTGACATGTGCTATGTCTTGTCTTTTAGCTAAGCAGGGGTAACAATTGCACTACCAGTGAGAAATTGGTTCCCACTGTTAATGTAAAAATTTGGTCAGTTGACCTTTGAGCTTAGGAAAGCTCTTTGTTGAGCTTTTCTTTGGACAACAAAGCACCCCCACACCAGTTGGGTTGTGGGGAGTCTAAGTAAACACAAAAATCACACAAGTACTTCACAAATTCAAGCACAAATAACCCCACAATGTTACTGATTAAGGCTATGGTGTTCTGATGAACAGTTAGCTGATTCAATTGGCACAATGATGATTTTCAAACCTCAAAAACTTGCACACAATTTCACCAAGTAGCATATAAGCAATTGCAATCCCTACTAAGCACTTAACCCTAACAGATTTCAAAAAGTGATGAGCAAATCAATCAAAAATCTGTCACTTGGGGCATTTCTGAATTTTAGCTATATTATCCAATTTTGAACATGCAAACTTGATTCAAACTTCACCAAACTGAAAACCAAATACATACACTACCTACTAACAACCTAATGAGTGATTAAAACAGGTTTCAAGCCAAATATCTTGTCACAAATCTTAGCTAAACCCGTATCCAAACACCCTTTTAAATTTGAAACTCAAGATTTATCAAACCAAAAGCTTTTTAACCCTACCAAATCTGCTTACAACAGCTTCTAACATGCATATAATCCTAAAATGGACATAATCAAACAACAAAATCACACTTAAACAACTTTTTCCACAAAATCACAAAATCACATAGGTCAAAATTTTGAAAACTTAAAACTGAGATACAAGGGATTTACCTTGTGGGACCCACATCCAGGTCCCACAATGGCTGCAATGCCATCTCCTACAAGCTGGGGCTTGTGCAGAACTTCGTTGTAATGGGGGATGCCAAGAAAAATATCTTCAATCAAAAAATGGAATGGGATGAGCTTGTTTCTTCTTGCCTGCACATTCAAAGCCAACAAGAAAAGAGAACAGGTAGAGTAAGCTTATCACAAGCTTATCAGGCTTGTGATGAGCTTATGCTACAGTAACTGTAAAGATAAAAAAAAGGTAAAAATGAGATTTTTCTAAAAATTTATAAAACTTAAGACCCTTAATGATCTTCTCCTTTTGAAACTCACAAGAATGGCCTGGTTCAAACCAACCAAACCAACCTAAGGTTTCCACTTCCACTTCCACCTTAAGCTAGGTTTGATTCTTTAAAAAGCTTGAACATGTTTTTTAGAACTTGTTTGAAAACTGAAACTCAAAAAACAAATTATAAATGGAACTCAGCTTAGCTTTCAATCACACACCAAACTTTTATAAACTATAAAAAGGAATTAAATTGCCCACAAATATCAACTTTTATATTAATAAAAAGGAATTACAAGTGATGAAAATCTAAAATTGGAACAAGAGTAATAAGACACATACGTCTCATTATATAGTACTACTCAGAACTATCTAGAACAATGAATAAAATAATACAAGTCCTAAACCCTAATGGGTGATTTTCCAGAAAAGCCCTTGGTCTCTTGGTGAAGAATCTGGTCAAAAAGGCTCCATGTGATGTTGCCAGCTGTTTTTGTTGATCATAGACGTTCATTTGATATTGGGGACCAAGTAATGGATCATGGACGTTTATCTTGTCTAGTATTGGGGTTTGGGAGGAAAGGGACGTTGCAGGGGTGGTCCTACAAGACACATGGGTGTGTCTTGGTCATGGTTTTGGTGTGGGTTTTGGTGACAAAGAAGTGAATTAGTGATCTGGAAATATTGGGGCATAAACCCTTTGATTATGGCTTAATTGGAACTGGGGAATTTAGGGTTTATGTGGGATTAAGGGAATGTTTAATCTGTTTTTGGGTGGGGGTTTATTTTAAAAAACGTGTTTGGTGGGAAATTAAGGGGGTTTACCATGTTTGACCCAGTTTATTAAATAAACTGGGTGAGTGGGTTTCAGACGTGGAGGTGGAGTGGTGAGGTGGTGGGGTGTGATTGGGTGTAGGGTGTGATGTGGCAGGATGATTGGTGGTGGTGAGTTTGATTGTCTGGCACAAATGGTCCCCAAAGTTTCTTCCTCTCTTCAAATTTGGCACAACACTTTTACAAACTTGTTTCAAGGACTTCTTTTGTACTTTCTTCATTCTCCAAGGACTGAATATGTAAATACTTGATATTTTAGGGACCCACAAGTAATTTAGGGGTATAAAATGACAAGTCTTCATTTCTTGAGGGACCAATCTTGTATTTCTTCAATTCTTCAAGGACCATTTTGGAAAATCATGATTCGGGTCCGGTTCATTGTGCGGCTTCGTTTCCCGTGTTCGTTTTTGATTGATTCTTGTGATCTTTTTGTCATTTCCTCAATATCCGTACCTAAAATACACAAGCAACAAACACGAGCATATATTTGACAGTTTTAATGATATTTTATGTATTTTAAGCCCGATTTGGACGATGAGACTATGTATAAAAGCAGTCTCATCACTCCCCCATACTAAACCATTGTCGTGCCCTCACGCAATGCTAGAATAAAGTATCATAGCATCTCCAAAATTCATTTTTATTCACTTTATTGAATGATAAACTAGCTACACTACTTCTATTACTACTACTTGCGTTTTAGACATAATGTATGATTTTCATCGCAAAATGGGACGTTTAGGTTCATAGAATAAGAACACGTGAATGCTTCGTTAGAAATAATTTCATCGTCCTCGATTTTCACCCCAATTCCATGCCAAGCGTGTAACGAGATCATTGTCATTATAAGTTAGTAATGCTAACACTACTAATATGCCCTAATCACGTACTTATCCTCCCATTATTCCTAAGTTGTATCTCTTATATTTTATTTTGTCTTGAATGTTTCACGAGGATACATTGTTTGACTTATGCGATAATAGAGATTTAGGTCTAAAAATAGAGTCCTAACGGTGTAACCAAGACCATCAAATCAATAACCCCTCCTAATAGACAACGATGTCAAAAAATTAAGTTGACAAGAAGAATCGATAAACACGGTTTTATAACGGTTTTGAACATGAGACTTATTACCAAGACTTTTATACGCCCCCTAACGGAAGGGCCTTATTATCTTTGGTTTACCTCCATCTTTTATTCAACTTCGCCATGAAGCTTTTATTATGACTTCGGTCTTGCCTTGCCTTTTATTATCCGCCTCATCGGTGGTTTTATTAGCCAAAGACGTATATCCTCACGCTAAAGCGAATTTTAGATCTTTAAAGCTTCGAAGATTAAGGCTTGATTTACTTTCAATTTTGCATAGATTTTTCGGCCTTGTGGGGCTTCAAATTGTTTGCTAGATTTAGGTGAGCACTTGAAATCTTATTATTGGGTGAAGCTTTCGATTATTGGGGTGCCAATACTTCAAAACCGTGACGCTGGCGATACCTTAATGTCTTCCCAATTTAATTACATGGAAGCTACTAGAAAAGACTAGAAACCCAACAATCCTAACTAAACCGCTAAGTCAATATTTATTAAGCAAAAAATATTTACAAGCGAAGGGAGAATAAGCAAACAACAAGAACACATGAGTTTTTGAAAGAATACGAGTACTCTACGTTTAGCATAGTAACTTATAATTAACCCTATCATTTCTCGTCCTCATTTAAGAGACTTAGCCTAATGTGTAGTTAGGGAATCAAAGCTAAGTGCTCAACACGCACGGTCGAGTCAAAAATTACTCTTATTCTCGCCATCGGAAAACCTACATTTGTGTCTTCAAACACTTATAAAACATGAGAAAAATTTTAAAATTTGGCCATTTTTAGCCTTATTTTGCAACAAAAACGATAAACAAAAAGATAAACTTTGGAAAGCATGAAGGTTTGGCAAGGCAAGTATCTATTCACCCCCCATACTAAAGTTAAACATTGTCCTCAATGTTTCGAGTCTAGGGGTGCAAACTCCCCCATACTAGAGACGTAGTCAAATGCTTAATCTAGCATGGAAAGGGTGTAACCAATAAATTAATAGCCGTTTATGAAGTGTGCTAAAAACCTAAGGTTAGAACATCAAAGGATATATCATTTGGATATTGAGAAACTATTCAAAGCAAACGATCGAGTGCTCCCATAAACGAACACGAGAGGCTCCAATCGTGAAGATCATGATCATCTAAAGTCCACAATTCACAAACAACCACGAAACAAAGGTTGGAAGGGCACAAATCCCCTCACATTAAACTAATTAGAAAGCAATAATATGTACATGGATAAGCATGGGTTTCCCCCACGAGGCACCGTGTTTTTGATAACCGAGTCAAAAGCTCGACTCGAATCCCCATAAATGTGATCATTTAGGGATAATCATGGTGTGGTCAATTTTTAGTGGGGCTTACATGATAAACAAGGCCCAAAAACAACCGGTATTAAGGACTAAGTCCTTTGATGGTGCAAAATACCGGGATCGAAGATGGCGTTCTCGTTTTCATTGGAAAAACAAATCAACGCCACTTCATCATGAGTCAACAAAAACCCATAGGGTTTCAAGAAAATAGATGAGAAGAAATAGAAGGGTGGGACAATGGGTAAGTCATAAAAACATTGAGCTACTCGAGGTAGACTCGCACCAATCAAATAGAAAGATTTTCCATTTATTGCATCGGTGTAAGACCGAGATTTCCCTTTATAAGCAATTCCGGGATCAAATATCTCGTCCTCGGTGGAGAAAGGGGAGGGAACATAAGGGGCTTCCCCCACACTAAGTCCACACAAAGCATCGTCAAAAGGAGAATACGAGCTTGTAGCACTCAAAATACGTGGTGATGACGGAGTTAGAGTTGTAGAAAAATCTTTTAAATTCTATTCAAAATCTTTTCCTTTTTCATCTTTTAAACTCTCCTTATGCAAACCCGATTTAATTATGTCAAAAATATTTGGTGTTTCTAAAGCAATGTTAGTCACACTAAAAATTCTCACATTTGAAAACCGTGTTGGTAAAGGTGGTGGTAAGTTCTCAAAACGTTTGTCAACAAAGAAAACCCCCCCATTTGGTTCAACATATTCATCATCCGAAGAATCATTCGTGATTGGAATCGTAGGCTTAACACTCTTAACCTCCACCGACGGAGGGGACGGAACTTCATTTTTCTCAACAACTCCTAAAACTCTTTTTGAAATCCTTTTACAAATGTTTTTGATGGGACTAACATTGTTCAAAGACGTGATAGAATACACATGAGAAAGTGTGGAGTTTTGAGTTGCATTAATGACGAGTTCTTCCTCATTGAAACAAAGAGTGCTTTTCCTTGCATGCACATCGATAAGTGCTCTCGAGGTATCCAAAAATGATCGACCTAAAATTAGAGGAACTTTAGGATCGATGGGAATATCAACAACAATAAAGTCCACGGGATAGTAGAACTTTCCAACTTTCACGAAGACGTCCTCGGCTACTCCACAAGCTAGAATCGTAGAATGATCGGCCATCTCGATTGACATCCTTAAAGGAGTGAGATTGGGAAGATTGAGCGACTTAAAAATCTCAAGAGGCATCAAATTAATACTAGCACCAAGATCGGCCAAGGCGTAGCATTCTTCCATGTCTTGTATAGCACATGGGATTAAAAACTTGCCGGGATCACCGACTTTTTGAGGTATGCGGCTAAGAAAAACCGATGAACAACTAGACGACTTTTGCAATTTCTCTTTGTTATTCAACATACTTTTGAAGTTCGCGGCAAATCGAGGCATCATGACCAAGGCGTCGGCAAAACTTATATTAAAATGCAAGTCACGAAACATTTTCATAAAAAGTTCAAATTGATAATTATTTCGTTCTTGTGCCTTTTCCTTGTCTCGTCTTGAAGGGTAGGGTAAGGGTGGTGTGGGTTGGGGCATAGGCATAGGCCTTGGAATCTCGGGTTCCACTATTGGTATTGGTTCAACCGTAGGTGTGGCTTGAGCGGTACTTCGTGGGCTTGGAATTTGCTCCTTTTCTACCACCACCTCGGGTTCTTTCTCTTTTTCCTTCTCCATAGAAGTACTTGGACGAGAAATGGGTTCTTTGAAAGTTTTACCACTACGAGTAGTAATAACCTTCAATTCTCCTTTCAGGTTCACGATGGTATCACTAGGAAGACCACCCGAAGAAGAGGGTTTACACATGATAGCTTCAAACATTTTTCCCATTCGGTCTTCAAACTTAGATTGCCTAGCATCCGCTTTTAACAACTCTTGCATAATCTCATGTTGACCTTGCTCCATTTTTTGTTGATTTTGTTGGAGTCGTTGAACATTTCCTTCCATTTTATTAGCATGAGTCTTAAGTTCATTAGCAAGTTCGTTTTTAAGCTCGTTTTTCAACTCGGATCTTAAGCTAACCATTTCACGTTGCATATTATCAAACTTAGCATCGTTTGCTTTAGCATAATTCAAAAATTCTCCTTGAAGGTTTTTGGTGTGATCATTTTGAAAACCTTGTGTGGTAGTTTGAAAATCACGGTTTTGGTTTTGGTTTGAAATTTGCCCATTTCCACTTTGATAATTACCCTTGTTGTAATTACGTTGATTTCCTTGATAATTACTACCTTGATTGTTGTTTCGATAGTTATTAGCATTTTGATTTGGTGGAGCCTGATTTGGCGGGAACCTTGACTGTTTTGGTTATAAGTTCCCGTGGCTACATAAGCACTCGAAGTGTTACCATCCGCGGTAATGCACTCGGAAAGATCATGAGCTCCACCACACGACAAACAACTCTTAGAAACCGCTTTAACCGAAGCGGAATTCGAAGCTTCTTGAGCTTTCCAATAGGACATAAGGTTAGCAAATCTATCAAAAAACCGATTTTCTTCATTTGCTTCATCATGTAAAGCATTAATGCTACGAGACGATGACGAGCCCATTTTGGCAACACTCGGTGTGTTACGAGGGCTATAAACCTTAGACCTATTTTCAATTATCACCAAAGCTTCCTCAACCGTTTTACACAAAAAATTACCACCCGCGGCGGCATTTAAATAATCTCTTTCATGATCATTAAGTCCATTGTAAAACGTGTCGATTTGATGCAAGTCGGAAAAACCGTGATGAGGACATTCATGTAACATCTCCTTAAACCTATTCCAAGCCGTTGAAAAACTTTCATTACATTCTTGTGAAAATTTTGAAATCTCGTTTTTCAAGTGCGTAGTCTTAGAGGGCGGAAAAAATTGGTTCACGAATTTTGAAACGAGATCCTTCCACGTCAATATAGAATTGGGTGGCTCTTTCTCTAACCAAATTTTAGCGGGCCCCGCTAAGGAATACGGAAAAAGCACCATCTTAATCGAGTCATTCGAGACATCCTTAAATTTGCAAGTAGCGGTAAGACGATTGAATTGGCGGATATGGTTGTGTGGATTGTCCTTCTCATCACCACGGAATTTGTTGTTTTGGATCATCGACAACAAACCCGTTTTCACCTCAAAATTCTCCGCAAGGATAGCGGGAATCACAATAGCTTCTCCATAACCCTCGGTGGGTGCTTGAAGTAACTCCATCATAGTTCGATTCGCCATGGTTGGTGCTTCTCTTACAATGGGTTCGTCAATAGGAGACTCCTCACTAGAATGATTTGGAGTGGGAGTTTTGTTCTTTCATCTACGTGCACGTTTTGCTTGATTACGAGTTAGCATAAACGTCACGTACAACAAGGGGACGAGCAAAGAAGATTCTTTTTGGTGTTTTTAACTTTTTCAAATTTTTTGGATTTTTGATTGTTTTTACTTTTTTTGGATTTTTTGGAATGTATTAGGTAGACAATAATATACAAATCTCCTCCTTAATAAAATCTCTTTATTAAAGAAGCCTCAAGGAATGAAAACGATCACGTGAAGTGAAAGCCTTCGATGACTTTAGAACGATGGTGGAACACCAAATCGTTCAAGAGGGTTTAATCAATGAAAACCAAGAAAATATATATGATATGTAATAATACTTTGGGCGGCAAAACCCTCGATTAGCTTTCAAAATCAAATACTCAAAAGCAAGTGGGGAAACGAGGCGGCGCGAAGCACTTAAGAGCCTTTTTCCTTAGGATATATTTTATAATATCCGCCTTATACCCACCTTATAGTTTGTATTTTTCAAAATCGAGCTTCTCGAAAGTATTTATCTATTTTTGCCTTTTTTCTTTGGTTTGAGATTCGAATACAATGATTGGGTAATGACCTCCCAAGTCAAGGTTGTGATTTCTCACGTATTTGGAGTACTTGTGAATTTATTGTTCTACGTATACAATATAGTAATAGTATTCACACAAAAAAAACGAAAACCGATAATACGTATTAGTAGAGTGCTACTAATACAAATACTTATTATGGCTATATAAAAACAACAATTGTTCAAATCAAAAACACAACACGCCTCCCCGGTAGCGGCGCCAAAATTGATGTAGTGTTTTTGCTACCCTTTAGGGAAAGAGGTACCAAAATAGTGGTAAGCGTTAAGTGTCGGTTTAGGAAAACCGAGCACTAATGACCAAATAAGTTCAAGTTCGTTTCCCAAGGAGGCAAGCGTGTTGTGTTAAGAATTGATTGATGATTTGTGATTATATTTGAGAAAAATAAAATTGAAATGGGGTGAGAAGAGAATGACGGTTACGAAGACGGATCGAGCTAAGACGAAAAGGTCGTTCACGTAAAACCGTAAAAAGCTACAAATTAAAAATTTCAAACCTAAAACTAATTAAAAGCTAAAACTAAGTCTAAAATAATATAAATAAGAATAAAATTCCAATAAAAATATTTTAAAACCTTTTATTAATTAAATATTCAATTTTAAATGTTAATTAAAGCCCTAAAATTAAACATAATTAATCAAAATGTCCAAAATATTATTTTATTGAACTAATAAGTTACTTATATTATCTAAAGACTAAAAAGTATTTTTTCTAATTTTTTAAAAACTATTTTTCTATTTTTATATCACTAAAAACTATTTTTAAACTAAAATAATTATAAAAAACAATAAAATAATGCAAAAAATAATTTGTCAATTTTAAAAATCCTAATTTACTCTAGTGAACAGTAGAAAAATGAAAAAGTTTGAAAAATATTAAATTTTGCACTAAAAGACAAAATTGATAATAAATAAAACCCTAATTAAACTAATTTAATTCTAAAAAATAAATAAAAAGTGAACAGTAAAATCTTTTTAAACTAAAAATCTTAAAACATTTTTCTAAGTCTAACAAAATTTTTGAAATCTAAAAATATTAAAATTTTACACTAAATGCCAAAAACAGAATAATAAAAAGTTAATTTAAATAGCTAATTAATCTAAAAAAATATTAGATGAACAGTACCAAAAATCTAATTAAGCAGAAAAATCAAAAATTAAATAATAAAAATAACAAAATTTGTTTGAAACCCTAACTCCTAAATTGGTTCACTAAAGACAAAAAATTAAGAAGTCTGATAGTGACATGTGCTATGTCTTGTCTTTTTGCTGAGCAGGGGTAACAATTGCACTACCAGTGGGAAATTGGTTCCCACTGTTAATGTAAAAATTTGGTCAGTTGACCTTTGAGCTTAGGAAAGCTCTTTGTTGAGCTTTTCTTTGGACAACAAGGCACCCCCACACCAGTTGGGTTGTGGGGAGTCTAAGTAAACACAAAAATCACACAAGTACATCACAAATTCAAGCACAAATAACCCCACAATGTTACTGATTAAGGCTATGGTGTTCTGATGAACAGTTAGCTGATTCAATTGGCACAATGATGATTTTCAAACCTCAAAAACTTGCACACACTTTCACCAAGTAGCATATAAGCAATTGCAATCCCTACTAAGCACTTAACCGTAACAGATTTCAAAAAGTGATGAGCAAATCAATCAAAAATCAGTCACTTGGGGCATTTCTGAATTTTAGCTATATTATCCAATTTTGAACATGCAAACTTGATTCAAACTTCACCAAACTGAAAACCAAATACATACACTACCTACTAACAACCTAATGAGTGATTAAAACAGGTTTCAAGCCAAATATCTTGTCACAAATCTTAGCTAAACCCGTATCCAAACACCCTTTTAAATCTGAAACTCAAGATTTATCAAACCAAAAGCTTTTTAACCCTACCAAATCTGCTTACAACAGCTTCTAACATGCATATAATCCTAAAATGGACATAATCAAACAACAAAATCACACTTAAACAACTTTTTCCACAAAATCACAAAATCACATAGGTCAAAATTTTGAAAACTTAAAACTGAGATACAAGGGATTTACCTTGTGGGACCCACATCCAGGTTCCACAATGGCTGCAATGCCATCTCCTTCAAGCTGGGGCTTGTGCAGAACTTTGTTGTAATGGGGGATGCCAAGAAAAATATCTTCAATCAAAAAATCGAATGGGATGAGCTTGTTTCTTCTTGCCTGCACATTCAAAGCCAACAAGAAAAGAGAACAGGTAGAGTAAGCTTATTACAAGCTTATCAGGCTTGTGTTGAGCTTATGCTACAGTAACTGTCAAGATAAAAAAAAAGGTAAAAATGAGATTTTTCTGAAAATTTATAAAACTTAAGACTCTTAAAGATCTTCCCCTTTTGAAACTCACAAGAATGGCCTGGTTCAAACCAACCAAACCAACCTAAGGTTTCCACTTCCACTTCCACCTTAAGCTAGGTTTGATTCTTTAAAAAGCTTGAACACGTTTTTTTAGAACTTGTTTGAAAACTGAAACTCAAAAAACAGATTATAAATGGAAATCAGCTTAGCTTTCAATCACACACCAAACTTTTATAAACTATAAAAAGGAATTAAATTGCCCACATATACCAACTTTTATATTAATAAAAAGGAATTACAAGTGATGAAAAGATAAAACTGGAACAAGAGTAATGAGACACATACGTCACATTATATAGTACTACTCAGAACTATCTAGAACAATGAATAAAATAATACAAGTCCTAAACCCTAATGGGTGATTTTCCAGAAAAGCCCTTGGTCTCTTGGTGAAGAATCTGGTCAAAAAGGCTCCATGTGATGTTGCTAGCTGTTTTTGTTGATCATAGACGTTCATTTGATATTGGGGACCAAGTAATGGATCATGGACGTTTATCTTGTCTGGTATTGGGGTTTGGGAGGAAAGGGACGTTGCAGGGGTGGTCCTACAAGACACATGGGTGTGTCTTGGTCATGGTTTTGGTGTGGGTTTTGGTGACAAAGAAGTGAATTAGTGATCTGGAAATATTGGGGCATAAACCCTTTGATTATGGCTTAATTGGAACTAGGGAATTTAGGGTTTATGTGGGATTAAGGGAATGTTTAATCTGTTTTTGGGTGGGGGTTTATTTAAAAAACGTGTTTGGTGGGAAATTAAGGGGGTTGACCATGTTTGACCCAGTTTATTAAATAAACTGGGTGAGTGGGTTTCAGACGTGGAGGTGGAGTGGTGAGGTGGTGGGGTGTGATTGGGTGTAGGGTGTGATGTGGCAAGATGATTGGTGGTTGTGAGTTTGATTGTCTGGCACAAATGGTCCCCAAAGTTTCTTCCTCTCTTCACTTTGTATTAAACAGCCATAAATCCCATATCCTTTGCAAATAAGTTTGGCAGTTTGTCAAATTTGGCACAACACTTTTACAAACTTGTTTCAAGGACTTCTTTGTACTTTCTTCATTCTCCAAGGACTGAATATGCAAATAATTGATATTTTAGGGACCCACAAGTAATTTAGGGGTATAAAATGACAAGTCTTCATTTCTTGAGGGACCAATCTTGTATTTCTTCAATTCTTCAAGGACCATTTTGGAAAATCGTGATTCGGGTCCGGTTCATAGTGCGGCTTCGTTTCCCGTGTTCGTTTTTTTATTGATTCTTGTGATCTTTTTGTCATTTCCTCAATATCCGTACCTAAAATATACAAGCAACAAACACGAGCATATATTTGGCAGTTTTAATGATATTTTATGTATTATAAGCCCGATTTGGACGATGAGACTATGTATAAAAGCAGTCTCATCACCGATACTGAAAGACATGTCGAGAAGAATATTTTTGTATTTTCAAAGATTTTTTAATTTTGTATTTTTCTTTTTCATTAATATTTACAGATAGATGTTTGATAGATGAATCAAGCAAGCTTCTTTGCCAGAACCTCCAGTTCTGCTGGAGTCAAACATCTCATACCAATTTGCCTAACTAGATACGCAAACCTCTCTTTCGAAAGAGCTTTTGTAAACAAGTCAGATAATTGGTAATCAGTTCCAACAAAGTATAATTCAACAATACCCTTTTCAACTTGTTCCTTGATGAAGTGATATCTGACATCAATGTGCTTCGTGCGGGAATGTTGTACCGGATTGCAGGAGATGGCTATGGCAAACTTTGAGTCACAATACATAGGTACTTTATCAAAGTGGAAGCCATAATCCGTGAGTTGTGTTCTCATCCAAAGAACTTGAGCACAACACGCAGATAGAGACACACACTCCGCTTCGGCTGATGAAAGTGACGTGCAATCCTGCTTCTTGGAAGACCATCCCACAAGCTTATCTTGACCTAGTAATTGTGCACCACCAGAAGTACTTTTACGTGTATCAAGACACCCTGCATGATCAGAATCTGAATAGGCCATTAGAAAGAAACCGGTTCCCCTCGGATACCAGAGTCCCATGTGAATGGTATTCTTAAGGTACCGAAAGATCCGTTTAACCTCCTTGAGGTGCTTTTCAGTGGGTCGTGCTTGATATCGTGCACAATAACATGTAGCATAATGAATATCAGGTCTGCTTGCTGTCAAGTACATGAGGGACCCGATCATGGAACGATATCTTGTTTGATCTATGGGTAATCCCTCCGAATCAGCATCTAGGGATGTGGTTGATAATAGTGTCCCAACGGGGTCACATGAGGTCATACCATGCTTTTTGATTATCTCTTGACAATACTTAGCTTGGTTAATGAAGATACCACTTGGGGATTGGTGAACTTGAATTCCTAAAAAGAATTTTAGTTCACCCATCATTGACATTTCAAATCTGCTATGCATTACTTTTTCAAACCATTTTGAAAGTTTTAGGTTTGTAGACCCGAAAATAATGTCATCAACATAAATCTGCACAAGCAAAATGTCATCCCCATATTTATAAGTGAACAAGGTTAGATCAATGGAACCTTTTGAGAAACCTTTGGAGACCAGAAATTTCGAGAGCTCGTCGTACCACGCCCTTGGAGCTTGCTTGAGTCCATAAAGTGCTTTTTGGAGACGATACACCCTGTCAGGATAATGAGGATTGACGAATCCTTCCGGCTGTGTGACATAGACTTCTTCATTCAAAGGACCGTTAAGAAACGCCATCTTGACGTCCATTTGATAGACAATGAATCCCTTATGTGCAACATAAGCAAGAAAAATCCTGACCACTTCCAAACGAGCAACTGGTGCAAATGATTCTTCAAAATCAATACCCTCTATCTGTCCATACCCGTTAGCCACTAGTCTAGATTTATTCTTGATGATCGTGTTCTCTTCATCCATCTTGTTTTTCCAGATCCATCGAAGATTTAATGGTATTACATCGTATGGTCTGTCAACAAGTTCCCAGACTTTAAGTCTTTCAAATTGTTGAAGTTCATCCGTCATCGATTCAATCCAAGCGTGATCAGCCATGGCTTCTTTGATGTTTTTTGGTTCAGCTGAACTCATGGCGAGTGCGAACATACAAACATCACCATCGGTGTGAAGCTGTTGTCTTGTACGAATGGGCTGTGAAGGGTTTCCAATTACATGAACCAAAGGATGATCTCGGGTCCAATGATGTGTTGAAGGATGTCGTTGATAGAACGTATGCATATTTGACGGATCAACATGGCGAGTGGAAGACTCTCCAGATTCGTGTACCGGTGACTGAGTGGGTTGATAAATTCGTCTTCGTAAGATAATGCATTGTCTGCTTGATTTGTGTTCTCTGGAGCAATGACAGTAGTTGTTGATGTTGTAGGAGTGGTTGTTGATGTTATATTCTGAGGAGGTAAATCTGCAGCAACCCGTGTTGAAGTAGATGAAGTTGTATCCTTTTGTTGACGATGATCGGTATCATCATTCTTATCATGAGTGACAATGGAAGACTTTGATACAACTTGTTTCTACCCCGTGAAATATTCATCATACATTGGTCCATATAACATTTCCAACTCTTCAAGTGTCGTGTCCACTGTCATATCTGCTCTAGGAACATGTTCAGGAACCAGCTTTGAACTTGACGGTTCATTGCTGTGGTCTTGAGTTCCGAGTTCCGTGCGGTTGTGCACAGAAGTCTTCTGTCGTTGTGGATCGGGACTTAAACTGTTTTGTTCAAGTGCCATCTCCTGTAATTCATCAAATCTGACATGAATAGTCTCGACTATCAATTTTGTTCTCTTGTTGTACACTCTATATCCCTTAGACTGAGTTGCATATACCACTAGAATGCATGCATCACCTTTCTCTTTCATCTTGTCCAGATTTTCACCGTCTCGAATAATGTAGCACGTACATCCAAAAACGTGAAGGTGTTTGAGTGAAGGTTTTCGATCATGAATTATGTGATATGGTGTCTTTTCGTGTCTTGGGATAATTAAGGAGCGGCTTTGTTTGTAGCATGCGGTTGACACGGCTTCGGCCCAAAAATATAATGGTAGTTTTGAAGCGGATAATAATGTTCGAGCAGCTTCAACCAAAGTACCGTTTCGTCTTTCAACAATGCCGTTTTGTTCGGGTGTACGAGCAATAGATGTTTCATGTTCAATTCCTTCGGCTTCAAAATAGTTTCTCAGATTTGAATTAAAAAATTTTGTACCTCTGTCAGTACGAACAACTTTAACTTGAGCTTGAAGACCACGTTGTATCAGTTTAATGAAGCTGATGAGAACTTCGGGTGTTTCATCCTTGGACCTCAAGAAGTGAGTCCATGTGTACCTTGAGTAATCATCGACAATTACCAGAATATATTTCTTCCCATTGATACTTTGAACATGCATGAGACCACATAGATCCATATGGAGAAGATCTAACCGTCCTTTAGAGCTTGGTGTGGTCTTTGTTTTGAAACTACTTCATTTAGCTTTACAAAGCTCACAAGAAGAACAAAGATGATCTTTGATGAATTTCAAACTTGGAAGGCCTCTCACAATATCTTTCTTGGAAAGCAAGTTGATGGTATCAAAGTTAAGATGAGATAAACGTTGATGCCATAGCCATGCCTGAGTCATTGAAGCTTTAGCCATGAAGCAGCTTGGAGTTGATGAAGTTGTATCTTGAAGTGAAATAGTGTAGAGATCAGTACCCCGTGTACCGGTAAGTAAATCATTCCCATCATAATCACGAACAAAACATGTCTTCTTCCTGAAAGAAACCTCCAAATCCGCATCACTGAATTGACCAACCGAGAAAAGATTGTGATTGAGCCCTTCGACGTAGTATACCCTTTTTATCGTGATATTACCCTGAACCAAATCTCCATATCCTAGGATCGGTGCAAATTGATCATTTCCGAATCGGACCGTACCCAGGAACTTCTCCACGAAGTTAATTAGAAGCTTGAGATTCCCCGTCATGTGCTTCGTGCATCCGGAGTCCATTATGAAGAGAATTATTTGTATCACCTACAGAAGAGTTAGAACACGATGGAGCATTTGCTAAATTGGATACCACAATAGTTGTGATATTAGAATCATTAGTGTCCTTAGCAACATTTAAAGGCATACTAACACTCTTTGGCACATTTTTTGTCCTAACTTTAGGCATCCATTTATATCCTGGAGGACATTGATTAGCAAACCACCATTTCCACGACTTGCTAGCAGACTCACATAATTCCCTAATTCTGCTTCTAGTGGTCTTAGTGGTGGAGTCTGATGCAATACTTTTCTCAGGGGGAGTTACACCAGAATGGTTCAGTTTGCTTTTGGGTTTTCTAGCACTAATAGGCATCGTAGGTTGCTGCTTAGTTCTAGTATCTACGCCTTTGACATTATTCGAAACACACATAGCATGATTAGCATTAGCATTCATAGTCAAATCATTCAAATCGTCATTACACGCGATTACAGACGTTTTATTCTTAGAAACATTAAAAATCCTAGGGTGGTCTTCTACAGTCTTCATCTTCCTTTGACTTTTGTGTTTCCAGACCTCATCATTCAGTTGAGTGCGCTTAAGCTGAGGCCGGCTAACACTAGTAGTGGAGACTATTCCTGTAGTAGAAGACACATCAATATTAGTGTTTCTAGAAGTCTGAGGCGAGTGACTAAATTTGTTTGTGGGCTTAGTGGTCATTCTATACATCCTTGGTTTAATCACATTATTGTGCTTAATTCTTGGTGCTATGACATTCGTCCTTATGGGTTGATTATGTGGTAACCTTTCCTTTCCATCCATCTTGGGGGCAAACACAGGTTTTGCAAACGAGGAATTTGATAAAGCAGATGGTTTTCCCAAGATAGAGGATCTATTCTCTTTAGAGGCATTGGGTTGTCTAACAACAGGTTTCTTAACGCTGGGTTCCATAACTTTCCCACCCATCTTAGCAACGAGTTTCTGCAACTCTGCTATCGCTCTGTCCCTATCTTGTAACTGAGCTTTCAACCCTTTAATTTCCAAATTCTGTTCATTCATTTCTCGAAACGTTTGGGAAAGTTTTTCTGGCAATTTATTATCATGTGGAAAACTGCCAACGTCTTTTTGCAAAGCAAGTTCAAGAGAATGACAATGTTTTTGAAGGAAATCAGTTTTGTGTTTAAGTAACTCAAAAGCCTTTTTATCAACATTTTCTTTATGTTTCGAAAGCTCAATTTCAAGACGTTCACATTCTTTGATCTTATCAAGATATTTGCATGCAACATCAGAATATTCATCGATATCAGCACAAGATTGAAGAGTAACACACAAAATATCTTTGGAGAGACATTCTTCTAAGAGTAAATCATATTCATCAGAAAAAACGGACTTGTCCATTTGAAGATCGTCAATTTATTTCTCAATAGACTCAACATATTTTAAATCATCAAACATTTCAGACCGAATTAATCTTTCAAATTCAAGCATATTTTCTTTTAGTGTGGTCGTGTTCGGTATTAAGATTTGTTTGATAAGCACATTTATATATTGAGGAATTGGTTTCTTCCACTCGCCATTTTCTCGTTGTTTCCATTCATTGTCAACAATGGATTTAATATTATCAATGTAATGTTGTAGAAACCCAAATGTCTGCCTACTCTTTCTTTTAGAAGCATCAAGAGGCAAGTAGTTGATGAACTTAGAAACGTTTGTTTTCTTAGTAGCAAAAGCTTTCTTCCATTGAATTCTTCTTTGTTTGCATTCTAAAAACAATTCCTCACGAGACTTTTGTTTTTGTGTAGTGAAAAGACCATATAGACTATTCTCATAAGCATAATTGTATGGTTTCACAAACTCTTTATTGACCGGTGATCTACTCTCCTCTTCCCAAAGGGATGTTTCATCATAACCAAGAGGATATTCAGGATCGGTCCATTCGGACTCATCCATATAAATGCGCGGGTTCGTAGCTTGAGCTTGGGCAAGATAATCAGGACTTGCAAAGCTAGCTTGACCCTTAAACATAGACGGAGGTGATAACATTCATACGGTTTGAATAGAGTCATGCGTTTTATAAACAACTTTCTTTAAAAATTCGACTTATTTTTCTAGTTCCGTTACTTTTTCAGTATCTTTTTCATGTCGACTTTTGAAATCTTGTTTTAACGTTTCAACCTCTTGTTTCTTAACATCAAGAATTTTAGCAGACTCGGTGTTATCCATCAAAATTCGTTGTTCAAGTTCGTTAACTTTGGTGGTAGCAAGGTTCGTTTTTTGACGTTCATCCATTAAATTGACTTTTCTCTTTGGTTAATAACTCAAGAGTTTCGTTGTATTTCTTTTAAAGATCGTCCTTTTGATTTTTCAACGCACTACCCTTGTACCCCTCAAGTTCTTTGGTTTTCTGAAGAAGCTCATCTTTATAGAGTTCAATGGTCTCACTAGATGTAATTAGTGCGGCTTTGCATTCTTCAAAATTTTGAGTGAGCGCTGCGTTTGCCTTCTTTAATTGCTTTTGACTTTTTCTAGTTTCATTGACATCTTTTTGTAAACTGGCAATTAAATTAGCAAGCACGACACGCTCCTCATCATCATACTCATTTGCATGTTGATCATCCTCAAACTCATTATTGCACATGTCTGATGAATCGGGTGTGGTATTGCTATCAACCTTTTTCGTCATACATGTGTCATTAATGGCATGGGGTAGCTCGCTATGCTCATGAGTATCAACAAACACATTATATTCATCAGTGGTGTGTACCTTATCGAGTGGCTCAGTGTAAAAGATAGGTCCATTGTCATCTTCAGTGACGTTGAGAACTTCGTCAACCTTTGCCATGTACGAGTAATGTGCTTCTAATTCTTGGTCGAAGGCTTCATCATCAGTATCATCAAGCATTGCTCCTTTCTCAGCCGACAATTTGACCCCTGCTCCCATCTTCTTGCATAACAACATCTTCTCTTTATGATAGCTAGAGTCCCTAACCCGTTTCGGCTTTCTGCATTCCTTTGCCATTTGCCCATAACCTTGGCAATTATAACACTGAATCCCACTTTGTTGAACCACTTGCGTTCCAACAGTTTCCCTATTCCCAGTAGCAACAGCAATCCTCTGAGTATCATACTTGGCAGTTTGTCGATCATACCTTGCAGAACCCTCAACATGTGTTGGATTATGTCGATCATACCTAGAAGGACTTTCACCACATTGACGTGTGTCATACCGTGAAGGGTTCTCAACATATTGGTTCTTTATGTTGGATGATGTTCGAAGATTGTTGTTGGTGGGTTTGAAGATTTTCTTGTAGGTCTTCATAATGAAAACAATTTGTTGTTTCACTTACCGATTCTTCTGAGCTTGATCCTCATCACTATCCTCTTCAGATGATGACTCAGATGGTGGTGATGGTGCTCTTGGTTCTTTGCCGCGTGATCTTGTGGATAATGAAGACTTGGATGATGTGGAATATCGTGGGGAGGATGATTGAATGGAATATGACTTTGGAGTACGAGATTGATGATCTTCAGTGGTAGACACTAGAGCAAGTGGATTAGCCGTCTTTGCAACTCGTTCAACTCGAATTTCATTTGCCTCATGCTGAAATTGTTTCAAGATATCAAAGAGAGTGTGATAGTTTACCTTGTCTAATTGCTTATGTTGTTTCACCAAAGTGACAAAACGTGTCCACTCTGGTTGAAGTTGCTGAAGAAATTGCACATTGACTTGCCTGGTGGAGACCTCCAAGTTGTTTCTTGTCATATCGTTCATCATCTTGTAGAATCGTGAATAATAAGACTCAATTGATTCTCCATCCAATGCAGTAAACTTACCAAAATTCCAAAACAAGTTTGTTTTAACATCTTGCTTGTTGAGTGACTCTCCTTGTTGCAAGCGTTCAATGGCCGTCCACATTTCTTGTGCCGTAGGACATGCATCAACCGTGGAATAAATATCATCTCCAATTCCACTTAGAATCATATAGATTGCTTCTTTTTCTACGTCATACCAAGCACGCTTCTTTGGAGTAAGATCAGATAAAGTTTCTTTTCTTGTGGTTGCGGGTACTTCTGTGGTAGTGTCAGTGGCTGGTGTATGAGGAACAGTAATATCGGAGAAAACATATGGTCCATTGTTAATACATTGCCTCAATGCATCACCATTAGGTCTTGTATCAAGATAACGAAGAAAACGTGATTGCCATTGAGCATATCGTCCGGCCACAAGCATTGGTGGTCTCTCTTTGTTACCCGCCACCATTATGTTGTTGTTCGTCACACGGTATTCAGTAGTAGAATCCATCTCAATATTCTCTGAAATGATGAAGTGAATATGGATCTTAAGTAGATATGATGTGATTGAGTTGTTGTTGTTGAAATTCCAAAAAATGCTATTTTTTCTCAGTCCGACAATAAATTCCTCAGTCCGACAAAACGGTAGACCAAAAAAATTTTGTATCGCCAAATTTTGAAATTGAGCTAGAAATGTCCTAAAACTAGTATGGAAAAAATTTGAATTTACTTGACGGAAAAATTTTGATCTTCATGTAAACGATATTCCGAAACGAGTCTAGATGGTGGCTAAGTCTAAAAAATACTCAAATAAAATTTAGCTAAACATGTCATCGGAATGTCCATCAGAATGTGCCATCGGAATGTCCATCGGAATGTTGGCTGTCGGAATGCTTAGATCGCAATGCACTGTCGGAATGTTTAGATCGGAATATGGCTTAGATCGCAATGCGCTGTCGGAATGTTTAGATCGGAATGTCCTTCTGTCTGAATGCTTAGATCGCAATGTATACCTGTCGGAATCCCAGATCGCAATGTACCGTCGGAATGTTCAGATCGAAATATGGCTGAAACAAATTTGGCAGAGTAACGACTGAAAATTCCTTAAAAACCGTCGGAATCCCAGATCGCAATGCACGATCGGAATGTCGCGTCGGAATAAGGTATTGTAATCCAGTGATCGCAAAGTAGAACCAAAAGGTTATTGCGATCAAACCACAAACACTTGCACTTTCCGATGGATACCTTTGCTAGAATTTCGGAATGATGAAAAACCAAGAATTTTTGAACGTTTGATCCAAGAAAGTTTGTGTTTTTAACCAAAACCAAGATACCAAAATCACTACAACACTATTGAAGAAGGTATACGACTTGAAATCACAAACAAACACAAAAAATCTTGAATTTCGGAATGATGAAAAACCAAGAATTTTTGAACGTTTGATCCAAGAAAGTTTGTGTTTTTAACCAAAACCAAGATACCAAAATCACTACAACACTATTGAAGAAGGTATACGACTTGAAGAAGGCTTCGACCTGTAGGCTCTAAAACTCGACCTGTGACTAGTGGGTAGTCACTAGAAGCTTCCTAAGTCAACGCTTGTTATTCCAGGTATTGATGTTTTCAGTACCTTGATGTTTTAACCATGATGTTTTCATCAGTATTGTTTTACAAATATGGATGAACAACCGTCATCCATACTTAGTTATGTGTCATTTTTTCATGCATAATGTTCCTTGTGAACTGTGGCTAATGTAGAATGAACCTCAGTAGTTCATAACTGGTCACATAAAAAATTTTCTGTTAAGTTTTGACAGCTGAGTTTCACTCATTTATTCCATGTACTATTGATGTTGAAGGTATTTTGACTAAGTAATGGTTGGTACAGGACTGGCCATATTTAATCACATGTGCTTTTAATCGAATCATTTTGTTTTGATGAACCGACCCATAGGCGTTCATCCTCGTCATGTCATTTTCATTATCATGCATCCATACACTGTTTTCAAGCATAAATTTTCATGTTTACATGCATAACTTTTTTCTCATGATTATGTATTATGTCCTAATCAATAAATCATGACAAATTTTATTTTATGAACCGACCCATGGTCGTCCACACCAGCGATCTTCGGATTCATTTCATTACTGTCATAAAAAAAATTTCATGTCCCCTCATAAGTTACTATTTCTTTTTATGTCAAGTATGTTTTCATACTATCATGGTTAACTTCGTTTTCATGTTGATTATGTTGTATACTCCTTCAGTTTAAGTTGTTTCATGTTTCTTCATGTTGATTTCGCCTTCATGTTGATTACGTCTTGCGTCCCTTTTTTTGTTTATGCTTTCATGATAGTCATGGTTGGTTTTCATTAATCATGCTTTCAGGAAAATCATCATTGAATTTTGTTTAATCACACTTTAGCGTTTCTCTATTCAACCAGAATGATGTATATGCTGGCATTGCCAGGATTATCATGATGGTTTTGTAACCGTTCAACCGATTATGTTTCTTTTAAAATCATGTCAGATGATCGATCTCATACCGATCATTTCATGTACATTCCATGTGTACTCCATACGCTGTATCCCATGGGTATTACACGTACCTTAATCCATGTATACCTTACTTGCAATGCTCCACGAGTATTCGCTAGTCAATCCTAGATTATCTAAGGCGTATTCCACTTGTTGATTTGCAACCAGATGCTGATGTCGCTCATAACTGGGAGATGTTACTAAAAGTTGATGCTGCTGACTATTTGGAGACGCTACGAGATGCGGATGCTGTTCACAACCTGGAGATTTTACCAGACGAAGACAAAGGCATTAGATCAAAGCGATTGGACGAGGAGATGCTTCACCATCAGACGATTTCCATCACAATCCATGTTCCTAATTCTTAGTTACATGTCACACGTCATCCAATTGTCTTTTCAATCATATGAGTATGAACCAGCGCCAGTCGGCCACTCAGCTGAATAGTTACATGAATCACCGTCAGGAGAATGACCATCGTGAAACTGACAGACAAGATGATATTAACTACTATTGTGACAGCAACTATACTAGCAATCACAACAAAACACCATTCACGGACGTGATCAGAAATACAAAGGGCCAGTAGTTTAAACGAGCCGCCAAATTCTGGCATAATAACTAAAGAGTTTCAATTTTATTCGTTTTACATCTCGAGACACGTGTCAAGACATCGGTCAAGACACATGTCTCAGTTATATTTTCTAAAGTGGACGTGAGTCATGTGCTAATCTGGCTATAATTATTTCAGTACCATCGACGGCGTATTACTCGCATTTGGACACGCAGGGTTCGTTATGCGTGAGACAGGCAAAACACATCCAGTGAGATTTGTCACGTTTGTTTCATGACACGTTCGATTCTTTATTTCATATTTCATACATCCGTGACCATAAATCAAGCCATTCGTATCACCCAAGTATACGGAGGCTTTTCCTTCGGTCTAATGATAAGTTCCAATCTGTTAACGCACTTACCTCAGACTGATGCGAGTTAAATATGATTTTGGATTATGGACTAAGAACAGCAGCCCATGCTACGGTTAGTCACCATTCATATTAGAGTATGTACAGCGATGTTCAGGCTACTAAATACATTCAGCATGATTTTCCATCAGGAAAATCTGTACAAATAGTTATGCTTTACAAGCACGTGTTTGTTGTTCCATGGCTGGGAAGAATCTAGCTATTATTGATGACACGAATTCTGTAGTACCTTACTCATAACCAACCAATTATTCCAGAATCTTACCACATGTATTCCAGAGTAACCTTCTAGGAGAGGGACGGTAACATGAGATTATGTGTCGACTACCATCGATGTAAACAAATCACCCTTTATAACCGTTATCCTCCTCCTCGTATTGACAATGTGTCTGATCGACTATAAGGTACTATACACTTTTCCAAGATCGGGTTCATAATCATGCTGCCAACTGTGACGAGTGAAAGAGCAGGACATTTTCATGACTGCTATTCGTACACGACTTGGTCATTCTAAATTCATGATTTTGTATTAATCTCATAAATGCTCCAACAGCATTATGGACGTAAGAAACTGAGTTCCATGAACTCATAAACAAATTCATCAATGTTTTCATCGAGGACAACCTAATTTTCTCTAAGTCTAGAGAAGAGCAGGAAGACCACATTTGCACTATGTTGTAAATTCTACGATAGGGGAAATTTCACCCTGAAATTTTCTAATATAAATTCTTGTTGGTTATAGTGACACGCTGAATCACATGGATTCTCACGGTTAATTTTACCATGACTCACCTTATGCGTGAAGGTGAGAACCCTACACTACATTAGGTGTTCTAGAAAATATACGTTTATATCTAAGTACATGTCATACCAACAGGCTAAGATAGAACACCCACAAACTGGGATGTTTATCCACTATGGGACAAGATCTTTGTGGATTCTGGTTACCAGATTTCATCAAACTCAGAAGAAGCTTGAAGTTATCTAGGCTATTGTCAACAGTTTGACCAAGTTTGCAGAATCCTTACACCCGCAAGGATTCCAAAGTCAGCAGATTTTCAGACATTTTCCAACCAAGGATCATCCGATCACTTGGTACTCCCTCAACTATCGGATCTTACATAGATTCACATGGTGTTCCAAAATTACGTTCATGTCCTTTGTCCAATTTTTATTACTTGCTTTCACACTCACGTTCATGACACTATTCATGTTCATGATCGTATCCTGGCTTACGATTTTGCATTCACTTTTGTTCTGGAAGTTTACAGAAAACTTGGGAGACTAGACTCGGATTTAATAAACTTTTCATTTTCTCGTATCAGTGGCATTATCTACTCAGTTATTTCATGTTCCCGATATGTTTCACATGTCATGTTCATTCCACGTTTCTCATATCATGTTCATGATATGTTACACGTATCATTGATCACCATATCTCCACGTATCACGTTCACAATTGTTCACGTACTACGTTTCTATATGTCTCGCGCATCATTGCTAAGACGAGGATATCAGTTACATAGTGGGAATTGAACTTGAGATCTCACACACTTTGGAGTGATAGCCACAAATCTTTTTTCCACTAGGCCACCCTTGAGTGGTTATGAGCTACGATCATTTCAAGCTCTTTAATCCTAGAATCAGAATTATTTAAAGAAGCAGTCATAAGGCACTTATCATGATGTTTAGCATTTTGAACACTTTCTCCCCCATTATGACTCACATCTGCGAATCAGAAGTGGTATCGCTATCACTCTTTTCCATCCCATGTTTGGCATAATTAGGTTTAGAATGCTCAACATACTGTATATTGTTGAAACTTGGCACCTGAACAGTTGGTGCTTGTGACTTGCTGCTCGTTTCATGCTTTCCTCCTGATTCCTTGACATTGCTTCCCATGACGGCCAAATTGGCGCCTATTTCTTTCACCGGATAGATCTTATCATCTTTTGACAACAGCTTGAAGCGTGTCTCTCTCTCATATTCATGAGGTATTGCTGCATGCAATGATTTAGACGACTCCTTGATTCTTTGAATCTGACCCTTTTTCAACCGTATCTCATTATATTTAACTAACATGACCTCAATACACTTCTCAAGTATATTGATGTGATTGAGTAAACCACTTCTAAAGATTTCAGTCTGGCAACCCGTATGCAAGTTGAAAAGCTAGTGAAGGATTGGAGTCGAATAATCAAAAGGAGGTACCATTGTTGAGGCAAAGAAGTCCTTAAACTGTGTGCGAAGGATTTTTAGACATATCTTCACTTTAACCTCATGAAGATTCTCCCTTTCAAATTGCAAGTGTAACTCATCCAAATTATTGAAAATATTCTCTTTGAAATTATCCACTTTGCCAAAGAACAGTTGAACCGTGGCTGGAAGTTCGGTCATGTTGTGCGTATGCCGGATAGAGAAGTGCAAGATGTGTCTTGAGCTCGTGAAAGATTCCCAATGTGTTTTGATTCAATTTGATCTCTTTGAGTTGAATGTGTTGCAGTTCTCCCTCGTGAAAAGTCGAATTCAATGATTCCATTGAAATTCGATGAAAGATAATTGTGTTAGTTGTCGAAAAACCAATGCGAGATTTGACAATTCGTAGAGAAACCAAGAAATTGAGATTTACGGGTTTTGACAGAACCAACGAAAGATCCGTAAATAACTCTTAAAAAATCCTCGTTTGGTGATATAACTTTTTCTCGGCTCAATAATTTCTTGGTAGGCACACTTTGTCTCGTCACATTTTCTCATCACGTTTGTCAAAATATTACCACTTGGTTCTTACGAAATACCCGGATCAATCCAATAATACCTCTCTCAACTAATTAATCCAACAAATGTGTGTATCCAAAATAAAAGCCCACTTAGAATATCAGGTATTATTGTATTCACTTTCTTTGTAACCTCTGCCTACACACGTGGCCCAACAGAGTTGGAATAAAATGCTGCTCACTTAATACACAAAGTTTACTAAAAAATTGAGATAAAATTTGGGTATAAAACTTGTCAAACCACACGGTCCAAAACAAACAATTAAAATAAAGAGTATGCTAATCAAACCGGCCCATAAGAAAATTTAACCCGAGTCCATCTAATGGGTATATCAAAAACCCTAGTTTATCTCACACATATAAACCTAATCCTTATTTTCCTTCGTCCCCTTCTCTATCTGTATAGAAAAACATAGATAAAAAAAAAAGAAATATCTCAATCTCATCATCTCCTCTTAAAAATTATCCAAAGTAAAAGCCTCTAAACAATTAACCTCTAAACAAACTCACGACTGAAAGACCAAGAAGTCGAGAATCAAGATGATTTAATCTTTAAGATCCTTGATTAAAGGGTCTCGGGTAGGTTTTACATAATTGCATGTCGATTGTGTGTAATTAAAACGAATACAAGATCGAATCTAACAACGTTGTTATGATTCGTTCCTAATTTTCGTATATTAATTGATGGTTTTAACCAAAACACATATCGGTGATGATTTTCATTCAAAAAGTTAAGATCTAAAGAGATCTACTACATATAGAATGAATCTGAGATTTATTTTATGATTTGGTTTGAGTCTAGATGGTGTTTTAAAGATAGGCGTCGTTGAGTTTGTATTTGTGTTTTGAGTCAGAAATGATTGTAATGGAGTCTTGGGGGTGTTGGAATTTGGTTGAGTTCGAGTCGAGTGTTTAAGTTTCTTTTGTGAGTCTGTGTCTGGTTTTCGAGGAGTGGGTTCGAGTCGCGTCTGTGGTGTGGAGTTGAGTAGTGTTTTTGAGACGAGAGTGTTGGTTTGTTGATTCAAATTCTTGAATGTGTCGAGTCTTGTCGAGGCTCTTTTTGTTGTTGAGTCGGTCTTGTTTTGGTCGAGTCTAAGTCTGTGTATGTGTCGAGTGTTGTGGTCGAGTCGAGTTTGAAGTGTTGCGAAGAGTCGGTTTGTGTGGAAGTTTGGTTTTCGTTATGAGTCTGTTGGTTGTGTTGAGTCTTGTCGAGGCTGTTTTTGTTGTCGAGTCTTGTGTGATATGTTGGTTTGTCAGTCGAGAAAGTTTTGGTTTAAGTATCCATGGAAATAATGTGACAATCCGTCAATTTATGGTTGGTATTTTATTCTCAAATATTATTTAAAAACATTATTTTAATGTTATATTATGAACTCACTTATTTTTGAGAAGAAATTTTGATTTACGTCTTGAAGTAGCATCGACTACGTCTAAATCGGAGGATTCTACGTTACGTGCTTACGTTTACATACACCGTTTTGGTGACAGTCCGACATTTCAGAAAATAAAACTTATCCGTGAATATTATTTTGGGATTTTAAATTTGAGTTAGTTCATAAACTCACAAATTTACGAGAAGAGATTAGGACTTACGTGAATTATTTAACGTCCTTTACGACTAAACCGGAAACCCTAGGTTTACGTATTTACGTTTTTGAACTCTGTTTTTAATGAGACAATTTTTATTAGATTAGTTTTGTGCCGTTGATTCATAATTTATAAAAACGTTTTTCAGAAAACGACCTGAGGGCACGCAAATCGAGGAAACTAGAATCGAGGAGTACCCGTAAATAAATGGGGATGAGACAAAACCACTTTTGCCCCACCCCCACTCATGGAAGGCTAAAATAAGTCACAACACCATGATGTGTCAAGCTTAAGAAGTAAGCTAAGACACATGTCTTAGCCACTTTACCAAACTAGCAACAATAATAAAACCACTCACACCCAAACCATTTGTTCATTTATCTTACATGCAAAACCACCAATCTCTCTCAAAAATCTCTCTAAATTTCGTCCACTTTACACCATAAACCACCCATTTGATCAATTTTATCCATGAAATCTTATGTTATTCTTGCATAAGATGGAAACCTATAGAAGACTTGTTGATTGGAGGTTATTTTAACAACTAGCAAGGAGTTTCCATGGAGATCAAGGGCTGATTTTTGGAGAAGTCTACAAATATTTGGTGATCCTAGAAGTGGTGTGTATATCTCATAAGATTGGGTACCCAAAACAAAGCCTTGTCAATCATCAATCTCATCTTTTCATCACTTTGGTGGTATAGAGATTGTTCTTCCTATCCTTTTTGTTATTTTGAATATGTAATCTTGTATTTTCTTTATTTATGTATATGTATATGATGATGAATGATGATAAAAATATTGTGTGGGGATCATGTGTTGATAATCAGGGTTAAAAAGATGGAAAATCATATGTAGAAAGGTTAAACTCTTGCTTAATAAGTTGGCTGTATAAAAACAGTAACTAACCAAATTTTAAATTGATAAAATGGTAAAGTGGAATCAATATACAGTAAGTATTAGGTGCTATACACATGTGAGAGTTGGCCATGCAATGGAATCATCAAAATGAGTGAGATATGATCAAAACAAGATGAGTGTACTAATCTGAATAGTCTGTTTTGTAGGGACTGTTAAGGATAGTTAAACATCGAATGAGCAGTAGCTATAACTAACTTATTTGTATCACATAATATGAAGTTTATGCCATCCAAAAATGAGCTTCTATCTCCATATATAACTCAAGATATGATAAAAATGGTGAAGATGAAACTAAAAATCAGATTTTGAAGAATTAATGTTTAATAGTATTATATAAGCACTCAAACTAATATAGTATAAAATGTGAATTGAAACCCACTAACTTATAAATTTCATTTATATAAATATGTATAAGGTTAAATAAAGGGAAACTTTATAAAAATGGTAGTTGAATAAGATTTATAAGTTATAAAAACTATAAACATGATTTTTACGACTTTTTCGGCTATTACCGTAAAATTAACATTTTTCGCCAATTAAAACCTAGACGATCAAACCCGTCTAATGTAAAGTTTTTAAAATTCATATAATGATATATAAGTACCTAATACAAGTAAAAACCGATAAAACCCGAACTATATGACATACGGACATTAACGAGCTAAGTTAGCATATTTGGACTAACAATATAACTAAATAAGTTAAACACTTATAAAAAAATTACTTATTGGGCTTAACCCATTTGGGCCCAACATGTAAAGTATAAATACTAATAATACAAGTATAAAATGGATTAATACAAGTTAAATAACTTATAATAGGCTTATTGGACCTAAAACATGTAAATAGGTAAAACTAGTAAAACTAGTATAAAAATGTTACTGACACATAAACACTATAATGAATAAGTAAAAAAAATGTACAATCCCACTTGATCATCATCATATGTATACATAATTTTTATTTTTATAAAGTCATTGGACAAGAGTCTAAGACGAGTATTATTTGTCTAGGTTTCCATGATTGAAGCACGTACCGTACATCTGAATTGTCGATAACCCGCTTTCCCACATCAACGTGAGTTCATAGCCTCGCACTCTTTTAAACGTTTTTTATGAAATGTTTTATAAACCCGCGAGGGAGATAACATGTTAGTTTTGATAAAATAGGACACCATTTGTCCCGATTATTTGTTTATTGATTTGGACCCGAATGATTGTATGACCCGATGAATGAATATATGACCCGATAAATGAAATGAAATGGATTATTAAAGTTAGGTTATGTCACTAAAAGTCCCATTAGCATGAATTGTGAACTACCGGGATTTGGTAGACGCTTATGCATATAATAGTAGTATTTGGGGACGATCACCCCAGTTCGCGCCTTGACGGTTGATCCCCGTCGTGCCATATTGATTGGTAAGCGAATTTATGTATGAGAAGATTTACACAAGCGTGATTTTTGTGACGACACGCTAATTTAGATGGGTAAATGAGTTTCGGGCTAGCTACCCGTTGTTTGTTGTAGTAAGGTAACAATGTCATGCGGCTTATAATAATCCAATTAACGAAATACTGCTTTATGCATTGAATTACGATACATTGCCCGACTAGCAATACAGGGTCTTATTATTGATATTATGTTCGTGTTTTGGTTTTACATAACCATATTAATATAACGGTTTTTATTTAACTTTATACAACGTTATAAAACGTATTGTATGATGTTTTTACCACAGTGGTTCGTATAATGGTTTTGAAGGCGAAAGCCTATATTATGATTTTGATAAGGATTTGTATAAAATGTTTTGGCCTATTTTATGGTCTACAACAAAGATTGTACAAAATGATTTTCAGTAATAATTTTATACCGACGATATATTGATGGTTTTATTAGACTCTACGAATTCACTCGGCGTTATCGCTGACCTTTTCTTTTAACATGTTTTATCTCAGGTACTTGAAGGTAATTCTCGGGAAGACAACAAGAATTCATGGCCCGCACTTAAATAACAATTTCCATTCAAATATTTTGTAAAATTGTATGAAATGACTATGACTTGGGACCTATGTAAATTTGATATTTATGAATGGAAATGCTTTATTAATAAACGACGCGATTTTTAAGCGTTGTCTATGATGTAAGTAATGTGCTATCCCGTAACACCAACGAGTCTTCCGCTTTATTGAATTGTGTAAATTTGGGGGTGTTACAGTTTGGTACCAGAGCTCTCACTATAGAGAACGAAAGATTTTTAAAAACCAAGGTTTTGAATAAAACATTTCAAAATCTTTTAACTATAAACATTTTTCTAAAAATGTCTAAAAATATTTTGACTATAACGGTGCCGAAGAATTCCTGAGTTACCGACAAGGCCAGACTGAGAAGTGTTATTTTAATATATATATATATATATAACTTAGATTTTATATATATATATATATATATATATATATATATATATATATATATATATATATATATATATATATATATATATATATATATATATATATATATATATATATATATATATATATATATATATATATATATATATATATGTATATGTATATATATATATATATATATATGATGTTATTTGATTACATGATTGTTTGATGATTATTTTAATATTTATACGAGGTATTTATACGACGTAGATTGTCACAAGGAACCCTAAATCCCCTAGTAAATTAATCTAAACTATTCCCGTAGGAATTCTAGCTATCCTAGATCTAAACCAAGTTGTGGATATTTATGATCCCAACAAAATGGTTGATACTCGTAGAAATGTAGATATTAGTTGATTGTGATATTGAAAAAGAATTGGCAAGATTAAATTTGATATCGATGTCATGACGATCTTTCCTTATAGAGTGGAGTTTGAAAAAACGTTACCACCTAGAAAGATGTCATCTGATTCGTTGTCACCCAATTCTTCAAATTGAAATCGAAAGGGTGAATGTTTCACTTGAGGCTGTCATTGGAACCATTACCCAAAAGCCTCATGCCACTAGTACCTTTCCAAGAAGTCTAATTGAATGATCGAGTCATTTCATACTAGTGACTAATTTGATAACTATTGATAAAGGATTTATAGGATTGGAAATTAAGTGTTGATCATATCGAGCTTTTATTGCCCTATTAAGGTTTATAAATAAGGTTGAAAGTATTGGAAAATGAGGTAGGATATTGCCTTGAGTATAAGTTGATCAAAACTTGAATAAAGTAAAAATTTAACTTGAATGGAATATAAGATTGTTAAGAGGAATCCGTTAAGTCCTGTGATTGAATTATAAGGTTTTAAATGATTCGTGTTAAGGGTTGTTCCTAGGCCATTGTCCACTAACGAAGATGCCCAGTGTCCAAGAAATAAATTGAAGAAATCTTCTTCTGAATTGGGACCGATGGATCTTTCGGGACATGTGGAACACCTAATGACTCTTGTAGATTAGTATTCATTGTGGTATCTTTTAAAAATCCCTAACTTAACTGAGACATCAGTTGGTAAGACGAGTTCTTGAAATTGTATGACATAGGGACACGTAATGTGTTACGGTACAATTTTGACTTGTTTGTGATTAATGAAAAGACTACCATTGATTGCCAAATTCTACATGTATCGATGTTATCTATCCTTTATTGCTTCATCCTAATGTTCGCACTAGTGATGCAACCATTGAACCAGTACTCATCTTGATTTGAGTTACGTTGTGGATTATTCTTTTCGAGTGCCAACAAGGTCATGAACCTCATGATTATTTGGCTAAAGCTATCATATTGTAGTTAGTTCTTAGTGAACAACTTTTCATCACTCCTTTGTAGATCACTAATTGTTTTTATAAGTTAAAACAGTATCCTTTGAGAAAATTGAATTTTCATCACTATATGGATTATTTAAAGTGAGACTTATAAATAATCATTATTGAAATAAAGTTGATTATGAAATACATTGGAAAACTTAATTGTTTTCATAACAAAGAAAATCTTTGTAAATTTATTTTGATTTTTATTTAAGAATTAAGCATGAAAATGTTTTTATTATAAACATGATGATAAAATTTTGACGAACTGAGTATTGCATCGTTAATCTTGAAATTGTATATAGTTGCGCGCCTACATACAATTTGGAATGGACCATGCCAGGCTGATTAGTAGTCACCATAAAACTAATGGATAAACACTACATTTTCTTTGAAGATTGTGAAAGATTAAATTGTATGAGATCTGCAAGAAGTGAAAAATAGGGACATAATGTTTGGGACACATACATATGTGCCTGTAGCATCTATTCTTCTGAGTCGAATTTACTCATCTGTGGAAATTGTCTAATTTGACAATTGACAATTCTTTCTTGTCCAATTCTCCCGTATTGAGATTCTTAGGAAAAGTATCTGATTACCGAGTGTTGATACCCGACTGGATGTATCGACGTTCCTATCATTTCTTTTGATTTGGTTTCATTTGAATGACCTGGGTAATGATCCAAGGAGCTTTCGAATGCGTACTTAAATTATGAAAACATGGGATATATTCATATTCGTTAAATTTTTTCGTCTTTATCTGAATTGAAATTCTCTCGCGTAAATTATGCGTTGACATTACTCTTTGGATGATAGTTGCGTCTCCATATATCCTTGAATTTGCGAAGGATTATGAGTTATTATTAGTCTTTTGAGAAGTTCACATCTTATCGACGACAATAAAACTAAAAAAAGTTGATAGTGCCAGTAGAATGGATTGATTGATTATGACATGACGACATTGTCTTAATTGATGGGAACTCGAGTAGAAATCCCCTAAAAGATAAGATGTTGATTATCAAAAGTGATCTAAATAATTCTTGATGGATGACCATATCCTGCATTTAGACTTGAAATTATATTGTGAATGGTTGTGAATTAGTCATAGATATTATAATCTAGAAAGAACCTAATATGAATTTATTAAAAGATGTTTCTGTTATCTAAAACTTTAGGAAGTATTTGTTGACGAATTACCTAGACTTTCGCCATTAAGGCAAGTTAAAATTGTATTGATTATATTCCCTGTGCTGCACTTGTGGCTTGTGCACTGTACGTCAGCACCATCTAAATTAAAAGAATTACCGTACCACTGAGAGAGTTGTCGGAGAAAGATTTTATTCTACCAAGCTCGTCATTATGAAGAGATATGGTGTTATCATTCCTTATATTTATTGATTACCGTGAACTAGGTAAAATTGACGATTAAAAATCTATATCCACTACCCAAGATGATAGATTGTTCGATCATTTACAAGGTTCTAGCGTATATTCAAAAAAATTTGATCCACGGCATGGTTAGCATCAACTTTGCGTCCGCAAAGAAGATTATCGATTCCAATCACTACATCCAGAATTTGTACTGAACATAATGTGTTTCACGTGATGTCGTTTGGATTGATCAATGCACATGTAGCATTCATAAATTTGGTGAATCACGTGTGTAGGCTGTAATTTGATAAATTCATGCTTGTGATCATTAAGGACCATTTGTTTGTTTATAAGAATAAGAATGAGTTAATAATTAGTTATAAACTGCCCTAAATTGGCCGAACAATGAAAACATGTACCTTGAATATTTAAACATGAGATTTAATGCTTAATCCTTTACATAAAATGACCGCTTGATTAATGATGGTAAGATATATATATATATACTGACTCTTCAAAAAAAAATTAGAAGTCATTTAAGACTTTGGGTTTTACCGAAAAGAAAATGCAAATGTGTTTTGACAAATGTTTTATCAAAAAGAACTTTTGAGGGATTATTCCCTTATACCCAGAACATTTAACTAAACTCCTGTTTAGGGGTAAATGTTCGTGTATATCTCAAGACAACCTAAGAGGGATTGAGGAAACCATTTAAACCATGACTTAAAATCTGAAACGACACTTTTGGCTTTTCAACTAAGAAAATTTTGACCAAAGTATAACCAAAGATTTTTCAAACATTTACGAATCTTATTAATTATTTTCGATAAATCAGCAAAAATCGTGTTAATTAAATTCAAATTTGTTTTGAACATTTTATTATAATTGGTCGAACTAAGAAATTTAAACTTTTAACGTTTACGTTTCATAAAAACTTAATATTTATTGTTAATTTACGTGTAATAATTATCGACGCTTTAAAACGTCGGATCAAGCAAAACTGATAAAAATAATAGTTGAGACGAAACTAAAACTTAGAAAATATGAAGAAATTTTTTTTGAATGAATACGGTCATGATAATTATTTTTTAAGGAAAGGTGAATGTAGATACCGACGCATTATGTAGAAAAGATAAAGAATCACATAGGATGTGTTCCTTAATAATGAAGGTGCAAAATAAATTGCTGAACAATATAAAAATAAAAAATGCTTGTAAGAAGGATAATATAGATAATAAAAAGGGGTTCGCGGCTAATATGAACCATTAGAATTGAGGAGCCGATGGCGTTAAATGTATAAAAGGCCACTTGTGGTTGCCTAAATATGGAGATTTTGAGATATAGTCATGTTGGAATCTCGTAAGTTTAAGTATTCTATTCATGCTATTTCTGATTTAATGTATCTTTATCTGAAGAAGTTGTACTGATGGAAAATTATGAAGGCAAAACACCGCCTCATACATTAGTAAACGTCTAATTATTGCAAAGGTCATCATCTGAATTTGATTCGATTTGGGTCACCGTCGACAGACTGACCAAATCTGCTAATATCATTCCTGTTAATGATAGATTCTGGATGAAGAAATTGACTATTTTGTATTTAAAGGAGTTGTGTAAACATAGTGTGTTGTACCAATCATCTCTATCAAGATCCTCGCTTCGCATTGAATTTCTAGAGATTTGCTCAGAAGTCATTAGGAACGAACCTTGATGAGAGTACTATTTACCACCCCAATCGAAGGGACGAGGAAAAGTAACGATACAAAACACTACAAGTCTTGTGTTATGCTTGAATAATTGACCTTTGGTAATAAACCGTATAACCGTTTTCATTTGGAGAGATTATCATTGAAAACTATCGTATTAGGATCGAGATCGAATCTTGTGAGGATATATATTAGAGCATCTGTAAGCAAGAGTTGGGATAAAGACACCCGACATACACCCATTGTGAGTTGGACATGTCTTTTAGGTTTAAGGTTTCCTATGATGGCGAACCTAACCTTACAAAATACTCGACCCGCGAGACCTGAAATGATTGTTGAAATTAGGATCTGATTATTGACTGTCGGTAGTGGGTAGGAGGTTATGTGAATATGAAATGTAGATCTTGAAGTGCCAGATGGGTAGCGAAGTTATGCCAAAAATTTTAACCATGGAAACATGAATTGATGATCTGAAAGATCATGGGATATAAGTCCCCGTTGTATGGGACTATTGAGATGATGTAAAAGATTGATTTGAAAGGCATATAAGCTGGATCTACCCGGACTTCAAGAGTTGCGTGAATTATGTTTCATATATCGAACTTGATAAAATGTCTATCAAGTGAGAATCTGATCACTTCTTGATGAAGTTTAGATCGGCGAAAAGTTGCATACATCAAAAACCCGTGAACATCATGGATAGAGAAAGTAAGTCAACATTAAGCCTGATATTATTCCCGTAGTTATGTTTGATGAAACTCGCGTATTGTAATGATTTACACTTGTGAGAAAAGACCGAATGTGGAGGAAATACCCACATGGCTTTAACTCTATAATAAGCGAGTAGTAAGATAAGATGATCTTCGAGGACAAAGATCCTGTTTAGGGGTAAATGCTATGACAATCTGTCAATTTATGGTTGATATTTTATTCTCAAATATTGTTTAAAAACATTATTTTAATGTTATATTATGAACTCACTTATTTTTGGGAAGAAATTTGGATTTACGTCTTGAAGTAGCATCGACTACGTCTAAATCGGAGGATTCTACGTTACGTGCTTACGTTTACATACACCGTTTTGGTGACAGTCCGACATTTCAGAAAATAAAACTTATCCGTGAATATTATTTTAGGATTTTAAATTTGAGTTAGTTAATAAACTCACAAATTTACGAGAAGAGATTAGGACTTACGTGAATTATTTAACGTCCTTTACGACTAAACCGGAAACCCTAGGTTTACGTATTTACGTTTTTGAACTCCGTTTTTAATGAGACAATTTTTATTAGATTAGTTTTGTGCCGTTGATTCATAATTTATAAAAACGTTTTTCGAAAAACGACCCGATGGCACGCAAATCGAGGAAACTAGAATCGAGGAGTACCCGTAAATAAATGGGGATGAGACAAAACCACTTTTGCCCCACCCCCACTCATGGAAGGCTAAAATAAGCCACAACACCATGATGTGTCAAGCTTAAGAAGTAAGCTAAGACACATGTCTTAGCCACTTCACCAAACTAGCAACAATAATAAAACCACTCACACCCAAACCATTTGTTCATTTATCTTACATGCAAAACCACCAATCTCTCTCAAAAATCTCTCTAAATTTCGTCGACTTTACACCATAAACCACCCATTTGATCAATTTTATCCATGAAATCTTATGTTATTCTTGCATAAGATGGAAACCTATAGAAGACTTGTTGATTGGAGGTGATTTTAACAACTAGCAAGGAGTTTCCATGGAGATCAAGGGCTGATTTTTGGAGAAGTCTACAAATATTTGATGATCCTAGAAGTGGTGTTTATATCTCATAAGATTGGGTACCCAAAACAAAGCCTTGTTCATCATCAATCCCATCTTTTCATCACTTTGGTAGTATAGAGATTGTTCTTCCTATCCTTTTTGTTATTTTGAATATGTAATCTTGTATTTTCTTTATTTATGTATATGTATATGATGATGAATGATGATAAAAATATTGTGTGGGGATCATGTGTTGATAAACATGGTTAAAAAGATGGAAAATCATATGTAGAAAGGTTAAACTCTTGCTTAATAAGTTGGCTGTATAAAAACAGTAACTAACCAAATTTTAAACTGATAAAATGGTAAAGTGGAATCAATATACAGTAAGGATTAGGTGCTATACACATGTGAGAGTTGGCCATGCAATGGAATCATCAAAATGAGTGAAATATGATCAAAACAAGATGAGTGTACCAATCTGAATAGTCTGTTTTGTAGGGACTGTTAAGGATAGTTAAAAATCGAATGAGCAGTAGCTATAGCTAACTTATTTGTAGCACATAATATGAAGTTTATGCCATCCAAAAATGAGCTTCTATCTCCTTATAGAACTCAAGATATGATAAAAAAGGTGAAGATGAAACTAAAAATCAGATTTTGAAGAATTAATGTTTAATAGTATTATATAAGCACTCAAACTAATATAGTATAAAATGTGAATTGAAACCCACTAACTTATAAATTTCATTTATATAAATATGTATAAGGTTAAATAAATGGACACTTTATAAAAATGGTAGTTGAATAAGATTTTATAAGTTATAAAAACTATAAACATGATTTTTACGACTTTTTCGGCTATTACCGTAAAACTAACATTTTTCGCCAATTAAAACCTAGACGATCAAACCCGTCTAATGTAAAGTTTTTAAAAGTCATATAATGATATATAAGTACCTAATACAAGTAAAAACCGATAAAACCCGAACTATATGACATACGGACATTAACGAGCTAAGTTAGCATATTTGGACTAACAATATAACTAAATAAGTTAAACACTTATAAAAAATTACTTATTGGGCTTAACCCATTTGGGCCCAACATGTAAAGTATAAATATTGATAATACAAGTATAAAATGGATTAATACAAGTTAAATAACTTATAATAGGCTTATTGGACCTAAAACATGTAAATAGGTAAAACTAGTAAAACTAGTATAAAAATGTTACCAACACATAAACACTATAATGAATAAGTAAAAAAATATACAATCCCACTTGATCATCATCATATGTATACATAATTGTTATTTTTATAAAGTCATTGGACAAGAGTCTAAGACGAGTATTATTTGTCTAGGTTTCCGTGATTGAAGCACGTACCGTACATCCGAATTGCCGATAACCCGCTTTCCCACATCAACGTAAGTTCATAGCCTCGCACTCTTTTAAATGTTTTTATGAAATGTTTTATAAACCCGCGAGGGAGATAACATGTTAGTTTTGATAAAATAGGACACCATTTATCCCGATTATTTGTTTATTGATTTGGACCCGAATGATTGTATGACCCGATGAATGAATATATGACCCGATAAATGAAATGAAATGGATTATTAAAGTTAGGTTATGTCACTAAAAGTCCCATTAGCATGAATTGTGAACTACCGGGATTTGGTAGACGCTTATGCATATAATAGTACTATTTGGGGACGATCACCCTAGTTCACGCCTTGACGGTTGATCCTCGTCGTGCCACATTGATTGGTAAGCGAATTTTTGTATGAGAAGATTTACACAAGCGTGATTATTGTGACGACACGCTAATTTAGATAGGCAAATGAGTTTCGGGTTAGTTACCCGTTGTTTGTTGTAGTAAGGTAACACTGTCATGCGACTTATAATAATCCAATTAACGAAACACTGCTTTATGCATTGAATTACGATACATTGCCCGACTAGCAATACAGGGTCTTATTATTGATATTATGTTCGTGTTTTGGTTTTACATAACCATATTCATATAACGGTTTTTATTTAACTTTATACAACGTTATAAAACGTATTGTATGATGTTTTTACGACATTGGTTCGTATAATGGTTTTGAAGGCGAAAGCCTATATTATGATTTTGATAAGGATTTGTATAAAATGTTTTGGCCTATTATATGGTCTACAACAAAGATTGTACAAAATGATTTTCAGTAATAATTTTATACCGACGATATATTGATGGTTTTATTAGACTCTATGAATTCACTCGGCGTTATCGCTGACCTTTTCTTTTAACATGTTTTATCTCAGGTACTTGAAGGTAATTCTCGGGAAGACAACAAGAATTCATGGCCCGCACTTAAATAACAATTTCCATTCAAATATTTTGTAAAATTGTATGAAATGACTATGACTTGGGACCTATGTAAATTTGATATTTATGAATGGAAATGCTTTATTAATAAACGACGCGATTTTTAAGCGTTGTCTATGATGTGAGTAATGTGCTATCCCGTAACACCAACGAGTCTTCCACTGTATTTAATTGTGTAAATTTGGGGGTGTTACAAATAAAATGAATGTTCTATCGCAATATCAAACCATCAGAATGTCACAAACCAATGTCAAAACCATCCGAATGTCAAAACCATCGGAATATTGAAACCATCGGAATGTATAACTGTCGGAATATAATCTGTCGGAATCTGAGCTGTCGGAATGAATAACTATCGGAATATAAGTATCTGAATATCTATCGAAAAAAGTGTCGGAATAGTAAAACCCTTTTTCGACAGGTGTACTTCCAAAACAATGAGACAGATGGAGACAAAAAGTGATAAAAACTGTTATTCAAAACTTGTTATTCAAAAAGTGACAAAACCAACATAATAACAAAAACTGTTATTTAAAACAGTTATTACAAAAAGTGATATTAAAAATCAAAAAAAAATTAAGACCAATCGTAATAACAAAAAAAATTCAAGTTTCGAGCTAGATAAAATCAAAACCCACGAAAAACAATCAAAACAAACACAAGAACAACCAATCAACCATGGCTCTTGATACCAATTGTAGGTCCACGTTTTCTTATGACTGTTAATGTGTTGTTAAGATCTAAAGAAGGGAGGGAGATGAAGAACTAGAGAGAGAAAGTTAGAGAGAGAAAAGAGAGGATTAGAGAAAGAAAGAATGATTAAGTGAAATGGGAATGAACAATTGCCCTTCCTAACATGCTAGGAAGGGTATATATAGCCCACCCTACATGTGGGCTTTATGGGTTATACTTACATAACTAGATCGCGATCCCAATCTACGTATATATCGTTGGAGTGACCGATCCTTTCTAAATACGTAAAAACGTATTTCCAACACAAACCAACGCCGATCCTGTAAGGGCTGCAGCTGCTGGTAACCAAACACCACCGAGATTCGTGTGACTCTCGATTCACGTGTAACCCAAACAAACAAACCAAAGGTACCCGATCCCCATGTTTAATCTTATATTTAACATGTTTCATACTTGTTTTTAATGTTCTATCAATATTAAAAAATAAATAAAAGATTAGAGATCAAGGGATACCGAATGCGTGAAAAGGTTTAAGACACGAACACTATACCGTAACAATTAATGAACCAAAATCAACAATGAATCGTCCTTGTGGTTTGGTGTAAGCCGCGGCAAGAACAAAGGAGGGAGGTAGGGTTTTTGTGATTTTTCTATAAAAGTGGTTAATGAAAACTCCTAGTGTTTTTATAATTATCTAGCAAAATTACATGGGCCGGGCTTGGCCCATCTTTCCCCTTCCTTTCTCTTTTAGCGGAAACACACAGACACCCCTTATAGCTTCATATTTGCTTTTCGTGTCTAAATTATTATTATCGTGTGTGTTCGTGTTTATTTATCGTTTATCGTTTCTTGAATTGTTTTCTTAATCTTATATGTACATTCTTATCGTGCATTAATATTCGTGTTTACGTACATAATACTTATTATAATTAATTAATATTCAAAATGTTTGTATTAAATGTTCATGATTCATGTCGTATATTAATTAATTATAAAGTTTAAATTTAACCGCATTTTCGTGCATTTAATGATCTTAGAGTTTTTAAAACGGGTTTTACATAATATCTCGAACAAAGAACACAAAAGATTTTTGCTAGCACCACTATCTTTCTCAGACAATACCATTTTAACATCTAAGGTTGTCCCAAACACCCAAGGCCATTGATAAGTGTGTAAACACTTATCCTTTTGCCACTAAAATCAAGGAAAAACAAGACCTAATCATGTGATTAATGTCGTAAATGTCGGAATTACGCGTGGTTTTGTGTTTTGTGTGTAAATAGGTACAAATGATCAAAAGAAGAGAAAACACGAGATTTCACGGTCAAATATCGAAGAAAAGTCAAGAAAGAGTCGAAGACAAGATCAAAAGACCAAAAGTGTGCCAAGATCACGAAAACCGGCTAAACCGACAACGATTTTGAAGAAATAGTCAACAAAGCCGAAATCGAGCTCGTTCTTAGTGGATTTAATATCATTTGATTTTAATGGGTCTTGTGGGTCCCACATTTTCTTATTGGGCCCACAAGCCCATTTGGATAATTTAACTACATAGATCAAGGCCCAAAATCAATTATCAGATTAAAAGAAAATCTGGGCCAAGCCCATATGTTGGATAAAATAACGGACGAATGAAGGACAATGGGCCAACAATCCCAACAATTGGGACGGATTAAGAAAAAAAAGGTAGTATCTTCGCTTGTTTAAAAACTTGCTCCCAGTCAACATACCCAGAGTCAACCCAAGTTAATAAAACGATTATCCATTAACACCCTTGCATCACTCACCCACACGTGTACCCATCTTTTTACCCACCCAACTACACTTAATATATAAACAAACATTTTACCCAACCCCTCACTTATCTTCGTTAAAAACAAAGTCTCACACACCCCATCATCTCCCTCCCCCACAAAACGGAGCCATCTCCCAAAACCCCTAATTTACTAAACCAAAAATTACCCATAGAAAATTGGGACTTTTTACCTCTAATTCACCCCAAAGGGAATTAATTCCCCCAAGAATCGGATCAAAACACTCATCAGTGGTCCTTCCCCCATCAATCCACCGTGGCACTAATTCCTTTTCTTTGATTGGTTTTAATTACTCCCACCAATCAAATCTTTCTACGCTGGAAATCCGTGGGATACAAGTTCATCCTCTGCCGCTTGATTAGAAGAAAAGAAGAGAGAGAAGAAGAAAGAAGAAATCAACGGCTATAATCACAAGCCTTGGGCACCAAGGAGAACCTAGAAGGTTTGGGGTTCTCCTATAAAACCCCCCTCTTTTCATGTAATTTTTAAGCTTTACTTTATTTTTAATTTTTCAGTTAAATTAGATTAGGTTTAAATATTGTAAGTTTATTTTCCAGTCAATGTAATTTCTTTTATTGATTAATGAAAAATTAGTTTTAATTAATTTCTCGTCTCCATTTAAATTAATGCAAATTTCATTTTCTGCCAATCTTTAATTATTGTTTTTGATACTGTTCTCGTTATCATTATTATAAAATATATATATATATATATATATATATATATATATATATATATATATATATATATATATATATATATATATATATATATATATATATATATATATATATATATATATATATATATATATATATATATATATATATATATATATATATATATATATATATATATATATTTATTTATTTGTTTTAAGTTAGTTTAATCTGCTTATTTATTTGATATTATTTGAATCTGCTTGTTTTAATTAGTATTTCCTTTTTGGATATATGGTTAGTTTGGGTCTGCTTATTTTAAAATCTATTAAGTTTCTAAATAGTTTAATACTTGTTTTTGGATTTAAGTTGGATCGGAAATAAAGTCGAGTCTATTGCTTGTGTCGCCATCTGTTTGGATTAGTTTGCTTATAGGTTTAATTAGCTTATTTGGCTTGCTTACTTTCGGATATAGCTTATTTTGTTTTCAGCTTATTTGGTCTTAGTTACTACTTATTTTAGATAGTTTCGTTTGGTTTACTTTTGCTTATAGATTTTAGAAGGCTTATCCGTTTCAGCTTATTTTAGATTTCATTTGGTTAACTACTAATCTATAACTGCTTTTGGTTTCAGCTTATTTTTGGTTTTCTGTCTTTTGCTTTTTAGATTAATCTATTTTTATTTAGTTTTATATCTGCTTATTTTATAATCTGATTTAGCTTATTTTGATATTTGCTTTATTGTCTTATTGTTTTTTTCTAGCTTATCTGTTAGTCTGATTGTGTTTTTTTAGTAATACTGATAATACCAACAGATCCCTTTGGTCTGTTGTTTGAGCTAAAAGAACAGATACATTTTATCTGAATTTTTTTCCAAATAAAGTTCCAAATAGTAAAATAAATTTAATAGCTAAAAAATTAGTCTGTCCTGGGGTTCGAACCCAGGACCCCTCGTTCACAAGCCCAACAACCCAACCAACTCCTCTATTACTTGTTTTGTGTTTGTTTCTGCTTTGTTAAATTAATATAGTAGCTTTAAATTCTGGCAGTTTATTTCTTCACTAGTTTAATTAATAGAAGTTTTAGTTTAATTAAAATTTAAATATAAAATTGTTATTTAAAATGTTTCCTTTATTCAGTTTTTTATAAAAATAAAAAAAGACAAAAATTAAATTTCATTTAAATTATATTTTTTTTATAAATTCAAAATTAGTTTCCGTTTTATTTATAGTTTTTAGTTTTAAATTAGATTTTTTTTTAAAAAATTAGTTTTGTTTTAAAATTAGTTTTCATTTAAAAGTCTTATTTTAGTTTTCAAAAATTAGATTTAAAGATTTAGTTTAAATTAGTTTTCATAAAATTTTGTTTTGTTTTAAAATTTAGTTTCAAATTTACTTTTATTTTAAATAGTTTTTAAATTAGTTTTAAAATTCAAAAATACTTTTCACCAAAAACAAAGTTAAGTCGATACGATAAACCGGAAATCAATTCGAGTCGAGTCGAGGAAAAACGAACATTAATTGACCTAGCAAAATATAAGTTTCAAATGGCGCCGCTGCCGCTTCGCTCGTACGATTGACGATTTTTCGTGAAGACGTTTGGATTTTGGGATCCGTTCTTTTTGAACGTTATGTTTCTTGCAAAAAAATCAAAAATACAAAAAAATCAAAAACTTAAAAATACAAAAAAAATTAAAAAATCACAAAAGCATATTCTTTCCTAAGATTTGCACCAAAAAATTAAAAAATTCAAAATGTAATACTTTTTCCTAAAAGTATTACACCAAAAATATTACGTATTAATGTTAATTTTTTAGTTCGATTTCTTTCGATTTTTATTATAAATATATATTATTAAAAAAAAAATACAAAAAGATTTTTCTTTTATATATTACGTAGCATAATAATTATTGTTATTTCGTTTTCTTTCGACACTACCATGGATAATCGTCCGATTTGGGAAATATTGCAAGAAGAGCGTTATAAGATTATGTCCGAGGAGTGTACGACTTGTGGTGGGCCTCATGCTTATTTTAATTGTGACAAAACTTATGAGGAGATTTATAATATTGAGGAAAGTCTGTGTTATGATACTAATACTTATTTTGGCTCCCCTAGTTTTCCTACAACTAGTGACCCACCACAATATGATCAACGGTTTTATGGGGAATTTCAAAATCAAGGGTTTTCAAATAATGAAGGTTTTCCAAATGACGGCAATTTTCAAAACATTAATCAAATGGACATGCACAACCCTCAAATGGACTTGATTCTACACAAATTGACCGAACATGAGAAAATCATGGAAGCGATGCAAGAATCTACTAGACAAATGCAAGAGTCCAACGATAGGAAATTCATGCTCATTTTAGAAACCTATCAAGATCAATTTGATATTGAGCCGTCTTTGAGTGATGATATTGAGGCTAACACCACTACTAGTAGTGATGTTCCCACTGTGGATCCTTCCATCTCTCCGCCAATAAAGGAGAGACAAGGCCCGGAGATTATCATGAGTTTTACTCACCCTCCGGTGTTGACACCCACGGATACTATTAGCTCACCTATTGAGGAAAATCCCGAGATTATTCTTGAGCCTCCATTACCCATTGATGACCCCATTTCTTTTATGACTCCTTCACCTACTCCTTCAAATGACTTTATGCTTTCTTCAAAACCTCTTAGCGAGACATGTTTTGATAAACCAATTTTTGAGGAGTGTGAAGAACTTTATAATGAGTGCATAGAAGAAGAACCCATAAGTTGTCCTACACCTAAGGAGTTTGTAGATAGGGATGAGTTATCTTGTGATTCCGACTACATTTTTAATTATTCCTCGGGATCGGATGAGGATGATTCGCCTATTTTACCAATACCGACTTTTGAAAACCATGATACTAATGATTTATCGGATTCTTTACTCCTTAGAGATGACTTTTATACCCCGAGCATTGAAAAATTCCATCACGAGGATGCTTTTTATGATCCCGTGTTATTGGATTTCTCGCATGAGCTTACTTGTGATCATGGTATTGATGAGAAGGCAAATGGTGTTTTAAAACTTGATATTGATATTGATTTTGAAAACTCGGATTTTGATAAATTCACATTTGCCTCTTCGCCAATTACTTTTGATTCTACTATCGATTCTCATCCAATTCTCGAGGAGTTACCTAATCAACACCCCTCTAATGAGAATTACGTTTACCACATTCGTGAGGATTTAACTTATCAACAAATCCCACAAATGAATGATGGTTTCGTACTTAATCATGATCTCTTCGAGAGAATTTCTAAAATCCTCAATGAGGGGAAGGACAAACCTTTGTTTGACGAGCCTATCTATGATGAAGAAATCGAAGAGATTCACGTTCATGAGGATGAATGCTTTGACCCGGGAGGTGACATTGACCATTCTATGATTGATACCTTTACGGCTTTGCCGAATAGTGACCATCCTATGTCTTTGGGGGATGAAAATTTGTCTCCTTTACCCATCCCACCTCCCTTGGATCACGACCTCACATACTTTTCGTATGTTGAGAGGACCTTTTTACCTTCTATGACTTATCCTCCTGCCTCTCATTTATTATGTTCATCTGGGACCGAGGACAAGATTTTTGATCCCGGTATTACATTCGAGGCTTCCCCATGAACCATTTAATTCAGGGTCGAGTCAGGCTCGTGACTCGGTTAACAAAAACAAGCGCTTCTCGGGAGGCAACCCGATTATCTATCTTTTATCTATTTTCACCAATAAGTGTAGGGGGGAGCCAAGTGTAGGTTGTTTTGTGTGTTGTGATTATGCAGGGACATGTGCTTAATGATCCACTTTTGGTACTTTTGACGAGACCCGTGTTCCCGTGTTTCCCGTGTACCCGGTTCCTTCGATAAGTTTTTGCTATTGTGATTCAATCTTGTATATAAATAAAACGAATAAATGTAATCACTTTAGTTTTCCTTTCCTTAGCTCGATTTTAAACAACGTACTCAATGTCCTAAGTGTAGGGGAGTTTATTCTCCCACATGCTTAAACATTGAGGACAATGTTTATATTAAGTGTAGGGGGGATTTCTATCGAAATTTTAGTGGCCTTTTCCAAGAATTTGACCCTATTTTAACCGGAAAATTTTTAAAATCTTCAACGTTTTTCAAATTTTTGATCTATTTTGGCCTTGTAGTATTTTTCTTTTATTTTCTTTTATCATCGCATCTTATTTATATTTCCCGTTTCAAGAATAAAAGTCAAAATAAATAAATAAATAAAATGGTTTTAACAAGTTTAGATGTCTTTGATATATTAGGCCCGTCGTGAATATTTTGACTCAACCCGAGTTTACTTATCCAAGTTTACTCTAGCTAGTATCCTTAACCATATGGACCTTAATTGGTTTATTAGGCTAAGCATCCACGAGTCTCATTCCTTGATATTTTAAATTGTGGAGAACGAGAGATGATAGAGTTAATTATAAGTTTGGTATTCTTTCATTAACTTATGTGAGTTAGTTATGAGCTTTTTCTCCCATCGCTTGTTAATAAATATATTTGCAATAAATAAGGTTGTACGATTTGAAAAGTTACTTAGCTTCTAGCACAAGATCGTTTAAAAGTTGATCGGTATTAATTAGAGTTCATAGCCAAGGCATAACTTATTGAAGCGGGACGCGAATATTGGCTTATCCAAAAAGGCCCTAACAAGGCATGAGTTTACCCGAGTCCAAAAAGGCCCTCACAAGGCATGAGGATTCACTTTTTTTGCTAAAGATCCAAAGATGACGTGAAGATCATTAATCCAAATCAATATGATGGATCAAGACACACGACGAGAAGCAATTACTCCCCTAAAGATCATGGAGAAGTCTATCCAAAAAGACCCTAACAAGGTATGAGGATAAATAGATCCAAGTCCGAAAAGGAGGCGGATCGTTGTATATCAAAATCCTAAATAAAGAAGAGGATAAATGAAGAAGTCGTGGTCAACGTTTGAAGCATCTTTCACTCCTAATGAAGATGTATACCAAAATGAAGAGAAGACCATAATTTCAAGATCGTCTCTCAAGATTTGAAGTTTGAAGTACAAGCCAAATATCGGTCCGAGAAAGGTCTCAAATCGTGAAACGAGTTATGCCAAGATATGAACTTTATGAGGTTTCGAGAAGCCGTTTTAAAAGATTTTTTCCTTTAGCTAACTATTGATTAAATCGTCCCACTTTATTTTCGGCCTTAATAAATTATCGAAATAAGTCAAAAATGCATCCTCGTGATCATTCAAGACAAAAATAAAATACAAGAGATACACCGTAGGAATAAGGGGGTCTAAGTGATTAACTAAACCACATGAGTAAGTTGTGCTAACTTGTAATAACAATGATCTCTTTTTTATGCTTGGTATGGGGAACGTGAAACTTGAGGGTGATTTATATTCATGACACCAAAGCCCTAATTAAAGTCTTAGACTTCTTTACAAGTTTCTTCCATCTAATAATTTCAAGTTAATAAATTATTATAACTTTTGTCTATTTCTTAAGTTTTATCTTTTCGTCGTAGTAGTAGTAGTAATAATAGTAATAAAGGCCGAGATGGATTGATTATGAGAAAAATGTAACGTATGATTTAAAACTATGCATTGCATGGGGTCATTGCAATGGTCAAGTGTAGGGGATTTGATAAGTGTGTAAACACTTATCCTTTTGCCACTAAAATCAAGGAAAAACAAGACCTAATCATGTGATTAATGTCGTAAATGTCGGAATTACGCGTGGTTTTGTGTTTTGTGTGTTAATAGGTACAAATGATCAAAAGAAGAGAAAACACGGGATTTCACGGTCAAATATCGAAGAAAAGTCAAGACAGAGTCGAAGACAAGATCAAAAGACCAAAAGTGTGCCAAGATCACGAAAACCGGCTAAACCGACAACGATTTTGAAGAAATAGTCAACAAAGCCGAAATCGAGCTCGTTCTTAGTGGATTTAATATCATTTGAGTTTAATGGGTCTTGTGGGTCCCACATTTGCTCATTGGGCCCACAAGCCCATTTGGATAATTTAACTACATAGATCAAGGCCCAAAATCAATTATCAGATTAAAAGAAAATCTGGGCCAAGCCCATATGTTGGATAAAATAACGGACGAATGAAGGACAATGGGCCAACAAGCCCAACAATTGGGACGGATTAAGAAAAAAAAGGTAGTATCTTCGCTTGTTTAAAAACTTGCTCCCAGTCAACATACCCAGAGTCAACCTAAGTTAATAAAACGATTATCCATTCACACCCTCGCATCACTCACCCACACGTGTACCCATCTTTTTACCCACCCAACTACACTTAATATATAAACAAACATTTTACCCAACCCCTCACTTATCTTCGTTAAAAACAAAGTCTCACACACCCCATCATCTCCCTCCCCCACAAAACGGAACCATATTCCAAAAACCCTAATTTACTAAACCAAAAATTACCCATAGAAAATTGGGACTTTTTACCTCTATGTTTAATTCACCCCAAAGGGAATTAATTCCCCCAAGAATCGGATCAAAACACTCATCAGTGGTCCTTCCCCCATCAATCCACCGTGGCACTAATTCCTTTTCTTTGATTGGTTTTAATTACTCCCACCAATCAAATCTTTCCACGCTGGAAATCCATGGGATACAAGTTCATCCTCAGCCGCTTGATTAGAAGAAAAGAAGATAGAGAAGAAGAAAGAAGAAATCAACGGCTATAATCACAAGCCTTGGGCACCAAGGAGAACCTAGAAGGTTCGGGGTTCTCCTATAAAACCCCCTCTTTTCATGTAATTTTCAAGCTTTACTTTATTTTTAATTTTTCAGTTAAATTAGATTAGGTTTAAATATTGTAAGTTTATTTTCCAGTCAATGTAATTTCTTTTATTGATTAATGAAAAATTAGTTTTAATTAATTTCTCGTCTCCATTTAAATTAATGCAAATTTCATTTTCTGCCAATCTTTAATTATTGTTTTTGATATTGTTCTCGTTATCATTATTATAATATATATATATATATATATATATATATATATATATATATATATATATATATATATATATATATATATATATATATATATATATATATATATATATATATATATATATATATATATATATATATATATATATATATATATATATATATATATATATATATATATATATATATATATATATATATATATATATATATATATATATATATATATATATATATATATATATATATATATATATATATATATATATATAAATCTGGTTGCTGTTATGATTCGAGATTATGGGTTGATGATTCTCGACGTGATTTAAGGGTGGTGTTTGATTTGTGCTTCGGTTAACAAGTTCGCTCAGCACGACACTTCTCCCCAACAGATTCATCTCAAGGTTCTAAATCCCTTTTTAAATTTCTTGTTAAGTTTTTTATTTGTTTTAAGTTAGTTTAATCTGCTTATTTGTTTGATATTATTTGAATCTGCTTGTTTTAATTAGTATTTCCTTTTTGGATATATGGTTAGTTTGGGTCTGCTTATTTTAAAATCTGTTAAGTTTCTAAATAGTTTAATACTTGTTGTTGGATTTAAGTTGGATCGGAAATAAAGTCGAGTCTATTGCTTGTGTCGCCATCTGTTTGGATTAGTTTGCTTATAGGTTTAATTAGCTTATTTGGCTTGCTTACTTTCGGATATAGCTTATCTTGTTTTCAGCTTATTTGGTCTTAGTTACTACTTATTTTAGATAGTTTCGTTTGGTTTACTTTTGCTTATAGATTTTAGAAGGCTTATCCGTTTCAGCTTATTTTAGATTTCATTTGGTTAACTGCTAATCTATAACTGCTTTTGGTTTCAGCTTATTTTTGGTTTTCTGTCTTTTGCTTTTTAGATTAATCTGTTTTTATATAGTTTCATATCTGATTATTTTATAATCTGATTTAGCTTATTTTGATATTTGCTTAATTGTCTTATTGTTTTTTTTCTAGCTTATCTGTTAGTCTGATTGTGTTTTTTAAGTAATACTGATAATACCAACAGATCCCTTTGGTCTGTTGTTTGAGCTAAAAGAACAGATACATTTTATCTGAATTTTTTTCCAAATAAAGTTCCAAATAGTAAAATAAATTTAATAGCTAAAAAATTAGTCTGTCCTGGGGTTCGAACCCAGGACCCCTCGTTCACAAGCCCAACAACCCAACCAACTCCTCTATTACTTGTTTTGTGTTTGTTTCTACTTTGTTAAATTAATATAGTAGCTTTAAATCCTGGCAGTTTATTTCTTCACTAGTTTAATTAATAGAAGTTTTAGTTTAATTAAAATTTAAATATAAAATTGTTATTTAAAATGTTTCCTTTATTCAGTTTTTTATAAAAATAAAAAAAGACAAAAATTAAATTTCATTTAAATTATATTTTTTTTATAAATTCAAAAGTAGTTTCCGTTTTATTTATAGTTTTTAGTTTTAAATTAGATTTTTTTAAAAAAAATTAGTTTTGTTTTAAAATTAGTTTTTATTTAAAAGTCTTATTTTAGTTTTCAAAAATTAGATTTAAAGATTTAGTTTAAATTAGTTTTCATAAAATTTTGTTTTGTTTTAAAATTTAGTTTCAAATTTACTTTTATTTTAAATAGTTTTTAAATTAGTTTTAAAATTCAAAAATACTTTTCACCAAAAACAAAGTTAAGTCGATACGATAAACCAGAAATCAATTCGAGTGAGTCGAGGAACGAAAAACGAAAATTAATTGGAATAAAAATCATAGTTTCAGCCATATAAGAAAAACATATACTGATCTTGTTCACCTACAATTCATGAAAAAGTATCATGCCTTCAAGACTACATTTCCTCTACCAACTAAAAACTTCGACCATTTAACCCACATCTACAATGATCAAAGCTAAGTTGATAAATGCATCATAATGCAAGACACATGATCCATTTACAAATAGATGAGGAGATCTTCCAAAGATAAATAAACTTCTTGTCACTTTATCTCCCTAACTTAATACAACATCTCATCCTTACTTTGTGACTTAAGAAGAAAAAGAGAACATGCAACAATATATGAGAAACACCCCCCTCAATTATTACCATCCAGACCTCATGTTGTACTACAATTCTTGAAACAAGAAGTGTCATCTTTCACCACTCTCTATTCCAAAAACTATGCAATGCTTACCTAAATTACCCGTCAGAATGGTCAAGCCTACATTATGTTACATCTAACTAGTTATAATTTCAAAATGATCCAACTTGTCCCTATAAAGGTCAAACTAAAACACATACATGAATCAAATGAACATTATACCAAGAAAAAAAATACAAGATACTACTACCTACCCATTGTAATGGTATGTCATAGAAATTCTGCTCATATATAGCATTAAGCAAAATGTGAAAATCCTTATGCAAAACACTCCTAAAAGAGTTGAATAAAAAGCCAGGGATACCCAAACCAATATCTAACTAAGGAATACTACTTAACAACTTTGATAAACTCATTTTTTTACCATTGAAGATCCCATATTTTCCCACTTCCAAAAAAACCTTGTATTTTTTACAGTCAAAGATTTGAGCATATTTATCATGATTTCTTCAGTCCTTTACAAGTACTTCCATTTACCTCTTTTCATTCTAAAAAATTCTTTTATTTCTATCCTAACAAATGAAGTAAACATAATATGAGATGATTAACCTTTTGGGAATACTCTAAATGTTATGTTTGAAAGGCTTCTCTACAATACTATCCCCCACATAATGCATGCATGGAAATAGAAGCATTCTACATTCTTCCATTTGTGTTCAACATGTCATAAACTTCCTTTGTATAATCACACTGATAAAATGGTTGGTTATTACTTTCTTCACATTTAGAATAGAAAGAACATAGGAGTTCTATTCTTTGGTTAAAACTCATGACTGACTTGATTCATATTTTTTTATAGAATAGATAACCATAGGAAAAAGATTGTCTATGACTATATTGGGAAATCCAAACAACATGGACCTTTATCCCGCACAATCAACAAGTATTCTTAGTAGAGAACTTCATTTCCTTTTGATCAAAGTTGACCAAGCAAACTTTATCCCTTACATTATCATCAATAATAAGGGAAATTATACTCTGCAACTTAGGAAATTCATCAATCACTCATTAGGCCACTTTCAACATAGATTATGAATAAAACCAGTAAACTTAGCATCATTGGCTAATCTATCCTTATATAGACCCCTCATAGAAATAATTCTATCTAAAGGATCTAAATGACTCTAGTTATCATGTCAAATTGACATGCCTCTGCCATTTCCCATTTTATACAAAATAAAAGGCATCATTGTGTCTCTCAACGACGACAACATCATCCTCCGTCCCCAAATTTCACTTATAGAATGATCCACTTCACATATGGTATTAATTTTTAATTTCATTCTATTCATCCACTTGACCGAACATGACTCTTTCTCTTAATGATTTTCTATAACTAAGAAATAAGCAGTAGTTCATTCCATTTATGTAGAGGTTTGATTCCAATGCCACATTGATCTTTAGGTTTATAAACAGAACTCTAAGCCACTTTTGCTTTTCCATTAGCAGAATCACTTGAATTCCATAAAAATCTTCTGAACAATTTTTCTAACTCATTAACCATTATTTCGGGAACCAAATAAACTAAAGCCAAGTAGCATAGCAGATACGAAAAATGCTACCAAATGCATTCTTCGTGCATACGAAAGAACTTTATTTCTCTAACAATTAATCCTTATTTCCACATTCTCAATATGACTCTTACAATCACTCACACCAAGTCATTTTGCTAACAAAGGCACACTTGAATACTTCATGAACTGTTTTCCACATTTAAATGACATAATCTCCAAATCTCTTGCTTTTTAGCTACACTCCAAAATGCTTCTTACAAAAATGGTGCTTTTGCTATGATTAGGAAAAAGGCCATAAACACGACTTGTTAATAACTTTTAAAGAATCTACATCACCATTACACATCATGAGTAAGTCATCAACAAAATATAAGTGGGTGAATTTGAGCTCTTTGCATCTAAAATGATACTTGAAATTCTTGTCGTTCCCAATATTCTTGATCAAAATCATATTTAGCACCTTTATTACCAAACTAATTATGTATGGAGACAATGTCCCACCTAATCCCAACCCTCTACCTCTACTAAAATAATCACGGACTGTTACATTCACACATATAGAGAAAGAAGTTGTTGATAGACATACCACAATCCAGTTAAGCATCACCCTTTGAAAGCCTATTTTCATTAACACTTCTTCAAAACATTTCCAACTCATAGTATCATATTTTTTTTAACGGCGAACTCATAGTATCATATGCTTTGTGGATACCAGTTTTCAGGGCATACCTTTTCGCTCCTTGTTTCCTATTATAGCCTCTTAAAAGTTCGTGTTTCAATTGAATGTTATCTTGAATATGCCTTATAGGAATGAAGGCACTTTGATTAAAGCTAACAACTATACTTAATCCTTTCTTAATTATGTTAATCAAAATTTTACAAATTTACTTATTAAGGACATTAAAACATGATATTGGTCAAAAAATGTAAAACCCACATGCTTTTACCATGAATAGTACCCTTAAGATCGTACGTACTAGATTAAAACTTTCCTTTTATAGTATGATTACGTTTACATGTTAGGATTTTACGTATTACGTATGTGTTAGAACACGATAAGTATTTATTACGTACGAACACACAATAATTATTTAACAATAATTAATCACGAACATGCGATCATGAAATCATGAACGTAATTAAATCACGAACTATATAAATTACGTATATATATTTATTACGAGCGTGAATAAATATATTAGGCCACGGTAAATATTTAACGAGAACACATAGAACACGAACACAAATAAACACGAACGAACACTTAAACAACGAGACACGGAAAACGGTACGGGTACCCCATGTGGGGCCCCTACCCGCGGCTACACCAACACCATGGGCCAAGCCTATCAAATTTTACAACGAAAAGGGGGTAAAGGTAAAACTTGTTTTCATTTTTCACTTTACAGAAAAACAAATTAAAAACCTAAAAAGTTTTTTTCCTTTCTCCTTCTTGTCCTCTTTGGCCGCCGCATACAACACAAAAAAAGGGGGTGTTCGTTTGATTATCAGCTTGAATATTGTACGTGTGTTCGTGTGTGTTCATCCTCGCTAGATCCACGTATTCGATATATGCTTTTAATCCTTTTCTTTTTGAGATCTAATAAAATAATTAAGAACATGATGTTTTAAAAAACCTAATTAAAAACATAGATCAAACATGTAAAGGGTTTTTGGGTAAAATCAAAAATGTTGTTTTTAGGGGTGTTTGTTTGGCCGGCGCCTAAACTGAACCCCAAGGGGGTCTCGGTTTGGCTAATAGACCACCACCGAGACCATATGGTCCCGGTTTGGTGGTGTGGGTCCCACGACAGCAGCAAACCAAAGGTAACCCCGAAGTGGTTCGGGGTGTGGTGTCAATTTCATGTCCGGTTCATGGTTTCTAGTCAAGATCCGGTTCACGGTTTATGTTAAGATTATTTTTTTTATAATCATATGTTAAAATTGAATTAATGAGTATGACATGATTAATTTAATAAACATGACTTAGGTTATATTTAATTATTAGAATCATGAAATTATTAACCTAAGTATTTTATATTTTCTAGACTTATAATTAATTAATTATTTAAAAACCATGGTTATAATTAATTAATTAACATGACTTAGGTTATATTATTAATAAATAATAATACATGTTTTAACCTAAGTATTTAACTTTATTTAATTAAAACATGATACATTTAATTAAATACTTTTACCTATAGCTTATTTAAATTACATGAAATAATTAATAAACTATACATTATATCATTATGACTTAGAAAACAATCAGAAAAACACTTAGGCTTTTATACTTAGCTTATTTAACCAGCTTATATCTAATTATGGAAACTTTCTATTTTTAGAAACTTATTTAATTAAGGCAGCTAATCTATTTATGGAAACTTTCTATTTTTAGAAACTTATTTAATTCAGGCAGCTAATCTATTTATGGAAACTTTCTATTTTTAGAAACTATTTAATTAAGGCAGCTGATCTATTTATGGAAACTTTCTATTTATAGAAACTTATCTATTTTAAGCAGTAATTCTATTTTTGGAAACTTTCTATTTTTGGAAACTTCATATTTTTGGAAACTTTCTATTTTTGGTAACTTTCTGTTTTTGGAAATTTCTATTTTAGGAAACCTGCTATTTTTGGAAAGTTACTTAATATTACACAGTAAGTATAATAATACATGAAATACCAGAAATACTTAATCAGAATATAAGATAAACACAGTTTAAGGCTTTAAACAGTAAAACATGATATGAACATATAAAATAAGCTAAGACATGACATAAAACCAGTTACGTATTTAGTAAGCAGATACTTATTCATGTATGTATTTATGTAGCATTAGTGATACCGAAGTAGGATTCTCCTCGGTTCATCTTCTTCGTTCACTGGACATAAGGTACGGATTCCCGTCCTTTCAGTATGGACATTCTTTCCTTATTAGGATTCCCCGTATGCAGCCAAATGTTTTCCCGTAGTATAAGTTTATATGTTTGACTTGCTTATGTTTAAGTTAGAATACCTATAGCCATATACATGCATGACCAGTTTCACCTAGTTATGGAGGTACCATAACCATAACACTAGAGGCACTGGTGTTATGACTTCACCACGGCGGAGTGATTGCGCGTGGCGTCCCTTCAGTTTTTGGCCGTATTATTATATTTATCATGTGGGGCGTATGGGTGCATCCTAGTTACATGTTTTTCAGCAGATTACTCAGTGTGAATGTGGTGTGTGCCTTGCATCCTTCACAAGGAGCTGATCCCACCTACCCAAACCAGTATATTAAATTAGAGGCAGCCCCTCTAATTTGCATGATGAGGTCACCCATCCAAGTATTCATGCACGGTGGATTTTCATGACCTATATTGGCTAATGGTAGAACATGTTAAACAGTTTTTATAAGATAAACATAAGGCTTTTCAAACTATAAAACCAGTTTTACCAAGACTTAACCAGGTTACTCGGGACTTAGTTTCTTCCACTGTTATATGTTATATGCTTATCCTATTCATGCTTTATTGTACATCCGTGCACTGAGCGTATTGCTCAGCCGTTTTCCTTTTCTATGTTCCCAAAACGGCAGGTACTCAGGGACGCTCGTAGACTTTAAGCGTACGTACATATGGACTGGAAGCTTTCTAGCCTTTCTTTACTTTATGCATTATCTTTACTTTGATACTCTGCTATGGACATTGTTTAGTCCTTTCCTTTACAGTACTTATGTTTGTGTGTGATGAGCTTTACTTTTGGACTACCGATGTTTGATTTCAGTATTTTCCTTTTATGGTCATGAAATGTTTAGACATTTTTCCTTGTATGCTTTGATGACACGCTATAATTACGCGTGACATTCCATAATCAAAATGGGGTGTTACAATTATGGTATCAGAGCCAAGGCTTCGACATGTAGGCTCTCAAAATATGACCTTTGATTAGTGGGTAGTCACTATGGTCTTCCTAGAACTGACAATCGTTTTCATGCATTCATCATTTTTATGCATACATATATATGTCATTGTCGCAGGTTTATGACTAAGTAATGGTTGGTACAGGACTGACCCTATTTAGTCGCATGTGTTTTATCGAAACTTTTAAATTTGGGACCGACCCATAGGCGTCCCCTCGCCATGTCTTTTATTTTGGGTAAACTGACCATAGGCGTTCACTCTCGAGCATACAAAAGTTTTCATAAAACTGCATCATGTATTCATACACAAAATTTTATTGCATAAAATTTTTCTCTTGAAATTTTGGTATAAATTTTTTTCATGTATATATATTTTATGTTTTGATCTGTTTAATCATATGTTTTATGTTATACTGTCAGATGGTTCTCACACGCGAACGGGAACAACTTAATGCTGCAATCCAAGCTGCAATGCAAGCTTTGCTTCCTCAGCTGAGGAATGACATCAGGGCTGAGGTTCAAGCTGCCAACAATCAGCAGCATAATCAGGCACCTCCTCCTCCTCCTCCAGTGACATTGGCTGTATGGCTGGAGAGATTCAACAAGCTCTGTCCTCGAGATTTTGAGAAGACAGATAGCCCCAGTGATGTTGAAAGCTGGTTGGCTCACATCGAGAAGATTTTCAATGCTATGGGTTGTGACCCCGCGTACAAGGCGAGGTTGGCATGCTATCGGTTCGAAGGCGATGTGCTAAATTGGTGGTTAGCGTTGATGCAGTCTGAGGGAGGTGACGAGTGGGTTGCTGGTTTGACTTGGGCTCAGTTCAAGGACAGGGTGATGGAGCAGTTCGTTCCCAAGGCTGAGCAAGACAAGCTCAAGAGGGAGTACCATGGGATCCGACAGAGAGCTGGGAGAATAGCAACGAGTTTATGCAGCGCTTTTTTCGCTTAGCTGGTTTCCTTGGTGTGGCAGCAGGTACTCCTGAAGAGCAGGCACACCACTTTAGGTGGGCTCTTCGCACATCGGTCGCAAACAATCTGGTGTGTGCTACGTTCAACACGGTAGCACAAGTGGCTGATGCAGTACGTAAGCTGGAGATGCTGCAAGAGAGAGATGAGTTCGGGGAAGCTGAGAAACCCGACAAGAGGTAAACATTCGTATTCAAGCGGTGATCGATCCGTATTCTTTCCATATATGTCAATTATTCAGGCAGAAAACTGGGGACCGGTCTCAGCCGGCTACTCAGCAGCAGCCTCATCAGCCCAAGGGAAATGGTCAGACTAACGACCTTTCTGCTACGGATAGGCGTGGCGGTAATGATAATTACCGTAACAACTCTGGACACTCCAACAGCAGCAGGTCCTAATACTTACGCAATTTTCTTATGATTTCATGTTATAACTCATATTCTGACACTTTAGCAAAACTTCTACCAGGAACCATGGAAACGGTAGGGACCAGAACCAGAGAGGTTCACAGCCTAGCCGTCAAGCTATTACTGGTATTCAATCTTACGATGATCCGCATTGTCCTTTGTACCCTATTATCATGTCTTATGTAAAATGTTTTACCAGGTTCCCAGCCAGCCAGAGCACCTGCTGGAGGATATACTCATCCTCTTTGCTCTACTTGCCACCGTAGGCACCCATGGCCATGTCGTCGTAACACTAACGCATGCTTCAAGTGTGGTCTTCATGGCTATATCATGAAGGATTGCTGAAAGGGCGAGATGGAGGGCACATCGGGACATGCTGATTCCAAGCCGCCTCCTACCACTGGGCGTGTCTACACGACATCTCGAGACCAGGCCAACAAGTCTACAGGTACCATCACTGGAATCTTGTATATGTATGGTCAAGCTGCATATGTTCTTTTCGATATGGGTGCTACTCACTCGGTTATTTCTACTGCTTATGCTAAGAACATTAGGATGATCCCCATGCCACTAGAGAATAGGCTTACTATTTCCACGCCTTTGAGGGACTCTGTATTAATCACCCATGTATACAAGAGTCTTCCCTAGAATTTGACGATAAGGTTCGACCTGTTGACGCACTTTCGTTGGACATGAATGACTTCGACATGATTTTGGGCATGGATTGGCTATCCAAGCATCATGCTACTATAGACTGCCATTCATATCGAGTTATCTTCGGTGATGTTAATGCACCAGAGTACATTCATAACGGGTTCTTACCCGGACGGTCTGTACAAATCATATCTACCCTGCAAGCACGTGCACTACTGTCACATGGCTGCGAGGGTTATCTAGCTACGGTTCACGACATGGATGCTGAATCTCCATCAATTCAGGATCAACCAATAGTGTCGGAATTCCAAGATGTATTCCTAGAAGAACTTCTGGGCATACCACCTGCACGAGAAGTGGAATTCAGTATCGAACTGAACCAATCTCCAAGGCTCCTTATCGCATGGCTCCCATAGAGCTGAAGGAGCTGAAGGATCAACTGCAAGAACTTCTTAAACGAGGTTTCATTCGACCGAGCGCATCTCCATGGGGCGCACCGGTCTTGTTTGTTAAGAAGAAGGACGGCAATATGCGTCTTTGCATAGACTATCGCGAGCTCAACAAGATTACTATCCAGAATAGGTATCCACTGTCGCGTATAGACGATCTGTTTGACCAACTCCAAGGGGCCAAACACTACTCCAAGATTGATCTTAGATCAGGCTATCATCAGCTACGAGTCAAGGAGCAGGATATCGCCAAGACTGCTTTTCGTACCCGCTATGGCCACTACGAGTTTGTAGTTATGCCATTCGGCCTGACAAATGCTCCAGCAGTGTTCATGGATTTGATGAACAGAATCTTCCATGAATTTCTGGACAAGTTCGTCATTGTCTTCATCAATGACATCCTGATTTTCTCAAAGTCCAAGGAGGAACACGAAGGCCATCCTCGTACAGTACTACAGATTCTTCTCCAGAAGCAGCTGTATGCTAAATTCTCCAAGTGTGAGTTCTGGTTAGACAAGGTGGCATTCTTAGGTCACATTGTATCAGCAGAAGGAATCACTATGGATCCAGCGAAGGTTGAGGCCATCACTAAGTGGCCGAGGCCGACATCAGCGACGGAAGTCCGCAGTTTCTTAGGCTTAGCTGGCACCGTAGGTTCGTGGAGAACTTTTCCCGCTTAGCACTACCATTGACCAAACTGATGCGGAAAGGGGAGAAATTCGTCTGGACTGAAGAACGAGAGAAGAGCTTTGAAGACCTGAAGCAGAAGCTAGTATTTGCACCTATTCTTACTCTCCCATCTGGTACGAGTGGATTTCAAATCTACGGTGCTGCATCGGGAAGGGACTTGGTTGTGTTCTCATGCAACATGGGAAAGTGATCGCGTACGTTTCACGACAGCTTAAGCCTTATGAAGAAAATTACCCAACGCATGACTTAGAACTTGCTGCAGTCGTGTTTGCATTGAAGATATGGAGGCACTACTTATATGGAGAATCATGTGACATTTTCATGGACCACAAGAGCTTGAAGTATATCTTCACTCAACGTGAATTGAACATGAGGCAAAGGAGATGGTTAGAGCTGTTGAAGGATTATGACATTAATCTATAGTATCATCCCGGAAAAGCAAATGTAGTAGCAGATGCTCTTAGCAAGAAGTCCGGAATGATCAACGGCATTAAGATTGAGGAGGAAATCATAAGAGACTTGGAGCGACTGGACATCGAGATCATGGTACGTGGACAACACGGTTACTGGGCTAATCTTAGAGTAGAACCCGAGTTACTCTCTAAGATCAAGGAAGCTCAGAAAGATGATGGAGAAATCTGGGCGATAGTACAGAATTTGGAGAAACAGACGGAATTCATAGTAGATGCGGATGGTATCGTATGGCAGGGCACGAGACTTTGTGTTCCTGATGACCAAGAACTCCAGGAAGCCTTGTTAGCTGAAGCTCATAGCTCCCTATTCTCTATACATACTGGTTCGACTAAGATGTACCATGACATCAAGCAATACTTTTGGTGGAGTGGTATGAAACAGGATGTGGCCACTTACGTCTCCAAATGTCTTACTTGCCAGCAGGTTAAGATCGAGCATCAGCGATTTGGCGGTCTCCTTCAACCGTTAGTTATTCCAGAGTTGAAGTGGGACAAAATCACCATGGATTTTGTTACTGGTCTTCCGCCTACCAAGAGGAAGCACGATGCAATTTGGGTTATCGTAGATCGACTTACCAAATCAGCTCATTTCTTACCGATCCGCAAGGAAGATCCGGTAAGTAAACTCGCCGATACGTATAGAAGAGAGATCGTGAGACTCCACGGTGCACCATCCAGCATCGTCTCAGACAGAGATCCTCGTTTCACTTCGCGATTTCGGAAGAGTCTGCAGAAAGCTTGGGGTACACAACTAAAGCTTAGCACGGCTTTTCATCCTCAAACGGACGGACAGTCGGAGCGAACAATTCAGACATTGGAAGACATGTTGAGGTCATGTGCGTTGGAATGGACGGGTGATTGGGACGATTACATCTGTTTGGTGGAGTTTGCATACAACAACAGTTGGCACGCAAGTATCAAGTGTGCTCCTTTCGAGATGTTGTATGGCAGAAAGTGTCGCGCCCCAATCTGCTGGGATTAGGTTGGCGAGCGAACACTTGAAGGACCAGAAATCATAGAGATGACCAATGAAAAGATCGCAGTAGCTAGCAGAAACTTTAGGAAGCACGGTCACGTCAGAAGAGTTACGCCGATAAGCATCGTAGGGACATACATTTTAACGTAGGAGATCACGTCTTCTTTAAGGTTTCGCCGGCACATGGTGTTAGACACTTTGGGATAAAAGGGAAGCTCAGTTCTCGTTTCATCGGACCGTTTGATATCATTGAACGAGTCGGTGAAGTATCTTACCGGTTGGCGTTACCTCCGCAGCTTTCGCATGTGCACAATGTGTTTCATGTGTCCTTACTCAGAGGGTACCAATATCATCCCCTTCACATGGTTCAGTATCCACTGGAACAGATACGTGAAGACCTCACCTTCATAGAAGAACACGAACGAGTTCTTGGCAGACAAGAACGAGTCATGAGAAGGAAGACGATTCCATTCGTCAAAATCCTATGGAGGGATCATACCGAGCGAGAAGCCACTTGGGAAACAGAGGAGTCTATCCGGGCTTCTTACCCTCATTTTATATTTTGAATTCGGGTATGTTCTTCTTTTTCAGTTTACTTTATCTATAATTCGGGGACGAATTATTCTTTTTAGGGGGGAAGAGTTGTAAAACCCGCATGCTTTTACCATGAATAGTACCCTTAAGATCGTACGTACTAGATTAAAACTTTCCTTTTATAGTATGATTACGTTTACATGTTAGGATTTTACGTATTATGTACGTGTTAGAACACGATAAGTATTTATTACGTACGAACACACAATAATTATTTAACAATAACTAATCACGAACATGCGATCATGAAATCATGAACGTAATTAAATCACGAACTATATTAATTATGTATATATATAAATATTACGAGCGTGAATAAATATATTAGGTCACGGTAAATATTTAACGAGAACACATAGAACACGAACACAAATAAACACGAACGAACACTTAAACAACGAGACACGGAAAACGGTACGGGTACCCCATGTGGGGCCCCTACCCGCGGCTACACCAACACCATGGGCCAAGCCCATCAAATTTTACAATGAAAAGGGGGTAAAGGTCAAACTTGTTTTCATTTTTCACTTTACAGGAAAACAAATTAAAAACCTAAAAAGTTTTCTCCTTTCTCCTTCTTGTCCTCTTTCGCCGCCGCATACAACACAAAAAAGGGGGTGTTCATTTGATTTTGAGCTTGAATATTGTACGTGTGTTCGTGTGTGTTCATCCTCGCTAGATCCACGCATTCGGTATATGCTTTTAATCCTTTTCTTTTTTTATTTGATCTAAGAACATGATGTTTTTAAAAACCTAATTAAAAAAACATAGATCAAACATGTAAATGGTTTTTGGGTAAAATAAAAAAGGTTGTTTTTAGGGGTGTTTGTTTGGCCGGCGCCTAAACCGAACCCTAAGGGGGTCTCGGTTTGGCTAATAGACCACCACCGAGACCATATGGTCCCGGTTTGGTGGTGTGGGTCCCACGACAGCAGCAAACTAAAGGGAACCCCGAAGTGGTTCGGGGTGTGGTGTCGATTTCATGTCCGGTTCATGGTTTCTAGTCAAGATCCGGTTCACGGTTTATGTTAAGATTATTTTTTTTATAATCATATGTTAAAATTAAAAATTAATGAGTATGACATGATTAATTTAATAAACATGAATTAGGTTATATTTAATTATTAGAATCATGAAATTATTAACCTAAGTATTTTATATTTTCTAGACTTATAATTAATTAATTATTTAAAAACCATGGTTATAATTAATTAATTAACATGACTTAGGTTATATTATTAATAAATAATAATACATGTTTTAACCTAAGTATTTAACTTTATTTAATTAAAACATGATACATTTAATTAAATACTTTTAACCTATAGTTTATTTAAATTACATGAAATAATTAATAAACTATACATTATATCATTATGACTTAGAAAATAATCAGAAAAACACTTAGGCTTATATACTTAGCTTATTTAACCAGCTTATATCTAATTATGGAAACTTTCTATTTTTAGAAACTTATTTAATTAAGGCAGCTAATCTATTTATGGAAACTTTCTATTTTTAGAAACTTATTTAATTAAGGCAGCTAATCTATTTATGGAAACTTTCTATTTTTAGAAACTATTTAATTAAGGCAGCTGATCTATTTATGGAAACTTTCTATTTATAGAAACTTATCTATTTTAAGCAGTAATTCTATTTTTGGAAACTTTCTATTTTTGGAAACTTTATATTTTTGAAAACTTTCTATTTTTGGTAACTTTCTATTTTTGGAAACTTTCTATTTAGGAAACCTGCTATTTTTGGAAAGTTACTTATTAATACACAGTAAGTATAATAATACATGAAATACCAGAAATACTTAATCAGAATAGACAAAATATAAGATAAACACAGTTTAAGGCTTTAAACAGTAAAACATGATATGAACATATAAAATAAGCTAAGACATGACATAAAACCAGTTACGTATTTAGTAAGCAGATACTTATTCATGTATGTATTTATGTAGCATTAGTGATACCGAAGTAGGATTCTCCTCAGTTCATCTTCTTCGTTCACTGGACATAAGGTACGGATTCCCGTCCTTTCAGTATGGACATTCTTTCCTTATTAGGATTCCCCGTATGTAGCCAGATGTTTTCCCATAGTATAAGTTTATATGTTTGACTTGCTTATGTTTAAGTTAGAATACCTATAGCCATATACATGCATGACCAGTTTCACCTAGTTATGGAGGTACCATAACCATAACACTAGAGGCACTGGTGTTATGACTTCACCACGGCGGAGTGATTGCTCGTGGCGTCCCTTCAGTTTTTGGCCGTATTATTATATTTATCATGTGGGGTGTATTGGTGCATCTTAGTTACATGTTTTTCAGCAGATTACTCAGTGTGAATGTGGTGTGTGCCTTGCATCCTTCACAAGGAGCTGATCCCTCCTACCCAAACCAGTATATTAAATTAGAGGCAGTCCCTCTAATTTGCATGATGAGGTCACCCCTCCAAGTATTCATGCACGGTGGATTTTCATGACCTATATCGGCTAATGGTAGAACATGTTAAACAGTTTTTATAAGATAAACATAAGGCTTTTCAAACTATAAAACCAGTTTTACCAAGACTTAACCAGGTTATTCGGGACTTAGTTTGTTCCGCTGTTATATGTTATATGCTTATCCTATTCATGCTTTATTGTACATCCGTGCACTGAGCGTATTGCTCAGCCGTTTTCGTTTTCTATGTTCCCAAAACGGCAGGTACTCAGGGACGCTCGTAGACTTTAAGCGTACGTGCATATGGACTGGAAGCTTTCTAGCCTTTCTTTACTTTATGCATTATCTTTACTTTGATACTCTGCTATGGACATTGTTTAGTCCTTTCCTTTATAGTACTTATGTTTGTGTGTGATGAGCTTTACTTTTGGACTACCGATGTTTGATTCCGGTATTTTCCTTTTATGGTCATGAAATGTTTAGACATTTTTCCTTGTATGCTTTGATGACACGCCATAATTACGCGTGACATTCCATTATCAAAATGGGGTGTTACAAAAAAACATGTTAATGCAATGATACCTAAAAACGTTACTTGCATTTTTCGGTCTCGCTTTGTTTTGATTACAAAAATATATAAAAACAAGCATTTTCGAAAACAACGAAAAACTTGAGTTCAAGTATTTTTCATTTCATCCATTTTCACTTAAGGTATGAACAAAGAAGTTTTCAACCTAACTAAGTGATCAAGGATTTAATTTTTCTTAAAACTCACCTTTTATTAAATGTGACAAAAGTTTTTATTAAACTTTATTTTTAAGAAAATGTTTCATTATATTATAAATTTGAAAATTTGGAAATGGCATATTCCATATGGTTTAGGAATATCCTTTGAGGATTAATATTCCACCAGATGTGATTGCACCACTAAAAGACAAAAAGGAGCGGAGTCTACTCTGGCGGTTCCTTAAATAGGTGTGCGGTTCCTTAGTGATAAGGAACCGCGGGCACCTTTAAGGAACTACGCCCAGAGAGAGCCGTTGGAGCTTTGTCTTATATTTAATGGACCATTATCAGATTTTCTCTTCGCCTCTTTTGCACATAAATTTATAGATTCATTCCACCTTCTTAAATCATTCAAATCCTTGGTTATTTGGTTGATTACTACTTGTTTAGAAGCGAATATTCCTCCTTACATCTCTTCCTCTCAAGTGCAAAGAGAAGAACACTTTCATCCTTGAAGTGTTGTGTCTACCTCAAAGATCCATTGAAGATCAAACATTTATTTTCATTCTTGTGTTGTTGTAAAGATCCAAGTAGTTGTGTCTATTTGGAAGTTGTGTATATATTGTGGTTAATAATTAGGTCTTAAAGTATATTGGTGTAGATTGGTCCTAGCTAAGATTAGGGCTCGACTTTTAGCTTAGAGTCGGAAATTGGTTAAGCGACATGTACGGTTTCTCCAACTTAAGGAGCTTGTTGATTAGTGAACTCTCGAGTAAGGAATACTAGAGAGTGGAGTAGGAACGAGGAGTGATCTTCGTTTTCGGACCACTATAAATCCTTGGTGTTTGGTTTGATCTTTCTTTTCCTTATCTCTTTATATTCTTGATTCATTACTTACATATACTTGTGATTATTAGTTTAGTTGCACTATCCATAGTCCATATTGTGTATAAGAATATTTCACATATTTGCTTAAGTCTAAGTTTTCAAAAGGATTTTTGAAAACCCTTATTTAACATGTAAATTTAAGAAACTATTCACCCCCCCTCTTTCTAGTTTCTACAAAACAGGTACCTTGTTTGGAGTATCTAATTCTGTCACCAAAGCAATGATTCTAGACTTCACTTCCCTTAAAAAATTTCCTTAATGAAAAATTCCCTGACTGTCAAACACACATGCTTCCCGATATGATCCAAAGCTTTTAAAAAAATATGAAATGTATCCATATGGTCCTAATGTTAAAGATACATAACATATATTCAAAAAATAACAGATCTCGCTAATGTAGTATGTTAACAAACAAGTTCGCTAATAAAATACATTCAAAATATATGTTAATGCAATGATGTCTAAAAACGTTACTTGTATTTTTCGGTCTCGCTTGGTTTTGATTACGACAATATATAAAAACAAGCATTTAGAAAAATAACAAAAATCGAATTCTTGAGTTCAAGTATTTTTCCTTCATCCATTATCACTTAAGGTATGAATAAACAAGTTCTCAACCTAACTAAATGATCAAGTATTTAGTTTTTCATAAAACTCACTTTTATTTTTAAGTGACAAAAGTTTTTAATAAACTTTATTTTTAAGAAAATGTTTTATTAAATTAGAAATTTAAAAATTTAAAAATGGCATATTCCGTATGGTTTAGGAATATCCTTTGAGGATAAAAATTTCACCAGATGTGACTTATCAACTAAAAGACAAAAAAGGAGTGGAGTCTACTTCGGCGGTTTCTTAAATACCTATACGGTTCGTTATTGATATCGAACCACCGAGTCTTTATAGAATCGCGCTCAGAAAGAGCCGTTGGAACATTGTCTTATAAATAGTGGACCATTTCCAGATTTTCTTTTCACCTCTTTTGCACATAAATTTACAGATTCATTCCACCTTCTTAAATCACTCAAATCATTGGTTATTTGGTTGATTACTACTTGTTTAGAAGTGAATCTTTCTCCTCCCCTCTCATCCTCTCAAGTGCAAAAAGTAGAACACTTTCATCCTTGAAGTGTTGTGTCTACCTCAAGATCCATTAAAGATCAAACTTTATTTTCATTCTTGTGTAGTTAACTCAAATTTTGTTCTTCGTTAACTCAAATTTATTTGATTCAAACACAAGAAAAAAGCCAAATTTATGAAGGAACCATCTGGACATAAGATTTCAACAAATCTCCAGCACGTACAATGCGTTGATTAACTTAAACTCTTTTCTAGATGTGAATCTCAACATCACAACTCTTTATCCCTTGATATTAGCAGTAGGAAAGTGTCCCAAAATCATTCTCTTAATTCTCATCTGCATTGAAAGAGTTAATCAAACTCTTATCAGCATATACATGGCATGATGCCAAGTGCTTATCCACTATTATCCAAGGTCAGATTCCTCATTGTCTCAACTTTCATGTCATTCATGCCATTTAACGGATAGTTTTGGCACATAAGGTTTTTGAATATTTCAAAGCATCTATCGCACACATAACTCGGATACCAGTCTCCATTTTAGTAAGTTCGAGAGCAGATCCTTTGATGATACTCGTAACATTCCAAATATGTTGTTAATTCGTGGTCCCACGATTAGTTTGAAAATTAATTTTGGTAATTTTTAACGTCCTAAATCGCATATTGTTTCTTAACCAAAAACAAATTAGATCAAATTTTGTTTCAAAACACTTATATTTTGTAAGATCCTTTATACAAAACCACATTAAAGACGTCTTTTGACTAAACAATTAAAAATTATTGCCTATAACATAACAAAAACACATATGTAATATGATGTTGTCAATCAAAAAAGATCCTAATAGATTAGTTTCACATGATCTATTTTTACAATGAAACTCAACAAGGTTTCAGTAGATCCACTCTTTTAAAAAAAACTTAGCAAGGTTTCTATAGATGCAATTTTAAACTCTACATCTAGTTTATAATAAAACTCGGCCCGGTTTAAAATAAACTAGACAAGACAAACAAACACTTCCATTAACTTAGTACCATGTAATCTGATATTTAAAAAATAACGTGTATAATTATTGATATCTTGTTCCAAATGATTTCTTTTGGCTTTCATTAAACACGTTACAGTAATATAATAAAATAACAACTTGCATTTTCAAAGATTTGTTTCAAAGAAACTTACTTTGTTTAAGTGAGTAGGTTCTAATAATCCAATAAAATGGCAACTTATATTTTATGAGATTAGCGTCAATGAAACTCCACTTGGTTTCAATGAATCTAAATTCATCATGGATTACAACCATGCTTGTAAGTAGCGCACCAATTACATTCACAAGATTCACCAGGGTAGCCAATGTATTAATATTAATAAAAATTATGAATATCTAAACATAAAAACAATTAAGCAGATTGTTTAAACAATTCGATATCTAATAAACCTGACATGGTTTTTATACACTTGTGCCAATCTAAGTTAAAGAGACCGAATACTGTTCTCAATAAATCTAGATTTAAATAATAACATATGTAATAAATAACCCAATAGATCAATTTGATAAGAAACTCTAGTTTCAACATAAACTGATTCAATAAATTTCTTTAAAACTCATTTATAAATCTGTCATATAAGATCATGTTTACTTGAAAATGATTTTTTAAAGAAACACAATCTTAGTTTCGACAGAAATACAATTCATATAAAAAAAATATGTTAATTAAACTAATCTGATTTTAACTAAAACTATTTTAATTATGTTACACATAAACTGTTTTAAGACTGTATCGAAACTATAACACTTTTATTAATAAAATAAAATATATAATAATAATTAAACTAATAGAAAAATAATAATAGACATAATTATAAACGATAATTGAATAAAATATTAAATGGTAAATGATAGCGAAAATCAGCAAGGAAGTACAAATGATCTGAGCCACGTGTTAACACGCTTAGCATTAAGGCACGTGTTTGACACGCTTCCCTTAAAACAGATTCGACGTCTGTTTGGATACAACAGCCGAAACAGTAAGTTGTACTTTTGGACTTAAGAAAACTGTTTGAAAGATCACGGAAGCTTTGTATGTCTCTGATCGAAAAGACAGCTGAAATTTGATTGTTATGGGGCTGCATTTTTACGTCCTCTAAAATGAATGAGAATTAGTTTATTTTATTAAGAAAAACTATTTTGGTCCCCAAGACAGAATAATCTATAAAGATAAACTTATTTTGATATATATCATTTACTCAAACCGACTCCATTAACTTATTTACAAAGTTTTAAACCAGTTTGATATATTTCATTTATTTAAAATGATCACGTTAAAACTTTTTCTTAAAGTTAAATTATTTCTATAAATATATGAATATAAAATTTGGCAACTTATTTAAAGAAATGAATTCCCAAGTTTCATATATCTCATTCATATTAGGGAATATGTTACTCGATAATAATCAAATTTTACAAGTGTTTCAATTTAATATCTTTAACTTTACGTTAATAATTAAAACTATCAAAATTTCAAGACTGTGTCATTATTGTGTAATTTTTTAAAATTAGTACGGTTAAAATATACAAATATGCATTATACAAATATGCATTAACATGTTGTACATTAATTTTAAAAACCTACCCTTTGAATTTCATAAATTAAAACCAACTTTATGTACAACCCTTTAATTCACGACGGACTGAACATATACAATAACACCACAAAATAGTAACCAAGTTTGAGAAGTGTTGCATTCAAGTCACCCTAACATAAATTTTGATAGTTTATTTGACTGATTTAAAATGTAAGGTAGCAAATTGGATCAAAACTCAAACTTGATTAGTTTGATGATTTTCACCTTCATATTAAATTAAATTTTCCCACATAAGGCGCATAAGACATACGGAGTAAATGTTTAGTGGGTTGTTATTTGATGTAGGCTACTCCAGTGCTAAGTGAAGACGAAGTTGAACGATGTGTAGATCCAAATCTTAACAGAGAATATCCTTTAAGAACCATTGCAAAGCTTGCAGCAGCGGCATCATTGTGTGTCCAAGATGAGCCTGATTTCAGGCAAAATATGATCAGCATCGTGGTTAGGGCACTTCAACCACTCTTCAAGGCGGTTTCTACGCCCGTGGCTGAAGTTTAGGCATCATCACGTAAAGCCAAGTGTGGATTTGTATGCGATTCCGGTTATGACCAATTCTCTATGTTGATATGCATAACCATTTGTAGGGAAACTTAACACTTTTATTTATAAACCAAATAATTAAAATTAATTAAATTAACATAAACTAAATAATAGAATATAAATAACAGAATAACAAACACATACATAATTATAAATAATAATTAAATAAAACAATAAATTAAAGAAAAGACTTACTAAATCACCAGCAAGTCGGGATACGTGTTAGACACGCTTAGCAATAAAGAGCTGAGGCACGTGTTTGACACGCTTCCCTTAAAACAGATTCGCTGTCTGTTTCCCAGGGTACAACAGCCGAAATAGTAAGTTGTACTGTCGGACTTAACAAAACTGCCCGGAATTTCACCTTTACAGATGCGTACTCCATATGTTGGAAGTCAATAATAATACTTATTGATTTATGTGTGAAAAAACTATGAAATTAGGCCTTTATTTATACACAATAGACTCCCTTCCAGTTTACTCATCCCACTGATGTGGGACAAAAAATGAACTATTTTTCCACTTTAAGCATGGTACCAAATGCCTAACTTTGAGACACGATATCTCATTCACATCACCTTCATTTTGGACCCATAAAGGCTCATTGCGAAGCTCTCTTCAAAGAAAACGCGAACCTATTAAGTATCACTAATATATATATGATACATACATATACATAATTGTATCCAAAGTTGGTCAAAAGTTATTTTGCCAACAATAATTTTCCAACAATCCCCACATGAATAGAGATCGGTTGTAATGCACAAAAGTTTCAATAAAATTCTAACAGTTGAATCTTGCATAGGATAGGTAGGTGTGACCCTTTGAACCTTCCCTTGTGAGATGCACTTAGTCTCCTAGATCTAAGTAGACGCGATGACTTTGAACTTAGCCTCTGTTTACGTAGACGACAATACACAGTCACACAAGACTCTCCTTGACATTGTCAAGTCCTCATAGTCGTGTTCGTTATGGTCATGAACACTAGCCTGGTTCTGCAAGAGCTCTTAGAAATTGCGCCCCCACAAATTCCTTCGAAGCGACCCCTACTTCTCTCTCACATAGGTAATTTCATCTTGAATCATTAAAAGCATATGTTTTATGATTTCATCTTGAATTATCATGCTTTATGATTTCATCCTGAATCATTTAAGCCATATGTTTAACCTTTCAATAAGTTGCATGTTCTAGGAATGGATGATAACACTCAAATCCAACATATTTTCTTGAGCATTATTCGTATATTTTGCATGGTTTTTGGTTATACTAACGGGCTATTTAGCTCAAATATGTGTGAAGTTGTGTTTTGTGTTGTTAGTTAGCCAAGAACAAGAAAAGTGAAGAAAAGAAAGAATAATTGACGATTCATGCATATACGAAGGAATCCCAAAAAGTACAAGCCTTTGAAGATCAATTTCGGGTGCAAGAACAAGTGTTTTCAAGAAGTGTACAAGTCACTCAGCATGGAAGTTGCCACTGACGGAATACAAGTTGCCACCATCAAAACACATCCAACTTGCCACCATCACATTGGAGCTGATTTGCCTACAACATAGCTCAAGTTGTCTCCATCATGAGTGAAGTTGCCACCAACATTTGTCTAGATAAAATTGTGTCCACATTCATGCAAGCTTCTTTGGAGCATTCTAGAAGTACTTTGGCTACAAGAAAACACCTTTGGCTCCAAGTATTATTCTTTGGCTCCAAGACAAACATTGATGACAAAGGCCTTGAATTCATCTATAAATAAGACCCTTGGGGTCATGTAACAAATACAATTCATTACTATCATCATTGTTCACCAAGGAAACTCTCCCAACCTTGGTGAAAGTCCCAATTCTCGGATTTAATATTGGTGTGCCAAAAAGTGACATTTTTGGAGCTCCAATCATCAAAATAACCTTGCCAAACTCTAAGGGATCATTACCCTTATTATTGGTAGTGTTTCTTGATACCTAAATCACCACCAAACTTCACCAAACCTCTCCAAAACCAGCCTCAAATATCAAATACGAATTTCATTTGCATAACCCGAAAGACCACATAACTTGTAGTCAATTGGAGGCCTAAGGATTGCTTTAATTCCTTCATTTACTTATTGTATTAGCAATTTGGTAAAACTCTTTTTATTTCAAGAATGATTATGAATGTTATAAATATTGTTCGTATGAGTTTTGTTGAAATAATTATGGAGTAGTTTTCTTATACTTGTTTGGAATAATGTAAACATGGATATGGAGTGTTTGTTATTTTGCAATATTGAATTATGCTTTTGTTTATGAGTTTGTTTAAATCAATATGAGTTTTGATAACTTGTTGGTAAGCCATAACTCGGTCTAAAGGTCGAAAGGATTCCTTGTTATGTTTTGTTCCAAATGTTAATGCGCATATATGTTTGGTGTATCATGATTGAAAACCATGAGTAAACAAGTTAAATGGATTTATAAAGGTTTAATCTAGAGTATAGGTCGAAAGGGCTCTAATGAACAAGTTGGCTAAAATCATACTTCTCATAAATGGATTTAATTACCGATTTGTAATATTGATCATAGGTCGAAAGGGTTCTTTATTTTAAACCGTGTCATGTGCAATTCCATGATATTACCCATTGACTTGGAATTGTATACTTATAATTTGTGTGCTATTGTTTAACTATCTACCCGATAATCTAGTTACTCCATTGAAATGAATACTAGTTCCAAGCAAGTATCTTTATTATTATTGTTATCTCATCTCATTTTAGTTGCTTAATCATCATCTTAGTGTTACTTGTTTGCTTATTTGTTACTTGTATGGTAATTGTGGAAGTGACAACCATTTTTACCACTAACGTTACATTGTTACAAAGACTCTTTACAACCGAAAACACCCAAATCCTAGTGAACGACCTCGGCTTACCACAACAAACTATCTACAAACGAAAGGGTCATACTTGCCCGTGTGTTCTTAGCTTATTCGGTAATCCTTGTATAAATTTAAAACTTCTGTACACTCACAAAGAACGCATCAAGTTTTTGGCGCCGCTGCCGTGGATTTGTGTTTTGTGCTTTTCATGTTTTGAATCTTTGTTTCATCTAGTGTTTCGTTCATATAATTCGTACTTATTGTGTTAAAAAAAAGGTGTGTTTAGATTAAGCTTTTTAGTCCCTATTTCATCAACCCCCCAAAAGTTTTTTTTTGTGCTCTAAGTTTACAAGTGCCTAAATTCAAAAAAAAAAATTATCAGCAGCCAAATTGCCGCCGGCAACACCCTCCTGTCGCCCGCAAGGTCAAACAGAACCACACTTGCCGTCCGGCAAGGTAGTTCTGCCGCCGACAAGCTTCAACAGAAGCTGATTTGCCGCCCGGCATACCCCTTTTGCCGGCGGCAACTCCAAAAACTTAAAAAAAAAAAAAAAAAAAAAAACTTTTTTGTCTTCTTTTGTTTTGAACCGAGCCTTACTCAAAACCGTTCCTAATTGTGTTTTCCACTCTTTAAACATCCGTTCTTCGAGTTTAGAACCAATTATCCTTGTTTTATCATAACCCACCCAACCACCCCGTTCTAATATTTTGTGCCTATTTTGTATTTCTATTCGCCCCGGTTTATTTCCAAACCCCGTGGATAGAACCCGAAGTCATTCAAACCATCCGGTTTGATTGATTTGGTACAATAATTCAAATACGTTTTCATTCTTCTTTTCTATTGTTTCTTTATTTGTTTCCTTTAGTTAACATATATATAAAAAAATGCAAAAATATTTTCTCTTTGAGTTCCTTTATATTTTATTTATCTTTTCTTTTTTATTTTTAGTTATTAATAAAATTTTCGAATTATTTCGATTTTTCATGAACCCACGTCTTAGAGGTAAATGCCTCGTTAATAAATTTTATGAACTTAAACGTAAGTTCAAGAAGAAGACTCGTGAACCCGATAAAACCAAATTTGACATCGAGTCACCCGAACGGTTAACCGAGGAATGTGTTGTCATTATCGACATACTCGAGTCGAAACTCAAAAATCCATTCCATACCGAAGGAATCTTTTCTTATGAAACCGAATCCGATTCCTCAACCATTGTTACCATTGTTACCATTGATCCCAATGATCAACCAATGTGGTCAAACACTAGGGTCGTTGCTCCAACACCTAGTTCCTCTATTGTTCAAATCCCTATTTTGAACAATTTCACTATCAAAAGTAACCACATACAAATGATTCGGGAAAACCAATTTGATGGAGAATCCCTATCCGATCCTCACCAACATGTATTCGATTTTCTTGAGATTAGTAGCCTTTTCCAATATGGTGAAAATCAAGAGGAAGCGATTAACTTGAGGACGTTCCCATTCTCATTAACCGTAGAAGCTAAGATTTAGTTAAATGAACTAAACGAAGGAACAATTACTTCGTGGAATGAATTAAGAGAAGCTTTCGTAATCCGGTTCTTTTCACCCGCAAAGTTTAAGCGTCTCCTAAACGATATCCTTAACTTTCACCAACTCGATGACGAATCTCTCATTGAAGCTTGGCTCCGAATGAAAGAAATGCTTCGCGCTTGTTATGGACATTATCTAACCAAGAGAACGATAATTGAAACATTTTATCATGGTTTAGACGATCCAACTCGAGTAGCCCTCGACGCTGGAGGAATCTTCCTCTATAATACTCCTAACGAAGCTTTCCAAATCCTCGAGGACAAACTCCTTCTCAAACTCGAATTTTCGAAGGATTCTCATATCCATCCTAAACCAAAAACCGTTGTTTCCGCCGGTGGAAATAACATCATCTCCGATCACACCGTGTTGATGGAGAAATTTGAAGCTCTCGCTAGACTTATCGATTCCCAATTCCTAATCATAAGGAATGAACTACAAAAGAAGCGAGAAGATTGTAGAGACGATCACGATCCAAAAACCACCATGAAGGATGACACGCCGATGTGTGAACCTCATGAAGCAAATTATGTCGAAGAATATCACGAAGGATATCACGACCAAAATTCGAGGAATTCACATTCCTATCTTACCCTAACCCCGATCCGTCCCATTCCTCAATCTCGACCGCGAGATGTGACGCCATACTCATCAAAATATCACCAAAAACCCGAAGCCTCAACGGAGGAGATGATGAGAGAATTTATGGCTTGGCAAACGGAAGAAAATGAACGTGTCAAGAACAATTTGGTTAACTTGGAGTTTCAAATCAATCTAAAGTTCCGAAACCATACAGCCATGATCGAAGACTTGAAGACAAACACCAATCGTGTCGAAAAGCAAATCCAACATACCAAGTCCCTTCCTCATATCACCAACACCAAAACAAGAGATAAAAAACCCTCTATCCGAAACGAGAGTGATAAGGGTAATGTTGATTTTATCGAGGAAGAAGAAGAACCTATTCCAACCGTGCCAAAACCAAACACCATCGTTTCTAACTCAACTTTTCCTAAGGATTGCACCGTGCATATCCCAAACAAAAAGGAGAAGACATTTGAATATGATGTAATGTCAATTCATGACGTTGAGTTGAAATCAATAAATGACGTTGGAAGTAGAAGAAAGAAAAAGAGGGACGACAATTATGTGCCGAAGAAGCCCTTCAAAGTTTGGACTATAAATGGAGAATTGCTTTGGTTCAAAGATGATAATTATCAAAATCAATGGCACCCAACCAAAGTTCACCATCTTAACCGTATTGTCAAAGAATCCTAACATCGAGGAGAAGAGTCTAGCTAACGACTCAATAATAAATTAAGCGCTTCTCGGGAGGCAACCCGTGCTTTAATTGTTTGTGTTTTTAATTTTTTGTGTTTACAATAAATTTGTACACCCCAAAAGTATTTTTCTAACTTGGAAAATCTTAAGTGTGAGGGGGTGTACTTTGCTAGTAGTATTAGTTTTATGTGTGCTTGTGTGCTTGTTTGTTTGTATGTTTTGTTTAGTTTGTTTGAATAATGCAGCAATAGGTAATGGAGGATGCATACATGGAGAAGGAATGAAGTATCAAGAACCGATTGATCTCACAAGCTTATGGTGTAGCATCTTATCATATGGAGATCAATTGCAATTTCTTAGCCCGGGGAGTTTCGTTTCTCTTACACTATTTGTTTATTTTCCTCACTTTTCATGCTTTGAAGTTTATTTTTAACATTGAGTTCAATCCAAAACTTAAGTGTGAGGGGAAATAAATGGGAAAACGAAACCAATTTTTGTTATAAAAAATTAAAAAAGAAAAAGAAAAAAAGGGAGAGTTGTATACTTGTTTGCCCTTAGGATTTAAATTTTTTTCTCTCACACACGTTTGTTTGTAAATATATTTCAATAATCGTTACCACGAAAAAAAAAATTTTTAAAAAAAAAAATCTTTAGTGAGATCACACTTGTGTGATATAAGTGTATATGCGTGACAAAGAGGCAACCTTAGGAATAAAAACCAAATAGCCTTTTCCATTTTCTTTTTAGCTAGTTTCATCGATTAGCTAACCTTTCATAAATTAAACTTTTTGTTAGCACTGTCGTTTAGTGCTAGATACCCTTAGAACACCCGTTGAGCCATTCCTTTCATTTTTGTTAAATCCACGAAAAAGAAAAAAAATTAACCTTAAACCTTATCCTAACCCTTGTCAAAGTCTAAATGGTGGGTTGCTAGTTGCATGGTGTGTTGGATCGTTTTTTATGATTTATAGTTGCCACACTTCGCCATGTGTGTGTGACATTCTGACAAAGATGGAGATTGATCACCTTTATATTTATGATTTTTGTGGTGTGTGCTCAAGCGAAGTGTGAGGGGAGCATGTGATGTATGTTGAAAAAAAAGGAAAAAAAAGGAGGAGAAAAAAAAATGATAAAAAGAAAATAAGTCATCGAAAAAAAAGTAAAAAAAGTTGATGACAAAAATAGCCAATGAGCTATATTATGAAGATGAAGGAAGAAGAAGTATGTTTAGATATCGATTAGCCAATGTGCTAAGACGTGATATATGTATGTGTTGATATGTGTTGAATAAAGCTCGTAGCTATGATCATTTTTGGGCTTGTAATTTATTCGGTAACTAGAAACATGGGACTTAGACTTTTAACTTGTATATTCGTGACACCTCTCATAAAAAAATCCCATGTCTTATCCATAACCCATTAACCCTTAGCCTTGTAACGCGAATAAAGTCCTCTTTAGATGTGTACACTTGGTGCTCACGCCATTTCATTTAGTTTTTTTTACTTGGTAGATTTGCATCTTATTTTTCAATAAACCATTTTCATGTACCATGTGGGAAGTTTTTCTTTTACTTGCTTGAGGACAAGCAACCTCTTAAGTGTGAGAGGGTTTGCACCTTTAGCCATTTCTTATAAAAACCAAAAATATTTTTAGATTTTCTTAGAATTTTCAATTTTTCATAAAATTTTAAAAAATTTCTTTTCTTTTAGAACCTAAGAATTTAGTTTCTAACCTTATTTTAGTTTTATTTGCTTGAGGGCAAGCAAAGTTTTTCTTTTCCTTACTCGAGGACGAGCAAAACTTAAGTGTAAGGGGATTTTATAACACTCAAATCCAACATATTTTCTTGAGCATTGTCCGTATATTTTGCATGGTTTTTGGTTATACTAACGGGCTATTTAGCTCAAATATGTGTGAAGTTGTGTTTTGTGTTGTTAGTTAGCCAAGAACAAGAAAAGTGAAGAAAAGAAAGAATAATTGACGATTCATGCATATACGAAGGAATCCCGACAAGTACAAGCCTTTGAAGATCAATTTCGGGTGCAAGAACAAGTGTTCTCAAGAAGTGTACAAGTCACTCAGAACGGAAGTTGCCACTGGCGGAATACAAGTTGCCACCATCAAAACACATCCAACTTGCCACCATCACATTGGAGCTGATTTGCCTCCAACATAGCTCAAGTTGCCTCCATCATGAGTGAAGTTGCCACCAACATTTGTCTAGACAAAATTGTGTCCACATTCATGCAAGCTTCTTTGGAGCATTCTAGAAGTACTTTGGCTACAAGAAAACACCTTTGGCTCCAAGTATTATTCTTTGGCTCCAAGACAAACATTGATGACAAGGGCCTTGAATTCATCTATAAATAAGACCCTTGGGGTCATGTAACAAATACAATTCATTACTATCATCATTGTTCACCAAGGAAACTCTCCCAACCTTGGTGAAAGTCCCAATTGTCGGATTTAATATTGGTGTGCCAAAAAGTGACATTTTTGGAGCTCTAATCATCAAAATAACCTTGCCAAACTCTAATGTATCATTACCCTTATCATTGCTAGTGTTTCTTGATACCTAAATCACCACTAAACTTCACCAAACCTCTCCAAAACCAGCCTGAAATATCAAATACGAATTTCATTTGCATAACCCAAAAGACCACATAACTTGTAGTCATTGGAGGCCTAAGGATTGCTCTAATTCCTTCATTTACTTATTGTATTAGCAATTTGGTAAAACTCTTTTTATTTCAAGAATGATTATGAATGTTATGAATATTGTTCGTATGAGTTTTGTTGAAATAATTATGGAGTAGTTTTCTTATACTTGTTTGGAATAATGTAAACATGGATATGGAGTGTTTGTTATTTTGCAATATTGAATTATGATTTTGTTTATGAGTTTGTTTAAATCAATATGAGTTTTGATAACTTGTTGGTAACCCATAACTCGGTCGAAAGGTCGAAAGGTCGAAAGGATTCCTTGTTATGTTTTGTTCCAAATGTTAATGCGCATATATGTTTGGTGTATCATGATTGACAACCATGAGTAAACAAGTTAAATGGATTTATAAAGGTTTAATCTAGAGTATAGGTCTAAAAGTCTCTAATGAACAAGTTGGCTAAAATCATACTTCTCACAAATGGATTTAATTAACGGTTTGTAATATTGATCATAGGTCGAAAGGGTTCTTTATTCTAAACCGTGTCATGTGCAATTCCATGATATTACCCATTGACTTGGAATTGTATACTTATAATTTGTGTGCTATTGTTTAACTATCTACCCGATAATATATTCACTCCATTGAAATGAATACTAGTTCCAAGCAAGTATCTTTATTATTATTGTTATCTCATCTCATTTTAGTTGCTTAATCATCATCTTAGTGTTACTTGTTTGCCTATTTGTTACTTGTATGGTAGTTGTGGAAGTGACAAACAATTTTACCACTAACATTACATTGTTACAAAGACTCTTTACAACCGAAAACACCCAAATCCTAGTGAACGACCTCGGCTTACCACAACAAGCTAGCTACAAACGAAAGGGTCATACTTGCCCGTGTGTTCTTAGCTTATTCGGTAATCCTTGTATAAATTTAAAACTTGTGTACACTCACAAAGAACGCATCAATGGACTAGGAAAGTTACTGTATTAAGTAACTCCCCCACATTGACGTGACTTCCCCCACATTTCTATGATTAGGTTTTCCTATTGAACCCAGATCTTGGGATCTCCAGTCAAGTGGGTTAGGTTTTCCTTCATAGAAATTCATTCCTTCAAGGGATTTAGTCTCATTCCTTTAGACGACTCACTAACTAACTCTCTGCTTACGCCTTTCGTAAGCGGATCCGCGATGTTATCCTTTGACGTTACGTAGTCAATCATGATAACTCTAGTTGAGAATAGTTGTCACAACAATCACAATCTATGATGGATATGTCTCGACTTACCGTTTTAAATTTGTGATATGAGCTCTGTCAGATTCTATTGACTATCACACTTTATAAACATGGCCGTTACCGGTATAAGCCATCTTGGTATGTCCTTTACGAATTAGCGTAAACTTTCCTGCATATTCTATAAATTTATCTCAAGTAATAAATTCATATTTCATCATAGATTTAGCTATAATTGTCTCTTTGAAATACTTTCAAGATTTCTTAGACATAGCTTTCCACTTAGGATAAATACATCCGCTCTAGTGGATCTAGATTCTTATATGTAAGAATCTATATTTGCATTACTCTATCACTTGATAGTAGTAGGATATCTACCATAATGCAATATCATTAGTATCATAGTACTAAAGTAATACTTATTCAAATGGTCCCTACTTGAATTACTAATATATCTGCTTGCCTGATTATAAGTTCAAAATCAGATCATACACACTTCATTAGACACATAAGATGCTCAATATTCTTTGAGTATTCAAAATGGGCAGCACCTTTACATCTATTTCAAATAGATTTTAAAAGATGTCATTGGATTCTAGCTAGGCCGGAATCCCCCACATTGAACCTCTCAATAACATTGTTATCTTAATGTTTAACTTCAAAACAAATCCATATGGGATCAAAACAAACCGAATAACTAATGAAATTCATGTCAAATCTTGACTCCAACATATCATTAGTGGATTTATTCATCTCATTATCACTTTTAGTGATAAGTATACCATCTCTGTATAAACACAAGAGTATATATTTACTATTGAACACACATACATACATTACTTTTGAATTCACATTCTGACATGATTTTTGGTCAAAAAGTTTGATGTCATTGTTTGATAGCTTGTCTTAAACCATATAATGATTTAACTAGCCTACAAACTTTTCTCTCTAGCATAGGAACCATGAAACCCTCAGGCTGGTTCATGTATAGTTCCTTTTCTAAATCCCTGTTTAGAAATATCGTTTTCACATCCACATAAGAAACTTCTAAAATTTCTTAATGCGGAAATAAAGTACCATCATAATTTATTTGTGTAACATGTGAGTAAGCATCAAAGGAAGATAGACCTTCTTGTTATCTAAATTCTTTGATTACTAATCTTGCTTTGCACATGTCAATGGTGACATCGACTTTTATCTGCTTTTTGAAGATCCATTTATAGCCTAGTGGTTTATAACTTAAGGTACATCTACGAGCTTCGAATTTTACTTTTGTAAAAATAGAATCTATTTCACTTTTAATGGATTATTTCTATTGATACCCTTTCAAAGAAGTTATTGCTTCTCAGTAAAAAGTAGACTCATTTTTTTCTTTTGCTTTTTTTACCATAAAAGAAACAAAAACCGAATCTAACCAATCTCTTGGTTCATGCCATTTTGTTTCTTATAGGTTTAACCTCTGCTTAGGTCAATCTTGTCTCGCTTCTAAGAGATCAATATCATCTTGTTGTCTCTGACCTTGGACAACCTTGTCATCTATTCTAGATGATCTTTCAGTTTCCTTCGTAAACAAGGAATATATTTCCGAAGAATGAATCATTCCTTAATTCCATTACTATGTCTATTTTCGATTCATGTACAATGAAACGATAAGTACTACTATTCATAACAAATCATGTGAACATACAATCCATGGGTTTAGGTCCAATCTTTCAAACCATGAATTTCGTATGGATATCTTAGCTAGATATCCCCTATATTTGTAAGTACTTATAGGATAGTTTTCTTCTCACCCATAGTTCGAAAGAAGTATCTTATTTTATTTACAAGGGATCTTATCTAAAAGATAAGTAATCTATATAATTGCTTTCCCCCACATGCCATGGCTTAAACCTTGAATTAAGAACATGGCATTAACCATTTCTTCTAAGGCACGATTCTTTTCTTTATCAAGAGCAATGAATTGTGTCTTATTCTAAGTTTAGCATAGAAATTTAGAAATGGAGACACATCTTCACCTCCAATAACTTTGAATCACTTTGTTATCGATAATAAGTTGGTTCTCAACTTATGTATATAGATCAATCTTGTCTATATCCTTATTCTCAAGTAAGTGTAATTAACAATATTTTGTACCACATTCAGCTAATATGATGAAGTACACGATACTCTCTACCTTAGTAGGCATCAATTACAAATCACATAAAACCATGTGAATTATATCAAGGTTTTTGGTTATTTATGTTCAACCAAGAGAAAAGACTTATCAATTTGGCTTCAACGTAAGTTTTGATTTTGTAATCCGTGTCAATACAAAATGGGTATCCAATTTGGTTTAATTGGACAACATGTTGAGTAAAAATTTAAAACATGTCAAAGTAAGTCATAACATACATTTAAAAATGACCATTATAAAATATAATCAACTTAACCATTTTAAAGGAATAACCCGTAATAAGTGTGAAAACACTTATCCTTTTACCACTTATTTCCAATAATAACAAGACCAAATCGTGTATTTTATGTCGTAAAAGTCGGAATTATGCGTGGTTTGTGTTTTTATTGTGTTTTAGGACCAAAAGATGCAAAAGGAAGAAAACATGGGTTATCACGGGCTTTTATCGAAGAAAAAGACTAAAGACGAAGTCGAAAGATCGAGAAGGCAAAAAGAACGGAAGTCCAAGGCCTATTCTGAAGATTTATCGAAGAAAAAGTCTAAAGACGGAAGTTTAATGAAGTCGAAGAACTCAAGTCTAATTATAGAAGAAAATTATAAGACAAGTTCAATGTATATCGACTAATCCCGAGACGACGTCGAGAAAGACAAAGAAATTAAGTCGAGTCGAGACGAGAAGAAAGAAATAAGATAACTTAAGCATGTAATCTCCCCACCTCCTATAAATACCCTCCTAATGTGTCATTAGGAGGGTGGTGGTGGTTAATTTTTAGTTGTAGTTTATTTTTAGTTTTCAAGTTTTTCTTAAGTTTTCTTCTCTCTAGTTTTCCAAGTTTATCAACTTTAATCTTGTAATCATTTGATTTTAATCTTTAATCAATCAAGCTTATTTTCTTAATTCTCATTCTACCTTTCTTAATCTTTTACTTAATTTTGATAAGCATGTAGTGGTTGTGTTTTGGTTGATTTTTGTGTTTGGCTTATTGATAATAAGTTGATTTGATAAGTATAAGTTTTTATAAAAGGTGGTTTTTGATTTTTAGCTTATTAAGGTTTTAAAAATTTTTAAATTCTAGCTTAATTATCTTTTTCTAAAAATATTTTGGTTTAACTTTTGGCAAAGTGCTTATTGGGTTTTAGCTTATTATCTTATTGTGTAAGTTTCGGATTTTATTTCCCTCGTATTCCGGATAGGGGTTATAAAACCCTTATTCTGGATAAGTCACTGAAGTTGATTTTTGCGGATAAGCAGTTTAACACCTTCGTATTCCGGATAAGGGATTAAGACCCTTATTCCGGATAAGCATCTCTGCTACTTTTCCCGGATAAAAGAAATAAAACCATTATTCCGGATAAGGCCATTCGTCCAATTTTGCGGATAAGCAGCAGTTACCAGTATTCTGGATAAGGGGTCTCAAACCCTTATTCCGGATAAGCTTCCTAAAAGTTCTTCTTTTGCGGATAAGGTCGTCATTACGTATTCCGGATAAGAGTTCTAAACTCTTATTCTGAATAACAGTTCTAGAATTTATTTCGGATAAGCACATTAAGTCCATATTCCGGATAAGGGCCTCAAGAGTTTTTCCGGATAAAAGTTTCATATGTTTTGCGGATAAGGAGTTCTATGTTTTCCGGATAAGAGGTTGTAAAGTGTTTTCCGGATAAGCTAGTTGAAGTTTTTTTCTAGATAAGATAAAAAAGTTTGTTTTGCGGATAAGGCTTACTTTGGTTATTCCGGATAGTCGTCAGAAGAAGGATTCCAGATAAGGGTTTGTTTTTACAGTTTTTGAATTTTTACTTTTCCCGCCTTTTTACTTAGCTTTATTCTAACTTGTCTTATTCTAGTTTAAATATTTAAAGTTTACATTTTTATAAGTTTTAATCAGTTACTTCTTAGTTTTTAAAGTCTTCATTTTTAGTTTTAAATTTTAAAGCTTTCATCTTTATTTACTCAACGACATTTTCATTTTTAGTTTAAAATAGATAACCAAACCTTTTTATTTTCCACCAAGAACAATTGAGTCGCACTTTCTACCAGTAATCAATTCGAAAATATCGGATTCAACGAACTTTCATACGAGCTTAAAAACCTCGTATTAAATGGTGCCGCTGCCGGCTCTTTTCGTTAAGATTAACGGTTTTTAGTGAGAGACGCGTTGGATTTTGGGATCCGTTCATCTTTGAACGTTACTTTCCTTGCTTTAAAATTTTCAAAAATCCATAAAAATTAAAAAATTTCAAAAATACAAAAAAAATAGAAAAACATAAAAAACCAAAAATATTTCTTGTCTATTTTTGCTTTTCCTTTTGTAGGTGTGTATGCGTACTCGTGCTCGTAAGAAGAAAGTAGCTCAAGCCGAAGTCATTACTCCAGCTATTGTCACCATGGACAATCAACCAATGATCAAGCTTTTGCAATCGCACGTAGAGGGCAACACCGATGCTATTGTCATACCCGAGATTGGATCCAACAACTTTGAGCTTAAATCCGGCTTCATTCAAATGGTCTCTGCTCAACCCTTCTTGGGGCGTTCAATTAATGATCCTCATGACCATATAAAAAGGTTCCTTCAACTCACTAATACGGTTATGTATAATGGGGTTTCACAAGAGGTAATTCGCTTGCAACTTTTTCCTTTCTCCTTAGAGGGACAAGCCCGGCATTGGCTTGATAAGGAACCGCCACAAGTATTCTTACGTGGACGGATTTAGAGACCAAATTCATCAACTACTTTTTCCCACCCTCACGTACTACCGCTTTGCGGAATGAAATCATTACTTTTGAACAAAAGTACGGTGAGACATTTAGTGAATCTTGGGACCGTTTTAAGGAACTTTTAAGAAAGTGTCCACAACATGGTTTAACAAAAGTACATCAAATTAATACTTTTTATAATGGTTTAAGCATGAATGACCAAGATTCACTAAATAGTGCCTCGGGAGTAACATTTTGGTTAAGTCTTCTAATGCCGCTTGGGATATTATTGAGAACAAGTCTAGAGTGCAAACCAATAGTGTTCGGACTAATGTGGCTAGTGCTAGCACTAATGAGAGTGACAAAAGAATTGATAAGCTTACTTCGCTTGTTGAATCACTTGCTCTCCAAACCGCTAACAATGCAAAACAAATCACTGCCCAAGCTAATGCTTTAAGTCAATCATGTGAAATATGTGGGGGATCTCATTCATGCACCGATTGTCCTTCGACTCATGACAATTCGGAAAATGTGTATGTCGCCAACGGTACCTATTCTACAGGAGGCTATCAAGCACGTCCTCAAGGTGACCGCAATTTGCTCATCTATCGCTCAAACAATTTTCTTTCACCCCCCGGTTTTCCCCCACAAAACCCAAACAACCTCAATCGCAACAATCAAAACCAACCTCGTGCTCCAAATCAATATCAAAACCAAAGAACCTCATATCCACCTCAAAGAAACACCCAAGTTTACCAACAACCCGCTTATCAACCACCTGCTTACCATGCTCCTCCTCCCAACCAACCCACCGCATTACATCAAGACGTTGAAACTTACATGAGGACTAATGATGTGATAGTGCAAAATCTTCAGCGGGAAATGGCCAACATGAAAGCAGATATGGTGAAACAAGGAAACGGTCTTCGAGCCGATATGCGAAACACTTTGGCAAGTCAAACGAATGACTTAAGGAACATGATGGCTAGTTTCTTCCCAAGTAATCAAGCCTCTGGTTCGGGTTCTCTTCCGAGTAACACCGTTGCTAATCCAAGAGGGGAGATGAAAGCAATCACCACTCGCAGTGGAAAAGGTTTAAAGGAACCCGAGCTTCCTACACCTACACCGGTGATTGTGACAAAGGAAAACGAGTCTCCTTCTCCAATTCCTCCACCTTCTATTTCTCCAACACCTCCAACTTCTACTTCTCCAATTCCTCCGCCTTCTATTTCTACCCCTCCACCACCCAAGGATGTGACTGAGAATTCCATTCCAAAGCCTTCATCTCAACCCAATATACCTTATCCTTCAAGGTTGAGGAAAGATAAATTGAAGAACAAGGATGATATTCAGGTTTCTAACTTTCTCAAAATGTTTAAACAACTGAATTTCAATATCTCCTTTGTTGAGGCTCTCGCTCACATGCCAAAATACGCTAAAATGTTTAAAGATCTTCTCAGTGATAAGGAGAAACTCCTCGATATCGCTCAGACCCAACTTAATGAGAATTGCTCCGCAGTGCTCTTAAGGAAATTACCAACCAAACTTGGTGATTCGGGTCGTTTCTTGATTCCTTGCAACTTCCCCGGGGTAGAGAATTGTATGGCCCTAGCCGATCTAGGTGCTAGTATAAACTTAATGCCTTTAAGCGTTAGGAAACAATTGTCTCTACCCGAGCTAGTCCCCGCACGAATGACTTTGGAATTAGCTAACCGTACGGTTGCTTATCCAGTGGGGATAGCCGAAGATGTCTTCGTTGGTGTCGACAAATTCACCTTTCCGGCTGATTTTGTTGTCGTTGACTACGAAATGGACCCCCGTGTTCCATTAATCGTTGGACGTCCATTCTTGAGGACCGGTCGCACTCTCATTGATGTAGCCGCGGGCGAATTAATCATGATAGTTGGTGACGATAAAATCGTCTTCAACATGGGAAAACTTTCTAAGCAACCTTCTGAAAACGAGAGTGTTAATTTCATTGACGTTCTTGATGAGGCTTGTGAAGAACATTTCAAAGACGCTTGTAAAAGTGGTTCTTCTTCTCTTCCCATTGTTGAGACCGTTGCCTCTATTGCTCCATCACTAACTCCATTTGGAGAAAGTGATTTCATCTTGAAAGAATTTGAAGCAACTTTGGGAGATGTGGACTTAAAATATGACGATTCTCCCTCCAATTGGGATGAAGACATTCGTACCATTGAGAAACTTCTCAATGAGGACCATACTTCTCCACCATCTCTTAAGGATATTTCTATCGGTGAACCGAATTTGACTACGCCTTCCATTGAAAATCCTTCGGATTTAGAGCTTAAGGACCTACCGTCTCATCTCGAGTACGTTTTCCTTGAAGACAACAAGAAATCACCCGTCATCATCGCAAAGGACTTGAAAGAAGAAGAAAAATCTCGACTTATCGCCGTGCTGAAGAATCACAAGAAAGCGATTGCTTGGAAAATCTCCGATATTCGTGGAATTGATCCTCACTTTTGCACACATAAAATTCTCATGGAGGACGATTTTAAACCCACTATTTAAAGCCAAAGAAGGGTGAATCCTAAGATCCATGACGTTATCAAAAAAGAGGTTATCAAACTTCTTGATGCGGGAATGATCTACCCTATCTCGGATTCACCATGGGTTAGTCCCGTCCATTGTGTGCCTAAGAAAGGCGGAATCACCGTTGTGCCCAATGAAAACAACGAGTTGATTCCTACTCGTCTCGTTACAGGGTGGAGAGTTTGTATAGACTATCGCAAACTCAATGATGCTACGAGAAAGGATCATTTTCCCCTCCCTTTCATGGACCAAATGCTTGAACGTCTAGCGGGTAATGACTATTACTGCTTTTTACACGGTTTCTCCGGGTATTTTCAAATTCCCATCGATCCCAAAGACCAAGAGAAACCACATTCACTTGTCCTTACGGAACATTTGCTTATAAAATAATGCCTTTCGGCTTATGCAATGCTCCTGGGACATTTCAAAGGTGTATGATGGTTATCTTCCATGACATGGTTGAAGAAAATATGGAAGTCTTCATGGATGATTTCTCGGTTTATGGTGATTCTTTCTCTCATTGCCTTGCCAATTTGGAACGCACGCTTAAGCGGTGTGAAGACATTCACCTTGTTCTAAATTGGGAAAAATGCCATTTCATGGTAAAAGAAGGCATTGTGCTTGGACATAAAATCCCAAAAGCCGGTCTTGAAGTTGACCGTGCTAAAGTGGATGTCATAACCAAATTACCTCCACCTTCAACCGTGAAGGGTGTGAGAAGTTTCCTTGGTCATGCGGGCTTCTATCGTCGATTCATCCAAGATTTTTCTAAAATCGCTCGCCCGATGACCCACCTCTTGGAAAAAGATACTCCTTTCATCTTTTCCAAAGAGTTTCTTGAATCCTTCAATCTTCTTAAGGATAAGCTAACTAAGGCACCGGTCTTGGTTACCCCTAATTGGTAGCTACCTTTTGAGTTGATGTGTGATGCTAGCGACTTTGCTAATAGAGCGGTTTTGGGCCAAAGAGTGAACAAACACTTCCAACCAATCCATTATGCTAGCAAGACAATGACAGGGGCTCAATTGCATTATACCACTACCGAAAAAGAGCTTTTAGCTGTAGTGTATGCTTTTGAAAAGTTCCTCCCCTATCTTTTCCTCTCTACCACCATCGTGTACACTGATCATTCCGCGTTGAAGTACTTGTTGACTAAGCAAGATTCTAAGCCAAGACTTCTTCGTTGGGTTTTGCTCCTTAGAGAATTCAACATTGAAATTCGTGACAAGAAGGGAGCCGAAAACTTAGCCGCGGATCATCTAAGTAGACTTGAGGATCCTTATCAAGGGGATCATCCGAATCAAGAGATCAATGACTCTTTTCCCCTTGAGGCCTTAATGTCTATCAACTCCAATCTTGATGACACCCCGTGGTTTGCGGACATTTCAAACTACTTAGCGGGTGGAATTCTCAAGGAAGGGTTAACGTCCCAACAAAAGAAAAAGTTCTTTAAAGATATTGAACATTATTTCTGGGACGACCCTTACCTCTTCAAACAATGTGCGGATCTTGTCATTCGTCGATGTGTTGATGGGCCGTCAGCGGTACAAATCTTTGACGCTTTCCATAAAGGACCCACCGGTGGTCACTTTGGTCCCAATTACACCGCGAAGAAAGTATTCGACTCTGGATTTTATTGGCCCACCATTTATCGTGACGCTCACGACATGGTTAAACATTGTGATGCTTGCCAAAGACAAGGCAAGATCACACATAAAGATGAGATGCCTCAAAATTTCATACAAGAATGTGAAATCTTTGATGTATGGGGTATCGACTTTATGGGGCCATTTCCATCATCTAAAGGGAACAAGTACATCCTCGTAGCCATTGACTACGTCTCTAAATGGGTTGAAGCTAAGGCTCTCCCTACGAACGATGCGAGGGTGGTTGTGAACTTTTTGAAGCAACTTTTTGCTCGATTCGGTGTTCCTCGTGCTATAAACAGTGACCAAGGGACTCATTTTTACAATGATCAATTCGCAAGAGTCATGGCTAAGTATGGTGCCAATCACCGTCTTTCCACCACTTATCATCCCCAAACTAATAGGCAAGCCGAGATATCTAACCGCGAATTGAAGCGAATTTTGGAGCGTACTGTGGGAGAGCATCGTGCCGCGTGGGCCGATAAATTAGATGATGCTTTGTGGGCTTTCCGTACCGCCTATAAGACGCCGATTGGTTGTACACCTTATCGTCTTGTGTACGGGAAAGCATGCCACCTCCCTATTGAGCTGGAACACAAGGCATACTGGGCCTTGAAGTGGGCCAATTTCGACATCAACAAAGCCGGCGATCTTCGGAAGATTCAACTCAACGAGCTCAACGAACTAAGGAATGAAGCTTATGATAACTCATTGATCTACAAGGAGAAGACCAATATCATCCATGATTCAAGGATTAAGAACCGAGAGTTCCACGTTGGTGATCAAGTTTTACTCTTTAACTCTCGGTTGAAGATCTTCTTGGGAAAGTTGAAGAGCCGCTGGTCTGGTCCATTCACCGTCACCTAAGTCTTTCCATATGGCACCATTGAGCTTTCTCAGCCAAATGGGCCCAATTTTAAGGTGAATGGCCAGCGTTTGAAGTTGTACTTTGGTGAGGACATCTCTCATGAGATGATTCCATCCCTCACCACGTTTCCCATGAACTAGTTTTGGGTCGAGTCAGGCTCGTGACTCGGTTATCAAAAACAAGCGCTTCTCGGGAGGCAACCCGTTGATCTATCCTTTACCATTTTCATAATAAGTGTAGGGGAGCCCCGTATGTGTTTGTTGCCTTGTTTCTTCTAATGTGCAGGGATTTAAGCTTCAAAGATCCATTCTCGATGACTTTTGACGAACCGTGATCCCGTATACCCGTCTTCCCGGTTCTATCCTAAACTGTCGTGATTCAATATTTCATATCTTATATGTTCACATTGAAATCACTGTAGTTGTCCTTTCCTTAGCAAGATTTAAACAAAGTGCACAATGTCATAAGTGTAGGGGAGTTTACTCCCACATGCTTAAACATTGAGGACAATGTTTATATTAAGTGTAGGGGGACTTCTATCGAAGTAAGTGGTATTTTCCATGAATTTGTCCTCATTTTAACCAGAAAATTTGATTTTTCGACATTTTTCAAAAAATTTAATCTACTTTGGCCTAGTAGTATAATAGAATTTTCTTTTGTTATCGTGATTTACTTTCCTTGCTAAAATAAAAGTTTAATAAAGTGGTTTTAAATTTTTCAAAGTCGTGAATATTTTGACTCAACCCAAGTTTACTTATCTAAGTTTACTCTAGCTAGTATCCTTAACGTGTTTAAGTCAAGTTTTGCTAGGCTTTTATATAGGGAACTTTAAAACGCGAAAGTCTTAACTCTCACGGGTTAAGAACAAGAACTTTTCGCAAGTTCCTATAATTAATCCTAGAGAGTTGTTTATCATGGGAACTTAAAAATGCGATTTCTAAACTTGAAAAAGTCTAAGAGTTTGCAAGATCCTATAGATGACTCGAAAACCCAAAACTTTGATTTAATTGGCTAAGTATCCACGAGTCTCATTCCTTGAGATTTTAAATTGTGAAGAACGAGAGATGATAGAGTCAATTATAAGTTTGGTATTCTTTCGTGAATTTATGTGAGTTGATTATAAGCCTATTCTCTCATCGCTTGCTAATAAATTTATCTGCAATAAATAAGGTTGTACGATTTGAAAAGTTACTTAGCTTCTAGCACAAGATCGTTTAAAAGTTGCTCGGTATTAATTAGAGTTCATAGCCAAGGCATAACTTATTGAAGCGGGATGCGAAGATTGGCGAGTCCGAAAAGCCCTAACAAGGCATGAGGACTACATTTTGTTGCTAAAGATCCAAAATTGATGTGAAGAATCATTTATCGAAAATCAATATGAAGGATCGAGGCACACGACGAAAAGCAAGTACTCCCCAAAAGATCATGGAGAAGTCTATCCGAAAAGACCCTAGCAAGGTATGAGTATAAATATATCCAAGTCCTAAAAGGAGGCGGATCGTTGTATATCAAAGTCCAAAATAAAGATTGGAGAAAAATGAAGAAGTCGTGGTCCAAATATGAAGAATCTCTCAAAAATTCAAGTGAAGAAATTCCTATTATGAAGAGAAGTCCATAATTTCAAGAACGTCTCTCAAAGATTTGAAGTATGAAGTCGCTGCCAAATATCGGTCCGAGAAAGGTCTCAAATTGTGAAGCGAGTTATGCCAAGATATGAACTTTATGAGGTCCCGAGAAGCAGTTTTAAAAGATTTTGTCCTTTAGCTAACTATTGATTAAATCGTCCCACTTTGTTTTCAGCTTAAATAACTATCGAAATAAGTCAAACAATGCATCCTCGTGATCATTCAAGACAACAATTCAATATAAGAGATACACATCGGAATAAGGGAGTCTAAGTGAATAATTGGGCCACATGAGTTCGTGTTAGTTTGCTAACTTATAATAACAATGATCTCGTTTTTAAGCTTGGTATCGGGAACGGGAAACTTGAGAATGATGAACATTCATGACAACCAAAAACCCAATGTAAGTCTTTGATTTCTTACTTGTTTTGTTCTTTTAGTTTTCTTAGTGTTTAGTTTTTAATAAAGGCCAAGGTGGGTTATCTATGATGAAAAATGTAAACCGTGCTTTAAAATTAGTGCATTGCATGAGGACATTGCAATGGTCAAGTGTAGGGGATTTAATAAGTGTGAAAACACTTATCCTTTTACCACTTATTTCCAATAATAACAAGACCAAATCGTGTATTTCATGTCGTAAAAGTCGGAATTATGCGTGGTTTATGTTTTTATTGTGTTTTAGGACCAAAAGATGCAAAAGGAAGAAAACATGGGCTATCACGGGCTTTTATCGAAGAAAAAGACTAAAGACGAAGTCGAAAGATCGAGAATGCAAAAAGAACGGAAGTCCAAGGCCTATTCTGAAGATTTATCGAAGAAAAAGTCTAAAGACGGAAGTTTAATGAAGTCGAAGAACTCAAGTCTAATTATAGAAGAAAATTATAAGACAAGTTCAATTTATATCGACTAATCCCGAGACAACGTCGAGAAAGACAAAGAAATTAAGTCGAGTCGAGACGAGAAGAAAGAAATAAGATAGCTTAAGCATGTAATCTCCCCACCTCCTATAAATACCCTCCTAATGTGTCATTAGGAGGGTGGTGGTGGTTAATTTTTAGTTGTAGTTTATTTTTAGTTTTCAAGTTTTTCTTAAGTTTTCTTCTCTCTAGTTTTCCAAGTTTATCAACTTTAATCTTGTAATCATTTGATTTTAATCTTTAATCAATCAAGCTTATTTCCTTAATTCTCATACTACCTTTCTTAATCTTTTACTTAATTATGATAAGCATGTAGTGGTTGTGTTTTGGTTGATTTTTGTGTTTGGCTTATTGATAATAAGTTGATTTGATAAGTATAAGTTTTTATAAAAAGTGGTTTTTGATTTTTAGCTTATTAAGGTTTTAAAAGTTTTTAATAACTAGCTTAATCATCTTTTTCTAAAAATCTTTTGGTTTAACTTTTGGCAAAGTGCTTATTGGGATTTAGCTTATTATCTTATTGTGCAAGTTTCGGATTTTATTTCCCTCGTATTCCGGATAGGGGTTATAAAACCCTTATTCCGGATAAGTCACTGAAGTTGATTTTTGCGGATAAGCAGTTTAACACCTTTGTATTCCGGATAAGGGATTAAGACCCTTATTCCGGATAAGCATCTCTGCTAGTTTTCCCGGATAAGACATTCCGGATAAGGGAAATAAAACCCTTATTCCGGATAAGGCCATTCGTCCAATTTTGCGGATAAGCAGCAGTCACCAGTATTCCGGATAAGGGGTCTCAAACCCTTATTCCGGATAAGCTTCCTAAAAGTTCTTATTTTGCGGATAAGGTCGTCATCACGTATTCCGGATAAGAGTTCTAAACTCTTATTCCGGATAACAGTTCTAGAATTTATTCCGGATAAGGACATTAAGTCCATATTCCGGATAAGGGCCTCAAGAGATTTTCCGGATAAAAGTTTCATATGTTTTGCGGATAAGGAGTTCTATGTTTTCCGGATAAGAGGCTGTAAAGTGTTTTCCGGATAAGCTAGTTGAAGTTTTTTTCCGGATAAGATAAAGAAGTTTGTTTTGCGGATAAGGCTTACTTTGGTTATTCCGGATAGTCGTCAGAAGAAGGATTTCGGATAAGGGTTTGTTTTTACAGTTTTTGAATTTTTACTTTTCCCGCCTTTTTACTTAGCTTTATTCTAACTTGTCTTATTCTAGTTTAAATATTTAAAGTTTACATTTTTATAAGTTTTAATCAGTTACTTCTCAGTTTTTAAAGTCTTCATTTTTAGTTTTAAATTTTAAATCTTTCATCTTTATTTACTCAACGACATTTTCATTTTTAGTTTAAAATAGATAACCAAACAATTTTATTTTCCACCAAGAACAATTGAGTCGCACTTTCTACCAGTAATCAATTCGAAAAGATCGGATTCGACGAACTTTCATACGAGCTTAAAAACCTCGTATTAACCCGTATGCACTAATTTATGTTATTCGTTAAATCGATTTTTATTTGATTCAAACACATATGAAAGCCAAATTTCATTAAGCAACCATCCGGACATAAGATTCCTACGAATCTCCGGCACACACACCGTTGGTTAACTTAGTGTCTTTTCCAAATGTGAATCACATCTTTTTCCTTGATATTCGCAGTTGGAGAATTGCTCAAACTCGTTCTCTCCATACTCAACTGCATTATAAGTGTTAATCAAACTCTTCTCACCATATGCATGACAATATAGCCGGTGGAACTAGAGGTCCAAGTCTACGGTCGCATTCCTTGACAGGTTTTTGGTTACGTCGTCCTTAGATGAGAAGGAGATCGTCTTGTTCTTGCTCTTGTTTTCTCGCCTACAGTTTGCTGATGCTGTCCTCATATTCTTATTGAAAAAACTACGCAAATCACTACTAATACTATATGTTACCAAAGGCCTCGTAGTTCAGCTGTATCATATATATTGTTCCAGAAATTGTTGTGGGTTCAACTATTCATGACCTACGTGATGTACTTTTAATGAAACTATAAAATTGATGGTCTTTGACTATTTGCTAGTAATTAAATTAAATATGAACTACATTTAACTATATTTGGATATTAAATTTTATTCAAATATGAAATCAATTTTATCGAATAGATGAGATTAAATCAAAAAAATCCATTTTCACCTTTTTTTTCAAACATTAATATATTTTAAACCGTTAATCATTACTCGAAAAAATATATTATCACGACGAGCATTTAATTATCTTTCTATAGATATGCAGTACGATGTACTTTAAATAAAAAAAATCGTTATCGAAACTTATCATATATCATGTATCACGATTATCATATATGATATAAAAATAAGAAATGATACATCCACTAACAATTTAGAGACATGCCAAAAGAAATTAACCATCATGTTCTATAATCTTTACTCTTTCATGTGATCCATCTACCATATTTACATGACACATATGTATATGAATTTTATTTTGTAAACATTTTGTGGATCTAACATTTCTCAACAAAAATAAAATCATATGTGATATAAAACGAATATCATATATTATTTAATAATAATTTGTGATTTAACACAAGTATCATTGTTATCATATATTATAATCACGCAAGTTTTAATAACGAGAAAAAAACGAAAAAAAATTTCCCTTCTAAAGTATATATCATAGTTCATTGTCGTGATAATATATTTTTCGGTTAACACTCAATAGTTAAAAAGATATTTAAATTATAAAAAATAAGTAAAATAATAAAAATTCTTTAAATCTAATTCATTAGATGAGATGAAATAGATAGTAAAGATGAGTCCCCTCGTATCTAACAAAAGTATAATATCCAAAATAACTCTCATTTAAAAATTAAGTAATGAAATTCGCTGAAAATATATTCTTATTAATTTTTATTAAAAAAAGTCAATGAAAGTTATTTTCTTTAACTATTACTAATAAAAAGAAAATAAGTAATAAAAGGATCACTAAAAGTTTATTTTTACTCGATATTTATTATATAAAAATGTAAAACTTTTAATTATTTTTTAGTAGGCAAAAGATGTAGGTTTCTTTTACTTACTCTTATATTCAATTTGTTTTACTAAAAAAATTTTATAATATTTAAATGATTGTTCATTTTATTAGTAAGAAATTTTTTAATAAATAAATATTTTTTAATTTATAGTGTAATAACTTTTTGAACCCACCAATTTTTTCAACTTTTCTAACAAATTATTGTTTAATTTATTAAAAAAAATATAAGTACAAAAATAGAAAACATAAAACTTAAAAAAATTAAAAAAATTAAAGAGCACGTAATTTGCATGTAAAAAACATTAAAAAAACCACAAAAAAGTCCAACAGGTCCAAGACCTTCATTATCCGTTTCTTCGCCCCTTATCTTCTGTTCTTTATCCTCTTTCACTGCAGACATACGACACGACGCTAATTGAGTTGCCACATGGGGCTGGCGGTTGGTAAATGTCATGATACATAGAGCTCTCAGTAGTAAAATAACTAACCTAGCATCTTCTCACGAGTTTTAGATTCAAAACAACTTTAGTTAATTTGTGCTAATTGGATGACTAATTTTGAACCCACTTTTTCAGAAAAGAGAATAAAAAAAGTGCTGAAAATCATCATTGTGACATTGCACATTATTTCATCCGTGTTGTTTCGAAAATGCAAGCAGCCTCCTTATATAAAAATTGTGTTCGTTTTAGTATTTGTGCTCAAACTATGTTAAAGCATGCACACACAACCTATATGAGGGCATTTTTATCCTTTCATATTTAGTCTCAATTCAATACTTCAATCACACATACCGAGTTGTTGACCATTCTACTTGAAGTAATTACTAAAATTTTATTTGAAATTACTTAAAGAGAGCTAGATGAATAGTTGTTACTAGAGCAAACGGTACGATGACATGAAGCATGGCGTCGAAAGCTTTGACGCGAGAAAAGAGATGGCTCACCAGAATGGGTTGGCGCCAAAAAGTCCCGCCTTGAAGCAAGCAGCTCACGCCATGCCAAATTTTCATATTTTTTTTATTTTTTTTATTATGATTTCACATCTGTATTCTCTAAAGTGTGACAAAGTGATACTGGATATGTCCGGATTTTATACATTAAACGAGTCACATTAATAGTTAAAGTATTTAAAAAGTGTCTTAGATGGAAGACTTGAATTATCCAAGAAAGAAAGTTTTTTAACAATAATGTAACACAATTATATGATAGTCGTCGAGCTTTTGTTGGTGGTCCAAAGAACCAATTTCCGATGCTTCTATAAATCAATCATGTTCATGGATCTACAATTCTATATTTTTGGAAAGATATATCACATCGAGAACCAGGACAAAAAAATCAAGGACAAAATTCAAACCTTGTGTACTCTATAGGACGTGGCCATATCATGTCCATGTTGTGCACCAAAACAATGTTTTTAAACCTGGTTTGATTCGGTCGAGTCAATTTGCCGATTTGATTTTCGTAAAAAAACGACTCTCATAAATTGTGTTTTATATTTTTGAAAATCGGTTAGACCCGTCATATTTGAGAAGACTCGGGTCAAACTGGTTTGCGAGACTCGGTCGAATTTGGATTTTTTTCAAAATATATCAACTTTGCGAGACTCGGTTGTAAAATGTATCAACTTTTCAAAAATAAAATTACGTCGTAAATAACTTATTGAGTAAAAGTTGTAAAATGACTACAACTTTTCAAAATGTATCACAATGAAACACTTACTTTCTTATTACTAATATCACCGTTAATTATAATGTATCATTGTTAGTTCATTTATTTAACGCTCGTTGCAACGTTAGTTAATTATATTAATGGCTGTCTGCCTTATTTTTTTTTGTTTCTAAAATCTCTGTATTTTTTTAGATTGTTTAAATTTTAAAATAAAATTCGAAATGTTTTTTAAAAAATCTTTTCATTGTTTTGGTTTTTATGCATAATTTTTTTTAAACTTTCTTTTTATCGCAGTTTGAAAAAATAGTTGAAAAAAAATCTGGAACATTTATTTGAAATTTCGAGAAAATCGTATATAAAAACCAAAACTAATTTACAAAGATTAATAAAACATTTTATAATTTTCTTTTTCCCATTTAGATGATCTAAAATTTTTTAAAATAAATATGAATGAAAAACTAAAAAAAAATCGAAATAAAAAAAGGTTTTCTTTCGATTTTTTTACCCCAGGAAAAAAACAAAAAAATTGAAAGAAAACTGAAATTTTTTATTTTTATTTTTTAGTTTTATTTCGAATTTTTTTTCTTTCGAAAAGATACAAGAAAAATATTCGAATAAAAATTTGTAAAAAAACGACCGTTAAAATAAAAGATTAACAATTTGAACGATCGTTGATTAAATGGATTAACGTTAATACATTACACGTAGTAACTAACAATGGTTCAAGTTTAAAAAATTGAAAGTATATTATTGGTATTAGTAATAGAAAAGTATTTGTTTTATTATGATACATTTGCGAAAATACGTTATTATTTTACAACTTTTACTCTAGTTTATATGTTTAATATGTAAAAACTTTTATGATTTTTATATATAATTTTAGTTAATCATTAAAAGTATAAAAAAATTTATTTTTTTTGAAAAATCGAGTTGAATCAAATCGACTCGAGTTATTGTGAGTTGCCCTCTTATTATGAGCTTTTAATCATTAAAAGTATAAAAATTATGAGCTTTGAATCATGTTTACGGATTGCCGAGTTATTGTACGAGTCTATGTATGAATCATTTTGTATTTTCTTATGAAAGATTGTAACCAATTCATTATGTTTATCTAGGGATTAGCATGGTGTGAGGCGATGCGGATTTTAGTAAAAATTAAATCGTATTCGCAATTGTGGTTTTTTGGAAAAATGTGAATTTACATCGCGCGATTTTTTGCAGTTTCGTTTTTGCAATTTTTTGCGGTTTTTATGAATTTTGTGGATTTTAACCACAACGCACCACCATTTATAATTTATACAATTAATGTTGGTTTTTGCGATTTTTGTATTTTCGGTTACAACAAGGCCATATTTAATGTAAACACACATATTACATAGAATAATAATGATAATATGCACTAAAATCCCAAAAATACACGCTAAATAATCGATGTGTCGTTTTTCGGTTTTATATAACTAATGTGGTGCGAATTTTGTGCGGTTTTAGGGGTAAAACCGCAAGCTCACCGCATTTTATAGTTTTCTTTTTTCTTAAAACCGATCCACCGGTTTTTGACGTGATACGGTTTTTGTGATACGATTTTTGTGATTTTACAGTTTGCACTGCGGTTTTTGCTCCTTCCTATTAAAATCCATTATTGGACTTGATAGTAACTTGAATTGAAATTGTCACGTCGAGAGAAGAAGTTGTCGTCTCGACGAGTTAGTTTAAACATTGCCTTCATAGTAATGTTATTAGACATGTCGTAATAAGGCTTACAAGACGCGTAGGTGTCATGCAAGACGCATGCTTCGCTATTACGAACAGTCTTAAAAGAGCTAGGTGTGGTGACAAGCTCACCTCGCCACTCCTATGTAACACTTCGTCACAGCTCGCCACCATACCAAGTTTGTTCGTCAAAAGCTCACCTAAGTCATTTTCGTCGTCGCTACAATATGAATAAAGATAAAAAGTCTTCCCATTGGAGATTATAATAAAAAGCATCTCCTTCCGTTTAATTTATTTCGATTTTTTAATTACTTTTAAAATAAAACTAGTTTTAATATCCGTACACGCACGAAATTTAAATATAAAGGATAAATTAAATAATAATTTTGTTATTGCGATTTTATGTATATTATATATATATATTTTTTAAAACATCTAATTTTTATATGTTTGATTATGTTTATATAGTTGATTATGTTTTTTTACTGTGCACCGTATAAATTAATATAAACTCACCTCAACTTTTATTTTTCGAACTTCATACTCTTTTTACTTTCGATATTTTATTCTAAATATCTTAATTATTAATCAATAAACCATTTACATCAACCTTACACAAAATATACCTACACGATTTACAAATTCATGATTTTGTAATACTTAATATTATTCTATAAAATAATATTAATTTTTTAATACTTAAATAGTTACGATGCCCATGGACCCACAAGTTTTACATAATTTCGCATTATGTGATAATATTAATTGATATTTTGTATAAATATTTGTTGCACAAAAGATTTGAATTTGTTTAACTGAAATGTTAGCTATCATTTTCTAGACATTGTGTGTTTAGTAACATATAACGACCTTGAAAAAATATATGTTGTTGTAATATGTATAATCCGGTCTATTTATTATCATCTCATACCGATGTCTGAGGTTCGACACTTATTTTGATATTTATATTAACGTTAATAATAATTACGTAGATTGCATTGCTTGACTTTGTTAAGTGTCAAAATAAAAATAGACAATAATTTGTGTTTTTATTTGAATATTTATAATCATGTGATTTGTTAACTTTTTAATATAACATAGATATTGTATTTTTATAAAAAAAACTTTAGAAGTTATAAAGTTTAAGGTGGTATTTTGTTTAATATAGAAAATTATAAGTTTACTCTTATATCCATCTAATTTATTTAAAATTAAACTAATAAAGTTTTATCTATCCTTTCCCCTTTTTTAAGTTTTTATTTTCACAAATTTGACACATATATCTTTGTTTGTTTTTATCAAATTCCTCCACCAGAATTTTGAATTTTGATTAAATTTAATTTAATTTTAACTTTTTTCCACCAATCACATCGCTCAATTTTGCTTATGTGTCAAAATTAAGCCATTTGATTGGTACAACTGTTTTTTCTACAATCTACACTTTTCAATAAATTCTCAAAAAATCTAATTATTTTGTTATATAAAAGATTATGCAAACCACTTTATAAATACTATCATATTTTACTTTTAAAATTTAAACTTCGTTTCAGATCAACAATAAAATGGTTTGTTCACTTCCACACACTATTGATCAATCAAAACTTTGGTTGATAAACTAATTAATGAAGATGTCGTTTTCGTATCGTATTTACCTTTCGTATTGTATTTTGTAATTTTATTTTTATGAAATAAATTTAGTTTATTTTAAAATAATGAAAAATAAAATAAAATGGATAGTGGTATGTCTTGTAGGGTTTGTTATGATAAGAAGTTTTTTTTTAAGTTGGAGTGTTAGGTGATGTGTCATTCCGTGATGCCGGAATGGAGAGCGAATTTGTGCCATGATATCGAGTTTTCTAAGGATGCGTCTTTAGGCAAAAAAAAAAAAGAGTACTCGGTTTTGGGGACAATCGGGTCGTAGAGGAAAATTTTGTGGGCTAAAGTGGAGTTGTGTGAGTTATTATTTTGTTTATGCATGGTATATTTGGGTATAAGTAGAGTATATTAATGTAGTGAAGTTGGTTGACTTATTACATTAAGTTTGTTATTGGTAAATTTAGTTGTGTATTATAAAAATTAAAGTGACGCTAAAATGACGGTGATAAATTCGATGTTATGTGCTCCTTGGGTGTTGATGTTTTTCGATAACACTCATTATTAGTCTTCATCGTAACTTATATCCAAAAGTATTATTAAAGATGTGTTATTGAAAACACACATCAGACGACTCGGTCTAGCTAGCAGTCGACCTCCCATTTTTCCATAAGAGACTTAGGTGACTCAAATAGGGAAGGCTGAGTCGTGACTGCCCAAGACTCCGCTTTAGTCCCCCTACAATCGTTGGTTTGAGTAAGAATAAAACATGGGTTTTTTTCCGGTCACTAAGCCAAACTATCATTCGATAAACCTATTTTTACATCAAAACTAATTTCTTACTTGATATAAAAATATGTTTATCGAATGATAATTTGGCTTAATGACGAGATCAACTTTGTTAAAGCATTGTGAATGCAAAAAACCCATGTCGTATTCTTGCTTACATCCCCACTCGCTTTTTTTCCAGAATTTACGTCGAATATCCTAAGATCTTGAAGAGCCGTTAACTTTTGAGTAGGAAGTAAATTATGTTGGCATGTTGCATGTGTGCTATCAAAGTTTTAAATTACACGTTTTTGGACGATATATGGCATTTATTTCAAAAAATACTCTTAACACACAAAAACGCCATATGTATCAAACAGTATACAACTAGTTGTTGTGATGAGTTTATACAGTAGTAATCATGGTTTGAGACTATGAGTGCATTTAGTGAACGTAGATTGATAATGTGTCCTTACAACACATGTCAATTGAATAGAAAAAGAATCCAGGCATGCACTTTGATAGAATAAGTATCAAAATGACGGAAGTAAAGAAGTATAACCAAGTGTGAAAAATATGTAATACAAAGTTATAAATATATACTTCAGATCCTCATGAACCTCCTAAATAGCAGAAATTTTGTAAACCAATCTTCACCATTCACTTAATTTTGATTCAATGGCCAAAATCCCACATATATAATATAATTTACAATTTTACACACACTTAAATTTTTAGCCAAAAAACAAACGCACTCGTATGCTCTCGCCCTTCTCCCTAACAAACCTACGCACCTACCACAACCAACCGCCGTTGATTTTTAAAAACCGCCACCAACAACCACCACAATTAACATATTATATCAAAATCATAATACAACGACCTTTTTAGTATTAAAACTTTCGATCAAACCATAAACATCATCAATTAAACAGATAGAAAATTATATCTGCCTCCCTCCCCACCAACGACCTTTTCAGTTAGGGCTAAGAGTTAGATTATTATCTGATGATGAATGCTAACGGATTAATTTCTAGTGTTTTCGATTCAAAAGATGTATGTTGCTAGATGTATTGTGGTGGTTTACGATGTGAATATATGGGCGCAATCACATCTATACTACTATATAAAGCATTTGGGACCTTCTTAAAATAGTAAGACTCAAAATTCAGACTTTTTTCCTTACTAAAAAAAGCAAGTTGTTTGATATCTTCATCAATATTATATATTATAACCTCTTCTAACAACCTTTTGTAACAAAATTTTGTAACAACCAATTTAAATAACAATTTTTCTTTTAAATTGAAAAATCTTTTTATTAATTTGTTATTTTTATAATCTAATTTCACTATATATTCTAAAAATTTATGCTTTTTAATTCAAATTTTACTATTATTTTTTTTAAATTTAGAAGTTTTTTTTCGATTTTTTACAATTTTAACAATACAAACTTAATGGATAAGAGACTAATATTTGTTAGCCTAAAAATGATTATGAGTACTCGCCGCCGCATTGCGCGGGTCCATGCTAGTATAAGAATAATATATGATTCTGAAAAACAATCATATATGATTATGAAAATGGTGTTTTGCTAAATTTGATATTTATTAGCAAAATCTATATACTTTGTTGTGTACTAAAACATGATTCTGAAAATAGATTCATATATGAATATGTTGTTTTACGTGGTAAAAAAACATGATTCTGAACCAAAATCACATGTGATTATGTAACATGTTTCATTTCAAGAGGGCTGTGAGATGGAATAATTATGGAGAAAAGTTGAGGTTCAAGAGTTTAAGCTTTCTTCGCAGAATACGTGAGATGTGATTGAAGATGTTTAAGCACTTGAGAAATAAGCAACAAAATTTGATGCAACAAGCGACTATACTTCATGAATCTCGTACTTTGTTGATTTGCATTTTTCATATCATACTTTGTTTAGAATTACATACTTTCATATTTTGGTTGAACTATTGAAAAATTTTTATGTGGATCTTAATACGACTATTTTAACGGAACTTTTTGTTTGATGTTCCAGGGATTTCGTAACTAGATAAAATTGCAAGTTGTGAAGTTTCATCCTACGAATCACCATTTTTATCATGTGATCTTGGAGACTCATATATAGTTATGGATGAAAGTATTTTGCAAATTTTCCATGAACTACATACGAAGTATTTACGAATGATTTGTGCTTAATATGATTCGTACTAAATCATAAATGAGACCTATATAATCATAGATGAGACGTGTATAACCATATATGATTCATGCTGAATCATATATGATTCTTGAAAAATAATGATGTTAAAACACAACAATGTCATTCAATGGATATATAAATTGTTTATATTACATAAAACATACGATAACACTACTAAGTTGTGATCAAAATTAAAATAGAAAATTACAATATAAACACATAAAAAATTTCACTCGGTTGTTCTTCTATAATTTGTGTATTCATGAAGAGATGAATGCAGTTCCAAAAGTAATTCCGATCAAGTATTCACCACCTGTAAAACCAAAAGCACAAAAAATCACAATCAATGCATGTCATGATATGTGTATATGATTTCTCTCTATCTTGGTCATAATCATGACGCCTGCAGAAGGAGATAATATCACAGTTAGTTTACTCTTCTTTCTTGATTCTTTTTATGGATGTAAACCAATAGTAGCCCTTATCATGTCATAGATTAAGTTTGTAAAAAAGAAAATGAAATACGCAACTCAAACATACAACCTAAATGTCTCATAGAATCATATATGATTCAACAATTAAATACTATTAACAAATTTTGTCCACAAAGTAAAATGTATGTGATAACACTTATGCTCTAAACATCTGATTCGGGAAATAAAACAGATTAAGTAAATGCACGTACACAAAGCATGTGCTAAGGAAAGCAAGTTTCAACCCCATTTAACTAAAAACCGTATCACTGTAAAAACTCTACAAGTTATAAAATAAAATACGCAGCTGAAACATATCATTAAGTCAAATTTAAAATTATATATGATTGTTAAATAATCATATATGATTCTTGCAAATAATCATAATATTTGGTGCATAAAGCTAAAATTAACATAAACAATAACATTTCATGAGTTTTGCTACATGTTCAAATGAATAATTAGAATATTTGCTCCATAAAGGTTTTTGGCTCCTATATTTTGGTTTCTGAATTTTTTTAAGGGAAAAACAATTACAATTTGCAAAGCATATAGGAGGGTTCTTCGAGAAACTGGTCATAATAATAAAAAAAACCATCAAATTGTCTCTAATAAATGTGGCAACATTAACGCACTTACACAAAATTTAGTTAGCTTAGGTTGTGTTTTAATTCTAATGGGCCGAGCGGGTAAGCTAATAGCGATAACTACATGGAAATGACAGTCTGTAAAGTGAATTTATATTAAATTACCTCCTAAATCTAAAAACTAAGATCAAAATCACTCTAATAATATCATTACATTTGTGATCCGATTTAGTCATTCGTAAATGAGAAATTTTCAAAAAAGTTCCTTAATTGTATTTTTCAACCAACCTTGATCAAGCATATTGTCACAATCGTAAGCCAATCGTTTTAACCAATAACCCAGCTTCGCCTCCCAACCAATTATCACCACTAATCCCCAACATTAGTAAAAGGTTATCCATGAAATAGTTATTTTCATGAACACAACATAGAGGAAAATATATGATTTTCAATTAAAAACCTAAACTCATCAACAATAACCCCAAATAGAAAAGCAATCAATCAACTACTACTAATTCAACACGAAATCATATATGATTTTCTAAGAAAATTCTAAGCTAATAAGCATCCGACTATAAAAATCTTATCAACTGCTATCTAAGCATAATCAAATGAAAATAAACTTAATGAAAACACTTAAGAGCGCTTGTTGCTATTTCGTCCTTTATATCCATCAATAACGAAATTTATGGCTAAAAATTCGGGTTTGGTGGAGTGGATTTGATCAGAATAGAGTGGATATGATCAGACTATCGTGGATACGATCGAAATAGCATGGATATGATCAGAATGGATTAGATCTTTTAGATTGACGGGACTAATCCATGGTAGATTGGGGGTGTGTTTTGGTTGAAGAGAGATAAGGTTGAGAAAAATGATAGACATGATTGTATCCCTCTAGGTATTTTTTTAGATAAAATAAAATGTAGGGTGGTATTCTACATCGTTTGACCAACCATAGATGAAAAGTGAGGATTAGTTATGGGATCTATGCTTTTCTCATAACTATAAAGAAATTTTGGCTACAAATATAAGCATCTTCTAACATGGACCAATCTTTCCATTGAATAATAAGAAAAATCAACAAGATGCGAGTGAGGTTTTGACTCAAATTAATGATATATGAAGCTTAACTAGAATATCAGGCAACTATTTCAATAGAGCTTTAATACAATATCGAGTAATCGTTTTTAGTCATCTATTCTCGTAATCTCAAGATGTATACCTAGTGATAAGTGATATTTTGTGAGAAGTTTAAGATAATTTGATCAATAGGCCACCAATTGGGGTGTTGGGTCAAAAATATAAGTTGATAAGTCAAAACACCATGAAAACAAGAAGGACCAAAGTCGTCATTATAAAGATCTACAAACTGGTGGAGAAAATGTAGATTTGGTCAAATTATGATAAGAATGAATAATTCTATTTTGAATTATTTATTAATGTTTTATTTAGTTTTCATGTATCATTAGTTTCCTTATGTTATAAAAGGAACACCAGACTGTAGGTTTTATTATCACTTCATCATTTACAATGTAACCTACAAAGACTTTTTTTTCTAGGCATGGGATTCAAAGTATAGATGCCTAGAGTTATTTGTGTTTGATTAATACAAATAACATTGGGAATTATTCGTCTTGTCAAAACATCTTGTTTATGATCATCATTTTTATTCCGTTATGTTATCATATGAATGATGATCATCCTAGATAAATGGTCTAAACCACCACTGAGTCTAAAGATATTATATTCCACAATTTGTATCTGAGCGGGTGGCTCTCAATATCTAGGAGATACAAGGTGTTTTAGTATTCGTGTTCGTGTTCGTTGTTGTGAAGATATATGGTTTATGTTAAAACCTTATGTAATTAATTTTTGTTGTTGTGAATACAATGGTGATGTTTAGGGTTTATTGAGATGGTTAATTTCTCAAAGCCCTAAAAATATTGATGATTAAAGATTGAAGCTGTGATTTAATAAAATGTTTTTGTTATTAGGGTGTGTATTAAAACCATAAAACTGGAATGCGTAGGCATCAAATAAAAGAAAAGTATGATTGAAGGAGCAGAATCATGTATAAATGTGTGATATGATCCGAAAGTATTGTAAGATAAGAAAGTGACGTTTTGATAGATGTGTTAATGTTGCAATAACATTTACTATATTACTCACGTAAGTCAAGAAAAGCAAAATCGTCCAAAGGCTGATGATAATGACACGACTTTGTCTCGTCTTACTATCCAATTCATATTCAAAGGTTGGTGTCATAGGATTGTTCAGATACGAATAATAAATGCTTCCAAGAAAAGATGCAATTGTCTTTGCAATATCATGATGTAGACTTGAGGGGAACATAGTTTATATGAATCGCTTGGGATGTTGGCTACAACAAGTGTTGCTGTAATGTCGTAGTCTAGCATTTGTTTAAGCAAACGAGGTGCTTTTTTTGCTTATAATATTTGTGGTTCTCTTCATGGGTCAATGATAGAAAAGAGAGAGTGTTATTGTGGTTAATTGTTTGATGTGGTCCTAACAGATCACGTGATGGATAAATTGGCTATTGACCATTTTCCAATGGTTTATTGCTTAAAATATACAGAAAGTGATGTGTATACGACATATTGGGATTTGTTTTAATTTTCAATATATAAAGAATCTCAAGATCGTATATTGGTGAAACAAGCTGGTCGTGGTTTAAGAATTAACAGTAGGTGAATTTTTAGTTCCACCTATTTTTGTTATTTTCCCCCTGTTGCAAACTCATTCCCCTATTTGGGTTTGTGACAGTTTAGTAACAGAAACAATGGCACTAAAGATCCCCCTACTTTCATTGTTGCCCCTGTTTGAGATATGCGACAGTTTTTAGTGACAGTTTTTGTGACAAAAAATCCGTTGCTAATTTCCCACTGTTGTATCTCTCAATCCCCCTGCTAGCTATACGTTCCCCCTGCTTTCATAACTGATTTTTGAGACAACATTTATTTTAGAGTTTGGTTCATTCACAACAACTCGTCTTAAAGGTATAAAAGGCTTTCTTATTTATTGTTTACATGATAATGAAGGTTATTGACTATTAGCTATTTGAAAATGAAGTAGAATTGGTCGAGTACGTGTTTTGTTCATGCTTTATTCCATAATGATGCATTGATAAAATACGCAAAGGTATGAGATTTTTCTAGGGATGCTCTATGCTCGTATTTGCTAACACCTGGGTTTTTGTCGAGAGTTTGGTATCTAGGTATCCTCCCTATACATATTGAGATGTATACTTTCGCTGTTATGAGGATAATGCGTGGTATAACGCATGGATCCGGGGTTTTCAACTACTGCATCAAATAGGTGATACTGAATTTTCTTCAGTAATGATCATACTTTCAAAGCCTACTGAATTGAAGATTCATAAATGCCTAGCACAATTTAAGGGGAAGCTAAACTGTTGAAGTGTTAGTCATTCATATATGACATTAAGGTGAAGATTTTGGCTACTACTCATTAGTATTGCTACAACTAATGTGAGTATCTACTGGTAAAAATCATTTTTATTATGGGAGGGCCTAATGTGCTTCATGGAGGGTATTTTGAAAAGTAGCATGCTTGGGTAAGAAGTATGATATTGGTTAGGAATGGTCGAGATCAAGGTTACTTTCATAAAAGACCCATATTTAATCATGTCAAAAAGGGGAAGACGTCTACAAGGAATGAGTAATATGTTGATATTTGATGTTATATGCTTAAGGGGAATCCATATAAGTATTTTAACATCATTAACTAGGGGAAGATTGTTAGGTTGAAAATATAAGGTAATAAGTCAAAACATCATGAAAACAAGAAGAATCAAAGTGGTCATTATGAAGATTTACAAGTTGGTGGAGAAAAGTAATTTTTTGTCAAATTATGATAAGAATGAATAATTCTATTTTCGATTATTCATTAATGTATTATTTAGTTTCCGTGTATCCCTAGTTTCCTTATGTTATAAAAGGAACGCCAGACCATAGGTTTTATTATCACTTCATCATTTACAATGTAACCTACATAGTCTTTTTTTTCTAGGCATATGATTCAATGTATACATGCCTAGAGCTATTTGTGTTTGATTAATACAAATAATATTGAGTTATAGTCTCTATATGGGGGAGGTCAGGGGTTCAACTCCTGTCATTCCCTATGCGGGGGATTTTCCCAGAATTGGCAGCCGGGTTTGAATCCCATCGCAATGTCTTGAAGCCCCTTAATGGGAAACTGGATGGCTAGCATGGGGGTTGATATTCTCTTCGTGAGATGATTCGAACTCGGGTTGAGAGACTTGGTTCCTCGGTGGCACGCAAGATACTCCGCTGCACCAAACTGTCGTTCAAAAAAAACATTGAGAATTATTCATCTTGTTCATGATTATTATTCTTATTCTGCTATGTTATCATATGAATGATGATCATCCTAGATAAATGGTCTAAACTACCATTGAGTCTAAAGATCTTGGATTTCACATGACGCTTGTTCGAGTGTTCCATTCACTTTCGCAAACAAAAACAAGAAACCTACTATTAATCCACATAATTTTTAATTCGATCCAAAAATTTTAAAAACCCAAAAAAAATTCTTAACAAAATCTACAAAAATATTTTTTTTATAGCATCAAACCTATGCACACGTAATCTTGTTCTCTCAAACCCTAAAAATCAACGACACACCGCAAAAAAATTAACGCTAATAGAGTTTTTAATTAACACATGCAGAAGAATTAAGACCATATAATAAGCATTTGAGCCAAACTAAAAAAGTGAAAGCTATAAAAATCAACAATTAAAAATACCAGCCCGATAATTCGACATGTCGGAAGTAGTATATTATTCCGATGCTAAATCGTTGGCAGGGAGAAATAACATGAGGCTAGATAACCTAACATGAGGCTAGATAACCTATAACAGGCGTCAGAGTGAAGAAAATAGATTTCAGTGAAACGTTTAGGAAACATTTATCTAAAAACCAATTAAGAAGGCCAATTCTATATTTTCTCAACTAAAATATCATATTTTCATATTTTCCTAAACATGTATCAAAATCATTATATTTTATGCATTATTCACTTGTGAGTTGGGTAAATAGAGTGGTGGGTAAATGAAGAGTCTTTTGGACATGTCAAAATTAGCCCAATATCAAAAGGATGCTAGTTTGTCGTTTTGGTGATGCTATGGTCTAAATCACTAGAGCAGATAGGGGTGTTCATTCCTTTGGTTCTCGGGTTATTCGGTTCGGATTACTCTGGTGACTTGTTTTTGGTCAACCAAAACGAACTAGAATTCAATTAAACCGAACCGAAAACAAAATTAGAATTCGACACTATTTATTTCTTAAAAATTTATAATTGGGCCAAAGTAATATGGGCTAAATCAGTGGAGCATATAATTGGGCCAAAAAATTAGTGAATCTTTTCAATGATAGATCATCTCTATGTTTCGTTTCCTGAAAAACATTTTGGGTGTACAGAAGAAACAAACATGAACAGAAACAACAGCGAGAAAGTGAACTCTGTGTTTTATGCGAAAACGTATCACCCAATCCAAGCTGGGAGTATCGATGGCACCGACATTCTCCCACACGACAACGCTGTTTACAGAGCTCTCTTATGTTCTTCTGCCAACTTATGTATGTATTAATATTTTTTTTTCTGTTGGGGGTGTCTGGATTTGCTTATTTATCCGTCAAATGAGCTTATTTGATTCCGGAAAAGCCGATTTTAGCCCATTCTTAAGAGGTTAGTATTTAGTTTACCATATTGGCTTAAGCCAATAAGGTGAGGTTGATAACCTCTTAAGAATGAGCTAATATCGGCTTTTCCGAAATCAAATTAGCTCATTTGCTGGATAAATTAGCTGATCCAAACACCCCCTAAACTTAGATGAGTACGTTTATCATAGTGTAATAAACTTATATAAGCCCATAAGTCTCAAATAAGCCGGAGGAGGGGTGTTTGGATTTGCTAATTTATCCGGCTTATGAGCTAATTTGATTTCGGAAAAGGGCGATATAAGGTCATTCTTAAGAGGTTAGTATCTGGTTTACCATATTGGCTCAAGCCAATAAGGTGATGTTGACAACCTCCAAAGAATGACCTTATATCGCCTTTTTCCTAAAAATCAAATTAGCTCAAAAGACGGATAAATTAGCTAATCCAAACATCGCCTCCGGCTTATTTTGAGACTTGCGGGCTTATGTAAGTTTATTATATAGCCGGCTTATGGCTTATTTGGTTTTCGGCTTATGTTTCAAAAACTCACTTTTTGTGGCTTATTTCGAAACTTTGTATAGGGTATAAGTTAATCATGGCATGATAAGCTTATATAAGCTGAAAAGTTTCTAAATAAAGCCACAAAAAGCGAGCTTGTGAAACATAAGCCAAAAACCAGGTAAGCTATAAGCCGGTTATATAAGCCGAAACAAACACCCCCTTAGTGATAAACTCATATAAGCCCATAAGTCTCAAGATAAGGCAGAAAATTAGAGCTTATGAAATATAAGCCAAAATTAAATAAGCTCATAAGCCTAAACAAGCACCCACAGTGTTACAGACGGATGAATGTATTTAGCAGTGTTGATTTTTGTAAAAGAAACTACTGTATATGATTTTTTTTCTAATTGCAAAAACATTATAAAAAATGTTTACCTTTATGTTACAGTTAAAAAATTTTGTGCTGGTTCCACCGTTGATCGGAAGTGTTTAATTGTGTAGATGATCAGTTTGGTGATGTGAAAGTTATTGGAGGAGAAGAAGGTGGTTATTCTACTGTTTTTGTTGGGAGGTTGAATCGTTCTACTAATGAAGATACTCTTCGAGAGGTTGGTTTTTCTTTCTTTTTTCGATAGCTGGTTGGTGTTTTTTTTTTTTTTTTTATAGCTGGTTGATTAGTTAGATTGCATTGTAACTGTGATATCGTATCAAGTGTCCTGCTTGCTGCAAACAAGTGTGAAGTAACCACGCCCCAACCTCCTTGTCGGAAACCATGGTTTTTTACCTTTTGGCTAACTAATGCACGGGGTTTGAGTCCATACCACATAGACCCAAACTAGGTAAAGGCCTCCCCTTTTGGGAAGGTTGGCTTGGCGTAGTAGGATATGTACTTGAGACATCTCACATTTTGGTGATAAATGGCCGAGCCTTTACCATTAGGCTACCGCTGAGTGGTTATTATGTTTTGGTATCATATTTTGGCTGACTTATCCATGAGATTTGAATCCACCGCCACACAGATTCAAACCGGGTAAATCCCTCCCGTTACAGAGACTGGCGTGGCCACTTCAAACACCTTTTTGTTCATTGTAGATGGGCAATGAAATAATGAGCAATATTACTCCTATAATAGCTTAGATCTGAAATATAATGATTTAGGACGTTGTACTAGTTTTACACGTTCCCAGTCTGCTACCTGTTTAAGTGTGACCAAATTTGTCCGTTTAAGATGAAACCCCGCCCAAATCCGCCCATTCATAAGTAAATGGGTTTACAGTGTGAAGTTATGCCGTGCTAATTCAAGATTAAGTATCTGATGTTTTTTAGTTTTCGTTTTGTAGGCTATGAGCAAATATGGCACAGTGAAGAACTTGCGACTCATCAGGCATATTGGTATGCAATATACTTATTATGATGCTTTGAGTAAAACATGATTTTTCAGATTAGTTTATTTTTATAATCGCAAATTCAGTTTACACTAATGCTCGATATCATGTTGTACATATAAGTTTATTACAAGTGTTGATCTGAATCGGACAGCTGAGGTTTTAACTAAAGCTGTAATCTCTGACAATTTTAGTTGGTTGTTTATAGTTACCGGTGCCTCTCAAGGTTATGCTTTTGTCGAATATGAAAGTGAAAGAGAGATGCGACGAGCATATGAGGTGATGAGATGGTAACCTTTTCTTGTTACTGTTTTACAATATGCATGCTCATGACGACATTTTTCTTCTGTTTTTTACATGTGCAGAAGGCGCACCGTTCAATTATTGATGATTCTGAAGTTATAGTCGATTACAACCGGCAACAACTAATGCCAGGGTGGATTCCAAGAAGATTAGGTCACTTAACATCTTATTTCTTGAATACCAAAAGTTTGGTCTGCTACTATTAGTTCTTGAGATTCGTGTAATTTTGCAGGAGGGGGTCTTGGGGGTAAAAAAGAATCAGGGCAGCTTCGTTTCGGAGGGAGAGAAAGACCATTCCGTGCACCATTGTAAGAGATATGTCATGACTTCTCATGTTATTTGCTAATATACCGTCTCATTGTGCTTAGTTAGTTGACAACTCCTACAAAGTATGAAGCTAATGTATATTTCTTTACTTGAATAAGGCGTCCAATTCCATATGATGATCTGAAACGGCTTGGGATCCCACCTCCTCCTGAAGGAAACTACATGTCACGTTTTGAGGTATTGGTTTATCATTCTTCTAAGTTCCAACCATGAAAAGACCGCATGTTCAACGGATTATACAGTCTGCAAAATGCTATTTTCTTATAAAAAGTGAACTATCAACGCTACATTTTATTGTGCTTGTAGGTCCCATCACCACCCCGAAGGAAAACATGTGACACAGTCGGGGAAGACGAACATAGCAGCAGAAGTTCTCGTAGACGTGATAGAAGATCAGGCAGCCGGGATAACCTATATGAGGAAAGGGAGTCTATGGAGACCGAAGATGGCTCAAGGAAGAGCCGCAGGCATAGTAGATATTATTCTGATGAACATGACAGAAGATCCAAAAGCCGTGACCGTCAATATGATGAAAGGGATGACAGCTCTAGAAAGAGTAGAGATTCACACAGATATGACAGAAGATCCAAAAGCCGTGACCGTCAACATGATGAAAGAGAAGACAGCTCTAGAAAGAGTAGAGATTCACGCAGACATGACAGAAGATCCAAAAGCCGTGACCGTCAATATGATGAAAGGGAAGACAGCTCTAGGAAGAGTAGAGATTCACGCAGACATGACAGAAGATCCAACAGCCGTGACCCTCAATACGACGAAAGGGAAGACTGCTCTAGGAAGAGTAGAGATTCACGCAGACATGACAGAACGTCCAAGAGCCGTGATCATCTATCAGAAAGAAGAGATTCTAGTGACAGAGAAGAACACTCTCACAAACGCCACAGACGTGAGTAGCCTTTCTCTGAAATGAGTTGGAAACTTGCAATTGTGTATCTACTCGTCTTAGTCAATGTATCTACAAACTTGCTGTATACAATGAATCCTCACCTTTTAGTCCCATACGATCAGTGTTCTGAATCTTCTGACATTAAAGAGTAGATGTGGCAAGATAGGTAGGCCGGGGAATTTAGGAGGGTTTGAGCCGCCTGCAACATTTTTCTACTTGTTTAGGCCATTCCTTTTGTAAGTGGAATCCCAAACGCTCATTAGGTAACGAATCATAGCGTTTACAGGATTAGAGCCACCTGCAACATATTTCTAAAAAAAAAATATGGTATTTGGCGGAACCTTTTTAAGTCCGTGTACCTTTTTGGTATCGAGCCCCCCACCCAACAAGGAAGGCATATCCCCCTGCACATATTAGAGTCACCTGCAGGATATTTCTATTTGTTTAGAAGGTTCCTTTTGTAGCATGTTTTAACTCGAACATGTTATGGCTGTTCGAATCACCTTTTGGCCTTGCTTACTAAGAGACAAGTTAGTAGGGTTTCGACATAACCATAGCTCAAAAGGTAACCTTATCGGCTTCTCCAAATGTCATAAGCCGTAAGCTCATAAAATAAGCTAAAATCATCCGATTAGGATTGATCTAATGCATTTATGAAAACTTTAACATTAAACACATCAACAAGTGAAACAAATACTATCAATTCTTCAACTTATTTACCATCAGTTTTATTCATTAAATTTACAACATAACACATTGCACGACATACATCAACATGCTTAGCTAGTTTTCTTGTTCTGATTACAAATTTACAACGCGTCAGAAAACAAAATCATCAAAACTCCATCTCCAGATCAGGTTTGATCATCCGGATGAATCATCGTCTCAAACCCAACTCCCAAACATTGTTAATAGGTCAACCAATTAACCCTGATTCGTGATACAAGTTAACGTATTTGATGGATTCATTCAGCTGCATAATTTGACTGTGCAAGCAACTGCTTGTGCCCAAAACTTCAGTCTCGCTTTAACGTCTTCAGGATCATCACCTGCACACATCGAATCAAATGTTAAGCCATGATTAGTTGTAAAACCAAATCTAGCTACTTTAAACTAAGAGGGCGGTGTTCGGAGTGCTTGTTTTCAAGTGACTAAAGTGCTTATTTACTAATTTCACACTCAAATAAACATTACGAAAAAACAGTTACCTACTTATGATTAAGCTTCATAAGCACTTTAGATCAAGCAATCCCTGTTTGGATTAGCCGATATGTCGAGCTTATGAGCTTATTGAAGATATAAAAAGCCAATAAACTTTTATTATAGCTTATGACTTATGTTGTAAAATCAAGTTCATAAGCTCATAAGCCATAACGATGAGCTTATTAGCTTCTCATGTCTTCAATAAGCTCATAAGTCCAACATATAAGGTAATCCAGACACCCTATATACATCAACATATTCATACAAAACAAACCATATCTAGTATATTAAACTAAATTTGATTATTTAAAAATATGATTGCGTATTTGCGTGCACGAGACTTATAACTAGTATTCGTATAGAAAGAAAAAAAACATTTTTTTAAAAATTTTGTGCAACTGCAGTTAACTTTTGGCCTACTAATGTTAGGGGTGTTTGGATTAGCTTATTTTATAGGCTTATCAGCTTATTAAGATTTGGAAAAGCCCATAAGCTCACATTTTTCAGCTTATAAAGTTCTTATCACCTTGAGCCTGTGGCTCAAGTCCATAAACTCAATATAATAAGGTGAAAAAAGTGAGCTTATGGGATTTTCCAAATCTTAATAAGCTAATAAGGCATAAAATAAGCTAATCCAGACACCCCATATGTTTGTTTCGGATCATATAGCTTCCTTATGACTTATTTGGTTTTGGGCTTATGGTTCTACTCACCAGGACTAGAAATCTTCCAATTAGCTTTGCCAACAGGAGACTCAGTTGGGTTTTGAGTCATGGAATAACAAAGCTCCAAAGCAGGCAAAGTATTACAAAGCTCAGGTATTTCATGATAACTAAACCCACCAAAACCCAAATCCAAACACCCTTTTAACTCATCAAGATCTTCATCTGTTAAGCTCTTTGATCTAACTAGTTCTTCATCATATCCTTCAAGTAAAACTTGGTTCTTTTTACGAATGCTTTCTGGGTTTTGCTTAGAATCATGAATCTTGCTGAACCCAGATGGGCTTTTTGATTTGGTTAAGCTGTTTGCTTTTTGTGTTTGTGTTTTTGTTTTCATTTTTGTGTGTGTTTTTGTGTGTTTGATGAAGTGTATTTATATACGTGTGTCTAGGGGTGGGAATCGGGTCGGGTTGGTCGGGTTCGGGTTATTCGAGTCGGGTTGAATTCGGGTTGAGAGTAAAAATATGTTACCCGAACCCGACCCGAGTTGAACTCGGGTTAGTCGGGTTCGGATCTATTCGGGTCGGGTCTACTCGGGTCGGGTGTATTCGGGTTCGGGTCAACCCGACTACGGGTAAAATATAAAAAAAAAACTTTTTTTTTAATTTTTTTAATAGAAATTATATTTAATTTTAATTTTAAAAATAAAAAAAATAAAAAAATTTCTTATTCGGGTCAATCAGGTTGACTCGAACCCGAATTAAGCATAAATATTTTACCCAATGTCCGACCCAATTTCGAATTCGGGTTAGTCGGGTTGACCCGACTAACCCGAATTGAAATTTCAACCCGAGTAACCCGACCCGAATATGCTCGGGTCGGGTTCGGGTCAGGTCAGAAATATTGACACCCCTACGTGTGTCATTTGTTTGTTTTTGTTAAAGTACTAAAATGACCTTTTGGTTATAGATTCTTCTAGATGATTTTGCTTTGTGGAAAAAGTGTTAAGTTTGTACACAAATGCATTCACCGAAACTCGAGTTGATTCCACTGGTTTAACCAACTGAAACAATAAGGGTGTGTTTGATTTGCAAATAGGAATCACTATCGATATAGGTTTCAGAATAGGGTAGAATGAAAGTAAATGTTTATAGATAAAAATGTGGTTTGGTACATTTATATAGTTTTGGGAATCGATTTCACATTATTGTTAAAATACTTGTTTAATATTGTTTTTAATGAGTGTAAAATAAAAAATATAAAGTAGGATGTGGGTCAAATAGTAGAATCAATTTGAAAGGTACCTCATTACTAATCAATGAATCTATCATTGATTTTCATTCCTTCATTACCGTAAATGGATACCAAACGTAGTTTTTTATTTTTCTATGCATATCAAAGTATTTCTTCATTCCACCTAGTGTATACCAAACGCACCCTAAAGTTGTCAAAAATCGAAGATCAATATTACATAAGACATATTGATATCTAAAAAAATTAGAATTCCTTGGCACGCAATAAAAAGAATTAAAAATAAAAAAAAATAAAAAAATTAGAATTCCTTTAATCTCAACCATCCATTAAAATTATACTATCTAGTATATATTAATCTTTAAATTTAGTTAAAAAAATATATTCTTATCATATTTCTTAAAAATTAAATATCTCTAAAACCGTTAATCGTTACGAAAAAGTAATTATACCATCGCGACGAGAATTAAATTATCTTTCTATAGATAGGCACTTCTATATACTTTCGACGAACTTTTTTTTAAATTTTCGCAAAAAAAATCACATGTGATTCTCAAAAAATTACATGTGATTCTCGAAAACTCACGTTTGATTTATTATTAAAAAAAATCACATTTAAATTTGTAATGTCACATGCTATTGATTTACGTAAATTCCGTGTAATTTTTTTGGCGATAATTTCAACATTGTAAAATCGTTAAAAGTATATGAAAATACCCGTCTACTAAAATGACAAAAATATTTTTGTAATTACTTTAAAATCACACGTGATTTATGTGAAATAACATGTGATTTTCACACCTGATCTTGTGAAATCACATGTGATTTTTTTAATTTCATGGTTGACATATCTATATTCGTCAAACGTAAAGCGCTAGAGCAACTCAATAGAGTCCAACAGTTATGAATAGTAGCGTTATGATATATAAATCCACAAATGTGGTTTTTAAAAAATTAGATTTTAATTAGAAAAGGCTAGCAACACACCTTACTACTCGTTTCTCTTCTATTATTAAGTAAATAACAATAAAAGTTATTAAAAAATCTAAAATAAAACAAAAATCACATGTAATTTTGTTAATATATTAAAATGTCTGTTGTCATTTAGATAAAATATATAAAACAAATTGACTTCTGAATTACATGTGATTTTGTTTGAATCACATGTAATTTTGCTTGAATTACATCTGATTTAGCGATAATTACATATGATTTTTCTTGCATTACATGTGATTCAAGCATTTGAAAATTTTAACTTTTCTAACAAATCCACTTTAGATGAATCACATGTAATTCTGTTTGAATCACATGTAATTTTGTTAATATGTTAAAATGCGATTCAAGCATTTGTCATTTATTTAAGATATATAAAATAAATTGGCTTCTGAATTACATGTGATTTTATTCGAATCACGTGTAATTTTCCTTGAATCTAATGGAATTCGATGATAATTACATCTGATTTTGGTTGCATTACATGTTATTCAAACATTTAAAAACTTTAGCTTTTTCAAAGAAACCCACTTCAAATATATCACATGTGCTTTTGTTTGAATCACATGCAATTCTCTGATAATCTAATGTTTTCAACAATGTTCGCAATTTTTTTAGCTCCACTTCAGTTGATTTTTCTTTCATTCTTTCATTTTTTTATCATCCTCCTTTCACATCACAATTGTCTCGAGGCCATGACAGATTTTTACATAAGAACATATTCGCGTTCGACAAATAGTATCGTATAACAACATAGAAAATAAGAACAAATTTTTCATATTTGTTTTATGTATAAATCACATATGATCACATGTGATTTATTACTAGAATTTTTAAAATCATTTACAATTTATGAATTTCTGAAATCACACGTGATTTGTTACTTTAATATCACATGTAAATTTATGAAATCACATGCGATATATGGAATCACACATGCATTTTAGATATACAAATCACAAGTGATTATACAAATTACTAGTGATTTTACAAATTATGTGTAATTTTTTGGACGAAAATTTTAACAAAAAAAATCATCGAAACTATATGAAAAAGCTAGTGGCGTAACTTGTTACTTGTTTACATTCGACTATGTAAATAATTACCTTAATAAATAATAATAAAAGTTGTTTATTTATTCTGGAAAAAATTGAATTCTTTTATTAAAAAATTACAAGTAATTTTTCTGTATCACATGTGATTTTTATAGTTGAAAATCGCAATAATAAAATATCGTCAAAAATATACCAAAGTGCCTTTCTACTGAAAGATAAGAATTTTTTCGTCGCAATGGTGTATTTTTTGTAATCTGACTATTTATCGTTTGAAAGATATGGTCTTTTTAAGAAAAAGATAAAAGATAGGTTTTTATTATTTGATGGAGAAAATGAATGATTGAGATTGATTCTTTTCTTATTTTATTGGTTTATTTTTTTATGTAAAACTCACCTCTATTACATAATATGTGAGTTAAATCAGATGGCAGAAGGCTAGAATTGTTTGTGTATGATTCTAAACAACACTAAAAGGGCATGGAGTGATCACACTCCCACACTAAAAAACACCCCGCCACGTCAGCTTTTTCACTTCCACATCCACACAAAAAAACACATTAATGTAAGAGATTTTGCTTGGTTGAAAAGTTCGTTTCTCGGTATCTTCTCGAATTAATTTCCGGTTCAAAGTGCGACTCAGTTGTTCTTGGTAGAAAAGAATTAGAATGGTTGGGTGTCGTAAACTAATTAAAAAAATAAAGACTTGAAACAAATAAAAATAAAGTAAAGACGGTAAAAAGAAATACTGAAAGATAAAAACTTGACGAGAAGTAAATGACGAGAAATTAAAATGCAAATAAAGTTAATAAGACAAACTTAAACTCAAACTAAAAGGAAGATAAGTAAAAGTGCGACCAAGTAAAAAGGCGGGAAAAGTAAAGTTTTAAAACTAAATATAAAAAAAATCACAAGAATGAGAAAATCCTTCATTCGGAATAAAAAACGTTCATTCGGAATGTTAGCTTCATTCGGAACAAAATCCTTTATTCGGAATAAAAACCTTTATTCGGAACAAAGTGGTTCATTCGGAACAAAGTGGTTCATTCAGAACATACGGCTTCATCCGGAGTAAATTCAACAAATGCTTCATTCGGAACATTAACTGATTCGGAACATTTATACTGATTCGGAATAACAAAATGAAAAACACTGATTCGGAATGTTTACTAGAGGCTTGATTCGGAATAAAAATTAAAACAGCTTCATTTGGAACTTTGATGATTCATCCAAAATATATCCTTCATCCGGAATATTGGTTATTCCGGAATATTGGTTATTCCGGATGAACAGATTGATCCGGAACATTTGGGCTTCACTCGGAATAAAAACAAGAAAGGCTTCATTCGGAACATAAAACAAGAAAAGCTTCATTCGGAACAAATTACACTGATTCGGAATGTTAAACTACAAATGCTTGGTTCGGAATATTAAAGACAAAGCCTTCATCCGGAATAAGTTGAACTGATTCGGAATCTGGGTAAGTTAACAGTAAGCATGAACGAAGAACAGGGAGATGAAAACCAAACACGAATTTAACCAAATCTAACCAAGATAAACCAAAAGATTAAATCAAACTAACCACAAATGATCAACTAATGATAATCAATCAAAACAAACCAACAAAACTAACAATAAAGCCAAATCAATCAAAACCCACTTGATTGAAAACCATAACACTCAAGAACATGAACACAAAGATTAAACACAAATAAGAAAGGTAGATGAGAGATTAAACAAGAAAAGTAAAGATTCAACAACAATTAAATAAAACTTACTTGGAATTAAGAGTAATTAAAAGGTGCGATACAAGAAATTAAAGTGCAAGAATTTAAGGTGCCAAATGAAAATGGTGGAAGAAGTGGGTTGTCAATCCACCCAACAACACTAAACAAATGAAGCTAATAATCTATTTATAGGGGAGGAGGAGGATTAGTGGAAAGAAGCTTCATCCTCTCTTTCTTCTTTCTTTAATTACTCGTTAAGTCCTTAATCTTCCAAAGTCTTCGACTTTTGTCTCGGGATTAATAAACTCGTCTTGTAATCTTCAATAAATTAGACTTGAGTTCTTCGGCTTTGAGTAAACTTCCGTCTTTTGACTTTTTCTTCGATAAATCTTTCGAATTGGTCTTGAACTTCCGTTCTTTTTGCACTCTTGATTTCTTGACTTCGTCTTTCGTCTTTTTCTTCGATAAAAGCCCGTGAATGCATGTGTTTTCTCCACTTTTCACCTTTTCGTCCTAAATCACAACAAAAACACAAACCACGCATAATTCCGACATAAATGACATAAAATACACGTTTTGGCTCGATTATTATTGTAATTAAGTGGTAAAAAGGATGGGTGTTTACACACCTATCAAATCCCCTACACTTGACCATTGCAATGTCCTCATGCAATGCATTAGTTACAAAGCACGTTTACACTTTTCATCACAATCAATCCATATTGGCCTTTATTAAAGAGATAGAAAATTATAAACATTCAAAGTAAGTAAAGAAATCAAAAATATACCTTAGGGTTTTGAAAATGTCATGAATGATCATCATCCTCAAGTTTTCACTTTCTCCAAACCAAGCTTAAAAACGAGGTCATTGTTATTATAAGTTAGCAAACTAGCATGAACTCATGTGGGCCCATTATTTACTTAGACTCCCTTATTCCTAGGTGTATCTCTTATATTTTATTGCTGTCTTGAATGATCACGAGGATGCATTGTTGACTTATTTCGATAGTTATTAAGGTTGAAAATAAAGTGGGACGATTTAATCAATAGTTAGCTAAAGGAAAATCTTTTAAAACTGCTTCTCGGGACCTCATAAAGTTCATATCTTGGCATAACTCGCTTCGCGATTTGAGACCTTTCTCGGACCGATATTTGGCAGCGACTTCATACTTCAAACCTTGAGAGACGTTCATGAAATAATGGTCTTCTCTTCATATTAGGAATTTCTTCACTTAAAGTTTTGAGAGATTCTTTATACTTGGACCACGACTTCTTCATTTTTCTCCAATCTTTATTTGGGATTTTGATATACAACGATCCGCCTCCTTTTAGGACTTGGATCTATTTATCCTCATACCTTGCTAGGGTCTTTTCGGATAGACTTCTCCATGATCTTTAGGGAGTATTTGCTTTTCGCCGTGTGTCTCGATCCTTCATATTGATTTTTGATAAATGATTCTTCACATCACTTGGGATCTTTAGCAACAAAATGTAGCCCTCATGCCTTGTTAGGACCTTTTTGGACTCGCCAATCTTCGCATCCCGCTTCAATAAGTTATGCCTTCGCTATGAACTCTAATCAATACCGAGCAACTTTTAAACAATCTTGGGCTAGAAGCTAAGTAACTTTTCAAATCGTACAACCTTATTTATTGCAGATAAATTTATTAACAAGCGATGGGAGAATAGGCTTATAATTAACTCACATAAATTCATGAAAGAATACCAAACTTATAATTGACTCTATCATCTCTCGTTCTCCACAGTTTAAAATCTCAAGGAATGAGACTCGTGGATGCTTAGCCTATTAAATCAAAGTTTTGGGTTTTCGAATCGTCTATAGGATCTTGCAAACTCTTAGACTTTTTCAAGTTTTAGAATTCGCATTTTAAAGTTCCCTTGATAAACGACTCTCTAGGATCAATTATAGGAACTTGCGAAAAGTTCTTGTTCTTAACCCATGAGAGTTAAGACTTCCGCGTTTTATAGCTCCCTATATAAAAGCCTAGCAAAACTTGACTTAAACACGTTAAGGATACTAGCTAGAGTAAACTTAGATAAGTAAACTCGGGTTGAGTCAAAATATTCACGACTTTGAAAAATTACAACCACTTTATTAAAAATTTATTCTAGCAAAGAAAGAAAATAACTATACAAAGGTAAAAACTAATAGGCCAAAATAGATTAAAAATTTTGAAAAATGTCGAAAAATTGATTTTCCGGTTAAAATGAGGACAAATACAAGGAAAAGGCCACTTAACTTCGATAGAAGTCCCCCCTACACTTAATATAAACATTGTCCTCAATGTTTAAGCATGTGGGAGTAAACTCCCCTACACTTAGGACATTGTGCACGTTGTTTAAATTTTGCTAAGGAAGAGACAACTAAAGAGATTCCTATTTTAATATTGAGAAATATAAAATAGTGAATCGAAAAGAGTTTAGGATAGAACCGGGAAGAAGGGAACACGGAATCACGGTTCGTCAAAAGTCATCAAGAGTGTGTCTTTGAAACTCTAATCCCTGCACATGATAAGAAAGAAAACAAGAAACACCAACGGGGCTCCCCCTACACTTATGGTGAAAATAGGAAAGATAGATAGATAATTGGGTTGCCTCCCAAAAAGCGCTTGTTTATATTAACCGAGTCACGAGCCTGACTCGTCCCCGAATTAAATGGTCCATGGGGAAGCCTCGAATGTAATATCGGGATCAAAGACCTTGTCCTCGTTCCCGGAGGACATCAACAAAGGAGAGGCGGGGGATAAGTCTTGAATGGGAGAAAGGTGCTTTCAACATAAGAAAAGTATGTGAAATCAAGATCCACGAGAGGTGGCGTGGGTAAAGTAAGCACATTGTCATCCCCCAAAGACAATGGATGCTGAGCACTCGGGAAAGTCGTAATGTTATCAATCATGAAATAGTGAATGTCACCTCCCTGGTCAAAGCACTCATCCTCCGTAATAGTGGCTAAAGGGGAGGATGAAAGGTGCTCGGGAGGGGGACTTGGGACAATACCTTCCTGCAGCAAATTATCAAAAATAATATCCCCCTCCGTGTCATCATCATCAATACCCGGAGGTATTGAGTGAATGTCGATTTCTTCCAGCAATGGGTCATTATCTTCAACGGGAGGAATAGATGGAGGTAAAGACTCGGAAAGAGGAGGAGAAGTCAACTCTTCGATTTGAGCAATAAGAAGATGCACTTTCCATAATCTATCGCGGAGAATCACGTCTTCCACCTCATCTTCAAGAGCAAGTTCATCGGTGAACTTCTCATAAGCCGGAGAGAATAAATCGTCATCGCCCGCATCTCCCGGTGGAGATTGAGAAATTTCAAAAGTGAAATTCTCATAGCGTGGAGAAAAATCGTCATCATCAGGATCGACCTCTTCCGTAAGAGCAACGTCATCCTCAGACTCCATAGCAGTAGGCATGTCACAAACCTCATCATCAAAGAATTTGTCGAGACCAAACTCGCTAACCTCACTTAATGAATCATCATCCTTAGGCGCATTAGGAATATCGAGAATAAGAGTAGCAACTTCAGTAGATGGGTCGAGAGCGTAGACATCATCGTCGTCATCATCATCATAATAGTATTGACGCGCAAGAGGAGGGGTATAATCACTAAGATTAGATACTTGCTCTTGTTGTCACTCTTGTTGCTGTCGCTTTTGTTCCTTCAATGCCTCGGTCAGTTGAAGTAAGCCGTCATGAAGTTTCCAAAGAATGGCTTGTCTTTCTTCATTCAGAGTAGTGAGTTGTTGAATTCTCTGAGAGGATTGATGATTGAGGTTGGGGTGTGGGGGCTCACAGTTATAAAAACCAGAATTATAGCAAGGATGTGGCTCATAGTAAGTCATCGGTTGAGAAGAATTATAACACGGAGTTGGTTCATAATAATCCATCGGTGAAGAAAAATGAGGACACGGATTTGGCTCATAATAATTCATTGGCTGACAATAAGAAGTATCGTGAGGGCCCCCACAATTTTGGCAACATGGGTGTGGAGAAAAATCTGGTGCTTCTTGTAGATAGCTATTACCATTGTCATAATTGTAACCCAGTTCTTGCTCGCCATGAGGCGGGTATCGAATTGGACACGAAACATGCCAATGAGAATCGCTTCCACAATATATGCAAGGGGGAACAGGAGGTGGATTAGAAAAGGACGAATTAGTCGAGTTGCACGATGGACAAAATCCGAATCCGAATTGTGTATTGTCGATATCATTTCCGCACCGCTCACATGTACACCATTGACAAGAGTCGTTCCCGTATAATCGTCTCCCACACCCGACGCAATGGACATAAGAATCCATAAAGAAAAATAGATAAGCAAGAAGAATATTTTTGGTGCAAAACTTTGAAAAAGAAATGCTTTTTATGATTTTTTAAATGTTTTTGGGATTTTTGAAAAATTTTGAGACGAAAAATAACGTTCACAAGTGAACGGATCCCAAAAGCCAACGCGTCTCTCACAAAAAACCGTTAATCTTCACGAAAAGAGCCGGCAGCGGCGCCATTTTAATGTAAGATATTTTGCTTGGTTGAAAAGTTCGTTTCTCGGTATCTTCTCGAATTGATTTCCAGTTCAAAGTGCGACTCAGTTGTTCTTGGTAAGAAAGAATTAGAATTAAAAAAAATAAAGACTTGAAACAAATAAAAATAAAGTAAAGACGGTAAAAAGAAATACTGAAAGATAAAAACTTGGCGAGAAGTAAATGACGAGAAATTAAAATGCAAATAAAGTTAATAAGACAAACTTAAACTCAAACTAAAAGGAAGACAAGTAAAAATGCGACCAAGTAAAAAGGTGAGAAAAGTAAAGTTTTAAAACTAAATATAAAAAAAATCACAAGAATGAGAAAATCCTTCATCCGGAATAAAAAAAACGTTTATTCGGAATGTTAGCTTCATTCGGAACAAAATCCTTTATTCGGAATAAAAACCTTTATTCGGAACAAAGTGGTTCATTCGGAACATACGGCTTCATCCGGAGTAAATTCAACAAATGCTTCATTCGGAACATTAACTGATTAAGAACATTTATACTGATTCGGAATAACAAAATGAAAAACACTGATTCGGAATGTTTACTAGAGGCTTGATTCGGAATAAAAATTAAAACAACTTCATTCGGAACTTTGATGATTCATCCGAAATATATCCTTCATCCGGAATATTGGTTATTCCGGATGAACAGATTGATCCGGAACATTTGGGCTTCACTCGGAATAAAAACAAGAAAGGCTTCATTCGGAACATAAAACAAGAAAAGCTTCATTCGGAACAAATTACACTGATTTGGAATGTTAAACTACAAATGCTTGGTTCGGAATATTAAAGACAAAGCCTTCATCCGGAATAAGTTTAACTGATTCGGAATCTGGGTAAGTTAACAGTAAGCATGAACGAAGAACAGGGAGATGAAAACCAAACACGAATTTATCCAAATCTAACCAAGATAAACCAAAAGATTAAATCAAACTAACCACAAATGATCAACTAATGATAATCAATCAAAACAAACCAACAAAACTAACAATAAATCCAAATCAATCAAAACCCACTTGATTGAAAACCATAACACTCAAGAACATGAACACAAAGATTAAACACAAATAAGAAAGGTAGATGAGAGATTAAACAAGAAAAGTAAAGATTCAACAAACAATTAAATAAAACTTACTTGGAATTAAGAGTAATTAAAAGGTGCGATACAAGAAATTAAAGTGCAAGAATTTAAGGTGCCATATGAAAATGGTGGAAGAAGTGGGTTGTCAATCCACCCAACAACACTAAACAAATGAAGCTAATAATCTATTTATAGGGGAGGAGGAGGATTAGTGGAAGGAAGCTTCCTCCCCTCTTTCTTCTTTCTTTAATTACTCGTTAAGTCCTTAATCTTCCAAAGTCTTCGACTTTTGTCTCGGGATTAATAAACTCGTCTTGTAATCTTCAATAATTTAGACTTGAGTTCTTCGGCTTTGATTAAACTTCCGTCTTTTGACTTTTTCTTCGATAAATCTTCCGAATTGGTCTTGGACTTCCGTTCTTTTTGCACTCTTCATTTCTTGACTTCGTCTTTCGTGTTTTTCTTCGAAAAAAGCCCGTGAATGCCCGTGTTTTCTCCACTTTTCACCTTTTCGTCCTAAATCACAACAAAAACACAAACCACACATAATTCCGACATAAATGACATAAAATACACGTTTTGGCTCGGTTATTATTGTAATTAAGTGGTAAAAAGGATGGGTGTTTACACACCTATCACACATCTTATCATCACACCATTTCCACACCACGACACCAATTTTTTCATTTAATTTCATAAACTACCCTCAACAATTAATTTATTCAAATCCTAATTTACTTTATTAATAACAATTAAAAACATTACAACATAAATAAAAACATAACATACCAAATAAAAAATTACGAAATTCGGCTTCATGTTCTTGACCAATCACCATCTTTTGATCTTCTAAAATCATGTTATGCAATGTGATGCAACTAAACATGATTCTACTGATGGTGGTAACTTTGTATGATCGAGTCGGTTGATGTAATATTCCCCAACGACCTTGAAGAACACCAAAAGCACGTTCGACGTCCTTTCGTGCTCCCTCTTGTTTTCTTTTAAAATGTATGTTTTTGGGTTGACTTGCAACCGAGAACGATTTCACAAAACTAGCCCACTGTAGGTAAATCTCGTCGGCTAAGTAATACCCGTTCTCAAACGTAACCCCATTTACTCTATACAAAGCAATGGGTGCTACGTCATTAAGAAGGTCGTCAAATAACGGAGAAACATCTAAAACGTTTATATCCTTATTGGCGCCTGCTACACCAAAAAAAGCATGCCAAATCCACAAATCCTGAGAAACAACTGCCTCAAGCATAATTGTTGAGTATTTCTTATCACCCCTCCCGAATTGTCACTGCCACGATACTGGATAATTTCTCCATTCCCAGTGCATACAATAAATGCTTCCAAGCAATTCTAGGAAACCATGAACATTCTTATGCCTCGCATAAATTTTATGAACATCTTCAAGAGTTGGTTTTCTCAAATAGTGGTTCATGTACAAATCCATAATACACATATTAAAGAAAAACAAATTTTCAGTAACAGTTCGTCCGGCCAATTGCAAGTATTCATCAAACCGGTCGGGCACGCTGCCGTATGCCAGTTGGCGGTACCATAACCATAACACTGGAGGCATCATTCGATCGGTACAATCGGGCCGAACTCTAAAGTAATCAAAGTGTTTTGGAAGAGGATCCGCCGAATAATTTTCAATATCATTGACAATTTTAAAAAATAATGTTCGACTCATACGATATCTTTTACGAAAAATGTGTAACAGATACTTACAAGGCTCATCAAAGTAATCCGCCCTTAAACGAACTTCGGCATTCTCACGATCACGTTCAATAACATTTCAGGTGAGTTGGGGTTTGTTTTCTTGTTCTTGCAAGTAATTATAATAATTATACGCGGTAACCAACATACCAATGTCGGATTCTTCATCAATGTCAAACGCGGAAGGTCGGTACGTCATTATTTTTTTGTGTGTGTATATTTGATTTGTGTGAGATGTTAAAAAAATGAGGCTTATATATATAGAGGGGTTTTAATAATAATAATAATAATAATAATAATGTTGAATCCACTTTCGCTTTATCTGCTCGTCAGTTGGCTTTATGGGCATCTCAGAGGGATGATCATACTTCTGACTGGCTTAGGACGGTTCCTATCCCTGGATTAGGTCAGACTATGAATGGGAGGTCTTATCGATGTGTTTTGTGCTATCGCTTAGGTATTCCCATGTTCTCTGTTTCGAAACCCTGTTCAGCTTGTTCAAGGGTTTTTGATGGGGATACATTTGGGGATCATGCCGTATCGTGTGCTGGCATCGTTGGGATTAAGCATCGTCACAATTTGGTTCGTGATACTCTTGCTGATATATGTTACCGTTCAGGGATATCTGTCGGAAAGGAAGTTAATATTGGATTAGATGGTGGACCTGATAGTGTCTTACGTCCGGCAGATATTTTGTTTTATTCTTGGGAGGGAGGTAAAGATGCGTGCGTTGATCTGACTGGTTCTTCTCCTTTGACCCGTACGGGGATGAATGACTTTGTTCCCGGCCGAGCTGTGATTGATGCTGCACAACGTAAACGATGCAAGTATTTGGCTAAGTGTGCAGCTCTCGGATATGGGTTTCTTCCTTTCTCCTTTTCTTCTTTAGGGGAGTTACACGAAGATGCAGTTGCGTTGCTGAAGCGGATCCAGAGATTTTCTAAGGCTCAAGACATTGGAGCGCGCGTTGCTGTACATATTTTCCATAGAATAGGTTTTACCATTGCTAAAGGGGTGGGAGCGCAGATAGTATCTCGGCTCCCATCCAATTTGTTGTAAATCCTTTTTTGTTGTTAATAAAAGTGATGGTTTTAATAAAAAAATAATAATAATAATAAAACGGTCATATAGCCGTTGGAAGATTTTTCAAAAAAAATTGAAATATTTTTAAACCCAAAGATCATAAAACCGTTGGGGATAGCATTTCGCAAAAACAAAAAATTAAGGTTTGTATTTAAAGTTCAAGCAAGGGTGTAAAAGGAATTTTTTTAAACTAGTTTCCACGCCCGTGGCTACATCCACGACGTCTTCCACGCTACAAACGACGGTGTGGTCACGCTGAGCCACGCCGGGCAACGTGGATCCACACCGTTACCACTCCGTGCCCTCTAAAATAGAGAATGCTCAGCGAAAATAGTCGTGAGACCCAATAAAAACCGAAGAACACACATAGTACTTCCTTTTGCCCAGGAATGTCTTTACCTAGAGGGTTAGCTTTGAACCAAAGGTTCATCCGATGCACGGACTAACTCTGTCTAAATCGAGTTATTTAGCTTAAAAACTCGCGTCTATAGATTAGACATAATTGTCTAATATATCTTTGGGGCTAGTATAAATACTCCGACGCATTTACTACACAGACAAGTAAGAAAGACACATATTTACTCACATTTAGTACTCAAATACTCATTCTCACGTCGAAGTTGGGTCTCAAAGTCAAATCTGAAGGCTGGAACAATACTCATTCTCACGTCGAAGTTGGGTCTCAAAGTCAAATGTAAAGGTTGGAACGAGGCTAACGTATGTCATATCTCTTGTGTAAGTATCTGAAGGATTTACTCAACAATCAGAAGACACCTATATCTTCGTTTTGCAAGGCTGCACGATTTTCTAAAAAATCGTTGAAAAATTAAGAGATATTAATGTTTAATGATAAGTGTTGTTAACTAAATCTTTGTTGTTTATGGTAGAGTATACTATGCACATTGGAAAGAATCATACTCGGTCGACCAACATGGTTCACTAGGTCCATTTGATATGTCGACCCAATCCTTATTTGGTAATAATAGATTGTCTGCACGATCAAGTGTTGCGTCGATTTGTGTATGTGTTAATTAAAAAATGTGTATTTTTGTGGGGTATGTTTGTTTGGGTGTAAACCGTTTTAATGTAAAAATAAATCGTTTGTAGGTTGTTGAAAAAAGAAAATTAATGTGACATAAAAAAATAGGGAAAATCACTTAAAAATGTAGTAAACTTACCACTTTTTATGGTTGCATGTACTAAACTATTTTTTTCTCATCGTGTATATTAAACTTTCAAATTCTTATCATTATGTGTACTTTATGATCATTTTACCCCTACTTTTTTTAATTTTTGAAGGGTAAAATAGTCATTTTATAAGGCAAAATCGTCGTAAAATACACACAATGATCGAAATTAAAAAGTTTAATACACATAATGAGAAAAAAAAGTTTTATACACACAACTATAAAAAGTGGTAAGTTTAGTACATTTCTAAGTGATTTTACCTAAAAAAATAATAGTGAAATTTGATCACCAATAGTGAAGTTTTAAAGGAAAATAGTTCTTTAATAACTTTAGTATTGAATTTCAAATTAAATATTTGTGGTTAATTAATACTTATAACTGTTTTACGAAACCTATGAGAATATTTTAATATTACTTGGTGTTTTTGGCAGGAAAAAAAATGCCACGTGCCCCTTACGTGGATAGAAAAAAAGCATATAGTACCATGTGACAAAAGTTCAATGGGGAACATGTTCCAACAAAAGATAAAAAGAATACATCTGAACCGTACATTCAAAGTAGATCTAACGGTTGAGATATTTTCCTTTTTTTAATTATTACACTTTCACTTACCGAGGTCCGCTGATTTTAGTCTCATGAATCAAGATCACTCCTAGAGTCGCTTTCTCCCACTCAACCTCACATATCAACCACCGTTGCATCACCACTGCACCACCGCAACATCTCCAATCAATTATTAGATAAGCACTACAACGCTACTACTGTGCCACCGCTACACCATCACATCTCTTTATGTTTTTTAGTTTATTAGAATCAATTGTCTCCTTCTTCTCCGGTCGGGATCAACCCCCTTACTGCTTTCGTAACGCCATTGCGGTACATTTTCATCCATTATCTCTGGATTTATGATATTATTCTTTATTTGTTACAATTACCCAACGATTAGAGTACAAAATGTATGTTAGGTTTTTAATTAACTGTCATCTTTAGATGCATAGTCACGGATTTAGTTATCTGAATTGTAGTTTGTTAGTTATGTTTTATCAAAGGGTAGGTTAGTTTGAGATTTGATTGTTGTGAGAATGCAAGTGTATAAATGCTGCTTCCTTATAGACTACAAATTAAAGACTCTGAATATCCTTGATTTAAAGATATTTGTTCTTTGGTATCAAGATTCTATAAGAGAACATTTGTTAACTTTCTTTAGTATCTAGCATGTAAGCTAACCGTCGGTGATGGATAAGTTGTGCTTGGCAAGTGATTCTTATGGTTTCTAGTCACCTAGAAGAACACTGCTCTTACATGCTCATTTTGTTATCAGTGTGGTACTTCGGTGGTTATGGATATTTTTTGATGTTACTGCAAGGTTCGAATTATTTTCTTATTGACTCTTTCGTTATGTTATTAGAGTTATTTTTATATGTTATTTAGAAGAGTAGTATATATTGAATTTTTGATTGAGTGGAAAAGTTACTCCGTCTCTGTAGTCTCTCCCGGATCTTTTCAAGTCTGATTTAAAATGTAAGGAAAGCTGGGTAATTGGGTTTTGAAATGACACTTAGTTATGTAATCTCAAGTTTATATTTTAGTTGAGGTGTTTAATGTTGTTCACTTGATGTATATATTTTTTCTACTAACCACATAAGTTGCAAACTATTTGTATGGACATTACATCCAAATTCCATTTCTCACACTGTTCGTAAAATGCATTCAGAAATGTATGATTGTTATTGTCTTTTCTGATTAAGTGCACTTATTCCTTTCTTTTTCCTGTCACAATTGATATCATCTTAGCGATCGAGTTTAATAAAAGTGGTGATTGTGTTGTAACTAGTGACCATGGGGGCATGGTGGTATTATTTGAGAGCAGAGATACAAAGGAGGTCAGTAAGTTATAGTATAAGGTACATATTACCTTGACATTTTTTTTCTAATTTACAAGTGTATTTCATTTTATACATCTGGTTTCCATTCCCTAAAGTTAATTCAATTTCATATTTTGAATTTGTTGCTTTGTGTAGCCTGATATAAGTAGAAGGGGTTTAAAGAAGACTTATTATGTAGCAAAAGAATCTAGAGTTCCACTATAAAATTGAGGTCCAGAGCCATGAGGTTTCTTTGAAACTTTTATTGGTCATGTCTTTTCAAGTTCATGTTTTGGTAGATGGGCATTTTTTACACTACTTCTCCAACTTCTCATATGTAGATTTTATTGAAAGAATATAGAGACCTAAAATCAGAAAATCAAGCAATGCGGAAGAGAAATGTCGACACTTGCACCAAGAAAGCTAAAGAGAAACACGAAGAAATTGAAAAAGGAGAAAGCAAGATGGGCATAATTCCAAACAAATTTTGAATTGTCACAGAGATTTTGCAAGTTATCTTGGAGGTTTATGCACCGCTGATTTTGCACTGATCACATGTGATTTTACACTGACCACATGTGATTGTGCACAAATCACATGTGATTTTGCACTCCGAGTAATTTTTACCTCATTTGTGACTAGAGTATGATTTTGCACTCCGAGCGATTTTTACCTTAGTTGTGACTAGAGTATGATTTTGGTTATGGTCGAAGTAATTTTTACCTCTGTTGTGACTAGAGTATGATTTTGGTTTTGGTCGAAGTAACAAGTTTTGTGGGATTCCTTATGTTTATGAAAATGGTGTTTGGGTTATCCTTAGTAGTTTCGTGGGATTGGTATTTGGATTTGCTTATTTTCTACAAAAAAAATCATGCCCATTCTTGAAATATTTTTAATCCACAAGCTAGGATACAATAGTCGGTAGGTATTATAGTTGACAAGTGGGTTGTTTTGTGTAATGGGTCAAAACATATGATTCGTTTGAATTACACGTGATTTTGTTTGGATCACATGTATTTTTCTTGAATTACATGTGATTCAGTGATAATTACATGTGATTTTCCTTGAATTACATGAGATTCAAGCATTTCGAAACTTTAACTTCTAAACCATTTTAAATGAATCACATGTGATTTTGTTTGAGTCACATGTAATTCACTCAGTATGTTAAAATTCATTTCTTCATTCATGTAAAATATACAAACTAATCTGGCTTTTGAACTGCATGTGATTTTGTTTGAATCACATGTAATTTTTCTTTAATCACATGTAATTTTTCTTTAATTACATGTGATTTTGCTTGCATTACATGTGATTAAAGCATTTCGAAAACTTAACTTCTTATAATAAACCCACTTTAGATTAATCAATGTGATTTTGTTTCAATCACATGTACTTTTGTCAATATATCAAATTGTCTGTTGTCATTCAAGTAAAATATATAAACAAATTGACTTCTGAATTACATGTGATTTTGTTTGAATCATATGTAATTATGATTTAAATTACATGTGATTTTGTGATAATTACATGTGATTTTTCTTGCATTGCATGTGATTTAAACATTCTGAAACCTTAACTTCTTCTAACAAACCCACTTTAAATGAATCAAATACGATTTTGTTTGAATCATATGTAATTATGTCAGTATATTAAAATGCATGTTGTCATTAATATAAAATATATATAACAAATTGGATTCTGAATTACATGTGATTTTTTAATCACATGTAATTTTGCTTGAATTACATGTGATTCGGTGATAATTAACATGTGATTCAAGCATTTCGAAACCTTAACATTTCTAACAAACCAATTTTGGATCTAGCCAACAAGTTTATTTCGTGTGCACGTTAGTACCCACACCACATTCTTCAAATTTTCTCTTTGCTTCAAACTACTCTATTGCGTTCTCTCTTATGCTCTTCCTACATACCGCTCTTGTACCACTTTGCTTTTTAGCGTTTAGCGGGTTTCAAACATCAATACCTTTTGGCTTTGGAACCTCGATAAAATTTTATGACTTTATGAATGAGCATAAAAAAATCATATTGTACCTGAAAGCATATAAAATGAATGGTCTTAGTGAGCAAATTCATAACTATTAAAAAACACCATTTGTGTTAAATCACATGTGATGAGTCAAATCACAAGTGATTTGTTCTAAATAACAAGTGATTCAAATCATATGTGATTCAAGCTTAATCACATGAGATTTATTCCAAAACAAATGGAGTACTAAACTCGCTTCACATTTAGGTATTGTGATATTATTGAAAAAATACACAACATTGAAGTTTATGATAAACAAATTTGTTAAAAATGAAATGTTATTTTGAAAACTTAAGATTAAATCACAGGTAATTTGGTTCAATTACATGTGATTTATTTTCTCCAAATTACATGAATTATGTTAAATATATGTTAAATCACTTGTGATTGGGGTAAATCACATGTGATTTATACTTATGTGATTTGCATCAAATTACGTGTGATTTGTAGTGATTGCAAATTATAGCCTAAAAACATATCTTATAAAGCATAAGAATGACGCAAACCTTTTGCAGACTCTTTAGCAACCTTGACACACTTGAGCCATTAAATCCTTGTTCTTTTGCTAAGGAACCTATAAATGACATAAAGATTCATTATCGAAAGAAAAGACTTCGAAATTTGTGGCGGATCAATAACAAAATGTAAAGAAGACTTCGTTATGCATAAACTCATAAACAATAATATCCTTCTTGGTAAAACTCTAAAAAATGTACCACGTTTCTACGATGGTTTCGCAAATCACATGTGATTTACGAAAATCACTCGTGATTTACGACAATCACACGTGATTTATATTTTCTCATAATAAAACACTAAAACACTATATTCACGTGTGATTTGCCTTTTTTATATCAAAATAGTCTCATTTGATTCGACTAACAAAAAATATGAGCCAATCACACCTGATTTACCTTTTTCATAACAAAACACTTCGACATCATAATCACGTATGTTTTCCCCTTTCTACATCAAAATAGTCTTGTTTGAATGTGTCTACAACAACAAGACGCAAAATCATGCGTGATTTTCCCTCTTTTCATAACAAAATACTACAACAAAAGAATAATGTGTGATTTTACTTGTAACTTCTTCTAAAATATCTCTTAGATCTGAAACTTCCTTTCTGTTGCTGAATAAATCTTTTAGCGACCATTATTGATTTTTATTATAGGATAATTATAACTTATAGTACTAGGCACCATGAAAAATTGAAAAGCATATAAATCAGGAGTATATACCTTTCTATTATGGACTTATTTTATCGTCAGTTGACTTTTAATTAAAGTATCAAGGATCTTGAATTTCCGGTGAAAGTTTTTTTTTAAAGAGATAGAAAGTTGGATATTAAATGAGTGATAAGAGGATAATTTTAGATTTATATATGATTGTGAGGATGATTATACACCATTGGATTGAAATAAAAGGAATGGTCCTGATGTGTTCTTTTCTTCTTTTAGATAAGCGTATTCCCTCACGATCTCAACTCAGTACCATGTAAGGTTTTAATTATGATTTTTTTTAACTGAATGGATCCTAGATAAAAAAAAAAGTCATCTTTATATAACCTATAGGTTAAATAGCATAAACATTAACATAATGAGTGCTAATCTTTTTTCCCTATCTTTAATGATGAAATAAATAGTTAAAGTTAATTGATAGTACCTCCATTTTACCATTATCATTAGTGTCCCGCATTAAGTTAGAGACATACAACAATACTCATTATTAAAGATAGTAGATTAAAAAAAAGATCCATTTAAATTCACATATTAAAGCACCAGAATGATGAGTAAAAAGTTGAATAAATGAGTTTACGGCCGTTTTCATGTGGCTCGTAAATCACATGTGATTTTATGTTTTATTTTGTTTTTTACATAATAAATAAATAACTTTTATATTATCTACATAATCATAGAAGGAAAACGAGTAAAAAATATGCGTTGTTAGTATTTTTTTAAATAAAAAACTATTTTTAACAAATTATATTTGTGGATTTAGGTATCATAACACGACTGTTCATAATCCATTTGACTCTATTGTGTTGTTGTTCCGCTACAAGTTTACGGAATATAAAGTTGTCAAACACGAAATTTAAAAAAATCACGTGTATCCATAAATCACATGTGATATTGAAAGTAACATGTTATTTCACAAATATTAGTGGATTTTCTATATATTTTTTATCATATGTCATTTAGTAGACGACAATTTTCATATATTTTTGTCGATTTTCTGATGTTGAACTTTTCGTCAAAGAATTAGATGTGTTCGTAAAATCACTTGTGATTTGATGTTTTAATATTCATTGTGATTATATAAATCACATATGATTTTACAAATTCACAGGCGATATTGAAAGTAACAAATCATGTATTCAAGTGTGCTTTTTAAAGTAATAAATTACATGTCATTTTTCGAAAAATCATGTGTGATTTTTCTGTGTGAAATTTTTTTAAAAAATTCGTCGAAAATATATAAAAATGCCAATAGTGAAAGATAAGTCTCAAGATAATTTAATTCTTGAAGGTTTGCGTACCGATTAACGGTTGGAGAGAAATTTTATTTTTAAAAGTATGATGAAAGTAGATTTTTTAATTAAATTAAAAAAATTAATATAAATTATTATATCAAATTTTATAACCTTTTGATTCTATAAACTTATTTTCGATATACATAAATCTTTTAAACTTTATAAACACTATAACTAAATGTATTAAATTGTGAAGATGTCTAAAATAATAAATCTCTTCACGTCAAATAAGAATGAAATAAAGTTTTACCGTGAATTACAAAAATGTTGATCTTTTATATTTTTTTTGAACGGGTGAGTTAGTAGTTAGTTGATGACGTATAGTCCCCAACCGGGTCATGAACCCGCCCCACGGGTACTACCCACATCCGGCCAATCACGAATGGGTTGGATTAATGTCATTTAAGCTTATGGGCTTGGATGAACAGTGACCGCATAAAATGTGAGCGGCCCACGGCCCGACACGACCGGGACAGGGTTAGACAGAATCACAATCTTATCAAGATTAGGATTTACCTCAAAGTATAGGATATACACTCACCATAATTAGAAGATAACAATCAATCTAATTATGGAGTTTATCTTATGCTTGGGGCCGAAGTAACAGTGACAGCCCATTAGGGTTTCACTGCCTATATAAGGAACCCCCAAGGGTTCCACAAAGGTATTACATTCTCTATACTCTCAACCTACAGCCGATTCATAACCCTAAACCGATTACTTACTCTCTCGCTGGAGTCTAATCGTGGGATACGCTCCCACGGTAAGTCTAGCGCGTGTTGCTTTTAGTGTGCAGGATCTCAGCAAGTTATTCACTTGGTGCAAGAGTCGGAGCCCAGCCTACCCGAATTAAGCCTAATTCGGGTCTAGAAAGGATCATTCAACTTTTGTATCAACATTAGTGATTCGAGCTTACAGAGACATCCAATTGGGCAGTATGCAAGCCTCGAACCTTTTCCTTAGGGGATAAACCCACTCCTGCTTCTTAATTCGGGCCCCTGAAGTTTCTTGATGAGACTCGAACTCGAGACTTCTCAAAGAAAACCTCCCCACGGTTACTCTTGGTGGCCAACTGAGCTACCTCAGTTGGTTAATGTAGATATTTTATATTATAAACATATGTTTAAACTATAGGTGGAAAGGAGTTGAGCCGAACCTGGGCCTGAGCCTGAGCCTGTTAGAGCTCGAGCTTGGAACGTTTAAGTTTTACAAAGCTCGAGCTCGTGGTATGCTAGACAGGCTCGGGCTCGTTTAAACGATTTGACAATGTAAAAAGCTCGGCTCGTAACATATCTTGTTAGGCTTTTTAATAAGCTTTTTATTAAGCTCGTATATAAACCTTTAGGCTCGTTTAGGCTCGCGAGCTCAAACGAGCTTTGTACTTAAAGATCGGGCCCAAACTCGTTTGATAAACGAGCTACAAATTAGGCTGAAACTCAGATTCAAGCTCGTTTAAACTTGACTCGTTTAAACTTTTTACTAATTTAATCTTAAACTTTTCACGAACGACTCGACTCGTTTTCACCGTTAATTTAAAGTTTAAACCAATATCTTGTGATTTGGATAAGCATTATCATATTTTCACATATTGCAATTTAAGTTAAACAAGTATATTGCTTATGTGGACTTAATTGCTCGGAGATTACAATGCCCTTCTTTAATACGTAAAACTTTCGTTTTCTACTCGTCGTGTGATGTGAACACGTTTTTCTTTAGGTTGACCATACAAAAATCTAAATACTTAATTCAAAATCACGTTATACTTTGTCATTCACATTACTATTTGTAACCATCGTTTTAAAAGTTTTTTTCTAACTAATACACACGGTCGGTTCACCATCAAGTGACTAATAATATATCATAAAGTCACCTTTCCCAAAATAGTTGACGTGACTTTGTCAAAATTATTTTCATCAAACGAATTTGAGCATCAAAACATTTCAGTGATGAAATATCAAAGTTTGAAATAGAATTGTTGTAAAAACATTACATTATAAAGAGTAATGTTTGACACCTAAATCTACAACAGTTATATTTAATAATCTTTGTTTTGCTATAAAAAAAAGATTAACGACGCAGTTTATTGCTTGTTCAGTGTTTGGTTAAGCTTATTAAAATTAATAAAGTAAAATGACAAAAAACATATGAATATTAAATTATGTAGTTATTAAATGAGGATATAAAAGTCTTTTTATATGTAAAAGTTATATAAGCCTACCATTTGTTATAAAAGCCTCAAATGTTTGGCTTACTTAAACCCCCTTATATAAGCTTATAAGCCTACATATATAAGCTTAACCAAATACTTGGTTTTGGCTTATAAACTAATAAGCTAATAAGCCTATTACCATTATATAAGCTAAAACAAACACCCCCTTAATAAATTTCACTTGGTCATATATATTAGCAAACAAAAAAATTATGCATTCAAAGAGAAACTAGTAAAAAAAAATTTTTTATCGTGTTTAGGTTATTTGGGTGAGAAAGTGTTGATACAAAAGTTGATTGGACTTACGTGACCCGAATTAGAGGTAAATCGGGTGTTGAAGGCTCCGGCTCCTGCATCAAGTGAATCTGTTTTGGGATCCTATGCACTAAAAAAAGCACTGTTAGGCTTACCAGGTGAGATTGTCTTCCACGATTAGACTCCAACGTGAGAGTAAGTAATCGATTTGTGATTGATAATTAGTTAGGGTTTAGTGATTTTGAGAATCGTACCTTGAATGGAACTGAGGGGTTCCTTATATAGTTGGTGAAGCCCAAGTAGGGTTTCCCGAAACTTGCGACCCAAGATGAGGATAATTACCATATACACGTGATCCTTATATTCTAAATAAGAAGGGTGTATATCCTCTTAATCTTGGTGGAATTATAATCCTTGTTAGATTATGGTTATGCCTAACCACATCCACGTGCGGCCAAACCGCAACCCATTTTAAACCGTGTATGGCCAATTTCCGCTAGGCCCCTTGGGGTTAATGTCGGTGCCCAGAAGTACGCCACACTTCCTGGCGAATTTGCAAAAATATTTATTGAAACGATTTCAAAACACCACCAAAACATTTTACTTTCAACACTCACTGCTGAAAACATGAGAATTACTTTGTGTGTACTTATGCTTTTTGAGCTTGTGTGTTTGTCCATATTTGCTTTCAATTTTTCATTATCTATTTGGTTTGCTCTTTAGTAGTATATTTGATTTTCTATGTCTTGTTTACTATTTTGTTATGATTTGTAGTAATTTTTCTGAACTTTTAGATACAAAGAAAATACAAAAAAAGAGAAAATAAGTGAAAAAAAATAGTCATATTTCGAAAAATATTTGTGGAAGAGTTGCCAAACTTAGTCATGATTTATTTGCTTGATTACTTATTGAGAAAATGTTATGTTAAATTTTTGATGACTTGGATTGATTGGTTTACAAGCTGTGTTATTATCAAAAATAATTATGGTCGCAGAAAGTGCGCCGCACATCTTAGATATGCGCCGGCATTTCTGTGTCGCGCAAAAGTGCGCCGCACTTTTCAAATGTGCGCCGCACAACTGGAAAACCAGAAGGCTAAAACTGCATATAAGTTGGTCAAAATGAAACGTTTGCTGAATTTTAAGTGTTGCTTGAGAACTTTATGGTATGAAATATTATTTGAATTTTATGGCACTAACATACTATTGTTTCTTTTGATGTGTTGTTGTTTAAAGATTGAAATGGATCTGAATACTAGCTTGGGTAGAATATGCTTAGGAGAGGATGAGCATATTAGTTTCAATGATAAAGTAGAGTCGGAAGGAGATTGGACAGGTTCTGAGTGTAAAGACTTAGCCGATAGCGGTATCCAAAAGGTTATGACTTTCTTTCGAATGGAGGAGTTGATGCCTAGTGAGAAATAATTGATGCCTTGTCATGTTGAAGGGAGATTTGCTTATGATGGACAAGGAGATTTAGAGATGGACAAGGAGATTTAGAGATGGAATGAAGTTTGATTAGTAACGACTTTGCAATTGAGCTTGGTTTAACTTACAAAACACACTGGAATGGAGATAATGAAATAGACAAGAAACTCATTGTCATGCTTAAAGACGAACTATATTTCGTTGAATTCTTTGTGAATCCAGAGGAAGACGATTATGAGCCATGTGTAATCTTTGGAACATCATTCCTAAAGCTTGCCAATGCACACATCGATATTACTTGTGGCATACTAACCTTGTGGCCAAAGATTCATGAGAGCTCGGATTTTTGGGAGATTGATGCTTTGCTTGACAATATCAATTTTGATGATTTTCCACCCCGTTGATCTCGAAAGAGTTGATGCTCCTCAATTTGTTTGTAGTATGGGTAAAAATAAAAGAAACAAAGGAAAGAAACCCGCCCATACTTACAAGTTGAACTACAATGGTGAAGGACCTTCACACACCGTTAACAAACAATTGACTAGAGAAGAATTATCAATGGAAGAACTTCAAGAAGATATTCAAGAAAGAGTCATGTTGCTTAACATGAACCGTCCTATCATCGAAACTCTAAAATATAGTGACAAGTACAAAATGATTGTTGATGGAGTTTTGCTTGATAAGTCGAAAGTTGATGATGGATTAACACCGGAATATGAAGATGTTGCTATTCAACTGCTTCATGAAAACAAAGTAATGCTTGAAAAGGAGAATCCTGGATACTTTGTCTTACCATTAAGGTTGGATGGTAAAGTCACTTACAATGCTTTAGTTGATACCAGATCCAATGTGAATGTTATGCCCTTTGGAATTTTCAAACTCTTAGAAATTGGTCGTGTCAAACCAAGGTTTGATCGGATCAAAATGCTTGATCACTCATATGCGGAGGGATTTGGAAGATTGCTTGGTGTTCTTTGCCAAATTGGTACAACAACTTTGCTAGCCGATTTCATGATACTCGATATAACTATTGATTGAGACATTAAACTAGTTGTTGGAAGAAAATTTTTGCACACCGTTGGTGCAAATGTGGATGTTGGAAAGGCTATCATGTCTTGCTTTGATGGATTTTTCCATCAAAAATATAATGTCCTTAAAGCTAAGACACATAATGATAGTGATGATGAATATGACAAGTACTATACCGTGAAAAGAGATGAATATGGTATGCCCATTTATGGACCAAACTTGCAACCATGGACCAAACCGGAAGATATTTTGGATGGCTCATTAAGTGAGAGGAGCTACCACAACCCATTCTCTGACATATGTGTGTATAAGAAGATTGTGGGAGTACTTAGAGCACTTCCCGTTTCACTAAAGTACAAATATTGGCAAGTGGGAAACAAGAGAGAATTTGAGAACATTAATAAAGAAGGAGATAGTGAATGGCATGTTGCCATGGTAATAGTCGATCCATGTGGAAAGAGGTACGAGAAAGTATACGAGACTAAAGACAACAATAGAGAAGTCTCGGGACGTTACCAAGAGAGTGATATAATGTCACCGCTAAACTTTTGCTATAACTAATCATGGAAAAGAAGAGGAGTGCACCATTGGCTCCTACTTTAATTTTTGCATTTTTATTTTATATGTAGATAATAAATAAAACATATGCCAAAGTCTAGTGTTCTAGATGTTTTAGGATAATCTTTGAATAAGGGAATTTTCCTTAGATATCTTTTTTTAGAATGAATCGAATGAATTAGGGGAAGTTTTTCTTTAAAATTGTGTCATATGTACATTAAAAATAGTGTACTGTTTTTTATAGCGCAGAATGTGCGCCACACTTCTGGACGGAGATTTTATATAACTTTTATTTTTCTCATTCCAAACAAAACCAAAAACATACAAAAACCGACGGTTCTTCATTGAATCTTCACCAAAAATATTTTAAGTCAATTTTTACTCCAATTCACATCTCGAATCATGCCTAGAGTAAGTTTTAATCTTTAATTAAGAATCATTTTTCTTTAATAGTTGTAATTTTTGATTAATTATTTGATTAGGGTTCTTATTAATTTTATTAAATTGAATTAGATGTATAGATAGACATAAGATAATTTTAAAATTAGGTTTTGATTAGAAGATAAAATTGAAAAATCATAAAAATAAAAATGAGGGTTTTTGAAATTGAAACCTTTGATTGAGCAATGTCGTGGGATAGAACGAATTGGGATTGACTTAGTGTTCGAGTCTTTCCCTTTGTGTTAACTTTGATCCGATAATTCGCGGATTTGGTTAAAATTTAGTCACCCCGATACTAGCTTATTTACCCAAATTGTGCGCCGCACTTGTGCAGATTTTACCCAGAAAGTACGTCACACATCTCAGATGTGCGCCACACTTGTTGTCGGAAAACAAACAGAAGGTTTGTAGACCACACTAAGGGAGGTCGTTGACTCCTAATGCTTATCTAACATTGATATATGTTTGTTTGTGTGATGAATTTTGCAAAACACAGGTTCTGAAAACTATGAGACCGGCTCGTCTAGCCGAAGTAAAAAAAGGAAGTCTATCAAGTCGGTGAGTGCCACGCTTATGGGAGTTCCTAGTCACCCATTTTTAAGTTGTCCTGGGTGCAACACGAATGATAAAGTTGTTTACAACAATGCCCTAAATCTTTTGGTACCAAAACAAATTTTTGCAGCAAGTATTGTTGAATTTGGAGTTTTGAATGATCTTGGTTGTGAAACCCAAATTAGGGAGATGCTTACGATTGTTGTGATATAAGCTGGAGGAGATGAATTTTTATTTAGATCAGATGCTTGGGTCCGTGCTTTTACATTAGCGAGTAAATTTATTCAGAGCTTTGTCTTGAGTTTTTCTCTACTTTCCAATTTAACGAGGATGTTGAAAATGATGAGTTGGAAACCAAGAAAATTTCGACTTTTCGTCTATGTGGTAGAGGTCATGCTTTAACCTTGAAGGATTTTGCTAAATATTTGGAGTTTTATACCCGAGAAGAGCGCCAAAAGAAAGTTTTTGAGGTATATTTTTAAGAAGGTTTGCGTGATGATGGTTACTTCAATGCTAGAGAGTTTTAGGCAATCATTTGTTTGGATGAGGAACCATTGAACTTGTTTAGGAGCTCTACCACTAGAATCTCTAGTTCTCTTTTGAAGGTACTTCAAAAGATAATTGCTTATGCGGTTTTACAAAGAACCACGGGGTATGATAAGGTTCAAAGGAACGATTTATGGTTGTTAAGCTTATTTAGGGACAAGAACCGTGAGCAATATGCTAATGTGGCATGGGTTATTTCTAAGTGGATGAAGATAAAAGGACATGGAAGCCAAGCAAGTAGCATGATTGTATGTAGGAAATTTGTGACTAGGCTAGCCCGAAGGATGAGACTTCTTACCGAAGATGTTGTGGGTAGTCTTAGTCCACCAATCATTTGTGACACCATTGACAAAATAACTTTGAGAGATTTGATTGGAGGTGATGGAAGGTTGATGCGAGAAGATGCACTAGCGAGAGCACCACGTGTAGACATGCCAAGAGCTCCTCATGCGACACTTCAAGATGTGTGTGATAGGATGGGACGGATGGAGATTAGGCAAGATCAACTTGGGTTTATGATGGAGCGACAATGTTATAGTATGGATAGGTATGCTCCAGTTTTTGAGAGGATGGAGGAGCAATATAATGTGCCGATGAGTGGACCGTATGGACCGCCCGAATATCACCATGAGCCATTCTACTATACCCAACAACCTCCACCGTATCCACCTCATTTTTACCCATCACAAGCCCACCACCAAGATGAGACTAAAGAGGATATGTTATGCCTCAATTTGTGACTTTGTGTTGGTCACATGTTTTAAAACAATCTTAAACAATTTTTAGGATATTTACATTTGGTTGTGTAATATGCCTTTGTTGGCATTTAGGATATTTTAAACTTTGTGTGTGGATTTTTATTTTTATTTGTTATGTGAAATATGTTTGTGTATATATTGTTTGAGTTAAACGCGGAAAATAAGCGAGTCGGTGTCTAATAAAGACGAAGATAGAAAATTTCGGCTTCGTTCACGACTTCGAATAAAAGGGGAGTATCACTCTTATTTTCCTCTATTTTACTTGTACCTTATGTTTAGCATTAGGGACAATGCTCATAATAAGTATAGGGGTGATAAGCGGAAAATGAGTGTGTTTTAAGTTAAAAAAATTTTGTGTATTCTGTGACCAGAAGTACGCCGCACATTTGAATTGTGCGCCTCACTTTCTGGCAGGTTTTTGAAAAATTAAAATGTTTTCTAAAAAACAAAAATTTAGTTAGATTGATAATTCCAATAATTAAAATGCCATTTGACTCAGAATTGATAACGTTACTTGCACAAAATTTTAACCACAATTGTGGGGATTTCTAGCCTATATATATCATACACATTTTTATGCTTTAAATCAATTTGTGAGTTGCCGATGATTAGTTTAAATTCTACAACTTGTGCTTCGTAATCTTTACGAGACCGTAGTGGGATCATACTTGTATGATAAAAAGTAATTTAAATGATAAAGAGGAAAAAATAAAAGAGAAAAGAACGAGAGTTTTTGCCAATGTTTAAAGACTACGATATGTTGTTAGAAACCATGTTATGAGGAAGTATAGTAGATCGTAAGTATGGGGGAAAACACATTACCCCAATATTGGTATAAAAAATAAAAAACATATATATTTAAAAGAGAGAAAAGAAATAAAAGGGAATAAAGGCAAAAAGGCCTCGAAGTATAAAGTTTGTGAAGTATGAAAATAACAACATGACGGATAATGATATATTGTATACTCTTTTGGCATGTGGTGGTAATAAAAGTTTTTGAAAAACCCTCTTTTGATATTATACTTGGTGCTTACGCCAAATTGGTTTAGTTTAGTTCCTTGTACAAGCTTATGGTAATTTTACTATTCATGTCCGTGTTTTTGAGCGATAAATTTCTACCTTACTATATGAGAGTGTGTGAATTCAAAATACCTACTTCATGAGGTGTATTGTGCCGTTATCTTAGGATTGAGGTTCTTGAGAATAAATCTTGGTTATGTCTTTCTCAAAGAAAGTATTGTATGGAGTTACTTAGTGATCATGGGTTGTTAGGCTGTAAGCCTGCTGCTACACCTATGCAGCAGAATGTGAGTTTGAATCATGTTGAGACTAAGGCTAATAAGAAGCTTAAGAATTTAACTCTTATCATAAGCTTGTGGGAAATTGATATACTTGTCAGTTATTAGGCCTGGTATATCGTATGTTGTTCATTGTTTATCTCAACATATGCACTCACCCTTGCAGTCACATTTTACTGCTGGCTTAAGAGTATTGAGGTATTTGAAACAAAGACTTAGACTTGGTATACAGTTTTATCATGGCCAAATAATTTTGACTAGAAAGTCTGCTTTTTTGGCTTTAGTGTGTACTTTTGTGGGAACTTGGTATCTTGGAAAAGTAAGAAACAAGAAACCATCTCAAGGTATTCAGCAGAAGCTGAGTATAGGTGTATGATATCTACTACATGTGAGATTATCTGAATTGCTTAGTTGCTGATAACACCTCATTTATACATGTTTGTAATGATGCATTTGTCCTTGTTTGATATGTAAATAAATAAAATATGTTTTGAATTGTTACTAGTTTAGTGTATCTTTATTGTAGGAGAAGAATAAATCTATGGAGAAGGAAATGGAAGAAAGGAGAAGAAAAGGACTACAAAATAAATGAAGCTGGAAAAGGAATGAAGTGCGGCGCACATCTCAAAATTGCAGCGCACAATTATTGGAGTACGAATTGGAGAACTTGCCAAAATACGGCGCACATCTCAAAAGTGCGACGCACTTTAGTGTGCAGTTACAAAAATTAAGTGCAATTATGCATGGCATTCATTGAGAAACCTTTGATATACTTTGCAAAGTAACTACCTACGTTTTTTGGGTTATATAATGAGCCATATTCCCTGTCCATCCAAGTACACTCCACCCACCATTGTTACAAAAGTTCTAAGAAGAAGGAACAATTGATCAAGGATTCTTCGTCCTTGATTATTGTTATTGGTTGTATTGGGATCAAGGTGAACTTTAAATAGTTCATGCTTGTGGTTGCTGTAAGGAGAAATCGAAATCATAGTTTTTTTAACGGTAATTTATATTAAGACTAGCAAGATGCTAGAAAAAACTTACAAAGAAATCAATCTAGGGTTTTTAAGCTACAAGTCACATGAAATAACTCTATTACATCTATTATTGCACCCAAAAAAGCGAAAGAGACACGATGTCATCAAACACCACCGATCTATTAGGCATGGAGGAGCTGAAAATCAAACGGTTCCGCAGCCCCTAAATGGACCACCAAGCGACATAAAAGACACCCTCCAGGATACTCTTTAGACCAGCAGGTATCCGTATAGATGACAACCACGACGACCAATCCGAAAAAGAACCCCACGAAGGCCAGTCCAAATCCCACCACCTGCAAATACACCGAAGCACATCCTAGACCAAGGAGCATCGAAACATAACATGAAGAACATCATCCTCACTAGACATTATTAACCGTCTTTTATCAAGTTATTTAATGTATTTTTCGTTCCTCAAATCGAATCGAATTGATATCAAATTTCTCACAAGATTTGAGATTAATTGTTCTTGGTTAATAGTACTTGTTTGAAATCTATTTCTAATTAAACTTAAAAAATGAGAATATAATTAGGCTAAGGAATATATAAAAATAAAAGCGCAATTAGTTCACATAAATTTACTCTAAAATACAAAATAAAATTATACTACAATTTAAGATCTAGATTAAACTAAATAAATCTAAGATGCAACAAAATTATATTATAATTAAAAATATTAATTATTCTAAATGCAAAATTAATCTAAATGCAAGCACGAAATAACAAGTAAAAATGACAAAAAATAAATTCACAAAGATAAGCTTAAGAATAAAGCGTAAAGCTTTAACCTTTATAGCTTATTAATCTTTTTAGATGATAAAACTTGAAGCTTTATATACTAATAAGCTTAATAATCACAAAAAGGTGTAAACTTTATACTAAAAATAAGCTTATCAAAATAAAAACTAATTTTAAACTTTTAAATCTGTTTTTAAAAAAATAATAATTTTTTTAAAACTAATTAAAACGATTTCTTTAAAAGTGATATTATTTAAAAATAATTAAACTATATTAAACTAATTAATAAAACTAAAATGACTAAGCTAGATATTTAAAAAGGAAAGAACTTAGTACCCGTGGTCCAAAGTAAACACTCTAAACACAATCAATCATAAGCAACAAAATATGGCCTCTAAAATATACGGCCTCCCAAAAGTAACAAAATACGGCCCGTAAAGTAAATGACTAACCAAATCCAACTTAATCTAAGCGTAACCTGGCCCGTAAAGTACACGGCTAAACAAATATATCTATGAAAGTATATGGACTTATATTTAATAGTCGTGTGATAGGATCGAACTCGAGATTACGGGATTGCACACAATACGTAAAGAGTTAATTTAATTAATAAATATATTTATCGTATTTATTAATTTATTTAATAAATATATTTATGTATATATTAATTTAACCGAGCAAGTAACTATATATCTTTGACGATCGTTAATTAATTAATAGTTAAGTTATAACGAGCGTTAAATAAATACATAGTATGTTAACTAAAGGAAAGAAGGACGGAAGGTTCCGGAATACCCCCCAAGGGTGTTTCGACCGTCGGTTATGACTAGGGGGGGGGGGATTGTTGTCTTTTATTTATCTTGGGCTATAAGGTATTTAGGCCTATAAATACACCTCCTAATCCCTCATAATTTACACAACACTAATCTTTCCCCTCCTCTCTCCTTTGGGTCGATCGCAAACCCTCACCACGAAGGGGTTTGGTTGGTTTTTTCTTGGTTGATCGATTGTATACATAATCTAGTCCTAGCCCCTCTCTAGGGTTGTTGGGTAGATTATTTACAAGCGTTGTATCTCGGTTTTCACGTGCTAGAATCACGGTTAGCTCGTTGTATTACGTGTGTACAAGAACGTAATATAGTCTTACTTTAGACTATATCTTGGTATATACGGTATAAGCCCAAATTGGTGATTTGTTCTTCGTCTTGTGGAATTGCTTTAGCGTAAAGGTATGTAACCCTAATTCGATTAATTATAATTGTGTTATTAATTTTTATCTTGTTAAATCGCTTCCGATATATGTGCTTTGATCTCGTTTAAGGTTTTATATAATTGTTATGATACAAATAAACCTTAAGTGACATCGAGAGCAGTTTTAACATGTTATAATTATCGAAGATCTAAAGTTTTTTTTAACTATAATTGTTTTGAGTTAAAACTACATGTTTTTTAGGTTTTTTTTTTAAAAAAATTAGGGTTTTTTTTAGAAAGCCGTTTTCGAGTGTCTGCGCGCACCACATGCTCAAGATTTCCTACAAGCTATCCCCATAGACGGGCTCGGTCAACATATGTCGCCGGTGGAATACCGCACTATCCTTAAGTATCGCCTTATGATTCCATTATTTCCGGTTGATGCTATATGCCCTATTTGTCGCAAGGCGTGTTTGGATTCTTTTGGGGAACATGCGGTTCATTGTAAAGAACTTCCGGGATTCAAGTATCGACATGATTTTGTTAGGGACGTTCTTTACGACATATGTAGGCGTGCCGGGATCTCCGCCAAGAAAGAGGCACCTGTGAATTTCTTGACCGACCCGTCAGATGGAAGATCCACACTGAGACCCGCTGATGTTTTGGTTTTTGGATGGATTGGAGGTAAACATGCGTGCGTTGATTTGACAGGGGTTTCTCCTCTCGTGGGGCTAGGCAGTCGAGATTTTACAGCGGGTCAGGCTGCTATAAAAGCCGCCTCGTGCAAAGTGACTAAACACGAGAAAGCATGTGTTGAAAATCAACACGTGTTTATTCCTTTCGCGTTTGATACATTTGGTTTCCTTGCACCTGAGGCGGTGGAGCTACTTACGAGAATACAACGTGTTATGAATAGTAATGTTTTGACTCCCAAATCCACAAACGTTGTATTTAATAGACTTGGTTTTGCTATACAAAAAGGGCTAGCGGCGCAGCTTGTTGCCCGTTTGCCTTCTCCTAATATGTAAATTATAATTATCTGAAGAAAGATAGTAACGGGAGGGTTAGTTAAATAAATGTAATGGATCTGAACCGAGTAATAAACCAGTTAGGATAAAAAAGTGGAATTGTTTTGAAACCCTAAATTGCATGTGGGATAATTTTAGATTAAATTACATAATTAATTGTATGTCATGTATGTTACGATCCGTAGAGATTTAATTGTTAAGATTTGTGGGGATTCCATGATTACGTGCATGTTTTCATGGATCGTAAAATTATATGTTTATATGTTTTTATGTGCTACGTGATTAATTGATTCAATAAATCTAAAATTAGGGAAGACTTTTATATAGAGATATAAAGACCTAGATTTGATGATTATTGGAGAAATAATATGGACTAAATCATATTAAAAATAATGATTTGTTAGAGATTTAAATTACATAAGATTACGTTGATTGGTGAATTGTAATAATAATCTAACGGCTTACTCAATTATGACAAACTATAAAGTGGGTTTAATGCACCGCTGGTCATATACCCGGTTAAAGAAGGAGGTGTTATTCCATTAGTCGCTGACCAAATTCTCGGCTCGCCTGTGCGTAAAAAGTGAAATTACCTATGATTATTAATTGAATTATACCTTAAGGGTGATTTACCACAAGTTCACATCCGAACCATAATGAATAAGGGTATTGCTTTGTACGTAGCAGAGTTCTAGCAAAGTACGATGTGATAAGTTGTGGGTAAACTCTTTAATTGGTTTAACCAATACCGCAACATAATTTATGAAGAAATTTAATCTCATGAAAAAGTTTACTAAATATTTTATTAAACTTATGTTATGGAGATTGTATGCATGCTTCTCCATACGTTGATTTTGACATCAAAATTTATACCCATAAAATTTAAGTCGAATGCTCCTAATTGACGAACACTTGAAATTACTTCGTCATCAAATGAGATTTTTGGGTGATGTTGTGATGGAGAGAAAACCATTTGTAGAACGAGAATTCGTATGATGGTTTTACGTTAATCAGATTAGACGACTTAATTAAGTTACTCAGTGAGATCTGGAAACTTAATGCATTCAGAAGGGATGAAACATGTTTACAATGCAAAACGTTTTTTTGGCAATGTAAATCCCTTAAATATCTAGAAATTGAAAATTGATTGTCAATTAAATTATTCGACAAGTCGCTGTGTTGAGTACATTCATTACTAGCAGATCAACTGATGTAACGGATCTATGTCAATATAGTTCTAGAATTCAAGGAAAATAATATGGTTTTTATACCGGGGTAATTTATTTTATTGAAAGTATTTTGTTATCGAAAATACTAATATTTGAACTTATTTCTGTAGAAATGGCTCAACCCACCAATAACAGTATAAGTTCTGCGTTCAAAGCTTTCTTTGAACGACCTGAACTTACTGGCCTAAACTTAAATGATTGGTACCGCTTGCTAAGAATTGTCTTGAGAGCAGCGGGTACTATCGATATCTTGACTACTCCCTATCCGGAGGATCTTGCTGAAGGAGCATCTGATGCGCAAAGGCTTGAACACGCTGCTAATATTAAGAAGCACTCTGAGTTGGCTTGCTTAATGTTGGGGAAAATGGCTCCTGCATTTCAACAGAAGTATGAGCTATTTTAACCAAAGCGAATGCTTGATAAGCTCAAGGCTATGTTCGAAAAGCCGCAAGCTGTGGAGATCTACGACTTGGTAGATGCTTTGCATAGCTGCAAGCAAGCTCCAGGTAAGTCTGTAAGTGACCATTATTTAGAGATGGGGGGGTTATATGGAATAGCTCGTTGCACTAGGACAACCCTATGATCATAATATGGCTATCAACTTGATCAGTAGGTCCCTTAACAAGGACTTCAATGATTTTGTTAGAAACTATAATATGCATTGCACGGGGAAGACAGTTAATGATTTGCATGCAATGCTCATTGACTATGAAAAGGGGTTAAAAGACAAGGCATCTACCGCTACGCCTTCTATACTAAGCATATAAAAGGGTAGAGTGAGTAAGCCAAAACCGCAAGCGAACAAGAAGAAAGGCAAAGGCAAGGGTAATAAGGGCAAACAAGTTGCGACTTATTCGAAACTCAAGCATAACTTTGTCTAGAGGAGTCAATCTCAAAAGGATGAGACTTGTCACCATTGCAAGGCAAGTGGTCACTGGAAGAGGAATTGCCCTCTTTACCTCGAAGAATTGCGAGAAATAAAGAAGAAGTCAGAGCAGAGCGCTGCAGCTTCAGGTACTTTATTTATGATTGAATTGTTCAATTTAACATAAAATTAAATTCTTGGGTATATGATACGGGATGTGGTATTAACATTTGTAATACACGGCAGGGATTTAATCTTGAAAGGAAGCTTTCCTATGGGGAACAATATCTGCAAGTGGGCAATGGCGCACAAGCAGCCGTTGAAGCTATAGTAACTTTTGATCTAGTTTTACCTTCGGGTTTAGTACTGAGATTAAATGATTGTCATTATGCACCTACAATTGTTAGGGGTGTTATTTCCTTTTATTGTTTGTTAAATAATGGATTCGTTCACAAGATTGATAATAATGGAATTTCTGTTTGGAAAAATGCTATTTTCTATTTTAATATAATTTATGTGAATGGTGTATTTGAAATAGACATGCATGAAAATGAATCCAAGAACGATAAATCTGTATTTAGCATGAGTAAGAAGAGAAAGTTTGACAAGAACTCTTCTTATCTTTGGCATTGTAAACTTGCCCATATTGGGAAGACTCGTATACAAAAGCTTCAACGTGAAGGTATTTTGGGAAATATCAATGATGAATCATTTGATAAATGTGGGTCTTGTATCTCTGGAAAGATGACCAACAAAACCTTTTAATAGCTATATTGAAAGGGCTACCAATCTACTTGGACTTATACATACTAATGTGTGTGGACCACTTAGACATACGTCAAGGAAAGGTGCTAGCTACTTCTTAACATTTACGGATGATTATACCCGTTATGGTTATGTTTATTTACTTAAGCATAAACATGAGGTATTTGAAACATTCAAAGTGTTTAAAGCTGAAGTAGAACTGCTATTAGGGAAGAAGACTAAAGCTCTTCGTTCTGATAAAGGTGGTGAATATTTAAGTCAAGAGTTTATAGATTATTTAAGTGAGAATGGAATTGTTCAACATCTTATTTCTCCCTATACTCTACAACAAAATGGTGTATCCGAAAGGAGAAATCGTACATTATTGGATATGGTACGATCTATGTTTAATCTTACAACTTTACCTTTATCCTTTTGGGATTATGCTCTAGAATCTGTTGTTCGCATTTTAAATATGGTTCCCACAAAGAAGTTCGATAAGACACCATATGAACTATGGCATGGCAAAGAAGCCATTTTTTCTTATTTAAAGGTTTGGGTTTGCGAGGCGTATGTGAAACGTGACTCGGGTGACAAACTCCAACAACGATCTGTAAATTGTATCTTTTTAGGATACCCTAAAGAAACTATGGGTTACTACTTTTATTATCCACCTGAGAACAAAGTAATTGTTGCTAGGTATGGAGACTTCCTTGAATCTGATCTTGTTAATCAAGAATTCAGTAGGAGAAATTATGATCTTGAAGAGAGTCATATAGATACATTACCTTCTAAAAACACTAGCGATATAATTCTTGTAGAACCAGAAAGTATGGCGGTTCTACCAGAATTAGTTCCTCTGCGTAGATCCGCAAGGATTAAAAACGCAAATAGCAATATGTGTCTTAACATAAAGGATGATGATGAGTTAGGGTATTTTGGTGAACCCGCTAATTATAAATCCGCCATACTTGATCCTGAAAAGGATAAGTGGATGGTTGCTATGGATGAGGAAATGAAATCCATGAAAGTAAATGATGTTTGGATTCTTGTAGAACCACTACCGAATGCTAAAGTAGTGAGACATAAGTGGTTATACAAGAAGAAAACCGACATGGACGGAAAAGTACAATCCTATAAAACTCGTTTAGTAGCTAAAGGTTTTACTCAAACTTTTGGCATAGACTACGAGGAAACATTTTCTCCTGTAGCAGACTTAAGAGCTATTAGGATTCTCATAGATATAGCAGCATACTATGATTATGAGATATGGCAAATGGATGTTAAAACTGCCTTCTTGAACGGTCGCTTAGATGAAGACATCTATATGCAGCAACCAGAAGGGTATATTGATCCTGAAAATCCAGGACATGTGTTCAAACTTCAAAGGTCCATTTATGGATTGAAGCAACCATCACGTCAATGGAATAAAATATTTGACGAAGAAATCAAGAAGTTTGGATTTATTCAGAATAGTGATGAGTCATGTGTATATCGCAAAGCTAGTGGGAGTGATGTAGTATTCCTAGTCCTATATGTTGATGACATATTAATCATGAGAAGTAACATTCCAAGACTTAAAGATGTTAAGGATTATCTTGGTAAATGTTTTTCTATGAAGAATTTAGGAGAAGCTGCATACATTCTGGGATTTAAGATCTATCAGGATAGGAAAAGACGGTTAATTGGTCTATGTCAAGATGCTTATATATATAAGATTTTGAAGAAGTATAATATGCATAAATCCAAGAAAGGTTTTCAAGCTATGGAAGTTAAGCATAATCTGAGTCATGAGATGGATGCATCAACTCCTGAAGAGGAGGCATACATGCAGAAGGTGCCTTATGCTTCGGCTACAGGATCTATAATGTATGATGTTAGATGCATAAGGCATGATGTGGCGTTTGCTCAGAACTTGGTCAGTAGATACCAACAGAATCCAGGGAAGCTCCACTGGACTGTTGTTAAACATATTCTAAAGTATTTAAAGAGTACGAAAGATATGTTTTTGGTATATGGAGGGAAACCAGACACAGAACTGAATGTTATAGGTTTTTGTGATGCGTCCTGGCAATGTGATAAAGACGATACGAAGTCTCAGACGGGTTATGTTTTTGTTATCAATGGAGGAGCAGTTGACTGGAAGAGCAAGAAACAGACAACGATTGCAATGCATGCTACTCAATCTGAGTACATGGCTGCTTCAGAAGCTGCAATGGAAGCTGTTTGGATTAGGAAGTTTATTGAAGATCTTGGAGTGATTCTTCAGTTAAAGAACCTATAGATATGTATTGTGACAATTCTGCCACAATAATATTTGCCAATGACCCTAGAGTCATGAAAGGCGCCAGACACTTTATGCGTAGACATCACTACGTTCGAGAACAAGTTGAAGCTCAGGAAATCAAATTGATAAAAGTTCACACAGATGATAACATAGCAGATCCTTTGACTAAGGCTTTGCCTAGACCAAAGGTAGTTAAGTATGCCAAGGCCATTGGGCTGCAACTAGCTAGCGAACTCATGCAATAAATCTGTGATTAGTATTTAGATAAAGGATGTTATGACATTATTAATATAATAAAATAAAGATTGAGTTTCGTTTATTTTTATTATTTAATAAGTTTATCCTATTTTACATGTTTTAATCCATGAATAAAAGTTATGCTAAATGTCCGTTGTCGAGTAATATATGGGAATATTTAAACTAAGACAAATCAAAATAGCGATAGAGTATACCTGAAAGTATATTGATCGATTTTGGATGATATTCGATGAATCGAATATAGGACTTATCCCAACTATATGTTATTACTTTATGGATCTTTGTCATTAAGTAAAACATAAATAGTTATCCTTAGACTTGAGATACCAGGAAACTGTTATGAATCTAGTACATCTCTGTGGAATAATCTAACGCTAAACGTAACTCGTAGCTATAAGGATTATTTTCGGAAGTGTTGCAAAATTCATAAGTTTTGCTCGTAGTCAATATGGAATTTATTTCCTCCAATTTCGTTTTGGAGTTTAATACAGCTGGGCCCCTCGTGGGATTAAAGATGTTTGTGTGGCCACACCCAAATTTGTTTTGGTAATCTTGCTGAATCTGTGAACGAGAAACAGAATGGTTAATGAAAGGAATGCCTGAGATCCATATCCTTATTAACGTTGTATTAGAAATAAAAGGATAATAATAACGATGTAGAATCGTTAAAAGGTTTTGTCCACGAGACCTTACTCGAGTTGTACTAGAGACATTGCTATGTGTAACTAGACGCTTGTCAATGTAATCACGATATTCGAAATATGTCCAAGTGGGAGCTGAAAGTTTATGGACTTATATTTAATAGTCGTGTGATAGGATCGAACTCGAGATTACAGGATTGCACGCAATACGTTAAGAGTTAATTTAATTAATAAATATATTTATCGTATTTATTAATTTATCTAATAAATATATTTATGTATTTATTAAATTAACCGAGCAAGTAACTATATATCTTTAACGATCGTTAATTAATTAATAGTTAAGTTATAACAAGCGTTAAATAAATATATAGTATGTTAACTAAAGGAAAGAAGGACGGAAGGTTCTGGAACACCCCCCAAGGGGTGTTTCGACCGTCGGTTATGGCTAAGGGGGGGGGGGGGGCAATTGTTGCCTTTTATTTATCTTGGGCTATAAGGTGTTTAGGCTTATAAATACACATCCTAATCCCTCATAATTTACACAACAATAATCTTTCCCCTCATCTCTCCTTTGGGTCGATCACAAGCCCTCACCACGAAGGGGTTCGATTGATTTTTTCTTGGTTGATCGATTGTATACGTAATCTAGTCCTAGCCCCTCTCTAGGGTTGTTAGGTAGATTATTTACAAGCGTTGTAGCTCGGTTTTCACGTGCTAGAATCATGGTTAGCTTGTTGTATTACATGTGTACAAGAACGTAATATAGTCTTACTTTAGACTATATCTTGGTATTATGGTATAAACCCGAATTGGTGATTTGTTCTTCGTCTTGTGGAATTGGTTTAGAGCAAAGGTATGTAACCCTAATTCGATTAATTATAATTGTGTTATAATTATGATCTTTTTAAATCGCTTCTACTATATGTGCTTTGATTTCGTTTAGGGTTTTATATAATTGTTATGATAATATTAAACTTTCAATCTATACAAACCATAAGCTCTTTACCAAACGTGATGAATCGATTCGCTAAGATCACAATAACACAAGAGGTTAGAATAATAAGCAACTATTAATATTTTATAAACAGATTCAAACAAAACTAATAGATCTAGAATATATTTTTTTTTAAGTTTTATAAAAATATATTAATTTTTAAACTAAAAATCAATAGATCTACACTATTTTATCAAATACCTAATAAATTTAACCTTAATTTTTAAGTTTTTTTTAAAAATACTTTAATTTTTAAAATTAAAACTTATAGATCTAAGCTAATATGTATAAAAAACTAATAGATCTAAACTATTTTTTAGGTTTTATGAAAATATTTTATTTTTTTTAAACTTAAAACTAATATATCTAAACTATTTTTAAAAAACTAATAGATCTAAATTAAAAATAATAATTAAAAAGCTAGCTTATTAATAAGTTGTAAGCCTAAGCTTAAAACTTATGTGATTCAAAAAGCTTAAAAGATAAATGAACAAATCACCCACAATAAGCTAGATCTAGAAAAATAAGCCCACAATAAGCTTGAAATAAGATAACTTATTCCAAACTTATATATAAATCTTAACTTATATGAAAAAAGTTATGAAAAACTAATCCCAAAATAATAAGGTAGATTATAAGAAAAGATTAAGAAATATAGAATGAGAATAAGCTAAAAGAGAATAAGCTAAAACATAAACTTTTATTAATATGAAAGTTCTTAATGATAAGCTAGTACAAAGTTGAAAGAAAAAACATTTAAAAAACAAGAAATAAAATTAACATTATTTAGCTACCTATAATCTACATACAAAATGAAGAAAAATGAGGTGCTATTTATAGTTGAAGTCAAGGTGCTTGGGGTAGATTAGTCTTTTTAGGCTTTTAATCACCTTCTTTTCTTTAACTTGAGGGCATCTTGGTCATTTGGTAAGTGATTATATGTTTCCACCAATAGGATGAAAGATACTTTTAGATAAACTAATGGGAGCACTTCACATGGATCACCATCTTCACCTTTCATTATTCTTTTATCAAAGGGCTCTTGATTAATCTTCTTTAACCAACTCCACCATCTTTAATCTTTTGGAAGCATGCACCTAATTACTCACAAAAGAAACACACATGCTATTTTGTTTCTTTTTAATATTTTTGTGTCAGTTTAAAAATAAATAAAAATAAAACTACTAAAACTAAAAATATTTAAAAATCAAAATTAATTATTTCAATACTTAACTAACTATTATAAAATAAAAAACTTTTATTTATTTAATTTTTACTAAGATTAATAAAATGTTAAAATTAGAAATAAAATAGTAGAATATGTGAAATGCAAACCGAGACGAGTTACGCGGCAAGGCCGGAACCGTTGGCTTCACAATTTTGTGCTCTTTCCATTCTCGTGCTTGTTTTGCTGTTTTCTTGACCTTTTTCCTTGGTGATTTCTTGATATCCGTGCCTCTTAATACTTTTGGTCCCTTGAGTATGTCTTTTGTCTTTTTCTTCAATAAAAGCCCGTGAAATCCTGTGTTTTCTTCATTTATGATCTTTTGTACCTATATTACACAAACAAACAACACCACGCGTAATTCCGACATTTACGTTTATAAATACACGTTCTGGTTTACTTTTTACTTGTTTTAAGTGGTATAAGGATAAGTCTTTTCACACTTATTAAATTGCCCTACACTTGACCATTGCAATGTCCTCATGCAATGCATTAATTTTAGAGCAAGATTAACACTTTTCTCATAATTAACCTATCTTGGCCTTTATTACGATATACTATTACTACTACAATAAAAAGAAACTAAACAACGATGAAAAGATTAAAACTTTATTTAAGGAAATAAAAGACATAACAATTTTCAATTAATTTATTTACTTTGATATTGTTTGATAGAAGAAACTCGTAAAGAAATCTAAGACTTAAATTAGGGCTTTTGGTGTCATGACTATTTATCACCCTCAAGTTTCACGTTCCCCATGCCAAGCATAAAAACGAGATCATTATTATTACAATTTCGTAAAGCTAACACTTACTCATGTGGTTTAACTATTCACTTAGACCCCCTTATTTATACGGTGTATCTCTTGTATTTTATTTTTGTCTTGAATGATCACGAGGATGCATTTTCGACTTATTTCGATAATTTATTCAGGCCGAAAATAAAGTAGGACGATTTAATCAATAGTTAGCTAAAGGACAAAATCTTTTAAAACGGCTTCTCGAAATCTCATAAAGTTCATATCTTGGCTTAACTCGTTTTACGATTTGAGACCTTTCTCAGACCGATATTTGGCATTAACTTCAAACTTCAAATCTTGAGAGACGATCTTGAAATTATGGTCTTCTCTTCATTTTGGTATACATCTTCATTTGGAGTGAGAGATGCTTCAAATATTGACCACGACTTCTTCATTTATCCTTGTCTTTATTTAGGATTTTGATATACAACGATCCGCCTCCTTTTCGGACTTGGATCTATTTATCCTCATGCCTTGTAAGGGCCTTTTTGGATAGACTTTTCCGCAACCTTATTGGGAGTAAATTGCTTCTCGTAGTGTGTCTTGATCCTTAATATTGATTTGGATTAATGATCTTCACATCATCTTAGGATATTTAGCAAAAAAAGTGAATCCTCATGCCTTGTTAGGGCCTTTTTGGACTCGGATATCCTCGTCCCTTGTGAGGGCCTTTTTGGATACGCCAATCTTTGTTTCCCGCTTCAATAAGTTATGCCTTGGCTATGAACTCTAATTAATGCCGAGCAACTTTTAAACGATTTTGGGCTAGAAGCTAAGTAATTTTTCAAATCATACGACCTTATTTATTGCTTTTATTTATTGACAAGTGTTGAGAGAAAAAGCTTATAATTAACTCACATAAGTTCATGAAAGAATATGTAAATTATAATTATCTATATCATTTCTCGTTCTCCACAATTTAAAATCTCAAGGAATGAGACCCGTTGATGCTTAGCCTAATAAACTAATTAAGGTTCATATGGTTAAGACTACTAGCTAGAGTAAACTTAAATAAGTAAACTCGGGTTGAGTCAAAATATTCACGACGGGCCTAATATGTCAAAAACGTCTAAACTTGTTAAACCATTTTATTTAATAATTTATTTTGACTTTATTCTAGAAATGGAATATATACATATGATGAAAGAAAATAACGACAAGAAAGGAAAGTACTACTAGGCCAAAATAGATCAAAAATTTGAAAAATATTGAAAGAAATTAAATTTTCCGGTTAAAATGAGGACATATTAATGGAAAAGCCCACTTAACTTCGATAGAAGTTTCTCCTACACTTAATATAAACATTGTCCTCAATGTTTAAGCATGTGGAAGTAAACTCCCCTACACTTAGGACATTGTGCACGTTTGTTTAAATCAAGCTAAGGAAGAGACAACTAAAGTGATTACATTTATTCAACTTATTTATATACAAGTATGAATCACAATAGTTTTGGATAGAACCGGTATCATGGGTACACGGGATCACGGGTCGCATCAAAAGCACCAAAAGTGGATCATTAAAGCACATATCCCTGCACAACATCACAAAACACAACCTACTTGGCTCCCCTACACTTATTGGTTGAAAAGGTAAAGACAATCTAACCTAGTTATACGATGCTTGATTTATTTATCATGAGTCTCTAGCTCGACTCGATTCCTCGAATATCATCGTTAAAATGGGAAAAATCAGGGAAAAACCGAGATTTCCAAGGGAGGAAAATCTCTCTATGATAAAGGGTGAAACACACTCATATAAGGAAAACCCCAGGAAGGTCCACCGGGGTCAAACACATAATTTCCATCACAAAAGAAAATAAACCCCAAGGTGGTAAAAGCACACAAGTATAAAACAAGAGGGGTACCCTTAGTAAAAAAATCTCTTACAAGGAATGGTATGGTGATATGGTAATGATAGCACTAAAGTATCTATTCCTGGATCAAACACATTTATCTTAAGGGGAAAATAGCAAGAGGTGTTTTTCTTAAAGCTCAAAATGTTATCGAAATCCAAAGTAGGAGAGTCGCTCTCTTCCAAACTCGATGTGAAAACATAAGAATCATCATAGTCATAAGAAAACTCATCCTCGTGAGGGAAATAGGAATTTAGAAAGATATCTAAATCCTCCTAAAATGGAATATCCTCTAAAATAGGGCCAAACTCTAAAGGTGGAGGATCCTTTTCAAAAGTCCTAACTCCCAATTAGGAGTATAAGAGTCAAAATGAGACTCAAGAATGGGAGGGTCACTCATAGAGATAATAGGATCATTAGGCTCACTAGGTGTCTCGTCAAAACCCAAAGAAATGAGATCACTTAAAGAAGTGTCGTCATCATAGTCATCGTAGATTGGGGTATCAAAGATTGGAGGCTCTAAAGTTGTCTCCCTAAGATCTAAAGGAAAGTGAGCACTTGAAGAAGTGTCATCACTATCGGTATCGTAAATGGGATTATCTAAGAGTGGAGGCTCAAAAGGTGGTTCCTCTAAATCCAAAATAGTGTGATCACTTAAAGAAGAGACATCACTAAAACCATCATTAGCTTCCTCATTTTCTTCAAAAGGTGGATTATCATTTGAAGTTTCGAAAAGAGAATTTGAGTGTATCACAAAATCATTAAGGTTAAACTTTTTAGTTTCAAAAAGATTGATAAAACTTTCTTCATTATCAAAATTAAGCACATCAATCATATTGACTGATTCTTTTCCATTTGATTTACTTGTGATCTTTCCTATTTTAAAAATTTGTTTATCATCCCCAACCCTAAGAATTAATTCTCCTTCGGCTACATCAACTAATGCTTTTCCGGTTCTTAAGAATGGTCGACCAAGTATTAACGGAATACGAGGATCCATCTCAAAGTCAACTACGACAAAATCTACGGTAAAAGTGAATATACCAACCCGAACAAAAACATCTTCGGCAATACCAACGGGGTATGCGAGAGTTCTATTGGCTAACTCGAGAGTCATACGAGTCGGTACAAGGTCGGATAATGATAATTGTTTCCACACACTTAAAGGCATTAAATTGATACTAGCCCCAAGATCCGCCAAAGCCATACAATCCTCAATTTTAGGAAACGAGTAAGGTAACACGAATCGTCTGGGATCTCCTAGCCATTCGGGAAGCTCTTTGAGAAGAATCGCGGAACAATTTTCATTTAAACGAGTGTTAACGAGCTCTACCATTTTTTCTTTCTTATTGAGGAAATCTTTGAACATTTTCACAAATTTAGGCATTCGAGCAAGTGCTTCAATAAGGCTAATGTTAACATTCACTTGGGAAATCATTTTCAAAAAGTTGGAAACATGAACGTCATCCTTGGTGAGCAACTTAGTCTTGTCCAACCTAGAGGGATAAGGGATATTGGGCTTATGAGGTAAAGGTTGAGAAGGAGAAGGACTCGCTTCTTAAACAACCTTAGGGATAGGATCATTAAGCAATGGAGAACTAGTACTAGGAGTGGTAGTGGGAGGAATCACCGAAGGGGGAGTGGGTTTACTCATTATGACCTCCGGGCCTTGTCTCTCCTTCATGGGCGAAGAGATGGAAGGTCCCACTAAAGTGGCTCCACTTCGAGTAGTAATAGCACTCACATTAGCTCGAGGGTTGGTCTCGATATTAGAAGGTAAGGCTCCTTGGGGTCTAAGGGTTTGCAACATTTGTATGAATTTCCTATCCGTGGACTCTTGCATTTCTTTAAGCTTACGGTCTTGCTCATTAAGTTTTTGAAGAACCAAGTCCATTTGAGGATTATGCATATTGAACCCTTGATTAAACCCTTGATTACCTTGATTATTAAACCCTTGATTTTGAAAACCTTGGTTTTGAAATTGATTAGCATTTTGAAAGCCTTGATTATTAAAACCTTGGTTATTAAAGCCTTTTGCCCTTGAAAATTTCCTTGGTTTGGATTAAAATCCATCATATTTGAATTCCCTTGAAAATTACCACTTTGGGGACCTTGGTTCCTTGGTTGGTATTGGTTATTAGTCATCAATTGTGGGGGAGGTCTAGCACGAGGTTGAAATCCCGGAGGAGCCAAATAGTTAGTGGACTTATACGACAAATTACTCACATCCACATTAGGTTTAAAATGCACTCTCTCATTCGTGTTATAAGCATACACTTCTTGTTGAGAATGGTCATAAACCTTATCAAAATTTAGGTACGAATGTGGTCCACCACATGTCTCACACGACTCACTCATGGCATTTACATGCCTAGTGGGGGTATTATCGTCTCTTAAAACAAGACTTTCACAATATTTGTAAGCTCCTTAATTTGATTATTAACTTCGTTATCCCCACTAGTACTAGCCATATGAGCTCTCGAACTCTTCGTTTGTACTTTAGCCTTATTTTCAATAATATTCCAAGCATCGATCATTGATTTAACCAAAATATTTCCCCCCAGAGCACTATTTAGTGAGTTTTGGTCATTCAAAGTTAATCCATTGTAAAAAGTATTAATTTGATGAACTTTAGTAAAACCATGTTGAGGACAGTTTCTCAAAAGCTCCTTAAATCAATCCCAAGACTCACTAAACGTTTCCCCACATTTTTGTGTAAATGTAATTATGTCATTCCTTAAAGCCGTGGTACGAGATGGTGCGAAAAAGTAGTTAATGAACTTTGTTTCTAAATCCGCCCATGTAAGAATACTTTGGGATGGTTCCTTATCAAGCCAAATCTGGGCTTTTCCCTCGAGGGAAAAAGGAAAGAGCAACAAACGTATTGCCTCTTGAGTCACCCCATTGTATTTCACCGTATTTGTCAAATGTATGAATCTCTTAATATGATCGTGAGGGTCATCTTGGGAACGACCCAAAAATGGTGTAGCGGAAACCATTTGAATAAAACTTGTTTTAATTTCACAATTATTTGCTCCAATATCGGGCACCACAATCGCGTCATCATTGCCCTCCACGTGGGATTGCCAGATCTCAATCATCGGTCGATTATCCGTTGCCATCGTATTGTTGAAAGCTCGATTCTCGGGATCGGCTTGATTGACGGTGTTTTTATTCTTCTTCTTCTTTTTGGAATAATTAGAAGTATTTGGTACACCACTCGGTTTGTGTGCACGAGCTCGAGTGCGCATACAACTAAACACGAGGAATGAGGTAGGAGACCTCAGTCGACTTTGAAAGGGAAGAGATTATCCTTTTCGAGGTTCAATATGAAAAAGTTACAAGAAAATATATACGTAATACTACGTGGGTGGCAAAACCCTCAATTAGCCTTCCTTCTAAAAATACTCACAAGTGAATGGGGGGAATGAGGTGGCACGAAGCACTTAAGTACCTAGCTTCCCTTAGACGGCCTTTTATAGCACGTCGCCTATCTATTCACCGTGTAGTTCGTATTTTTTCGAATTCTTGCTTATCGAAAGTATTTTATCTATTTTTTGCCTTTTATTTTGTTTGACCGATACACGTATATGGAACCGGAACGACTCCAAATACGGGGTATTGCAAGCAATACTTATGGAATATTATGTATTGGGGTTCTTATACGTAATATCTATAGTAAAGAATAAATCTTTTTGTATTTTTATTTTTATAATAAAATATATTCACAATAAAAGACAAGAAATCGAAATAGAAAAAATTATAATACTTAAATATTTTTGGTGTAATACATTAGGAAAAGTATTACTTTTAGATTTTTTTAATTTTCTTGTTGCAATTCTTAGGAAAGAATATGCTTTTACTGGTTTTTTTTATTTTTTTTGTATTTCTAATTTTTTGATTTTTTTTATATTTTTGGTTTTTTAACAAGAAAAATAACGTTAAAAAATGAACGGATCCCAAAATTCAAATCGTCTCACGAAACATCGTCAACCGTAACGAGATCGATGCGGCAGCGACGCCAATTTAATAACCCTTTTCTATCAAGTTATTTAATGTATTTTTCGTCCCTCAAATCGACTCGAATTGATATCAAATTTCTCACAAGATTTATGATGGAAATTAATTGTTCTTGGTTAATAGTACTTGTTTGGAATCTATTTCTAATTAAACTTAAAAAAATGGGAATATAATTTGGCTAAGGAATATATAAAAATAAAAGCGCAATTAGTTCACATAAATTTACTTTAAAATGCAAAATAAAATTATACTACAATTTAAGATCTAGATTAAACTAATTAAATCTAAGATGCAACAAAACTATATTATAATTAAAAATACTAATTACTCTAAATGCAAAATTAATCTAAATGCAAGCACGAAATAACAAGTAAAAATGACAAAAAAATAAATTCACAAAGATAAGCTTAAGAATAAAGCGTAAAGCTTTAACCTTTATAGCTTATTAATCTTTTTAGATGATAAAGCTTGAAGCTTTATATACTAATAAGCTTAATAATCACAAAAAGGTGTAAACTTTATACTAAAAATAAGCTTATCAAAATAAAAACTAATTTTTAAACCTTTACATCTATTTTTAAAACAATAATAATTTTTTTAAACTAATTAAAACGGTTTCTATAAAAGAGATATTATTTAAAAACAATTAAACTATATTAATCTAATTAATAAAACTAAAATGATTAAGCTAGATATTTGAAAAGGAAAGAACTTAGTACCCATGGTCCGAAGTAAACGCTCTAAACACAATCAATCATAAGCAACAAAATATGGCCCGTAAAGTACACGGCCTCCCAAAAGCAACAAAACACGGCCCGTTAAGTACACGGCCAACCAAATCAAACTCGAACCAAATCTATACAAACCATAAGCTCTTTACCAAACGTGATGAATCGATTCGCCAAGATCACAATAACACAAGAGGTTAGAATAATAAGCAACTATTAATATTTTATAAAGAGATTCAAACAAAACTAATAGAACTAGAATATATTTTTTTTAAGTTTTATAAAAATATATTAATTCTTAAACTAAAAATCAATAGATCTACACTATTTTATCCAATACCTAATAGATCTAAACTAATTTTTATGTTTTGTAAAAATACTTTTTTTTTAAAATTAAAACATATAGATTTAAGCTAATTTGTATAAAAAAAACTAATAGATCTAAACTATTTTTTAGGTTTTATGAAAATTTTTTAATTTTTTTAAACTTAAAACTAATAGATCTAAATTAATTTTATAAAAAACTAAAAGTAAATAATTAAAAAGCTAGCTTATTAATAAGTTGTAAGCCTAAGCTTAAAACTTATGCGATTCAAAAAGCTTAAAAGCTAAATGAACAAATCTAGAAAAATAAGCCCATAATAAGCTTGAAATAAGATAACTTATTCCAAACTTATATATAAATCTTAACTTATTTGGAAAAAGTTATGAAAAACTAATCCCAAAATAATAAGGTACATTATAAGAAAAGATTAAGAAATGTAGAATGAGAATAAGCTAAAACATAAACTTTTATTAATATGAAAGTGCTTAATGATAAGCTAGTAAAAAGTTGAAAGGAAATACATTTAAAAAAACAAGAAATAAAATTGACATTATTTAGTTACTTAAAATCTACATACAAAATGAAGAAAAATGAGGTGCTATTTATAGTTGAAGTCAATGTGCTTTGGGTAGATTAGTCTTTTTAGGCTTTTAGTCACCTTCTCTTCTTTAACTTGAGGGCATCTTGGTCATTTGGTAGGTGATGATGTGTTTCCACCAATATGATAAAAAATACTTTTAGATAAACTAATGGGAGAATTTCACATAGATCATCATCTTTACCTTTCAGTATTCTTTTATCCAAGGGCTTTTGATTAATCTTCTTTAACCAACTCCACCATCTTTAATCTTCTAGAAGCATGCACTTAATTACTCACAAAACAAACACGCATGTTATTTTTTTTTCTTTTTAATATTTTTTGTGTTAGTTTAAAAATAGATAAAAAAAAATAAAAAAAATACTATAACTAAAAATATTTAAAAATCAAAATTAATTATTTCAATACTAAAAAAACTATTATAAAATAAAAAACTTTTATTTATTTAATTTTTACTAAGATTAATAAAATGTTAAAATTAGAAATAAAATAGTAGAATATGCGAAATGCAAACCGAGACGAGTTACGCGACAAGGCCGGAACCGTTGGCTTCGTAATTTTGTGCTCTTTCCATTCTCGTGCTTGTTTTGCTGTTTTCTTCACCTTTTTCGTGGTGATTTCTCGATATCCGTGCCTCTTAATACTTTTGGTCCCTTGAGCGTGTCTTTTGTCTTTTTCTTCAATAAAAGCCCGTGAAATCCCGTGTTTTCTTTATTTATGATCTTTTGTACCTATTTTACACACACAAACAAAAGCACGCGTAATTCCGACATTTACGTTAATAAATACACATTTTGGTTTGGTTTTTCCTTGTTTTAAGTGGTAAAAGGATAAGTGTTTTCACACTTATTAGACATACAAACCGAGCAAGATGAATTCTCCAAAATCATACCTCTACGAATCAGATTAACCGAGTCGGTAAACAATTCTGCCTAGCCCTCTAAGTGAAAATCTTGATCTTAATGGGCACATACCTCACCCATCTCGCTACATCTGGACTCGAAGGAAGAACTATATCATCAATGCCACTCCTCACAACTTTAACTTTAAAATTTTCATCACTCGACAATGTTTTCACCCATCGATCACTCGAATCAGAAAGAAGCACCGAGTCCAACACCACGGAAAGATCATCAAATTGTTGTTCCTCAACACCACCTCTAACAAGCCTACGAAATGAACTACCTGTAGGAGCATCCATAAACTCAGGTGCTGAAATATGAGGATTCGATTCAAGCGCATAGACACGAGGATAAGCTTCCCGAAACGTTTTATCTCCTTTCCAAATATCTAACCAAAACCGAGTTAAAAGCCCATCTCCTATACGTTTCGAACAAAAAGATAAAAAATCAAAACTTTTTTCCTTAAGTACTATAACTTCTTTCAGAATAGAACTCCATGTCGACCTCGTATTAGACGCGTGCCTATCTATCGAAAAACCCGTACAACGCTTGAATCACACGACACCACAGCGAACTCAAAAATCATAGTTGATTTCTAGTAATAGTGGGGATCAAAACTTACATCTTGGTAGTAATATACTGATCATTGTTAATTCTCATCTTAATGTTTGTTATTACGTTTAAGGTATGTTTGGTACGACGAAATGAATATGTAACGGAATGTAATGAACATTGTAATGAAATAAATGAAGTAATGAAATTGTTCATTACGATTTTAATTATGTTTGGTTGTAAAGATATAATGAAATGTAATTTGAAATAACAGACTAACATAACCTTTGATAATATATATTTTTTATTTGGTGAGTAATTAATAAAGGGTTTATATGTAATTCTCATTCCATTACATGACATAATGGATTAAAAACAAGGGGGGCCTAATGAATGAAATTGAAAGGTTTTGATGTAATGGGAGATTGCATGTAATAGGCCATTACATTACGTAATTGTAACAAACACAATTTTTGTATTCATGTCGTAATAATGTTTTCCATTCCTACTTTCATTACGATGTACCAAACGCTATGTTAATTTCCAACCTATTAAGATGTTTGTTATTACTGTTATTATGGAGTAGTGACCTGTGTATTTGGTTGAGGTATGTATAACCAAATGATTAGATAGAAATAGCTTCGCACGGGCGAAGTGCGGTGCACAATTAGCTTTGTGCGACGCACTTTTTCCCTGGTCCGTGATTATTGGCATGGTTGATTTGTTCTTGTACTCGATACCATTATATTTTATCATTGTAATGTATTTGGTTCATTCATGATTATAAATAGTACTTATATGATTGAATGGATGTCATGTCATGTATTAAATGAATCTTGATATTCACCTTGTATAAATTGGTGAATAAAATACATACCAACTTTTATATGATTTTATTTAATGCTTTGTAAAATGCTTGAGAAAATTTGGCTCAGCGAGTACTTAAGTTATTGAAACCAACATAAACCATTCTTAATGCATTTGATATAACATGATCTATAGGTCGAAAGGATTTCTTTTTATATTGAATAGATGTTGCATGTGCGACTAGTCATCCACATGTTATATAACATTATTTATGTGCTTATAACCACATTTGCTATCTATCTTTTCTATGTTTTTAGCCTCAACCAAACACACCTTTTAATCATTTGATAAGTATAATTTCTAGAACTTGTGACACTTTAGAAATAATTGTTTTACATTTTAACACCAATCCCGTAGAACGATCTGGACTTACCTTAAGAAAATACTATACATGAAAGGGTATACTTGCCCGTGTTTGTGCATTAGTCAATTGTTGGGTAATCTTTAGTAATATAAATATAAAACTTGCAAAACGAACACCAGTTGCTGAAGGACATGAGAGTGGAAGGTTTATTCCATGTTTCATTGTATTGTGATAACACTTCTGCTATTCAAACTACAACCAATCATGTGTTCCATGAAAAAACTAATCATGTGTTTCATGAAGGTTGCTTCAGGTGTGATAAGCACTGTAAAGGTAAATTCAGCTAGTGATGTTGCTGATATCTTTACTAAGAGTCTACGCATTACTCAACACAGACATTTTTGTTCTATGTTGAATATGTCAGATATGTTTGAGGTATGAGTTTGAAGGGGTGTTGGAAATTCTAAGCTTTAATTGTGCAAACTCATACTCGGAGAACTGTTTATGTAAATATGTATTATGTTATTATTTAAGTTGGTTTGTATGTTTATGTTTGTGAAGGGATTATTTGCGCAAATATAGATACGTGAGCTCTCTATATAAGGTGCTTGGGTTTGGCTTCTCAATCATAACTTCTGATCACTTTCACTTAGAAATCGTGTCTATTGGTTTTATGTTATTTAGTCTGTTATTATCTTTTTAATCTTCTTTTAAAGATAGTTCAGTGTTTGTATTATTGATCTTGAGTGTTGTAGTGAGGTAGTTTCTTGTGTGTTCTTGTATATAGATCGAAACTATTAGAGGGACGATATATCTTTCTATTATATGTTGATAAGCACACGTTCATAGACTTATACGAGTTGTATTGGATTAATAAAAATATGTGAGGGGTTAGTTGAGTTCTTTATTATGTGTATATAATACGAAAAAATTGAATAAGATACGTGGATCACACCATTTTTTATTCATCAAATCAGTTTATGAGTTTGAGATTGATTTGTTATAGATCCTTTGTAAAAAAAGATACAATATTGAACAAGGCTATAATAGTTCTCGCATGATATCTTTGGAAATTATACTTCTTCTGTCTTAAAATTATAGTTCATATTTCTTTTTTGGATTGTCCTAAATTAATTGTCTATTTTTAAAACTTTTAAAAATAGGTAGGAATTTTAGATCGAGATTACTAGATTACCCTTAATTGAAATCATAATTACAAACTTTAAAAATATTTTAAATTAATTGGTTAATAGTAAAATTGTCTTTATGCAAAAAGTAAAAGAGAGAAAGTTAAAAATGTGATATCATTCTTAAACTGTGTGTTTTTTATCAGGTACAATAATTTTAGGATGGATGGAGTAGTTTTTAGCAAGGTAGCATTTTTTATTCCAGCGTGGGACTTGGTTGCGTGGTCACTTCCGGTTGGAAACCCAATCTAGTGAAAAAAAAGAAGTTGACATTCGATGAGTGATAAGTCAAGTTCGACCCATGCATGTGAGAAGTGATACCATCTTTTCAAACTAGAAGTATGAAAAAGTATCATGAATTCAAAAATGTATCAATAAATGGTCATAACGTCGTGCTCATATACACGATAATGCGGTATACACGTAGAAAAAGCAAAAAGTATCCCAACCGATATTATGATAGTTACATAAAACTAGTTACTTTTTTTTACGACAAAAAACTTTTTCAAATGCTCAATAATATTTAGCAAAACAGCCCAATAGATATTTTTCTAACAATGTAGCACAATTATTTGACAATTAGGTCGAGCTTTTGTTGGTGGTCCAAAAAACCAATTTCCGATGCTTCAATACGATCCACATAACTATAAATCAATCGTCGTCATGGATATAATCGAATGTCTATATGTTTGGAAAGAATATATCGCTTCGAACCAAAATTTACTAGATATCTCAATCAGTAGACGCGACTTGCTCAAAATCGAGATAGAAAAATCGAACCTTGTGCTATATACCAAACACAAGGTTCACAAAATATAAAGATTGGACATGTATTTTATGGGTCCATGGTCCAACGAATCACGTGGCCATATCACTCACCATATTAGCCAATTATTTGAAACACCATGCTACTTTTGATTGTGATCGTTTGGTCCCTTCACCACCCCGAAGGAAAACATGCGACTTAGACAGGGAAGAGGAACATAGCAGGAGAAGTTCTCGTAGACGTGATAGAAGGTCAAGCAGACGGGATCACGTATATGAGGAAAGGGAGAACAGCTCTAGGAAGAGTAGTGATTTAAGTAGACATGAGAGAACATCCATGAGTCGTGATCGGTGATCATCTATCAGAAAGAAGAAATTCTAGTGACAGAGAACAACGCTCTCACAAACGCCAGACGTCATTAGCCTTTCTTTGAAATGAGACTTGCATCTTGCAATTGTGTATCTACTCGTCTTGGTCAATGTATCTACAAACTTGCAATTGTATACAACGAAGGCTTGCCATTTACTCCAATGCGATCAGTGGTCTGAATCTTTTGACATCAACCATAGCACCATTTGCTGTATTTTGGTTTTGCTTCAAAGTAAACAACAAGAAGTCTTCGGTAGGCTAGGATGTAGCCACATACACCCTGGTTTCGGTTTTAGTTTTCGGATAACACAATTATAAAAACTTAAACATAAAAGACATCAACAAGTGAAACATATACCATCAATTCTTAAACTTATTTACCAACATGCTTTACTTTTCTTGTTTTGATTACAAATTTACAACGCGTCAGAAAACAAAATCATCAAAACTCCATCTCCAGATCAGGTTTGATCATTCGGATGAACTATCGTCTCAAACCCGACCCTCAAACATTGTTAATAGGTCAACCACCCTGACGAGTGATACAAGTTAACATATTCGATCTGCGGATTCATTCAGCTGCATAATTTGACTGTGCAAGCAACTGCTTGTGCCCAAAACTTCAGTGTCGCTTTGACGTCTTCAGGATCATCACCTGCACACATCGAATAAAAGATTAATAAGGCAAGAGTCGTTGCATAACCAAATCTAACTACATTAAACTAAGGGATAATTTCATATATACCCAATAAAACTTCATAAATTACATATTTCCCCAAAATACAACTTTTTAATGCATAATGTACAATGCAACTAAAGCATGTTTTGGGGATATATGTAATTTATGAAGTTTTAATGGGGATATATGTAAATGCCCCTTAAACTAAAAGGGTGTTTGGAGCGCTTATTTTCAAGTGACTAAAGTGCTTATTTACTTATTTCATACTCAAATAAACATTACAAAAAACAGGTCCTAATATTTAAGCTTCGCAATTTATATTAAGCAATCCCTGTTTGAATTAGCCTACATAAACCCAATTTTTTATACATAAACCCAATTTTTATTGTATCAGTTCACTTTTGGCAGACTAATATTAGGGGTGTTTGGAGTAGCTTATTATGGGCTTATCAGCTTATTAAGATTTGGAAAAACATTAAGGCTCACAATTTTCAGCTTATAAGGTCCTTATCACCTCGAGCCTGTGGCTCAAGTCCATAAACTCAATATAATAAGGTGAAAAAAATTGAGCTTATGGGTTTTTCCAAACCTTAATATGCTAATAAGGCCATAAAATAAGCTAATCCAGACACCCCACGTGTTTGTTTCAGCTTATATAACCTGCTTATGACTTAATTTGGTTTTGGACTTATGTTTCATAAGCTCACTTTTTGTAGCTTATTTAGAAACTTTTCGGCTTACACCAAACACTCACCAGGACTTGAAATCTTCCAACTAGCTTTGCCAACAGGAGACTCAGTTTGCTGATCATCAAGGAACTTTTGACTCATGGAATAACAAAGCTCCAAGGCAGGCAAAGTATTACAAAGCTCAGGTATCTCATGATAACTAAACCCACCAAAACCTAAATCCAAACACCCTTTTAACTCGTCAAGATCTTCATCAGTTAAGCTCTTTGATCTAACTAGTTCTTCATCATACCCTTCAAGTAAAACCTGGTTTTTTTTACGAATGCTTTCTGGGTTTTGCTTAGAATCGTGAATCTTGCTGAACCCAGATGGGCTTTTTGATTTGGTTAAGTTGTTTGGTTTTTGTGTTTGTGTTTTTGTCTTCATTTTTTTTTGTGTATTTTGTGTTCTGTTTTTGCGTATGGGGAAGTGGTATTATATAGGGGTGATTTGTTTGTTTTTGTGGAAGTATTAAAATGACCTTTTGGTTACTGATTCTTCTAAGATGTTTTTGCTTGAAAAAGTGTCAAGTTTGTACCCAAATGCATTCATCGAAACTCGAATTGATTCGACTGGTTTAACCATTTGAAACAATTAAGTTGTCAAAAATCGAAGATCAATATTACATAATATGTGAGTTAAATCAGATGACCGAAGGCAAGAATTGTCTGTGTATGATTTTGAACGACATGTCTAAAGTAAACAACACTCAGCGATAATAGTTGTAACAACCGATAACAACAGAAAAACACACCTAGTACTTCCTTTTGCCAAGAAATGTCTTTACCTAGAGGGTTAGCTTCGAACCAAACGTTCATCCGATGCACGTCACCAACTTTGTCTAAATCGAGTTATTTAGCTTAAAAACTCGTGTCTATAGATTAGACATAAATGGCGAATATACATTTGGGACTAGTATAAATACTCCAACGCATTTACTGCACACACAATTAAGACATGTGTGCATTTACTATACATTTAGTACTCAAATACTCATTCATTCTCGCGTTGAAGTTGGGTGTCAAAGTGCGAGATGTGACGTAGTGACATAATCAAGTTTTATATTTTTACGAGATATAATGAGTCATGATATTTTTAAAACGTAAATTAAAGCGTTAAAAATTATAAAAAAATTTATAATTTATATTATACTATAAATATATTGAGTTCACAAAAAGTGCAATATATAAGAGATAAAAATTTAAAATTTATTTTTGAATTTAATATTTTTCATTTTATATAAAAAATACGATTTTTATCGAAATTGATTTAAACTTTCACGCATCTCATTTTATCGTGATTTATCAGTTTTTTCACTTATTGTCTAATTTCGAGCCTTGAGCTCAAACATTGGTCTATTGCTTGACGTAAATGTTAAGTCTTACGTTTTTGCGAAGTTTGAGTAGTAAATGTATATTCGATGAAATGAGTTAAGTTGGAGCTGCAGCTAAAACCTATAATTTTTGTTGAACTATTTTAGCAAATATGTTGTAGAATAAGCTTATTAAAATATGGAATTAAAAGAATACAAATTTTTTGTTTGCATTACATACTATTTGGATAAACATTATCTTATTTTTGCACATGTTACGATTTAACTTAAACACGCATTGCTTATGTGGACTTAGTTTACTAGGAGATTACAACTTTCGTTTTCTACTCGTTTTGATGTGAACACGTTTTTTCTTTACGTTCAAATAATACTTATATTTAATTGAATTTAAATATTTAAAGGGGAAAACTTAAAATCACATTATACTTTGATTTGAGCATTATTATCGCGAATTTATTAAAAAAGTTTAAAATTCTATATATTTATTAATTTATAAAGTTTGTGATATTGTAAATTTTATTGTATTAATCTTTTTAAGTTTATAAAATGTTTAATAATTACGCATACATTAAATTATAAAAAAGGTTTAAGATTTTAAACCTTTTTATTTTACATAAACATTAAACCTCGACTCATTATGATTAAGACAAATTATATATCTCATCAGTTTTTTTTTTTTTTAAATAACTATAATGGGTGCTCTCAGTTGATTCAAATGGTCGATTCGTAATCAACCGACTCAAACCAGATATAGCATTTCTTTTTGAAAAACTTAGTGATCATCTCAAAGTTATCTTTAATAATCAAAATTTGAAATAAAGCCTCGTATTTTAATTACAAATTTCTTAACGAATCGATGTTTTAAAGACTTAACAGAATGACATATCATTTAACACTCCAATTTAGAAAAATCTAAACTGTCATGACAAACGTGATCTCCTCATTAGAAGCTCATGCTGGATAAACAGTACTAAGTACATATTAAACGGATCTAGAAAAGATAAAGGTTGTATTTATATCTAAGTATACAAGCAACCTACTTTGACTTAAAGTTATCTTTTCCCGCCTAATGCAAACCATCAAAATACTAAAGAGTCTTCAGTATCCTAGAGGAGATCGACATCATTCAGTTTGGTATTGTCAAACCAAACTGAACTGAAAGCCCTTCTTCAGTCCTTGTTCTTCAGCAACTAGACAGCCTAGTATTTGAAGCGAAGACTCCTTTGTCTTCTACGTTAACTGGAAGGGGAGTGCTGAACTTTCTTTAGCTTTAAAGTCTTCAGTAGGAACTTTGTACCTCTGGTCATCCTTCAGCAGACTGGCCTTACTGCTGAGCATGAAATACTTAGGGGGATTTTATATTCAAATCCTAGAGTTGCTTCAGGGTCAGTAAATACTGACCCAACAACTTCATATGACCTAGATCTTTAATCATAAACTTATTACTAAGAAAGGACTTGAACTTCTCAATTTCAGACAGATCATTCCAGTTACCACAAGTGTTGTCCCTATAAAATATGATGATTCTACACGAATAAAGAAGAAAGAAAGGTAGATAAAAGATGGAAGGTTTCAAGAGAGAGAAAGTTTGCAATGCCACAGATTTTTAGAAACATTAAAGGACATAATCATATTAGAGATACCTAAACACTTGTTTTTACTATCAAGGTCAAACAAGTAGAGGCCTCCAGACTCACTACCAGTCCCCCAAAGTGTTCCCCTTGGTCAAATCCTGAATATAGCATTTATCCTCATTAAAACCCACAAACAGTTTACTATCTTGAATTAATTTATTAACAGATAACAAGCTAACACAATAGCCAGGAACAACCAAGACATCATACAAAATGACATTGTTAGACAATCTCAAGTTTCCCACATGACTTATGGTGACACTGGTCCCATTAGGGTGCCCCACAGTGAGATTGAGACTACTAACATCCACAAAGTTAAATATGTCAAGAGTGGAAACCGTCAAGTGTTGGTTACACCCAGAGTCAATAATCCACCTAAGGGTGATAGTCTTAACCAACCCTTTCAAGTTCCCACAAAAGTATCTAGAAAAGTTAACATTGAGCTTAGAATTAGTCACACCAGAGGGCTAAGGGATGCCCTCTGTGTGACTCTTCACTAGAAACCATAACATAAGCATCCTTCATATCAGGGAGGGGATCCCTAGTGTGAAGGGCAGTTGTAATAGGTTGATAACAATCATCAAGCCTCATTAGAAACTGCATAAGCTTCATACGCTACTGATGCAGGATGGATTCAATATTAGCAGGGCAAGCACATTTAATGGGGCAAACACACTTAGGCAATTTGGTTAGGGCATCAAATTCCCTCCATAAAGAGTTGAGTCTGTGATAATATTCAGCAACAGAAGTGTCTCCTTGTTTCATAGAGTTAATATTTTGGAGGAGATTATAAACCACATAACCATTAACCTTATAATAAGTTTCAGACAACTCATTCCAAACAGAACAAGCATTTTTAGAAAAACCGAACCCATGTAAAAATCTTGAGAGACAACATTCATAATCCAAGTTAAGACCATAATTACATCTATCCCATTGAGCAGATAACACACTACTACTAGCATAAGTTTCCTTTAAACAAGTTCCATTAATAAAGTCAATTTTATTTCTAGCCTAAAGGGAAAGTTTCATATCATTATTCCACATTCTATAATTAGCAGTACCAAGAAGTTTAAAAGGAATCAAAGTAGAGGTGCTACTACCACTATTTTATACATGTAAGGGGTTACCAGCATCAAGACTACTAATCAAAATAGGTTCAGTAACAACCCCCCCGTGTTATCAGGAAGAGGAGTATTATTCCCATCAGCACTCATGTAAAATAAACCACACAAGATACAGAGAATAAACAGAGCAAAGATCACAAGACAACACGACAGAGCAAAGATAAAAGAAGCAATAATAGACAGAGAAACAACAAGTAAAAAGAGCACAACAATTAACAAAAAAAACAAGAGAACAAATGAATAAATAAATAAAACACCACTCCGAAAGAGGGTTACCAAAAATGCTAGCTGTGAACTGGGATTTGCTATAGCATGTATCCACACCAGTCAAACTGGAGGGTTAAGGAGTTAACTGAATCTGTTTGCACTCACAAACTAGCAACAGTAACCCAAGATGAACCAAGAAAGAGGCAAAGGGAAAAAATGAGGAGACTTACAGCGCTTTAAGCAAGCAATAACAACACCTAAACTCTAGATTCACTTAGTCTAGAGGATGGGTGAACTAAGAACCAGAAACTTCAAAAATAAAAATTAGGGTTTCAAAACCCTAATTCTTATTTTAGCTCTGAATCACCAAGATAATCAACGACAACGCCAAAATAAGCTTCCAGAACACCAAGGAACGAAGATCTCTAAAAAAATAAAATTAGGGTAACCCTAATTTTATATTTTCAAGAAAATCAACGGCACCACCAATATAAGCTTCCAAAACACCAGAAACACCAGGAATCAGAACCAGGATGCAAAAACCTCAAAAATAAATTTAGGGTTTCACAAACCCTAATTCACCAAATGATAGATCTGACCACAAATAACTAGAGAGAGCTAAATCGGAGCTAAGATCCAAAGTTATAGCTCTGATACCATGTTAAAACATGAGAATAAAAGTAATAACGCAAGATCTGTCACCTAACCAACCTCCCCTTGGTGATTTAATAAATGGAAATCCAAGTACAGATTACAAAATAAAATATTGAGCCTCAAACGACTGCCAATGAACAAATACAAAAGAGATAGGTGAGAACATCCCAACTAGGTTGATCCGTTCTCCTCGCAACATATACACTCAACACTCAATGAATAAAACTAGATGAAAATCCTCCCATAAGAGAAGCCATGAACGGTTGCTTAAAAAGAGAGAGATAGACTACATACTTTGTGTGTGTATAATACGTGTGATAAGGAAACTCTAGCACACAACTAGGGTAATAATACACGTCAAAAGGATATGGGTCGGCTATAAGGCTTCCAACGGTAAGCCCGACACGAGTCCAACACAACTTTGATGAATAGGGAATATCAGTCCCTGCACAATAGAAACAAATGTAAACATAGCACAAACAAATATAAAGGGAATAAGTTTGTAGATTGCTCAGTTGCTGAAGGATGTGAGAGTGGAAGGTTTGTTCCATGTTCCTTTATATTATGAAAGCATTTCTGCTATTCAAATTGCAGCCAATCATGTGTTTCATGGAAAAAACAAACATTTTGAGATTGATGTGCATTTGGTTAGAGAGAATGTTGCTTCATGTGTGATAAGCACTGTAAAGGTAAATTCAGCTAGTAATGTTGTTGATATCTTTACTAAGAGTCCGAGCATTACTCAACATAGACATTTTTTTTCTATGTTGAATATGTCAGATATGTTTGAGGTATGAGTTTGGAGGGGTGTTGAAAATTCTTAGCTTATTTGTGCAAACTCATACTCGGAGAACTGTTTATGTAAATATGTATTTCTGTTATTATTTGGGTTGGTTTATATGTTTATGTTTGTGCAGGGATTATTTGTGCAAATATAGATACGTGAGCTCTCTATATAAGGTGCTTGGGTTTGGCTTCTCAATCATAACTTCCGATCACTTTCACTTATAAATCGTGTCTATTGGTTTTCTGTTATTTAGTCTGGTATTATCTTCTTGATCTTCTTTTAAAGATAGTCCAATGTTTATATTATTTATCTTGAGTGTTGTAGTGAGGTACTTTGTTGTATGTTCTTGTATACAGATCAAATTTATTAGAGGGACGGTCTATCTTTCTATTGTATGTTGATAAGCACACGTTTATAAACTTATCCGAGTTGTATTAGATTTATAAAAAAATATGTGAGGGGTTAGTTGAGTTCTTTATTATGTGTATATTTTCAACGTTTATTATACGAGAAAATTGAATAAGATACGTGGATCACACCATTTTTTATTCATCAAATTAGTTTATGTTATGAGTTTGAGATTGATTTGTTAGAGATACTTTTTTTAAAAAGTTACAATATTGAACAAGGCTATAATATTTGCTCAAAAAAAAAAGAACAAGGCTATAATAGTTATGGCATGATATCTTTGGAAATTATAGTTTTTGTAGGTAGCATTTTTTATTCCAGCGTGGTTGTGACTTGGTTTCGTGTTCACTTCCAATTGGAAATCAATCGAGTGGAAAAAAGGAAGTTGACATTCGATGAGTGACAAGTCAAGTTCGACCTATGCATGTGAGAACTGATACCATCTTTTCAAACTAGAAGTATGAAGTATCATGAATTCCAAAACGTATCAATAAATGGGCATAACGTCGTGCTCATATTTCACATACACGCTAATGCGATATGGTCCAAAGAACCAATTTCCGATGCTTCAATACGATCCACATAGCTATAAATCAATCATCGTCATGGATATAGTCGAATGTCTACATGTTTTGAAAGAATGTATCGCATCGAATCAAAATTTACTAGATATCTCAACCAGTAGACACGACTTATTCAAAATCGAGACAGAAAATTCGAACCTTATGTATGCTCTATACCAAACACAAGGTTTACAAAATATGAAATTGACTACTATCAACTTGCTCAAATTTCACACCACATGATAAAGATAGGACGTGTATTATGGGTCCATGGACCAACGAATCACGTGGCCATGCATATCACCTTATTTGCTAATTATTTGTGCACCGAAGGAACAACAACAACTACTTTTCCCACGCTACTACTTTTGATTGTGATCGTTTGGTCCCTTCACCACCCCGGTGGAAAACATGCGACGCAAACAGGGAAGACGAACATAGGGGCAGAAGTTCTAGTAGACGTAATAGAAGGGAGTATAGATACTACTCTGAACTAGGGACGAAGCCAGGACGGAATATGACCGGGTACACAAATATTTGTAACTGTAATATAAGACATGTAAAAAATGAATTAAAATGGAAGGTAAAAAACACGTTCCGATTGACTGGGTGCATTTAAGATGAATTTAGGAAAAAAACGATGTTTTTTTTACAAATTAACACTACACAGAAAAATTCCATAGGGGTCACAGGCACCCGCGGGAACCCCTAGCTCCATCCCTGCTCTGAACGTGACAGAAGATCCAAAAGCCGTGACCGTCAATATGATGAAAGGGAGAACAGCTCTAGGAGGAGCAATGATTTACGCAGACATGATCATCTATCAGAAAGAAGAAATTCTAGTGACAGAGAACAACGCTCTCACAAACGCCAGTAGCCTAATTTCTTTGAAATGAGACTTGCAAACTTGCAATTGTGTATCTACTCGTCTTGGTCAATTGTATATCTACTCGTCTTGGTCAATTGTGTATCTACTCGCCATTTACTCCAATGCGATCAGTGGTCTGAATCTTTTGACATCAACCATAGCACCATTTGCTGTATTTTGGTTTTGCTTCAAAGTAAACAACAAGAAGTCTTCGGTAGGCTAGGATGTAGCCACATACACCCTGGTTTCGGTTTTAGTTTTCGGATAACACAATTATAAAAACTTAAACATAAAAGACATCAACAAGTGAAACATATACCATCAATTCTTAAACTTATTTACCAACATGCTTTACTTTTCTTGTTTTGATTACAAATTTACAACGCGTCAGAAAACAAAATCATCAAAACTCCATCTCCAGATCAGGTTTGATCATTCAGATGAATCATCGTCTCAAACCCGACACTCAAACATTGTTACTAGGTCAACCAACCCTGACTCGTGATACAAGTTAACATCTTCTATGGATTCATTCGGTCAGCTGCATAATTTGACTGTGCAAGCAACTGCTTGTGCCCAAAATTTCAGTCTCGCTTTAACGTCTTCAGGATCATCACCTGCACACATCAAATCAAATGTTAAGCCAAGATTCAAATCCAACAACTTTAACAGGGTGTTTGGAGTACTTAATTTTTATGTACTACTGTACTTATTATTACTTGCAAGGTTTTTGAGATTGCTTATTGGAGTGCTTATCTACTTAATTTTAGCAGATCATCAGTTTCTTAATGCTTGACAAATAGTGCTTATATACGAATTTCATACTCAAATAAACATTACAAAAAACAGGTACCTACTTATATCTAAGCTTCATAAGCACTTTAGATTAAGCAATACCTGTTTGGATTAGCCTATATGTCGGGCTTATGGCTTATTGAAGATATAAAAAGCCAATAAACTTTTTTTATAGCTTATGTCATAAGCTTAAGTTCATAAGCTAATAAGCCATAAAAAGAGCTTATTAGCTTTTCATGTCTTCAATAAGCTCATGAGCCTAACATATAAGCTAATCCAGACACACTATATACCTCACCCAACTAAATAAATTTAAAACCCAAATCATTTTAAACGAATTATATAAAAATCCAATATTTTTTACACCAAACACTGACCCTAAATATTCAATAAGCTTATTTGTTGGACTTATAAGCTTATTGATATATGAAAAACTAATAAGCTCGTTTTTATAGCTTATGAGCTTATGACATGAGTCATGAGGTTAGCTCATAAACTATATAAAAAAAGCTTATTGGCTTTTTATATCTTCAATAAGCTCATATGCCCCACATGGCGACATATAAGCTAATCCAAACAGGGATTGCTTATGGCTTATTTTGGTTATATGTTTCATAAGCCACTACTCACCAGGACTAGAAATCTTCCAATTAGCTTTACCAACAGGAGACTCAGTTGGGTTTTGAGTCATGGAATAACAAAGCTCCAAAGCAGGCAAAGTGTTACAAAGCTCAGGTATTTCATGATAACTAAACCCACCAAAACCCAAATCCAAACACCCTCTTAACTCATCAAGATCTTCATCAGTTAAGCTCTTTGATCTAACTAGTTCTTCATCATACCCTTCAAGTAAAACTTGGTTCTTTTTACGAATGCTTTCTGGGTTTTGCTTGGAATCATGAATCTTGCTGAACCCAGATGGGCTTTTTGATTTGGTTAACTTGTTTGGTGATTGTGTTTGTGTTTTTGTTTTCATTTTTGTGTTTTTGTGTTCTGTTTTTGTGTTTGATGAAGAGGTTTTATATAGGTGTGAATTTGTTAGTTTTTATGAAAGTACTAAAATGACCTTTTAGTTATAGATTCTTCTAGATGATTTTGATTTGTGGAAAAGGTGTGAAGTGTGTAATCAAGTGTATAAAAAGTAATACATCAAAACTTGAGTTAACCCGACTGGTTTAATTAGATGAAAGAATTCAATTATCAAAAATCTAAAGTTTAAAGAATATATGAGTTAAATCAGATACTAGAAGTCTAGAATGTTCGTGTATGATTTCGGACAACGTATTCAAAAGTGAACATCACTTACTGGCGATAGCCATGGCAAGACCTATCAAACACTGATGAACACATAAAGTACTTCCTTTCGCCGAGGAAGTAGGTCTTTACCCAGAGGGCTAACTTTGAACCAAAGGTCCTATCGGATGTACGTCAACATGTCGCCAACTATGCTTAGAGGGCACGGTGTGGTGACTGATGGCTTGGCTGACCACGACGACGCAAGGGTCACGGCGGCGTCAACCACACCGTGGCTCGCGTCGTCGAGTTTGGGCTGGTTACTACCAGCCGACGCCATGGCGACGGCGCGACCCTACGGCAGCGCCAACTACACCGTGGCTCGCGTCGTCGAGTTTTTTTTTTAGTTTTTATTTTTTATTTTTATTTTTTTGAAAATTTGAAAATGTTACCGTTACCCCCAACGGATTTTTTTTTATTCGGTAATTTTTTTTTATTTCGTGTTTTTTTTTTCTATTAGTAATTGTATTTTTTTTTATTAATGAAAATTTAAGTTTATGTTAATTAATTGTTGAAAAAAAAAAGTGATGGGTGACGACGACACGAAAATTCTCGTGTTAACCAGGGAGGGGGTTGAACCATCGTGGGGAGTTTTGGTATCGTGGGAGTAAAAAGTGATGTGGCATCACTTTTTGCCCACGACACGAGCACGGCGACCCAACCATAACGTGTGCTCTTAAACCAAGATATCATGAAAGATATCTAGCTTAAGAACTCACGTCTAGTTCATAAACTATACGTAGGTGTTAGGTATACTGTTGGTGATAGTGTAAATACTTCAAGGCATCTATTACATACACAATTAAAATAGACGTGTTTACTCACATTGATCACTTGTACTTAATATACGTTTACAGGTTACCAATATTTATAAACTTTTCTTATGTTCACATAGGATTTCGTTTTATAGTTTTTGTTGCCACGTATAAATTGTATAGTGGGGCCTGATTCATACACAATTAATACCTCTTTAATTATTTGAATATTCATAATGATAAAATAAAAATGAAAATACAGATTTAAACTTTCACAAATACATATATCCCTGTTATCAACTGTAGGTTCAGATCCAACCGACCATCAAACCACCACTAAACCACCACTAGTGTAATGCTTATCTACAAACAATTCTTTCTTTTATTTGTTGTTTTGAAACAAATATAGGTGTACGAGATGAGAAATGATATTTATTTGAATTTTGGACTTTGGATTTCAATGATTAATAGGTGTTTGTTTTGAAACACATATACATATCAGTATTTCATAGACCAAATTTTTTTATTAAAAGGGAGCACAGATTAAAGAACTGGGAACCATGGCGCCGTGGGATGCCAAACTCACGGCGCGATTCGCGTGATGACTCTCCTAACCCACAAAACCCACGGCGTGTAGCCCTGGCGTGAACCAACTCACGGGGCGTGAGTGGTTATTTTTTTAAAAAAAAAAATTTGAACATTTTTTAAATCCAACGGCTAGTAGCCGTTATTTTTGAAAAAAAAAAGTTTTTTTTTTTGTTTTGAATGCCTAACAGCTAGTTTCTTAAAAATAAAAAATAAAAAAAAAATTTAAATTAAATGCCAAACGGCTAGTTTTTAAAAAAATAAATTTTTTTTTTCAATTTTAAAAAAATTGGTTCGGATTCACCCACCTCCTTCAATCCAACATGGGTGGCGGTGACGGAACTACGTCCAACCCACAATTCCCCGGATTTCCTACCAACGGTTCGATGACTCCCGAAGATCAAGCTTTTATACAAAAGCAACAAGACGATTATTTAGCCTATACCCAAAGACGCCTATCACTCCAATCTCCACCACCCGAAACCGAACCAACAAAAAAAACCCGAAAGAAAAACCCCGCAAAAAAATCAAAAGAACCCGTTCCGAATGAAGGTCTTGGTCGGTGGACCAAGGACGAAGAAGCCGTGCTTGCCGAGTGTTACATCGCGACATCCGAAGATCCGAAAGTTGGGCGTCACCAAAAAAGAGACACTCTTTGGATTCGGATTACCCGGGTGTTTAACGAAAGAAATCATCAAGAACGTACCAAAGACATGCTCACGGGTAAGTGGAATCCGATGCATCATAATATTATGAAGTGGCACGCCATCTACAAGAAATGTCATCGGAACAAAAAAAGTGGCGAAAGCGAGGTTGATGTGATTGAACGGGCTCGGGTCATTTACGCGGACGAGAATACAAATGCCACGTTTAATCACGAAAAGGCATGGAATGTTTTGAGGAAGTCCCCGAAATGGGACGCACCCGAGGTTGCCCCGGTTGATTTGACCGAGAACGAGGAAGGCGGTTCGTTTTCGATGCCGATGAACACGGACGAACTTTTCCAACGCGATCAACGACCCCGCCCCGCGGGTAAAGAACGGCCCGGGAAAAAAAGCCGTTCCGAAACATCGGCGAGTACCGGAGGAAGTAACTCGTCTCGATTTGAAGACGCGGTTACCTATGACCTTCGTCTCCGTCGTGAAGCCTCGCAAAAAGCGTATGCGGCTTCGCAACGCAAAGACGACACAATTGCCGAAATGGAGGAGTTGAGATTTCTCAACTATGACACCTCCAACATGGATCCCGAATCGGTCGCGTTTGTAAACTTTAAAAAAGAAGAAATCAAGGCTCGTCTACGCGCAAAAATGCCCAATACCAATCAATACCGCGACGTTGTAGATTCCGAAGACTCCTCCAACTAGTAGTTTTTTTCGTAATTTTTTCGTTTTTTTTTATTCGAAGTTGTAATTTTCTATTTTTTTAGGATTGTAATATTTATTTTTATTTATGAAATGAATTAATTTAATTTGAAAATGTGAGAATTAAAAAAAAAGTGGGACCCACAAAGGGGAGTCACTTGGGGTGTGTTTGTTAAATGAGCAGGAGCAGTGAGCTGTGAGCATGAGCAGTGAGCTGTGAGCTGTGAGCAGGAGCAGTGAGCTGTAGCTGTGAGCAAGCAGTAATTGTGAGCAGTAGGAGAGAGCAGTAGTTGCACAGCTCACTGCTCATTTGCCACAGCTTCACAAATAAGCATTGGAAAAAGTAGCCTTCCTAAAAAATCTCACCGCTCACCGCTCCTTTGCCAAACGATCATTAAAAATGAAAAACCTCACCGCTCATTTTGCCAAACATGAAATGAAAATCAAAATGCTCTTGTTCACTGCTCACCGCTTCAAAATGCTCCTCCACCGCTCCGTGCCAAACATAGCCTTGGAGTGATGACTCCCCTGATTTTTCCAAGTGAGTGAGTAGGTTTCGCTGACGTGGCACCCCAAACACCCTCACTTGGAGTGATGACTCCCTGCCCTCTTATGTCTCGACTCTCATCTAACTTTATGTAATGTTATTATGTTATAATAAAATAATATTTAAAAAACCCCATATTAATAATAAAGAAATGGGTATTTCGGTCTTTATACAATGAACTTAAAATAATAAAACATGAGTTAGAAAAAACCGGATCCACGTAAGATTGCAAGACTTTGCAGATTACATGCTATATCAAAAGGTCAAAATTTAAGAGTTTGGTAATGAAATGAAAAAATAAGTTGAATACACAATACTATAAAAGTGGGTAAGTTTAATGAATTTTCAAAGTATTTTTTTTTAATTGCCTCCTTTTTTAAAAATTTTTATTTTTCACAAATTTGACACATATATTATTATTTTACTTTTTCTCTCAAATTCTTCCACTATTTTTTTATTTTTTTATTCTTTTAGCTAAATTTAAAAATAATTTAGTTTTTATTATAAAAATATCTAATATTAAAAAAACTGATTTTTAAACCAGACCAAATTTCTTTAAAATATTTTACTTTACTAAATAAAAAATAAATAAAATGAGTTATTCTCAAACACTATCTAATTGTATGGGTGAACCTAAAATCAAAAAACCTAAAAACCAAACCAAAAACTAAAAAATCAAAAAAAATCGCACCAAAAAATCCTCCTCAATTTAAACAGTGAGAGCATGTTTTTCACAATTTTTAAAAACCGTATGTTTAGGGCTGTTTTGGTTACATGCATAAAGCCAAATCGAAAAAACACCCTGCTTACTTATTATAAAATTTATATATTTTTATATCTTTAAATGGTTATATATTTGATATTTCTAATATGTTTAGTTGTTTTCATTATGTTTAAATATACACAGTGGTAAAAGATATTACAATAATTGATAATAATTTTTTTTTACCTAAACTTTGTTAAATTTGTGATTGTTATATAAGCATTTTCATTATGATTTTTGGTTTTATATAATTTGATGGTAGCTAATGTTGCTATCATCGTGTTGTATGTACTGATTGAAACTATTATTTTTAGTTGCAACTTGCAATTATGATGATAATTTGTGTCGAAAGTGGTTAACTATTGATGCGGTTTTTTTATAAATAGAAAATCAATGCGCAAAATGAAAAAAAACAAAACAAAAACCAAAATTGAACCGCTAAAATAAAAAAAATAAAAGAACTAAAATCGAAAAACCAGAAATCAAATGCTTCGCGATATTAAAAAACCAAAATTTACAATTTAATTTTTTATTTTAGCATAAAACCGCTTTAAACCACTTCATGCTGATCATAATCTTATTGTATAACTTAACTTGTTTCAAAAAATTTGTGCCTTTATAAACCTTTGTAGCCCAGGGTTAAACACAACCTAACTCACCAATTTGTTAACGTGGAATAAAAAAAACACAAAATTTTTGTTGCATTATACATTTGGATAAGCATTATCCTATTTCTGCACATGTTACAATTCAACTTAAACAAGTATTCCTATAACTTATGTGGACTTAGTTGCTCGGATATTACAATGTCTTCTTTAATAAAGCTTTCGTTTTCTACTCGGTGTGATGTGAACACGTTTTCTCTTTAGGTTGACCAAAAAAAATCTGAATACTTAGGGTACGTTGGTAGGATATGATAAAATGTTAAATAAATAGAATCAATAACGTAATTGAATGAATCACGTAATGTAATAGTTAAATACTGTTATTAATACTGGTTGGTTTGATAATAGGATCTAATGGAATCGATAGTAAAAAGATTAAAATGTCTATTAGTGAGAAAGTTTATTTAATGTGGTTAGTTGTGATGAAGTTTTATGTAATTTTGATTCGATTACGGGATGTAATGAAAAAGCAAAGAGACCTTAAGGAACGATTTTGATGTAATGGTTCGTACTTTAAAGAAGAAAGTTCTCAGAATTTTTTACTTGGAAGGAAAATTGTAAAAAAAAGGTAAACCTAGGTATCAAATATGCATACCCTATCGGCCTATCTCATGGCCCGGAATGATGTATGACTAATTATGTCGTAACATTTCCAAATTAGATAACCATGTTGTGTTAACAAAAACTATCAATGGATATGATATCCATTCCTTGATTCCCTATTACGGCACATAAACAGCTCTTTAGGGCACGTTTGGTAGAGAGAATTAAAAAGATTAGAAATGAATTAGAGTTTTGTATTCTTGTAAATAAAATCCAAGGAAATGATTTATTAAATTCCTTTGTTTAGTGGCGTCAAATATTTAAAAAAAAATACTCATGCAAATCTTTTTTTTTATAAAAAAACTATTATATAAAAATAATAAATAAATAATAACAATAATAATAATAAATATTATTATTATTATAATAAATAATAAAAACAATAAAAATATATCATATATAAAAAATAAAAAATAATAATAAACTTTAAAATTATAAAAATAATATTAAAATAATAACTAAAAATATTAATAAATAATAATAATAAATTTAATAATAATAATAAATAAATAATTAAAATAATAATAATATATAATATATAATAAATAAATAATAATAATAAAATTTAAAAATAAAGATAAATAATATTAATAAAATAATAATACTAATAATATTAATAAATAACAATAAAAATAAATAAATAATAATTAAAATAAATAAATAATAACTAATAATAAAATAAAATAATAAAATAAAAAATAATAATAAAATAATATAATAATAATAATAATAATTTAAATAATAATAATAATATTTTAATGAAGGGATGTTTTATAATAATAATAATAATAATAATAATAATAATAATAATAATAATAATAATTTTAATTTTTGTTATTATATAAGTATTATTATTATTATTATTATTATTATTATTATTATTATTATTATTATTATTTTTTGATATTTTTATTTTTTTAATAATAATAATAATATAATAAAAACGTTTACAGAAAGTTGGACGGAAGTCTAGACACTAGGGGTGTTGAATACAGAAACAAACATATAAGTAAGAAATGATTTCTACACCAAACGTAGTGGAAATGATTTCCACACAAATTACAAAGGATATAATTCATGAAGAATTCAACTTTTCACTCTTTTTATTTCTTTATTAACCAAACAATGGAAATGAAATTATTTCTATTTCTTTATTTTCAATTCTCTCTACCAAACACACCCTTAGAGTTTTAGGTATCATAACATCATTTTGTCATTGTCACCTCAACACCACATCAACTTTTATTATTATTATTATTATTAGGTATCATAACATCATTTTGTCATTGTCACCTCAACACCACATCAACTATTATTATTACTATTATTATTATTATTATTATATATAAGTAAGAAATGATTTCTACACCAAACATAGTGGAAATGATTTCCACACAAATTACAAAGGATATAATTCATGAAGAATTCAACTCTTCACTCTTTTTATTTCTTTATTAACCAAACAATGGAAATGAAATTATTTCTATTTCTTTATTTCCAATTCTCTCTACCAAACACACCCTTAGAGTTTCAGGTATCATAACATCATTTTGTCATTGTCACCTCAACACCACATCAACTTTTACATAATAACACTAACACCAAATAACACTACTTTTTTTTCACCAACCCCATTATTTTTCATAAGACATCTTAAACAAATTTCATCGATTAAGTTATAACATATTACAATACTTAAATAAAAATACATTACGAGACAATACAAAGTACAATACAAAAAAATACAATAAAAAAATATACGTCCTGATGACTAAATGTATTCTTCGTCTTCGTTTTGGTATTCTCGTCAAATATGATCCATTAGATTTTGTTGAAGACTAAGATGCGTGTTTTTGCCTCGCGTGTCAATTGCTTTCTGGCGATGAACTTCACATCATACGACCCAAGTACGTTACAATTTTTAACCGGCTGGAACAAATACATCGTTTTAGTAAGAAAACGTCATTTGCTTGATGTGCCATTTCAACTAGCCCATTAGCTTGCGGATGTGCTACCGCAGTATTCATCTGCTTGATGTGCCATTTCTCGCACCATTTTCCGAAGGATCCATCTATCAACTGTTTGCCATTATCAGTCACTATCACGCCCGGTAGACCGAATCTACAAACTATGTTTTCCCAAGCAAACTTTTGCACCTCTTTTCCAGTTATCCTGGCCACCGGCTTTGCCTCAATCCATTTGGTGAAGTAATCAATGGCCACTATCACAAATTTGGTGTTTCCGGCATTTCCACTGATTGGACCTAGTATGTCCATTCCCCATTGGTAAAAGGGCCAAGGCGACGTTATCGAAGTGAGGTTGGTCTTTGGAAGCCTCGGTATGGGACCATGTATTTTGCATGAATCACATTTGGAGATCTCGTCCCATGCATCTTGGTGCATAGTCGGCAAAAAATAACCTTGACGCATTATCTTTGCCACAACAGACCTTGCTCCAGCGTGCATTCCGCATGCCCCTTCATGAACCTCCCTGATTATGTAGTTTGCTTGTAACGGCCCGACACACCTTAGCATTGGAGATAAGTACGATTTTTTGAATAGTAAGTCGTTTTCCAGAGTATACATGGGAATTTTCATTCTTAGGTTCCTGGCCTTCTCTGGTTCCTGCGGCCATATCCCTTCTTCCAAACACCTTTTGATAGGAGACATCCAGCATTCCCCCTCTTCCTCGACTATGTCGTTGACTTCTTGAACATCTATGGACCTTGCGTCTAATGCTTCTACCAGCACTTCTTTGGTTAGATGGTTGAATGCAATCGAAGCGAGTTTGCTTAGGACATCGGCCTTTTGGTTCTTGTGGCGTGGGATGTGTTCTATATCAAACTTGATGAAGATGGGAAGAAGTTCTTTGACCTTGGCTAAGTATTTGGACATCCTATCATCACTTGCTTCAAACTCCCCTTTGATCTGACAAGCCACCAATTTTGAGTCTACCTTGGCTTGTAATTCTTTCACTCCCATCTTCTCGGCCAGAAGGAGTCCTGCCAGAAGGGCTTCGTACTCAGCCTCATTATTTGAACAATTGAAATTGAACCTCAATGCATATGTAAACTCTACCTCCTCCGGGTTAATCACTACCAGACCGGCACCAGCTCCCTTACTATTAGCCGCTCCATCTGTATACAGGACCCATTGTGGTTCCGGCTCCTCTTCTTCGGATACCTCATAAATTGTTGCGGCTTCTTGTTGGTCTAACGGGGCTTCATTGAGGAAATCGGCTAATACTTGGCCCTTGATGGAATTTCTGGAGACATATGACATTTCATATGTCCCTAGTTCCACTGCGTACTTTGCTAACCTTCCGGAGGCCTCAGATTTACTTAGTATTTGCTTCAGAGGTTGGTCCGATATGACATGAATGTCGTGAGCCTCAAAATGCCTTCTTAATCTTCGAGACAAGTGCAACAACCCTAGGACCAGCTTTTCCAACGGAGCATACTTTTTCTCGGCATCATGTAGCGTTTTACTCACGTACCTTACGGGCATTTGAATCCCATTTCGTTCTGCCAAGAGTACACCGCTGACTGCCTCCTTGGATGCGGCCAGATAGACGTACAGAATTTCTCCTTTGAGTGGGGTTGTTAGTAGCGGAAGGTCTAGAATCATTTTCTTTAATTGCTGAAAAGCTTCCTCCGCTTTGTCCGTCCACCGGAACTCATCTTTGTTTTCCTTGGTGATATTTTTCAGTGTTTCAAAGAAAGGCATGGACCTTTCAGCTGACCAGGATAGAAAACGGTTAAGAGCTGCCAGCTTACCACTCAGAGACTGCATTTCTTTCAAAGTCTTTGGAGACCTCATCTCCGCGATTGCTTTGGTCTTCTTGGGGTTAGCTCTTATACCTTCTGATGTTACCATATAACCCAAGAATTTCCTCTCCTAAACGCCGAATGAGCATTTCTTCGGGTTCAGCTTCATGTTAATTCTTTTTAGATTGTCGAAGGTTTCTTGGATGTCCACAAGCATATCCTCTTCGGTCTGACTTTTGATCATCAAATCATCCACGTATGCTTCCAAATTCGTACCAATTTGCGAACGGAAGGCCGAGTCAACTAACCTTTGATAGGTCGCTCCTGCATTCTTCAAACCGAAAGGCATTTTCGTATAACAGTATGTTCCCTCATTGGTATAAAATGCCATCTTTTCCTCATCCGCCTCGTCCATTTGTACTTGATGATAGCCTTTGTATGCGTCTAGAAAACATTTGAACTTGTACCCCACCACGGCCCCTATCTTTACATCTATGTCCGGCAAAGGATAATAATCCTTTGGGCAAGCGGAGTTGAGGTTTTTGAAATCTATGCACATTCGCCAGTTACCATCCGGCTTCTTAACCAGGACCGGATTGGAGATCCAGGTCGGGTATTGTACCGGTCGAATGATACCTGCTTTTCTTAACTCCTCAACATCCCTCTTGACCGCTTGGCTCTTTTCTTCACCCAGCGTCCTTCTTTTTTGGGCAATTGGTGTGGTCTCCATATCCACGTTTAACGAATGCTTGATGATTCTCCTAGGTACTCCCGTCATATCCGAAGGTTCCCAAGCAAACACATCGACGTTGTCTCTGAGCAAGTCTATGAGTTGGATTCGATATTTTTTGGTGAACAACCTTCCGATGGTGATCAACTGTTCTGGGTATCCAGGATTGACGCAGATCTGCTGATAGGTGTGAAAACACCCATCCTTTTTACCACTTAATTGCAATAATAACCGAGCCAAAACGTGTATTTTATGTCATTTATGTTGGAATTATGCGTGGTTTGTGTTTTTGTTGTGATTTAGGACGAAAAGGTGAAAAGTGGAGAAAACACGGCATTCACGGGCTTTTATCGAAGAAAAAGACGAAAGACGAAGTCGAAAGATCAAAAGTGGAAAAAGAACGGAAGTCCAAGACCAATTCTGAAGATTTATGAAGAAAATTCAAGACGGAAGTTCACTAAAAAGCCGAAGAACTCGAGTCTTATTTATGAAGAAAATTCAAGACGAGTTCAAAGAAATCCCAAGACAAGTCACAAAGTCCAAGTATTAAGAAGATTTAAGAAGATTAAAGAAGCTTGGGGACTTAAATGCGCAATTAAGGAAAAGAGGAAAGAGGGAGGAAGCTTCCTAAGCTCCTCCCTAATCACCCCTATAAATAGCCATTAGCTACTTCATTTCTTGTTGTTGGTGGCTTTACAAACCACTCTTCCACCATTTTCATTTCTTGTCATTTCATTTCTCGCACATTAATTAATTTTTATGCACTTTTAATCAATTTAATTTTCAAGTAAGTTTTCATCATTTGTTCTTTAATCTTTAATCTTTACTTTTCTTGTCTTAATCTCTCATCTTCCTTTCTTGATTCTAATTTACTTTTGGGGCGATTTACATATGATCCGTGTTGTTCATTCATGTTTTCGTGCCTAAAAAGTTAATCTTTTTATGTTTTAATTTCAAAGTTGTTTATTTTTAGTTTGGAAAAGTCGTTATTTGTGCTTATTGATTTCGTTTCAGTTTTCATTCGTTCTAGTTTTGGTTAGAAGCTTATTTCCATAGCTTTTTGATCTAGCTTATATTTCGGATCAAAGAACCAAATCGGAAAGGGAAAACCCCTTTCCGATCGTACTTTCCGACCGGCACACCCTTTTTCCGATTGGCAAATCGGAAAAGGGTTTAGCTTTTCCGATCTTCTCTCTTTTTAAGTATTCCGATAGGTACTTTTGGCTACTTTCCGATTTGGCATCTTTTTACTTTATTCCGATTGGCTTCGTTTCTGCATTCCGATTGGAAGGTTTCCAAACATGCCGATCGGAATCCATTTAAGTGTATTCCGATTGCTTTAGTTTTGCTTATTCCGATTAGTCCCTTTTTCCGATTAGTATACTCTTCAAAGTATTCCGATTTGAATGTTTTCATTTATTCCGATTAACCGATCGGAATGTATTCCGATCGGACCCTTTTGCACATTCCGATCGATGCCCTGTTTTGTTTTAGTATTTTGTTTTAGTTTAAGTATTACCTTTCCTCGTTTTATTTACGTCTCGCATTTGTATTTATTTGTCAATTTTCTTTTCGTTAAGCTTTAACTTTACGTCCTTTAAATTCTTGTCATTTAAGAGTTTTAAATATTGCACCGTTTACGTTTCGACTAGTTTTAGTTTTAATTTCCCATCCTTTATTATTAAGTCTTGCACATTTATTTTACCAAAACCACAAATATTATTTTCACCAAGAACAACTAATCTCACACAATTAACCGGAAATCAATTCGAGAAGATACCGAGAAAACGAACTTTCAACTAGTAAAAATCCGAACATTAAAATGGCGCCGCTGCCGGCTCTTTTCGTGAAGATCGAAGGTTTTTTGTGAGTGACGCGTTGGCTTTTGGGATCCGTTCACTTGTGAACGTTATTTTTCGTGTCCAAAAATTTTCAAAAATTCCAAAAATATTTGAAAAATCATAAAAAACATTTCTTTTTCAAAGTTTTGCACCAAAAATATTCTTCTTGCTTATCTATCTTTCTTTATGGATTTTTATGTCCATTGCGTCCGGTGTGGGAAACAATTATCTGGGAACAACTCTTGTCAATGGTGTACATGTGAGCAGTGTGGAAACGATATCGACTACACACAATCCGGATTTTGTCCCTTGTGCAACTCGACTAATTCATTCTTTTTGAACCCACCTCCTGTTCCCCCGTGCATCTATTGTGGAAGCGATTCTCATTGGCATGTTTCGTGCCCGGTTCAATACCCGTATAGACACGGGCAAGAACCGGGTTACAATTATGACAATGATAATAGCTATCCACAAGACGTACCTGATTTTTCTCCATACTCGGTTTGCAACAACTGTGGGGGTCCTCACGATACCTATTATTGTCAACCAATGAATTATTATGAGCAAAATCCGGATCCTCAGTTTTCTTCACCTATGGATTATTATGAACCAAACCCGGTTTCTAATTCTTCTCAACCGATGAACAAATATGAGCCACATCCGTGCTATAATTCCGGTTTTCAAAATTTTGAGCCCCCACCGCACTCACTCGATCATCAGCCTCTTCACGGGATGAGTTACCAAGAACCAATTGTCGATCTTGCTACAGCCTTTCAAGAACAAAGAAACGATCTTGCTACAACTTTTCAAGAGCAAACGAAAGAGCTTTTACACACGCTGCAAACTTGTATGGAGTCATTTTTACAGCAGCGAGATCAGACAAGTACTCATATCCCTGAGCATATTATTAGCCTTATAGATAAAGAGGAGAGCGATGACGATATTGAGGTTATTTTCGACGAGGAGGAATTTCTAAAGCAACGTAAGACTCCTTCACCTACCCCTCACATTCCTAAGATCGATGAGTTTCTTGATATTGATACACCCGTGGAATACATATCCGGGTATTCTGATGTGGAGGGAGATATACTTTTTCTAGAGGATTTATTACACGATGACACTATACCTTCTATCCCAGAGATGGAAAGACTTGACTCTACTGAAAAAGGGACGCAGGTGGAAGGTAATTGTTCTCATACCTCTCATATTATATTACCACCTCATCCTTCCACGTGCACACCCAAGCGGGTGATGCATCACTTTTACTCTACTCGTTTTACACCGGGAAATGAGGATGAGTGCTTTGATCCGGGAGGTGACATTGATTATGCTATGATTGATACCATTACGGCTTTGCCGTTTGCTCAGCATCCATTGTCTTTGGGGGAGGACAATCTGCTTACTATACCCAACCCACCTCCCGTGGATCTTGAATTCACATACAATACGTATGTTGAAAGGACCTTTCTCCCTTTCAAGACTTATCCCCCCGCCTCTCCATTGTTGATGTCAACCGGGAACGAGGACAAGGTCTTTGATCCCGGTATTACATTCGAGGCTTCCCCATGGACCATTTAATTCGGGGACGAGTCAGGCTCGTGACTCGGTTAACAAAAACAAGCGCTTTTTGGGAGGCAACCCAATTATCTATCTATCTTTCCTGTTTTCACCATAAGTGTAGGGGGAGCCCCGTTGGTGTTTCTTGCTTTCTTTCTTATCATGTGCAGGGATTAGAGCTTCAAAGACACACTCTTAATGACTTTTGACGAACCGTGATTCCGTGTTCCCTTCTTCCCGGTTCTATCCTAAACTCTTTTCGATTCACTATTTTATATTTCTCAATATTAAAATAGGAATCTCTTTAGTTGTCTTTTCCTTAGCGAGATTTAAACAACGTGCACAATGTCCTAAGTGTAGGGGAGTTTACTCCCACATGCTTAAACATTGAGGACAATGTTTATATTAAGTGTAGGGGGGACTTCTATCGAAGTTAAGTGTCCTTTTCCTTGTATTTGTCCTCATTTTAACAGGAAAATCAATTTTTCGACATTTTTCAAAATTTTTGATCTATTTTGGCCTATTTGTTTTTCCCTTTGTATAGTTATTTTCTTTCTTTATTAGAATAAATGTTTAATAAGTGGTTTTAATTTTCAAACGTTGTGAATCTTTTGACTCAACCCGAGTTTACTCTAGCTAGTATCCTTAACATGTTTAAGTCAAGTTTTGCCAGGCTTTTATTTAGGGAGCTATAAAACGCGAAAGTCTTAACTCTCACGGGTTAAGAACAAGAACTTTTCGCAAGTTCCTATAATTGATCCTAGAGAGTTGTTTATCAAGGGAACTTTAAAATGCAATTTCTAAACTTGAAAAAGTCTAAGAATTTGCAAGATCCTATAGGCGACTCGAAAACCCAAAACTTTGATTTAATAGGCTTAGCATCCACGAGTCTCATTCCTTGAGATTTTAAATTGTGGAGAACGAGAGATGATAGAGCCAATTATAAGTCCGGTATTCTTTCGTGAATTTATGTGAGTTAATTATGAGCCTATTCTCCCATCGCTTGCTAATAATTTATCTGCTAATAAATAAGGTTGTACGATTTAAAAGGTTACTTAGCTTCTAGCCCCAGATCGTTTAAAAGTTGCTCGGTACGGATTAGAGTTCATAGCCAAGGCATAACTTATTGAAGCGGGATGCGAAGATTGGCGAGTCTGAAAAGGCCCTAACAAGGCATGAGGGCTATATTTTGTTGCTAAAGATCCAAAAGTGATGTGAAGAATCATTTATCGAAAATCTATATGAAGGATCGAGACACACGACGAAAAGCAAGTACTCCCAAAAGATCATGGAGAAGTCTATCCAAAACGACCCTAACAAGGTATGAGGATAAATAGATCCAAGTCCTAAAAGGAGGCGGATCGTTGTATATCAAAGTCCAAAATAAAGATTGGAGAAAAATGAAGAAGTCGTGGTCCAAAGATGAAGAATCTCTCAAAACTTCAAGTGAAGAAATTCCTATTATGAAGAGAAGACCATAATTTCAAGAACGTCTCTCAAAGATTCGAAGTATGAAGTCGCTGCCAAATATCGGTCCGAGAAAGGTCTCAAATCGTGAAGCGAGTTATGCCAAGATATGAACTTTATGAGGTCCCGAGAAGTAGTTTTAAAAGATTTGGTCCTTTAGCTAACTATTGATTAAATCGTTCACTTTATTTTCGGCCTAAATAACTATCGAAATAAGTCAAACAATGCATCCTCGTGATCATTCAAGACAAAAAAATAAAATATAAGAGATACCACTAGGAATAAGGGAGTCTAAGTGAATAATTGGCCCACATGAGTTCGTGTTAGTTTACTAACTTATAATAACAATGATCTCGTTTCTAAGCTTGGTTTGGAGAAAGTGAAAACTTGAGGATGATGATCATTCACGACCTTTCTAAAACCCAAAGGTATGATTTTGATTTCTTATCTCTTTAATAAAGGCCAACGTGGATTGATTATGATGGAAAATGTAATCTTGCTTTGTAAGTAATGCATTGCATGAGGACATTGCAATGGTTAAGTGTAGGGGATTTGATAGGTGTGAAAACACCCATCCTTTTTACCACTTAATTGCAATAATAACCGAGCCAAAACGTGTATTTTATGTCATTTATGTCGGAATTATGCGTGGTTTGTGTTTTTGTTGTGATTTAGGACGAAAAGGTGAAAAGTGGAGAAAACACGGCATTCACGGGCTTTTATCGAAGAAAAAGACGAAAGACGAAGTCGAAAGATCAAAAGTGGAAAAAGAACGGAAGTCCAAGACCAATTCTGAAGATTTATGAAGAAAATTCAAGACGGAAGTTCACTAAAAAGCCGAAGAACTCGAGTCTTATTTATGAAGAAAATTCAAGACGAGTTCAAAGAAATCCCAAGACAAGTCACAAAGTCCAAGTATTAAGAAGATTTAAGAAGATTAAAGAAGCTTGTGGACTTAAATGCGCAATTAAGGAAAAGAGGAAAGAGGGAGGAAGCTTCCTAAGCTCCTCCCTAATCACCCCTATAAATAGCCATTAGCTACTTCATTTCTTGTTGTTGGTGGCTTGACAAACCACTCTTCCACCATTTTCATTTCTTGTCATTTCATTTCTCGCACTTTAATTAATTGTTATGCACTTTTAATCAATTTAATTTTCAAGTAAGTTTTCATCATTTGTTCTTTAATCTTTAATCTTTACTTTTCTTGTCTTAATCTCTCATCTTCCTTTCTTGATTCTAATTTACTTTTGGGGCGATTTACATATGATCCGTGTTGTTCATTCATGTTTTCGTGCCTAAAAAGTTAATCTTTTTATGTTTTAATTTCAAAGTTGTTTATTTTTAGTTTGGAAAAGTCGTTATTTGTGCTTATTGATTTCGTTTCAGTTTTCATTCGTTCTAGTTTTGGTTAGAAGCTTATTTCCATAGCTTTTTGATCTAGCTTATATTTCGGATCAAAGAACCAAATCGGAAAGGGAAACCCCTTTCCGATCGTACTTTCCAACCGGCACACCCTTTTTCCGATTGGCAAATCGGAAAAGGGTTTAGCTTTTCCGATCTTCTCTCTTTTTAAGTATTCCGATAGGTACTTTTGGCTACTTTCCGATTTGGCATCTTTTTACTTTATTCCGATTGGCTTCGTTTCTGCATTCCGATTGGAAGGTTTCCAAACATTCCGATCGGAATCCATTTAAGTGTATTCCGATTGCTTTAGTTTTGCTTATTCCGATTAGTCCCTTTTTCCGATTAGTATACTCTTCAAAGTATTCCGATTTGAATGTTTTCATTTATTCCGATTAACCGATCGGAATGTATTCCGATCGGACCCTTTTGCACATTCCGATCGATGCCCTGTTTTGTTTTAGTTTAAGTATTACCTTTCCTCGTTTTATTTACGTCTCGCATTTGTATTTATTTGTCAATTTTCTTTTCGTTAAGCTTTAACTTTACGTCCTTTAAATTCTTGTCATTTAAGAGTTTTAAATATTGCACCGTTTACGTTTCGACTAGTTTTAGTTTTAATTTCCCATCCTTTATTATTAAGTCTTGCACATTTATTTTACCAAAACCACAAATATTATTTTCACCAAGAACAACTAATCTCACACAATTAACCAGAAATCAATTCGAGAAGATACCGAGAAAACGAACTTTCAACTAGTAAAAATCCGAACATTATCTGCTCCGTCATGTCTCCCGCAACCCGTTGCTGTTGATTGAATTCTTCCTTGGCAATCCATTCGTCTAACTCTCTTCCCACAGCTGTTGTTTTCATCATCTTTATCTTTTGACTGTCCTCCATGATTCGGCACTCATAGATGGCTCGTGCTTTGGTTGTCATGGTTGCTACCCCGTTGGGGGTAGGAAACTTCATGGATGAGTGTACGGTAGATGGTACAACCCTTAACTCCCTGATTCCAGTTCTTCCCAGTATGATATTGTAAGGGGATGGTGCTCTAATCACTGTGAAGTTCATCACCGTCCGTCTTGTTAGACTATCTGCTCCAAAGGTTATTTCTAGGTCTATCTTCCCGAGAGGGGTGGTTTCTTCCCCCGAGAAGCCCCGGACTTTCACGTTATCGGGTGTTAGCCTTCTTCGGATCGAGAGATCCAAATTTAGGAAACAGTGCTCAAACATGACCTGCATAGTGGCCCCTTCGTCCACAAACACCCTTTTTACCCAATATCCTTCTATTTTAGCTTCGAATATCAGGGGCTCTTCTGAAGCCTCATTGTCGGGAATGGGTGGAAAGGTTATAGGCACATTCATCCAGTCCATCTCAATCTTGCACACCTCTTTCCTCTTCATGCCGTTGTACCTGCTTTCTATCATGTTTATAGTCCTTCCCTTGAAATCTCCATTTCCTCTTCCCTGATTTCCCTTGTTCACTCTTCCCCGCAAATCCTTCACGAGGTGGTTGAGCTTACCGGACTCTAAAGCGGCCTCCAACTGCTTTCTCAACTAATGACAATTGTTGGTAAGATGCCCCTTCTCTTGATGATAATCGCAATACTTATCCATGTTTTCAGGGCGGATTATACCCTTGGTTGGTTGTGGTGGAGGGAGGCACAATTGCAACTCAATTGCCAAGATTTCCTTTGGAAATTTGGTAAGCGACTCTAGACTGGAACGCTGGTATGGTGGCCTTCTTCCGTAATTTGGGTTAACCGGAGGTACATACGGGGGAAACGGAGGTCTAGATCGATAATCATTTCTTTGACGCCCCCTATGCCGTCCACGTGAACCGGAGGGACCATACCTTTCTTCCTTGCTATACTTTATGTTACCGTCACCTGCTTCTCTAGTTGGCAATTCAGTATTACGGTAGGCATCTTCAGATTTTATGAAGTCGTCTACCCTTTGCATCATCTCTGCAACCGTCAGTGGGGTATCATCTGTAAAACGTCGAACCAATTCTGGACATTTGGCTCCATTTACGAAGGCCGATATCTTCATCACTTCCGGGACCCCTTGAATGTAGCTTGCCTCGTCTGTCCAACGCTCTTTAAATACTGCCAATGTTTCATGTGCCTTGCGTACAATGGTGGTGATTTCCATCGGTGTTTTAAGACTTTTCCTTCTCAAAGAGAATCTCTCCAGGAACTGCTCTTTCAGGTCTTCCCAGTTGTCTATGCTACCCCTGGGTAACCTTTCAAACCACCCTCCAGCGGCTCCATCTAAAGTCTGTTGAAAAAATCTACACCACACTGGCATTGGCCATTCTCCCGAATTAGCTGCACCGGCGAACCGAGTAATGTGATCATTGGGATCCGTGGCCCCTGAGTATAACTTGAGGGTTGCGGGCAACCTATGCTTCGGTGATGAGAATTGTATGATTCTTTTGGTAAAAGGAGAGGCCATCACATCCTTGAAGGGTTTTTGTAAATCATCTTCCGGAAGGTTAGCTTCCTTTTGAGCCTCACGTCCTCCGTCCTTATCCTTCGGAAGATTCGATACACCTTCCTCAAAATCTAGGCGTATAGGCGAAATGGGTCTCTTGGATGCGGCATTATGACACTCCACTAGACCTTGTAGTGCGCTCATACTTTCCAGAATCTTCTCACGTAAGTTTAGAGGTGTTTCCGTCTCTTTTACTACCGTCGCGGGATCGCGACTGGGAGACAGCGGCGGATCCGTCTCTCCTGTGACCCCTGCCATTGTTTAGCTGTTGTGTGGAGATCCGAGTTTAGGTCCCACGGATGGCGCCAATTGTTGAAACAAAATCTTCCGGCTAGGCTACTGCTAGCGACCTTGTCTCGACAGTCTCGAAGGTGTGCTTGTCTCTTGCCCTTGAACCTAGGATACACAGAGCAACACACGTTAGCTCGTCCAGGGTTTGACCCCGGGACCAAGCTCCGGTGTGAGAGTAAGTAGCTGTCATACAAATGATATTCGGTATATGATACCGAAGGGTGAAAATAATATATATTAATGGTGGTATTTAGAATGAATTGAATGTGTGTGTTAAATGTGGGGGTATTTATACTACTTCATAGTACATACCTGGACGTGTAGTCATGTCAATAGACTAGGTCTCAAAACCTAGGTTAGGGAAATCCCCACAATCGAGGGATTTATTGTTCCAAGGGCGGCGGTGCTTCCCTTTATCCAAAGGATAGACGAAAGCCTCCTGAATAATAGGAAGGGTGCCTTTTGCTTTTTCCTTAGCCCAATGCTAACTCATTAAATGCTCTACTGTTCATAGATCACCCTTATTAAATGCTCCATGGTTCCGGGTACGGGGCGAGGAAGGATACGTTCTCCGGAAGCGTTGACCGGAGACATACGCGAACAGTACTCGTAGACGTGCTAGAAGGTCAAGCAGCCCGGATAACGTATATGAGGAAAGGGAGTCCTATGGAGACCAAAGATTGCTCAAGGAAGAGCCGCAGGCATAGTAGATACTACTCTGAACGTGACAGAAGATCCAAAAGCCGTGACCAAGGGAGAACAGCTCTAGGAAGAGTAGTGATTTAAGCAGACATGACAGAACATCCATGAGTCGTGATCATCTATCAGAAAGAAGAAATTTTAGTGACACAGAACAACGCTCTCACAAACGCCACAGATGTATGTAGCCTTTCTTTGAGATGAGACTTGCAACTTGCAATTGTGAATCTACTCGTCTTGGTCAATGTATCTACAAACTTGCAATTGTATACAATGAAGGCTCTCCATTTACTCCAATGCGATCAGTGGTCTGAATCTTTTGACATCAACCATAGCACCCTGGTTTCAGTTTAGTTTTCGGATAACACAATTATGAAAACATAAACGTAAAACATATCAACAAGTGAAACAAATACCATCAATTCTAAAACTTATTTACCATCAGTTTATTCATTAAATTTACAAGATACAATATTGTACAACATCCACATGTTTAGCTCGTTTTCTTGTTCTGATTACAAATTTACAACGCGTTAGATAACAAAATCATCAAAACTCCATCTCCAGATCAGGTTTGATCATTCGGATGACTCATCGTCTCAAACCCAACTCTCAAACATTGTTAATAGGTCAACCAACCCTGACTCGTGATACAAGTTAATGTATTCTACTGATTCATTCAGCTGCATAATTTGACTGTGCAAGCAACTGCTTGTGCCCAAAACTTCAGTCTCGCTTTAACGTCTTCAGGATCATCACCTGGAGACATGTATTCAAATGTTAAGCCATGATTAGTTGTAAAATCAAATCTAACTACTTTAAACTAAAGAGGCTATTTGGAGTGCTTATTTTCCATTGAACTACTTATTATTACTTAAAGGGTTTCTGTGATTGCTTATTGAAGTGCTTATCTACTTATTTTTAACAGATCGCCCAGTTTCTAAATGCTTGACAAATAGTGCTTATTAACTAATCACAGAGTCAAACTAAAATTACTAAAAAACAGTTACCTACTTATAATTAAGCTTCATAAGCACTTTAGACTTATCTTTTTATAGCTTATGAGCTAAGCTTATGACTTATGTCATAAGCCCAAGTTCATAAGCTCATAAGTCATACCAATGAGCTTATTAGCCTTTCATGTCTTCAATCAGCTCATAAGCCGAAAATTATATATAAACGTATACAGTATAAGTTCATATGCTCGTAATCCAGATATCCAAATCTTTTCTAAAACTAAACACTCACCAGGACTAGAAATCTTCCAATTAGCTTTGCCAACTGGAGACTCAGTTTGCTGATCATCAAGGAACTTTTGAGTCATGGAATAACAAAGTTCCAAAGCAGGCAAAGTGTTACAAAGCTCAGGTATCTCGTCATAACTAAACCCACCAAAACCTAAATCCAAACACCCTTTTAACTCATCAAGATCTTCATCAGTTAAGCTCTTTGATCTAACTAGTTCTTCATCATAACCTTCAAGTAAAACTTGGTTTTTTTTACGAATGCTTTCTGGGTTTTGCTTCGAATCATGAATCTTGCTGAACCCAGATGGGCTTTTTAATTTGGTTAAGCTGTTTGCTTTTTGTGTTTGTGTTTTTGTTTTCATTTTTGTGTGTGTTTTGTGTGTTTGATGAAATGTATTTATATTCGTGTGTGATTTGTTTGTTTTTGTGAAAGTACTAAAATGACCTTTTAGTTATAGATTCTTCTAGATGATTTTGCTTTGTGAAAACAAGGTGTCAAGTTTGTACACAAATGCATTCATAAAAACTCGAGTTGATTCGACTGGTTTAACCAACTGAAACAATTAAGTTGTCGAAAATCGAAGATCAATATTACATAATATATGAGTTAAATCATATGGCCAAAGGCTAGAATTCTTTGTGTATGATTCTGAACGATATGTTTAAAATAGACAACACTCAACGACAATAATCCTGAGACCCAATAACAACAAAAGAACACATATAATACTTCCTTTTGCCCAGGAATGTCTTTACCTGGAGGTTTAGCTTTGAACCAAAGGTTCATCCAATGCATGTCACCAACTCTGTCTAAATCGAGTTATTTAGCTTAAAAACTCGTGTCTATAGATTAGACATAAGTGTCTAATATACCTTTGGGGTTAGTATAAATACTTCAACGCATTTACTACACACACAATTAAGAAAGACGCGCATTTACTCATATTTAGTACTCAAATACTCATTCTCGTGTCGAAGTCGGTTCTCAAATTCAAACATGAAGTCTGTGGATTTGCTTTTAGTACTCCGGTGGTCTAACATGGTGGTAAATGGTATTGACAGCCATTGTTGAGAGAGAGAGAGAGATAGAGAGAGAGAGAGAGAGAGAGAGAGAGAGAGAGAGAGAGAGAGAGAGAGAGAGAGAGAGAGAGAGAGAGAGTGGTTGTGTGTGAAATAAAGAAAAGTTGTATTAAACAAGAAATGAAAATACAATCAACACCCCTCCTTGGAAGCTTATGAGGGGTATATATAGCCACACACCAAACACTTAACTATACATTGTACCTAGTCTAGTCTAAGCGTGTGTGACTATGATAACTAATGGGAATTCTTAAATGTCGTCACATAAAGTGAATTTCCAACAATCTTCCCCCATGGGACGACGTGTAGAATTCCTTACAATATTTTTCCTAACAAGTACATAATGATTAAGAACAAAAGCTTCCATGAAGCGTCCAATGCTGATGATGTCTTCTGAGGCCTTTGACTTTAAGTCTTCACTTCAAAAACGACTCATCTTTAAAGTAACTTGTATAAGAAATACTGTAACAGCACGAGCTAAGTAATCCATATACTTCTAGTTAAGGAGAAGCTTCTGAATTAACTTCCCCCTAATTCATGCCACGTAAACTTGATGTAGAAGCTTTTAAATAGCTTCCCCCTAAACCGACAATCCTCGTAAGCAACTTCAAAGCTTTCAATAAAGCTTAGAATGATTAAGTGCACAACGGAATTTAACAAGCAAATCCCATCATATAACATGATAATGTTTCTAAGAAGGATCGAAAGTTTGGGGCACACCAAGTAGATCAACAACTTCTCTTCTCACGCTTGAATAATTCTTCTGAATTTTTCTTCCCCCTGAGATTTCAAGTTATGCATACTAGAAAGAATCAAGACATTTCTTCCCCCACATAGTTGAAGAAAATAAACCAATCCCAAGTATGAAGCTCAAATACTAAAGTCGACACTTTATCCCATTCATGAAGTTGACATCGTAACACCAGAGTCAATTAAGTCCCGGAAATGCACATATCTTCTTCTGGAGATGCACCGGAGTCAATTAAGTCCCGGGAATGCATATCTCTCCATATAAGACAATGATGATGAATAATTGCAACAACCAAACAATTAAACATCGAATCAGTAGTGTACCGATTAGAGATTGATAACGCCATGAGTTAAAACACTGATTTTCTCTGCGGTTATGACAAATGGCATCCCGGATTGTCTTCAAATCAAAAGAAGGTATGAAGTTCATCACGTGTACTCGTTGTGCGTTCAATGTGTCTTCTTCTTCCCCCTTGATGGTTTCGAAACTCGGAACCATCAATAAATCGTACGCACATGTACCTGAAATCTCGTGAGAATAATAAATAAGATGAATTATATATTTTGTGAGAATCAGCTGTTGATCGAAAATCTCTACTCATAAGCTCTCCATGGCCATCTTTACCAACCCACTTGTAAGCAATTTGAAGTGACCACTGATAGAATGAACCGGATACATCAAACTTGAAACTGAATAAGAATCCTTCGATCTTGTGACTTAAGCTTGCACTATTGTTGAATGAAGAACGGTGGAGAAATCTCTAAGTACCCAATGCATCACTGAAGAAGTCTATAAGCACAACACCTCTTGAAATTATCCACGTCGACTAAGCGAGTGACACTGAGTACAAAAATGTAACCCCTTTAAGTGATAGTTATCCGAGTCATCAACCAACCACCCCGAACCCGGAAACTAGATAAACAAGTCTTCATTCTAAGATTAAGCACGAGCAAGTTATCTTCCAAAGATAAAATAAGTGCACGCCTTTGAAAAATCCGTCTTCAACTTCAAATAATTAATACCCGATCAAACAAGTCCGTAGCCACAAAAAAATCGCCAAACTTTTCTTGGTCTCGTCAAATAAATTTTGTCACATTTGTCTTGTCATATTTTGTCTCGGCACTTTGTCACGTCACTTTCGTCCCGAAAATATCCAAAATATATCAAAATACACCAAATTTTATTCAAAATGAATAATTTTAAAAAAATTCGTGTATAGAGTATACCATTTGTAAATACAAACAATTTTGGTCTAAAAAATACTCCCTCCGTCCCAAAATAATTGTCCACGTTTGACTTTTTCGGTCTTTTTTCTAAAAATTTGACCGTAAATATATTTATTTGTATTACATAATACTTGATAAAAATTATACCAAATGATAATACACTTAAAACTCTATCCATTCATATATTTTGCATCAAGTATTATATACCACACCCAAATATAATTAGGGTCAAAATTGCACAAACAAGACTTTAAAAGTCAAATGTTGACAATTATTTTGGGACGGAGGTAGTACTTATTTTCGTCCATTCAAAAAGCCCAACATTTGCAGCCCAACATTGACAAAATACCCCAGTCAAAGGCAGTGAGGAAATATAAGGGTTAACCCTAAGATTACTCACTCACTAACCCTAAACACCTCTCCTAGTAATATCCGCCCCACCAAACTCATCTCCTCCCAATCAACCTAGAAACCTCAGCCCCCATCTCCACCATTCTCTCACAGCCACAAAAAAATCTGCATCTCTCTACCAAATCTCACCTCTGTTCCAAACCAGATCACCTTTAATTGAATACATCGATCTTTGAATCACAAATCGAATCAAACGCATTCAAATAAATACAACACCAAATCATCAAGATACAAATCTATGTATCATAAGCCCAACCCACAAACAAGATTTATTATTTGCATCATCTTCGATTCAAACGACTTCAAGATCAATCAGTTTGGTCTCGGGTAGGTTCTAAATGATTGCATGTTGTTTTTGGTTTGAGTCAAATCGAAACAAAGATATATAAAATAACAGATTGTTATTAATCTAAATTTGTTCTCGAAAATTAAAAGGATGTTAAATCCTACACATATGGTCAATGATGAAATAAAATTTTTGTGTAGGGATCTAATTAGATCATGGCTTGCATGTTGTTACACGAAAAGATGAATCTGAGATCAAAGTTTCTGTTTTAAATGTTCGAGTCTTAGATGAGATGGGGGATTAGGAGACGATGGGATAGGATTAGATAAGGGTGTTGGATTTGTTGAGGAGTTAAAAGATGGAAATGATATGTTGGTTTTGGTTCTGGTCAAATTTTTGGTTCACTGGTAGAGTCCTCAAAAGATTTTACCCATCGCAATGTAAAAAAAATGCACCATCGCAAAGGATAACGTCCATCGCAATGTTCATTGATTTCATTTGCATCGGAATGTAAAAAAAATTTCAAACTCCCTTAATATTCCATTGCAATGTTTTGAGTCAATAAGGAGAAGTCCCATCGGAATGAATGCATTCCATCGGAATATCATTAAGTCCCATCGGAATATCATTAAGTCCCATAGGAATAAGGAGAAGTCCCATCGGAATGAACCCGTCGGAATGAACCCGTCGGAATGCACCCATTGTACTTTTTCCTTGAAATCCGGATCTGTGTTTTCTGGATCTTATCTATCTGCATAAAATTAATAAAGAAACCCAGGAACAATGGAAATACCATATTTGAACTCACTTTGACCATGAAAGAATATGAAACGTAGACCAATGACTATTCACAGATAACTTGAATCTTGTGAAAATGAAGCTGATAAAAACAGTGACTAAAAATTTTTTGACCATCGTGACAAAAAGATTTTAACATATTAGAGACTAAAAAAAATATTGACCACCGAAATTAATAACAAAAAACACTAACGATCCAAGGATTGAACCTGTCTCTGATGCCAATTGTGGATTTGCTTTTAGCTAATCCGGTGGTCTAGGTGGATGGTAAATGGTATTGGCAGCCATGGATGAGTTGAGAGAAAGAGAGGTTGTGTGTGAAATAAGAAAAAGTGTATTAAAACAAGAAATGAAAACACAATCAACACCCCTCCTTGGAAGCCTAGGAGGGGTATATATAGCCACACACCAAACACTTAACTATACATTGTACCTAGTCTAGTCTAAGCATGTGTGACTATGATAACTAATGGGAATTCTTAAATGTCGTCACATAAAGTGAATTTCCAACAAAGTCTGGAACAATACTCATTCTCACGTCTAGAGATGGCAAAAAACTCCGAATCCGACGGAGAATCCGATACCCGAATCCGATTTGACCGGGATTCTCCGAGTTGACTAGGTATGGGGATGGGGATTTACAAATAATAAAAATCGGGTATGAAGGCGGGGATGGTAATACCCTTGGTTCCTCAAACTCGTCCCCGAACCCGTCCCCGAATATATTTATTCTACATATACATTTATATATATTTGTATGTTTCAAATATCTATTATATATTTGAAACACTATCAATCGATTGTTAATATCTCTTTTGACACTAACCTTCTAGGATGAGCTCTTGTGTGTTAATTTTATTATTATTAATACTGAGCATGTCGCATTAATGTTAATCTCGTTAATGTTGTTTGATATTACCGTATTGTGTTATTTGTAATAGTTGCGTCATTTGAAACATAGTTTAAATGTTAATTGTGTAAGGGGGAAAAATCTCCGATTCCCCATTGGGGATCCTCGTTTCCCGCTGGGGATGGGGATGGTATGTAGTTTGTAATCTCCGATGAGGATGGGGACGGGGATGGGGATAGATATTTAACTTTGGGGATGAGAATGGTAGCAATCATTCCCCGCAAACCCGGCCTCGTTACCATCTCTACTCACGTCGAAATTGGGTATCAGTGTCAAACCTAAAGGCTGAACGAGGCTAACGTATGTTACATCTCATGTGTAGGTATCTGAAGGATTTACTCATCAATCTGAAGACACCTATATGTTCGTTTTGCAAGGCTGCACAATTTTTTTTAACAAAAAAATCGTTGAAAAGTTAAGAGATATTAATGTTTGATGATAAGTGTTGTTAACCAAATCTCTGTTGTTTATGGTAAATTATGCTATGCACATTGGTAGGAATCATACTCGGTCGACCAACATGGTTCACTGGGCCCATTTGATTCGTCGACCCAATCCTTATTTGGTAATAACGAGATTTTTAACCCGCGCGTAGCGGCGGAGCATGCGAAACTAACGGAGCAGTAGACCGATAATAAAAGGGTTGTTTGCGTCAATAGCTGACTTTAAAAAAAGGAAATAACCTAAATGAATTGTTTACGTAAAAAAAACTAAAATCGTACGAATGTGAAAAGCATTGCAAGGCTCGTTCGGTTCGCAATGTGCTAATATCTTTAGTAGAATTTTTTTTTCTGAACGGGTTGGTAGATGTGCGTTCCGATGAGTAAAGCTTGTTATGTAAAAAAGTCTTAAATTATAAAATGTTTGAGGTAGTCATTGTACGCATTGTTATTTGTCTAAAAAAGAATAATGCATGTGGTTTGCATCGGCACTATCTTTCTCTGTTTTTTAACGTGTTGTAGTCGTGTAGCCAATAATTTTTGTAAGAACTAAAAATTCATAGATTTGTTTTTAATTAGTCTCTTGACCATTTACACTTTTACATATTTTTATTTCATTAAATTGTAAGGTAGTTTTTAGAATCATAGATAGGTTAAGAGTGTATATTGTAAATATTCTTTTTAATGTATGCTAACCATCAGAATGTACGTGTGAGGTAAGCGTGTTAATATTGGTCTCATTTTGTCCGTATTTCAATGATATAGTCGTCAACATGTTTTATTCGAATAAGTTATCGATATCTATCAAATATTTGTCAAAAAGAGTTTGCTATATATAATAGCTGTGTACAAAAAAATATAACGATATATCTTCAATCTCGATGGTTAGTTTTAAAGTTATTAGATAGTTTATGGGTGTGTTTTGGATTTCTTTTAAATACATATTTGAGTAAAACATTTTTTGTAAAATCATATAGGAGTATATGTTAAAAGTACTGCAATATTAGCCTTGTTTTGTTCGTCACACAAATATCTTTTTGGCGATATATTCATTTAACAAATTGTTAGATTTCTGTCACATATTAGATAAGTAAAAATTTGTTATATTAGCAAGACGTAAGTATGTAAAAGTTATTGATGTAATGGACCGATAATGCAAAAAAATGTTCATGTCAATGTTGACATTGCAAGAAAAAAAACCTTTAAGACTACTTTAAAAAAAGTTGAATGTGTATTGAGTTTAAACATTTATTTAAAATCATACGTATGTCAAGAATATTGCAATATTAAACTTATTTAGTTTACAACTTGACGATCTTTTTATGGTGTAGAAACTAGAAGGGGGGGGGGGGTTGAATAGTTTCTAGTTAGTTTTCAAAACATTTCGGCTTAATCCACTGTGCACGGTTCCTTATGTGTACCCGCGGTTCTTTATCAATAACGAACCGCCGGTCCATTTAGGGAACCGCCGACAGTGAACTTAACCTTTTGTTACATGTTAAACTTTGACAATCCTTTGTATCAAATTCTCGATCAAGCTTGACTAGATATGAGATGTGTTTGATTGAAAGATAAATACTACAAGTAAGTAAACACACAAACACATCAAATCAAGAGTACATCAAGCAATAGTCTAAACACTAAGCACACACGTACTGAGCATAAGCTTTTCCGCAACTAGGATGTTTAGACTAAGTGATGTACACTTGACCATAATCTAAACACGAAGCACACACGTACTAAGCCTTAGCTTTTCCACAACTTAGATGTTTAGATTATGAGATGCACACAACACACAACATATAAATACATCTATAATAGTAAAGACATAAATGTAAAGGAAAGTACCGACACGATGATTTATAGTGGTTCGGTCACGAAGCTCCTCTTCGCCCTATTCCACTCCTCGAGTACACCTTACTCGAGAGTTACTTCACTGGTCAACAAACTCCTTAAGGTGGAGAAACCATACACAACGTCGCTTATCCAATTCCCGACTCTAAGCTAAAAGTCGAGTCCTAATCTTAGGTAGGACCAATACACAACGTTGCCCACTTCACCATTTAACGACACAAGGCTAGATGTCGAGTTCTAATCGAAAGCTAGAACCAATCTTCACGACTCTTCACTTTGAAGCTAAGTGAGAACTTCACACAACACAACTACTAATCACTTTAAAGTTTAGTGAGAACTCACAAGACACAACCACATCACTTTATAGTTTGGTGAGAACTACCTAGACACAACCACATCACTTTAGAGTTTAGTGAGAACTACCAAGACACAACCTAATCTACCCACTAGTTATGTTTTATGGCCCAACATAACAAACCTTGTGTTTTATGGCCTAAACACATAAACCATATAGATCTAAGCACACAACACTTAGATCTATAACTCTAACACTATATCCAAGTACTAACAAGACTTGGATCTACACAACTAACACCTAATCCAAGGATACCCATCACTTGGATATTCTACCCTTACAAACACATCCAAGTGTACCCACAACTTGGATCTTCTACATATACATAGTAGGAAGACAATAATCATGACTTGATCTAGAGAGATCTTCATCATGTTATGACTCTAGACACTAACACTTCACAAGGTGAAAGTGTTCTTCTCATTGCTCTTGATGAGGCAAATGAGGAATGGGATATTGGAAGGTTTTTGTGTGTTTTTATGCAAGTGAAATGGAAGAGAATAGTCTTCTATTTATAGCCAACTCTTGCCTTGGAGAGCACCTTTTTATCCAATGGATAAAAGAGTTGACTACCCATTGGATAAAAGAGTGGACTACCCACTGGATAAAAGAATGCACCTTATATTCTTGGAGCCCAAATTCAAAATTTGAATTTTGACTTTATTAGTTTCCCTCCATCTTCTAGAAGCTTCCAGAAATCCTGAGTAAGCCTAAACCGGCTTGACTGCCCGCGGTTCTATATCTTCCCGCGGTTCGATATCACTAAGGAACCGCATGTTCTAAAAGAGAACCGCGCGTCCTTCTTGTCTTTCATGACGAATGTAATCTTCAAGGTGTCGAGAGAAGTATACATAAGTATGCTTGAGTGATTACGAGTACCTTACACATTTTACATTATGTATTGCGAGTTATACGTTTGTCATCACCAAAACATGAAGGGATCGTCTTGATTAAACATCGTAATGTTTGCACTAACAATCTACCCCTTTTTGATGATGTCAAACAAGTAAACCGTAACGCATAGTAAAATGTGAAACGTACTCGTTTACACTTCCTTCTCCCCCTTTTGTCGAATCAAAAAGGTAGTAGTCATTTGAGGAAGAGTAGAATCCATATCATTTGAGGAAGATCACGCATCCAAAGGTAGTCGTCGTTTGTAGAAGAGAAGAATCAACTTTGAGATAGCTTGCATCCAAAAGATATTCGGTTGAGAGGCGAGAATCCGAACCGTAATCCCATCATCCAAAGATATTGAGCTTGCGTCATCCTAGTGAAGTCTTCAATCACCATAGGTTAACCACCTCCATGTCTTCGAGATCCCATAATTCATTACTTGCAAGATGTTCAATGAATGCTATTTAAGTGAGTGAACGATCGCAAATGTAATGAGTTGAACTCTTGAAAATGCTCCTAATGTTGAGTTTTTGCTAGTTGAAAAAGTTCGTTTTCTCGGTGTCTAATCGAATTGATTTCCGGTTCAAAGTGCGACTCAATTGTTCTTGGTGGAAATGAAAATGGTTTGGTTATCTATTACTAAGTAAAATGAAAATGTAAATTGCGATAAGTAAAAGGAATGCAAAAGGAATGTAAAAGGAATGCTGATAGGAATGCTGATAGGAATGCTGATAGGAATGCTAATAGGAATACTGATAGGAATGCTGATAGGAATGTTGATAGGAATGCTGATAGGAATGCTGATAGGAATGCTGATAGGAATGCTGATAGGAATGCTGATAGGAATGCTGATAGGAATGCTAATAGGAATGCTGATAGGAATGCTGATAGGAATGCTGATAGGAATGCTAATAGGAATGCTGATAGGAATGCTAATAGGAATGCTGATAGGAATGTAAAAGGAATGCTAAAAGGAATGCTGATAGGAATGTTGATAGGAATGCTGATAGGAATGCTGATAGGAATGCTGATAGGAATGCTGATAGGAATGCTAATAGGAATGCTGATAGGAATGCTGATAGGAATGCTGATAGGAATGTTGATAGGAATGCTAATAGGAATGCTGATAGGAATGTAAAACCCTTTTCCAATCAAGATGATCGGAATGTAAAAGGAATGTATAAAAGGAATGTAAAACCCTTTTCCAATCAAGATGACCGGGATGAGGTGGCTGGTAGGAAAGTGATGATCGGAAAGGGGTTTTCCCTTTCCGATTTGCGTGTGAATCGAAATAAGCAAAGAAAATAAGCTATAAGAATAAGCTAATCTCTAAAACTAGAACGAATCAATAATAAAACGAACCAATAAGCACAAATAACAACTTTTCCAAACTTAAAATAAACAAACAATTAAATCAAACCATAAAAAGATGAACTTTTTAAGCACGAAACATTAATGAACAACACGGATCATAAGTAATTCACACCAAAAGTAAACTAGAATCAAAGAAAGGTAGAAAGAGATGAAAGATTAAAAGCTTGATCAAAGGTAAAGAAGATTTAAGATAACAAAATTAAAAACACTTACTTGAATTAAAGGAAAGAAATTAAAGGTGCAAATACAATAAAAATAACAAGGAATGAAAAATGGTGGAAGGGGTGGTTTGTCAAGCCACCCAACAACATGAAAATGAAACTAGGATCATCTATATATAGGGATGATTAGGGAGGAGCTTAGAAAGCTTCCTCCCTCTTTCCTCTTTGCCTTTATTGCACACTTAAGTCCTTTTCTTCTTTATCTTTTGTTAATCTTGGACTTTGTCTTGGGATTTCTTTAACTCGTCTTGATTTTTCTTTATAAATAAGACTCGAGTTTTGCGGCTTTTTAGTAAACTTCCGTCCTTTGACTTTTTCTTCGATAAATCTTCAGAATTGGTCTTGGACTTCCGTTCTTTTTCCACTCTTGATCTTTCGACTTCATCTTTCGTCTTTTTCTTCGATAAAAGCCCGTGAATGCCGTGTTTTCTCCACTTTTCACCTTTTCGTCCTAAATCACAACAAAAACACAAACCACGCATAATTCCGACATAAATGACATAAAATACACGTTTTGGCTCGGTTATTATTGTAACTAAGTGGTAAAAAGGATGGGTGTTTTCACACCTATCAAATCCCCTACATTTAACCATTGCAATGTCCTCATGCAATGCATTAGTTACAAAGCACGTTTTACATTTTCCATCATAATCAACCTACCTTGGCCTTTATTAAACAACTAAGGAAAATAAAAAAGATAGAAAATAACAAGATGCAACAAGGAAGAAACTTGTAAAGAAATCTAAGACTTACATTAGGGCTTGTGTGTCATGAATGTTCATCACCCTCAAGTTTCACGTTCCCCATGCCAAGCTTAAAAACAAGATCATTGTTAGTACAAGTTAGCGTAACAAACATTTACTCATGTGGTTCAATTAATCACTTAAACTCCCTTATTCCTACGAGTATCTCTTATATTTTATTGATGTCTTGAATGATCACGAGGATGCATTGTTGACTTATTTCGATAATTTATTTAGGCTGAAAGCAAAGTAGGGCGATTTTATCAATAGTTAGCTAAAGGAAAAAATCTCTTAAAACTGCTTCTCGGGATATCAAAAAGTTCATATCTTGGCATAACTTGGTTCACGATTTGAGACCTTTCTCGGGCCAATATTTGGCATGTACTTCATACTTCATATCTTCGAGAGACGTTTTTGAGATAATGGTCTTCTCTTCGTTATAGAGTTTCTTCACTTGGAGACTTTTGAGGGGTACTCCAGCTTTGTTGACCACGACTTCATGATTATTTCTTCAATCTCTAATTGGGATTTTGAGATACAACGATCCGCCTCCTTTTCGGACTTGGATCTATTTATCCTCATACCTTGTTAGAGTCTTTTCGGATAGACTTCTCCATGATCTTTATGGGAGTTGATATCTTTTCGTCGTGAGTCTTGATCCTTCATATTGATTTTGGGAATAATGCTTTTCACATCACTTTGGATCTTCAGCAATAAAATTGAATCCTCATGCCTTGTTAGGGCCTTTTCGGACTCGCCAATCTTCGCGCCCCGCTTCATAAGTTATGCCTTGGCTATGAACTCTTATCATTACCGAGCAACTTTTAAACGATCTTGGGCTAGAAGCTAAGTAACTTTTCAAATCGTACGACCTTACTTATTGCATTTATTTATTTACAAGCGAGGGGAGAAAAAGATCATAATTAACTCACATAAGTTAATGAAAGAACACCAAACTTGTAACCAACTCTATCATTTCTCGTTCTCCACAATTTAAAATCTCAAGGAATGAGACTCGTGGATGCTTAGCCCAATAAACCAATTAAGGTCTACCGGTTAAGGATACTAGCTAGAGTGAACTTGGATAAGTAAACTCGGGTTGAGTCAAAAAATTCACAACGGGCCTAATATATCTAAGATAACTAAACTTGTTAAAACCATTTTATTAAAATAAGAGAAAAATAGCAAAAATAAAGGGAACTACAACTAGGCCAAAATAGATTAAAATTTTTTTGAAAAATGTCGAAAAATCGATTTTCCGGTTAAAATGAGGACAAATACAAGGAAAAGGCCACTTAACTTCGATAGAAGTCCCCCTACACTTAATATAAACATTGTCCTCAATGTTTAAGCATGTGGGAGTAAACTCCCCTACACTTAGGACATTATGTACTTTGTTTAAATCTTGCTAAGGAAGAGACAACTAAAGAGATTCTATTTTAATATTGAGAAATATAAAATAGTGAATCGAAAAGAGTTTAGGATAGAACCGGGAAGAAGGGAACACGGAATCACGATTCGTCAAAAGTCATCAAGAGTGTGTCTTTGAAGCTCTAATCCCTGCATATGATAAGAAAGAGAACAAGAAACACCACGGGGCTCCCCCTACACTTATGGTGAAAACATATAAAGATAGATAATCGGGTTGCCTCCCGAAGAGCGCTTGTTTTTGTTAACCGAGTCGTGAGCCTGACTCGTCCCCGAATTAAATGGTCCATGGGGAAGCCTCTAATGTAATACCGGGATCAAAGACCTTGTCCTCGTTCCCGGAGGACATCAACAAAGGAGAGGCGGGGGGATAAGTCTTGAATGGGAGAAAAACCCTTTCGACATACGAGAAGTATGTGAATTCAAGATCCACGGGAGGTGGGGTGGGTAAAGTAAGCACATTGTCATCCCCCAAAGACAATGGATGTTGAGAACTCGGCAAAGCCGTGAGAGTATCAATTATAGAATTGTCATTGTCACCTCCCGGGTCAAAGCACTCATCCTCATTTCCCGGTATGAAACGAGGAGAGTAAAAGTGATACATCACCCGCTTGGGTGTGCACGTGGTAGGATGAGGTGGCAATATAATATGAGAAGTATGAGAACAATTACCTTCTACCTGCGTCCCTTTTTCAGTAGATTCACGTCTTTCCACCTCTGGGATAGAAGGAGGTATGGCTAACAAAGTTTTCTCTTTAATAGCAAGAGAAGCAGCGCTATCAATGTCCTCAATCCCTTCGTAAAAGAGCGGATTCACCTCACTAGATATGTAGGCGTCATCAAAATCAAATAAAGGGTTCGAATAAATCTTGAAAGTTTCATGCAGAACGTCTTCATCGGATAGTGACTCGTCATCACTAGAAGTAAAATCATCATCTTGATCGAAAAGAGGATTAGAGAAAGCCAAAGAATCATCTCCCAAAGTGTTGGTGGAAGGAACATCATCATTAAGAGCGACCTCATCCGTAAGCTCCTCAAAAGTTAGCACATCACAAACCTCATCAAAGAATTTATCAAGACCGAAATCACTAATCTCACTCGAAGTATCACAATCCTTAGAGGCGTTGGGGAAATTAAGAGACGGAAGTACAATTGCACTAGGACATTGAGCAACTAGATCATACCAAGAAATAGTATTCTCATCGTCATCATCATCATAATGGTATTGACGCACAAGAGAAGGGGTAGAATCACTAAGATTAGAAACTTGCTCTTGTTGCTGTCGCTTCTCCTCGTCCCTAATTTCTTTAAGCAGAACAACGGCTTCTTGAAGTTGCAAAACAATGGAGTGTGTTTCTTCATTCAAAGTAGTGAGTTGTTGAATTCTCTGAGAGGATTGATGATTGAGGTTGTGATGTGGGGGCTCAAAGTGTTGAAAACCTGAATTATAGCAAGGTTGTGGCTCATAGTTGTTCATCGGTTGAGAAGAATTAGAAACCGGGTTTGGTTCATAATAATCCATAGGTGAAGAAAACTGAGGACCCGGATTTTGCTCATAATAATTCATTGGTTGACAATAATAGGTATCGTGAGGGCCCCCACAGTTGTTGCAAAACAGGTATGGAGAAAAATCAGGTGCGTCTTGTGTATAGCTATTATCATTGTCATAATTGTACCCCGGGTCTTGCCCGTGTCCATACGGGTATTGAACCGGGCACGAAACATGCCAATGAGAATCGCTTCCACAATAGATGCACGGGGGAACAGGAGGAGGTGGGTTCAAAAAGGACGAATTAATCGAGTTGCACAAAGGACAAAATCCGAATAGGAATTGCGTATTGTCGATATCGTTACCGCACCGCTCACATGTACACCTTTGACAAGAGTTGTTCCCAGATAATTGTTTCCCACACCGGACGCAATGGACATAAAAATCCATAAAGAAAGATAGATAAGCAAGAAGAATATTTTTGGTGCAAAACTTTAAAAAAGAAATGCTTTATATGATTTTTCAAATGTTTTTGGATATTTTTTTTTTTTTGAAAATTTTTGGACACGAAAAATAATGTTCACGAGTGAACGGATCCCAAAAGCCAACGCGTCTCTCATAAAAAACCGTTAATCCTCACGAAAAGAGCCGGCAGCGGCGCCATTTTAATAACTGATAAGAATGCTGATAGGAATGCTGATAGGAATGTTGATAGGAATGCTAATAGGAATGCTGATAGGAATGCTGATAGGAATGCTGATAGGAATGCTGATAGGAATGCTGATAGGAATGTTGATAGGAATGCTAATAGGAATGCTGATAGGAATGCTGATAGGAATGCTAATAGGAATGCTGATAGGAATGCTAATAGGAATGCTGATAGGAATGCTGATAGGAATGTAAAAGGAATGCTAAAAGGAATGCTGATAGGAATGTTGATAGGAATGCTGATAGGAATGCTGATAGGAATGCTGATAGGAATGCTAATAGGAATGCTGATAGGAATGCTGATAGGAATGTTGATAGGAATGCTAATAGGAATGCTGATAGGAATGTAAAACCCTTTTCCAATCAAGATGATCAGAATGTAAAAGGAATGTATAAAAGGAATGTAAAACCCTTTTCCAATCAAGATGACCGGGATGAGGTGGCTGGTCGGAAAGTTATGATCGGAAAGGGGTTTTCCCTTTCCGATTTGCGTGTGAATCGAAATAAGCAAAGAAAATAAGCTATAAGAATAAGCTAATCTCTAAAACTAGAACGAATCAATAATAAAACGAACCAATAAGCACAAATAACAACTTTTCCAAACTTAAAATAAACAAACATTTAAATCAAACCATAAAAAGATGAACTTTTTAAGCACGAAACATTAATGAACAACACGGATCATAAGTAATTCGCACCAAAAGTAAACTAGAATCAAAGAAAGGTAGAAAGAGATGAAAGATTAAAAGCTTGATCAAAGGTAAAGAAGATTTAAGATAACAAAATTAAAAACACTTACTTGAATTAAAGGAAAGAAATTAAAGGTGCAAATACAATAAAAATAACAAGGAATGAAAAATGGTGGAAGGGGTGGTTTGTCAAGCCACCCAACAACATGAAAATGAAACTATGATCATCTATATATAGGGGTGATTAGGGAGGAGCTTAGGAAGCTTCCTCCCTCTTTCCTCTTTGCCTTTATTGCACACTTAAGTCCTTTTCTTCTTTATCTTTTGTTAATCTTGGACTTTGTCTTGGGATTTCTTTAACTCGTCTTGATTTTTCTTTATAAATAAGACTCGAGTTCTGCGGCTTTTTAGTAAACTTCCGTCCTTTGACTTTTTCTTCGATAAATCTTCAGAATTGGTCTTGGACTTCCGTTCTTTTTCCACTCTTGATCTTTCGACTTCATCTTTCGTCTTTTTCTTCGATAAAAGCCCGTGAATGCCGTGTTTTCTCCACTTTTCACCTTTTCGTCCTAAATCACAACAAAAACACAAACCACGCATAATTCCGACATAAATGACATAAAATACACGTTTTGGCTCGGTTATTATTGTAATTAAGTGGTAAAAAGGATGGGTGTTTTCACACCTATCAGCTCCCCCTTGCTTGAGGCACCAACAAAGCAAGAAAAGTGACAAGCTACAAAGAAGGGTTAGATGTCCTACAAAACAAAGTTAGTGAACAAGAGCATATATATATATATAGCAATGTCAAAAAAAAGAGAAAATATTGCCGAGAGGACATACTCTGCTTTAATATCATGGCAAAAATACCAAACTAAAGATAGTATGATATGGACAATAAAAACAATTCCACATAGTCGAAAAGAGAGAAGGAAGGACTATGATGAAAAGAAAAATGAGGATGATAAACAAGTCGTTTACACAAATAATGACAAGCATTGAAGAAAGAAGTGTGCACGCGATTCTATCAATCCAAAAACAAGTCAAAGGAGAGGATCTTGACAAGATCAATTCACAATTGTTGGAATAGAGGTAGAGAAGAAACATCCATACTAATTGTAATGATGATATGTCAAAGGACTAAAAGCTTAGAATTTATGGAATCACCCAAGAAAATTCAAGATTTAACCAAAATCCTCTCAAAAGGTTAAAAACTTAGAAGTGTTGGAATCACCCAATCCAATTGTAAATTTTAACCTCAATCGACTCTCAAAAACGAGAAGAATAAAAAATATAAAACCATAGACATTATAGGCAAGGATGCTTATGAATTTCGACACCAAAAAGATGACTCAGTGATAAAAAAAATCAAATAAGCCAAAGAATATAAATACCAAGATGGATGGTGTTTAGCATACGATAAACTACATGCTCAAAGTTTTGTAGCTCTTCTCAATCAATGTGAGTGTTCAGAGAACAATTACATGATGAGGAAAGGGTGAGGCTCGACTCAACTTAGTTTAGAAAGATAGAAGAGAGAGACTCGACTTAGAGAGGCATGATTAAAATAAACCAAGAGAAACTCAATCAAAGAAGTTAAGGATAACTTCACAAATTGATTCATGAATACTATACCTTAGAAGGTGATAGTGAAATCTCGAAAGAAAATGAGAGACGAAACTCAAAAGAAGCTCAAGAAGACATGAAAGATTTAGTACAAAATCTAACACATAATCAAGTAAGCACATAGGATAATTCATGCTATGCCTAATGAAGTCTACAACAAAACAATGTAGAGAAGGTGCGCAATTAACACATATGTAAGAAACATGATTACTTAAAAAGAGAAGACTAAGTAAAACATGTTAGCACGTAGCATTTAAGGACATGCATGAGTTAGACACATCTAAGAGAATAAAGATCATACAAAGATAAAAAAAACATGCCTAAAACTTAAGCATAATTTTAATCTTAGTTACACTAGAATCCTAAGATTTGCTTAAATTAGATGCCTTAGCAATAAGCAATCCACATGCGTAAATGAAAGACAAGGGTGGTGGCGGAATTTGGTGGGGTGAAAGGTGAAGTCACCAAGGGTTCAACAAAGTCATTCACAATGGGAATGCTTTGGATGGGTGATGTGGGTGAGTTTGAAGGGGGAAAAGGTGAAGTCACCAAGGTATCAACAAAGTCATTCACAATGGGAATGCTTTGGATGGGTTAAGGTTGGGTAGTCACATCCAAGAGAGTACTTGGAGTGAAGGGTGAGGTTAGCTCATTCATTCTAGATTGGAATGAAGAGGAGGTAGAACCATGTGAATGGTTGGTATCATGGGTTGAGGTAGTCTTGCATGGAGCAAGAGGTGGTAAGGGTGATGAAGAGATGAGAATTGGAACAATCTCATTCTTGGGTGTGTGAAAGGGTGAAGAGTTAAGTTTGGGTAACTTAATCTTAATTTTGAGGCGCCTCTTTGAAGAGGAGGTTTTGGATGAATTGGAAGTTCTTGTAGAACATGGTAGCAATGGGTGGTTTAAGGGGTAAGGATGATCCAAACTAGTAAAGGGTTAAAAAGGGAAAGCCCAAGATATTTTGGGAGTGATCAAAGGTTTGAAACAAAGATTCCAAAGGGTGTTGGAACAATTGGGAAGTTTCAGAATACCCGAATTTGAGAGCTTCTGCCCGCGGTTCTTTATTTCCGCTGGCGGTTCCATATTGATATGGAGCTGCGGTCTATTTAAAGAACCGCCTACAGAGGCTAGGTTTAGGTGGTGAAGGAGGATTTTCCAATTCAGCAAATCCTAATGTTCTAGTCTAACTTATCATAAAGTCATGCTTAAGAGCAATAAAAACTAGAACACACACAAAGGAAAGACACATAGGTTCAATTAGCACGTAAGAGGAAAGCTAAGAAAAACCTAATGGCTACAAAAGAAAAAGACTCCTAATGACATACAAAGTAAACTATCATTAGTCATATATGGAAAGAGCCATTTAGCCAATTTTAGAGAATGAGTATGAGACTATCACTAGAGGTGCTCAATTAAGGCTAAACACAACCATTTTTACGAGTTATACACCAACTCAACTTCCCACATGGAAGTAATTCAACCGTTAGGTCAAATTAAGATCCTAGTGCATAAATTCTCTAGTAGTCATTCTCAAGTTAGGAAAAATGTAATTCCAACATTTGCCTAATAAAGTTTAGCAAGGATGAAACTTGCATGGCTACACAATGCATGACTTAATGAGGGTTAAGAATGCACCATTGCATATCTTGTCAAACAAGTCTAGTTAAGGTTATTTACGTTAATAGAACTTGAGGCCAATAACTTTGAAGTGTATAAACAAGGTTTACACAAACCAAAGGAACACTCCTTATTGGTCTTTTGGAATGACACATTTATAAATTGCATAGCAATGTAAATTACTTGAGTATTTTGGATGAAACATCCAAGTTATCAAACCGACTCTATTGTGCATTATAAGTAATTATTAAACAAAATATGTCTAACAATTTGAACAAGTAGATTCAATATAACACCATCAACACAAGTGTGAGTTATGATCCGATGTATATTATTAATAAACCACATTCATGTCTACACTAAAAAACATGTCAATTAGATTCGATAATGATACCAATCATAGTTTGAATAATGCATTGATATTTAATCGAAATCTTTCTTGATTCCCACAAACACTCTTTTAAGAGAAAATAGCTAAGATTTTCAGAGGGTGTTTCATGTTTTATAGTGAGACATTTATCTACTTGAACTAATAACACAATGATCGAGTAAGACGACCCAAATCAATAGATTTGACAAGCTCCCAAAGCTTTCAAACCTAGAAGTGTTAAAGAACATGCCGAGGTGTACAAAATGTTTATGTAACATTTGTAAACCAAGAGATGTTAATCCTATATGCAATGCACACATAATGTTGCAACTAAAATGCAAGAAATCTAGCATACATCCTAATTAGAAAAACTAGATACTAACAAATACCAAGCAAGGCACAAGAGACTAGACATATAAGCAATACTACTACAAATAGCAAGGAACACTTAATAATGTCTACATATAATAATAACACACAAGGAAACACACACAAACAATTAGCTTAACACATAAAAGCATTCGTCCATGTTTTGAGTGTTAGATACAACAAAGTATTCATAGCTTGATTTTATTTGAAAATAGTCTTTGACCCATTTGAAATTTAATTAAGTTTAACACTTTGTAAATATATCAATTTCCAAAGATATATCACCAAGAGATGTCCAATTTAATAGAAAAGAGTAAAACACAAGTTTTATGACAAACCGAGACTCAATACTTTGGACAAAGTATATAACTTATAAAACATTTAAATTTTAAAGTTTGAATAAAGGTTTGGAAGCATTTTTAATTGAGATAAAATTCAATTACGTTCGAAATGACGGGTGGCACGACTTCTACGGTCTTACGGTTGATTTTATATGATTTTTCAAAGTTTGCAAAAATCTGAGTCAGACTGACTGCGGTTCCTTATTGATAAGGATCCGCGGGGAACGATAAAGAACCACGGTCAGAGGACAAAAAATGAGTATTTGGCCAAAATCATTTGGTAACTTTTTGGAAGGACTTAGGACTCTAAAAAATCATTTTAGACACATAGAACTCGTATTTTAGAGTTAATTATGACACAAAAGATTTTTATACTTTCAAACATGAAAAGATTTAATTCAAGCTATTATACAAAGTTTATTTAACACCAAAACTTGTACGAATGAAACAACAAAACACATTTCATAAGTAATCACTCTTCATGAACAATTTGATACAAAGATCGTCTCTATTTTTAAAAACCATTTTCATTTTTAAAAACCATTTGTTTTGAAAAAGAGAGCAAAGATCGATCCAAGCTTTAAAGTACAATATACTTCAAAGATCTTGAATAACCTCGCTTTGATACCAATTGTAGAAACTAGAAGGGGGGGGGGGGGGGGTTGAATAGTTTCTAGTTAGTTTTCAAAACATTTCGGCTTAATCCACTGTGCGCGGTTCCTTATATGTACCCGCGGTTCTTTATCAGTAAAGAACCGCCGACAGCGAACTTAAACTTTTGTTACATGTTAAACTTTGACAATCCTTTGTATCAAATTCTCGATCAAGCTTGACTAGATATGAGATGTGTTTGATTGAAAGATAAATACTACAAGTAAGTAAACACACAAACACATCAAATCAAGAGTACATCAAGCAATAGTCTAAACACTAAGCACACACGTACTAAGCATAAGCTTTTCCGTAACTAGGATGTTTAGACTAAGTGATGTACACTTGACCATAATCTAAACACGAAGCACACACGTACTAAGCCTTAGCTTTTCCACAACTTAGATGTTTAGATTATGAGATGCACATAACACACAACATATAAATACATCTATAATAGTAAAGACATAAATGTAAAGGAAAGTACCGACACGATGATTTATAGTGGTTCGGTCACGAAGCTCCTCTTCGCCCTACTCCACTCCTCGAGTACACCTTAAGGTGGAGAAACCATACACAACGTCGCTTATCCAATTTCCGACTCTAAGCTAAAAGTCGAGTCCTAATATTAGGTAGGACCAATCTACACAACGTTGCCCACTTCACCATTTAACGACACAAGGCTAGATGTCGAGTTCTAATCGAAAGCTAGAACCAATTTTCACGACTCTTCACTTTGAAGCTAAGTGAGAACTTCACACAACACAACTACTAATCACTTTAAAGTTTAGTGAGAACTCACAAGACACAACCACATCACTTTATAGTTTAGTGAGAACTACCTAGACACAACCACATCACTTTAGAGTTTAGTGAGAACTACCAAGACACAACCTAATCTACCCACTAGTTATGTTTTATGGCCCAACATAACAAACCTTGTGTTTTATGGCCTAAACACATAAACCATATAGATCTAAGCACACAACACTTAGATCTATAACTCTAACACTATATCCAAGTACTAACAAGACTTGGATCTACACAACTAACACCTAATCCAAGGATACCCATCACTTGGATATTCTACCCTTATAAACACATCCAAGTGTATCCACAACTTGGATCTCCTACATATACATAGTAGGAAGACAATAATCATGACTTGATATAGAGAGATCTTCATCATGTTATGACTCTAGACACTAACACTTCACAAGGGTGAAAGTGTTCTTCTCATTGCTCTTGATGAGGCAAATGAGGAATGGGATATTGGAAGGTTTTTGTGTGTTTTTGTGCAATTGAAATGGAAAAGAATAGTCTTTTATTTATAGTCAACTCTTGCCTTGGAGAGCACCTTTTTATCCAATGGATAATAGAGTGGACTACCCATTGGATAAAAGAGTGGACTACCCATTGGATAAAAGGATGCACCTTATATTCTTGGAGCCCAAATTCAAAATTTGAATTTTGAATTTATTAGTTTCCCTCCATCTTCTAGAAGCTTCCAGAAATCTTGAGTAAGCCTAAACCGGCTTGACTTCCCACGGTTATATATCTTCCCGCGGTTCGATATCCCTAAGGAACCGCGTGTTCTATAAGAGAACCGCGCGTCCTTCTTGTCTTTCATGACGAATGTAATCTTTAAGGTGTCGAGAGAAGTATACATAAGTATGCTTGAGTGATTACGAGTATCTTACACATTTTACATTATGTATTGCGAGTTATACGTTTGTCATCACCAAAACATGAAGGGGTCATCTTGATTAAACATCGTAATGTTTGCACTAACATATGGTATTTCTTTTTCAAATGAATCTATAAGTAGTAGACATTTTGTTTTCGTATTTTATTAAAATTTGTTATGTAAAAAGATTGTAAATAAGTAAAAATTTGAGGTTGTGCTTGTAAAATATGGTATACTGGTGGGAAGGTGTGGTGGTATACAACTTTAGTTACTGTATTTAATTAATAGAATTGTTTGCATGGGAATTGAAACGACACAGTTGAAAACAAAAAAACGACAATGCATTATTGGAAACGACGTCGTTTCCGACACCATTTAATATATATATTAATAGATTGTCTACACGATCGAGCGTTGCGTGGATTTGTGTATGAGTTTAATTAATAAATATGTATTTTTGTGAGGTATGTTTGTTTGGGTGTAGACCGCTTTGATGTAAAAATAAATCGTTGTAAGTTGTTGAAGAAAGAAAATTGATGTGACATAAAAAATGATAGTGAAATTTGATCACCAATGTAGATTGCCTTAGTGAAGTTTTAAAGGAAAATAGTTCTTTAATAACTTTAGTATGAATTTCAAAATAAATATTTGTGGTTAATTACCATGTAAGGTTTTAATTATGATTTTTTTTCTTTTTAATTAAATAGATCCTACATTAAAAAAAAAGTCATCTTTATATAATGATCTATAGGTTAAATAGCATAAACATTAACATGATGAGTGTTAAACATTTTTTCAACGGTGTTAATTTGCACACTCTAAATATTTATTTGTACACTTCAAATGTGTGTGTTATGTCATTTATATCCTTAGTATTTGCACACTCCACTAAGTAACGTAAAGGCATAAATGACAATATAAGAAACATTTTGAGTGTACAAATAAATATATAAAGTACGCAAATCATTATGCTTTTTTCAATATCCTTAATGATGAAATAAATAGTTAAGCCTATTGATAGTGCCTCCATTTTACCATTATCATGATTCATGAGTGTCCCGCATAAACAAAACTCATTATTAAAGGTTCCTTTTAGAATCACATATTAAAGCACCGGAATGGTGAGTAAAAAGTTGAATAAATGAATTTGTGTCTTTATGACCGTTTTCATGTGACTAAGAACTCTAGAAGTAAATGTATGTTGTTGGTAAAATGAGTTAAGTTGGAGTTGCAGCTCAAGTGAAGCCTAGAGTTTATAAAAGTGTCTAGTAAATGAGTTGTAGTAAAAGACATCTCAAATCACGAAACGTCATAACGAGTAAATTTTTATCTTTCAGTAAACGGGTACTTTGATATATATTTTCGATTATTTTTCAGTGTTGAAATTTTCATAAAAAAATCACACGTGTCTCGTATATCACATATGATTTTTTGTTTTATTTTGTTTTTTTACAGAATAAATATATAACTTTTATATTATCTAAATAATCATAGAAGGAAAACGAGTAAAAAGATGTGTCGTTAGTCTTTTTATAATTAAAAAACTAATTTTTAGAAACCATTTGTGGATCTAGGTATCATAACACGACTGTTCATAATCCATTAGACTCTATTGAGTTGTTGTACTGCTTCAAGTTTACAGAATACAAAGTTGTCAAACACAAAATTTAAAAAAATATCACGTGTATCCATAAATCACATATGATACTGAAAGTAACATGTTAGTATTTTACAAATATTGGTCGATTTTATATTTTTATCATTTGTCATTTTTTATTTTTATTTTTTTGAACTAGACTATTTGTCATTTAGTAAATGACAATTTTCATATATTTTCGTTGATTTTTTAGTGTTGAACTTTCCGTCAGAAAAATCAAACATAATTTATAAAATTACTTGTGATTTGTTGTTTTAAAATTTATGTGTGATTATATAAATCGCATGTGATTTTACAAATTTACATGCAATATTCTAATGTTGAACTTTCCGTCAGAAAAATCAAACATGATTTATAAAATCACTTGCGATTTGTTGTTTTAAAATTCATGTGTGATTATATAAATCGCATGTGATTTTACAAATTTACATGCAATATTGAAAGTAACAAATCACGTATTCAAATGTGATTTTTAAAGTAATAAATTACATGTCATTTTTCGAGAATCACGTGTAATTTTTCTTTGTGAAATTCTTTTAAAAAAATTCGTCGAAAATATATAAAAATGCCTATAGTGAAAGATAACTCTCAACATAATTTAATTCTTGTAGGTTTACGTAACGATTAACGATTTAAGAGATATTTTATTTTTTAAAAATATGATGAAAGTAGATTTTTTTAATTAAATAAAAAGACAATTAATATAAATTATTATATCAAATTTAAATTAACCTTTTGATTCTATAAACTTATTTTCAATATACATAAATCTTTTAAACATTATAAATATTTTAAATGTATTAAATTATGAAGATGTCTAAAATAATAAATCTCTTCACATCAAATAAGCATGAAATAAAGTTTTATTGTAAATTACAAAAGTTTAAATCTTTTATATTATAAACATATGTTTAAACTAGAGGTGGAAAGGAGTTTAGCTGAGTTCGAGCATGTCAGAGCTCGAACTCAGATCGTTTAAGTTTTACAAAGTGCGAGCTAGAGCTCGACTAATTTCAAGCCTTATTATTTAGGATCAGGCTCGGTCCTTGGTTTGTTAGACAGGCTCGGGCTTGTCTCGAGCTCGACTTGTTTAAACGATTTGACTATTTAAAAATAAAGCTCGACTCGTTACATATCTAGTTAGGCTTTTTATTAAGCTCGTATATAAACCATTAGGCTCGTTTAAGTCGCGAGCTCAAACGAGCTTTGTACGTAAAGCTCGGGCTCAAACTCGTTTAATAAACGAGCTACAAATTAGTCTGAAACTCGGACTCGAGCTCGTTTAAACTTTTTACTGATTTAATATTAAACTTTTCACGAACGACTCGACTTGTTTTCACCGTTAGTTTAAAGTTTAAACTAGTATCTTGTGATTTGGATAAGCATTATCCTATATTTGCACATGTTGCAATTTAACTTAAACAAGTATATTGCTTATGTGGACTTAATTGCTCGGAGATTACAATGCCCTTCTTTAATACGTAAAACTTTCGTTTTCTACTCGTCGTGTGATGTGAACACGTTTTTCTTTAGGTTGACCATACAAAAATCTAAATACTTAATTCAAAATCACGTTATACTTTGTCATTCACATTACTATTTGTAACCATCGTTTTAAAAGTTTTTTTCTAACTAATACACACGGTCGGTTCACCATCAAGTGACTCATATATCATAAAGTCACCCTTCCCAAAATAGTTGACGTGACTTTTTCAAAATTATTTTCATCAAACGAATTTGAACATCAAAACATTTCAGTGATGAAATATCAAAGTTTGAAATAGAATTGTTGTAGAAAACCTAAATCTACAACACTTATATTTAATAATCTTTGTTTTGCTATAAAAAAAATTAACGACGCAGTTTATTGCTTCTTTATTTTTTTTATGTAAATTATAATTATTTAATAAATGTCACTTGGTCATATATATTAGCAACAAAATATTATGCGTTCAAAGAGAAACTAGTAAAAAAGTGGGTGTTGAAAGCTCCGGCTTCTGCACCAAGTGAATCTTGTTTTGGGATCCTATGCACTAAAAAAGCGCCGTTAGGCTTACCAGGTGAGATTGTTCTTCTACGATTAGACTCCAACGTGAGAGTAAGTAATCGATTTGTGATTGATAATTAGTTAGGGTTTAGTGATTATGAGAATCGTACCTTGAATGGAACCGAGGGGTTCCTTATATAGTTGGTGAAGCCCAAGTAGGGTTTCCCGAAACTTGCGGCCCAAGATGAGGATAATTACCATATACACGTGATCCTTATCTTCTAAATAAGAAGAGTGTATATCCTCTTAATCTTGGCTGAATTATAATCCTTGTTAGATTATGGTTATGCCTGACAACAGCCACGTGCGGCCAAACCGCAACCCATTTAGAACCGCGTATGACCAATTTCCACTAGGCCCCTTGGGGTTAATGTCGATGCCCAGAAGTACGCCACACTTCCTGTCGAATTTGCAAATTTTTTTATTGAAACGATTTCAAAACACCACCAAAACCTTTTACTTTCAACACTCACTGCTGAAAACATGAGAAACACTTTGTGTGTACTTATGCGTTTTGAGCTTGTGTGTTTGTCCTATTACACCTTAAGAAAAAACAAAAATATTTGATTTCAATTTTTCATTATCTATTTGGTTTGCTCTTTAGTAGTATAATTTTATTTTCCATATCTTGTTTACTATTTATTATGATTTGTAGTAATTTTTCTGAATTTTTAGATACAAAGAAAATACAAAAATGAGAAAACAAGTGAAAACAAAAAATATAGTCATATTTCAAAAAATGTTTGTGGAAGAGTTGCCAAACTTAGTCATAATTTCTTTGCTTGATTACTTATTGAGAAAATGTTATGTTAAATGTTTGATGACTTGGATTGATTGGTTTACAAGTTGTGTTATTATCGAAAATAATTCTGGTCGCAGAAAGTGCACCGGCTTTTCTGTGTCGCGCAAAAGTGCGCCGCACAACTGGAAAACCATAAGGCTAAAACTGTCTATAACTTGGTCAAAATGAAACATTTGTTGAATTTTAAGTGTTGCCTGAGAACTTTAGGGTATGAAATATCATTTGAATTTTATGGCACTAACATACTATTGTTTCTTTTGATGTGTTGTTGTTTAAAGATTGAAATGGATCCGAATACTAGCTTGGGTAGACTATGCTTAGGAGAGGATGAGCATATTAGTTTCAATGATAAAGTAGAGTCGGAAGGAGATTAGACAGGTTATGAGTGTAAAGACTCAGCCGATAGCTGTATCCAAAAGGTTATGACTTTCTTTCGAATGGAGGAGTTGATGCCTAGTGAGAAATATTTGACGCCTTGTCATGTTGAAGGGAGATTTGCTTATGATGGACAAGGAGATTTGGAGATGGAACGAAGTTTGATTAGTAACAAATTTGCAATTGAGCTTGGTTTAACTTACAAAACACACTAGAATGGAGATAAGGAAATAGACAAGAAACTCATTGTCATGCTTAAAGACAAACTGTATTTCATTGACTTCTTTGTGAATCCGGAGGAAGACGATTACGAGCCATGTGTAATCTTTGGAACATCATTCCTAAAGCTTGCCAATGTACATATTGATATTACTTGTGGCATACTAACCTTGTGGCCAAAGATTCATGAGAGCTCGGATTTTGGGGAGATTGATGCTTTGCTTGACAATATCAATTTTTGATGATTTTCCACCCCGTTGATCTCGAAAGATTTGATGCTCCTCAATTTGTTTATAGTATGGGTAAAAATAAAAGAAATAAAGGAAAGAAACCCGCCCATACTTACAAGTTGAACTACAATGGTGAAGGACCTTCACTCACCGTTAACAAACCATTGACTAGAGAAGAATTATCAATGGAAGAACTTCAAGAAGATATTCAAGAAAGAGTCATGTTGCTTAACATGAACCGTCCTATCATCAAAACTCTAAAATATAGTGACAAGTACAAAATGATTGTTGATGGAGTTTTGCTTGATAAGTTGAAAGTTGAAGATGGATTAACACCGGAATATGAAGATGTTGCTATCCAAATGCTTCATGAAAACAAAGTCATGCTTGTAAAGGAGGATCCTGGATACTTTGTCTTACCAATAAGGTTGGAGGGTAAAGTCACTTACAATGCTTTAGTTAATACCAGATCCAATGTGAATGTTATGCCCTTTGGAATTTTCAAACTCTTAGATGTTGGTCGTGTCAAACCAAGGTTTGATCGGATCAAAATGCTTGATCACTCATATGCGGGGGGGGATTGGAAGATTGCTTGTCGTTCTTTGCCAAATTGGTACAACAACTTTGCTAGCCGATTTCATGCTACTCGATATACCTATTGATTGAGACATTAAACTAGTTGTTGGAAGAAAATTTTTGCACACCGTTGGTGTAAATGTGGATGTTGGAAAGGCTATCATGTCTAGCTTTGATGGATTTTTCTATCAAAATTATAATGTCCTTAAAGCTAAGACACATAATGATAGTGATGATGAAGATAACAAGTACTATACCATGAAAAGAGATGAATATGGTATGCCTATTTATGGACTAAATTTGCAACCATGGACCGAACCGAAAGATATTTTGGATGGCTCATTAAGTGAGAGGAGCTACCACAACCCATTCTCTGATATATGTGTGTATAAGAAGATTGTGGGAGTACTTGGAGCACTTCCCGTTTCACTAAAAAACAAATATTGTAAAGTGGGAAATAAGAGAGAATTTGAGAACATTAATAAAGAAGGAGATAGTGAATGGCATGTTGACATGGTAATAGTTGATCCATCTGGAAAGAGGTACGAGAAAGTGTACGAGACTAAAGACAACAATAGAGAAGTCTCGGGACGTTACCAAGAGAGTGATATAATGTCACCGATCAACTTTTGCTATAACTAAATCATGAAAGAGAAGAGGAGTGCACCATTGGCTCCTAGTTTAATTTTTGCATTTTTATTTTATATGTAGATAATTAATAGAACATATGCCAAAGTCTAGTGTCCTAGATGTTTTAGGATAATCTTTGAAGAAGGGAATGTTACCATTAGATATCTTTTTTTAGAATGAATCGAATGAATTAGAGGAAGTTTTTCTTTGAAATTGTGTCATATGTACATTAAAAATAGTGTATTGTTTTTTGATAGCGCAGAATGTGCACCGCACTTCTGGACAGAGATTTTATATAACTTTTATTTTTCTCATTCCAAACAAAACCAAAAACATACAAAACCACAAAAACCGACGGTTCTTCATAGAATCTTCACCAAAAATATTTTTAAGTCGACTTTTACTCCAATTCACATCTAGAATCATGCCTAGAGTAAATTTTTATTTTTAGTTAAGAATCATTTTTCTTTAATAGTTGTAATTTTTGATCAATTTTTCGATTAGGGTTCTTAATAATTTTATTAAATTGAATTAGTTGAATAGATAGACATAAGATAATTGTAAGATTAGGTTTTGATTAGAAGATAAAATTGAAAAATCATAAAAATGAAAATGAGGGTTTTTGAAATTGAAACCTTTGATTGAGCAATGTCGTGGGATAGAACGAATTGAGATTGATTTAGTGTTCGATTCTTGCCCTTTGTGTTAATTTTGAACCGACAATTCACGGATTTGGTTAAGATTTTTGTCACCCCGATACTGGCTTATTTACCCAAATTATGCGCCGCACATTTTAGTTTGCGCGCCGCACTCCCAGAAAGTATGTCGCACGTCTCAGATGTGCGCCGCACTTGTTGTCTGAAAACAAACAGAAGGTTTGTAGACCAAACGAAGGGAGGTCGTTGACCCCTAATGCTTATCTAACATTGATATATGTTTTTTTGTGTGTCATGAATTTTGTAGAACACAGGTTCTGGAAACTATGAGACCGGCTCATCTAGCCGAAGTAAGAAAAGGAAGCCTATCGAGTCGGCGAGTGCCACGCTTATGGGAGTTCCTAGTCACCCATTTTTTAGTTGTCCTGGGTGCAACACGAATGATAAAGTTGTTTACAACAATGCCCTAAGTCTTTTGGTACCGAAACAAATTTTTGCACCAAGTATTGTTGAATTTGGAGTTTTGAATGATCTTGGTTGTGAAACCCAAATTAGGAAGATGCTTACAATTATTGTGATAGAAGCTGGAGGAGATGAAGTGTTATTTAGATCGGATGCTTGGGTTCGTGCTTTTACATGTAGGGAGTAAATTTATTCGGAGCTTTGTCTTGAGTTTTTCTCTACTTTCTAATTTAATGAGGATGTTGAAAAGGATGAGTTGGAAACCAAGAAAAATTTGACTTTTCGTCTATGTGGTAGAGGTCATGCTTTAACCTTGAAGGAGTTTGCTAAATATTTGGAGTTTTATACCCAAGAAGAGCGTCAAAAGGAAGGTTTTGAGGTATATTTTCAAGGAGGTTTGCGTGATGATGGTTACTTTAATGCTAGAGATTTTTAGGAAATCATTTGTCTGAGGAACCATTGAACTTGTTTAGGAGCTCCACCACTAGAATCTCTAGTCCACTTTTGAAGGTACTTCAAAAGATGATTACTTATGCGGTTTTCCAAAGAACCACGGAGTATGATAAGGTTCAAAGGAACGATTTGTGGTTGTTAAGCTTATTTAGGGACAATAACCGTGAGCAATATGCTATTGTGGCATGGGTTACTGCTAAGTGGATGAAGAGAACAGGATATGGAAGCCAAGCAAGTAGCATGATTGTGTGTGGGCAATTTATGACTAGGCTAGCCCGAAGGATGAGACTTCTTACCGAAGATGTTGTGGGTAGTCTTAGTCCACCAATCATTTGTGACACCATTGACAAAATGACTTTGAGAGATTTGATTGGAGGTGATGGAAGGTTGATGCGAGAAGATGCACTGGCGAGATCACCACGTGTAGCCATGTCGAGAGCTCCTCGTGTGACACTTCAAGATGTGTGTGATAGGATGGAACGGATGGAGATTAGGCAAGATCAACTTGGGTTTATGATGGAGCGACAATGTTATAGTATGGATAGATATGGTCCAGTTTTTGAGAGGATGGAGGAGCAATATAATGTGCCGATGAGTGGACCGTATGGACCGCCCGGATATCACCATGAGCCATTCTACTATACCCAACAACCTCCACCGTATCCACCTCATTTTTACCCATCACAAGCCCACTACCAAGATGAGACTGAATAGAATATGTCATGCCTCAGTTTGTGACTTTGTGTTGGTCACATATTTTAAAACAATCTTATACAATTCTTAGGATATTTACATTTGGTTGTGTAATATGCCTTTGTTGGCATTTAGGATATTTTAAACTTTGTGTGTGGATTTTTATTTTTATTTATTATGTGAAATATGTTTGTGTGTATATTGTTTGAGTTAAACACGGAAAATAAGCGAGTCGGTGCCTAATAAAGACGAAGATAGAAGATTTCGGCTTCGTTCACGACTTCGAATAAAATGGGAGTATTACTCTTATTTTCCTCTATTTTACTTGTACCTTATGTTTACCATTAAGGACAATGCTCATAATAAGTATGGGGGTGATAAGCGGAAAATAAGTGCGTTTTAAGTTGAATTTTTTTTGTGTATTCTCTTACCAGAAGTACGCCGCACATTTGAATTGTCGCCTCACTTTCTGGCAGGTTTTTGAAAAATTAAAATGTTTTCTAAAAAAAAGTTTAGTTAGAAAGATTGATAATTCCAATAATTAAAATGCTATTTGACTCAAAATTTATAACGTTACTTGCACAAAATTCTAACCACAATTGTGGGGATTTCTAGCCTATATATATCATACACATTTTTATGCTTTAAATCAATTTGTGAGTATGCCAATGATTAGTTTAAATTCTAGAACTTGTGCTTGGTAATCTTTACGAGACCGTAGTGGGATCATACTTGTATGATAAAAAGTATTTTAAATGATAAAGAGGCAAAAATAAAAGAGAAAATAATGAGAGTTTTTGCCAAGGTTTAAAGACTACGATATGTTGTTAGAAACCATGTTACGAGGAAGTATAGTAGATCGTAAGTATGGGGGGAAAACATTACCCTAATGTTGGTATAAAAAAATAAAAATATATATATATATAAAAAGAGAGAAAAGAAATAAAAGGGAATAAAGGCAAAAAGGCCTCGAAGTATAAAGTTTGTGAAGTATGAAAATAACAACATGACGGATAATGATATATTGTATACTCTTTTGGCATGTGGTTGTAATAAAAGTTCTTAAAAAACCCTCTTTTGATATTATACTTGGTGCTTACGCCAAATTGGTTTAGTTTAGTTCCTTGTACAAGCTTATGGTAATTTCACTATTCATGTTCGGTTTTTTGAGCGATAAATTTCTACCTTACTATATGAGAGTGTGTGAATTCAAAATACCTACTTTATGAGGTGTATTGTGGCGTTATCTTAGGATTGAGGTTTGTGAGAATAAATCTTGTTTATGTCTTTCTCAAATAAAGTATTGTATGGAGTTACTTAGTGATCATGGGTTGTTAGGCTGTAAGCCTACTGCTACACCTATGCAGCAGAATGTGAGTTTGAATCATGTTGAGACTAAGGCTAATAAGAAGCTTAAGACTTTAACTTCTTATCATAAGCTTGTGGGAACTTGATATACTTGTCAGTTATTAGGCCTGATATATCTTATGTTGTTCATTGTATATCTCAACATATGCACTCACCCTTGCAGTCATATTTTACTGCTAGGTTGAGAGTATCGAGGTATCTGAAACAAAGACTTAGACTTGGTATTCAGTTTTATCATGGCCAAATATTTTTTGACTAGAAAGTCTGTTTCTGGCTTTAGTGTGTACTTTTGTGGGAACTTGGTATCTTGTAAAAGTAAGAAACAAGCAACCATCTCAAGGTCTTCAGCAGAAGCTGAGTATAGGTGTATGACATCTACTACATGTGAGATTATCTGAATTGCTCAATTGCTGATAACGTCTCATTTATACATGTTTGTAATGATGAATATGTCCTTGTTTGCTATGTAAATAAATAAAATATGTTTTGAATTGTTACTAATTTAGTGTATCTTTATTGTAGGAGAATAACAAATCTATGGAGAAGGAAATGGAAGAAAGGAGAAGAAAAGGACTAAAGAATAAATAAAGCTGGAAAAGGACAGAAGTGAGGCGCACATCTCAAAAGTACGGCGTGTAACACCCCCTTGTTGGTCAAATGCAGCGGAATAGTAATTGGGGTGTTACTTGGGTGGATCGATAACACATAGCATATAGAGCAATGATCATAAATGTCATTTTGAAACATATTACATGAATTAATCGTATACATTTAGTATCTTGTCTGAAAACCACATTTATTATAAAACAGAAGTAAATATCCCAGCCCGATGGTAAACATGATGCTCCCTACAATGCTGGAATCCAATGCATGAACCTGCTTATTTTCCTGAGAAAACATATAAAGTAAAATGTGGGGGTCAACACGAAGTTGGTGAATTCACAGGTTTAATTAAATGAATAAAGTATCAATATGCAAAACACCACGGTGATAGCAGGACATCACAGCCCAATACTATAGTAGTTCCTACTGCCCTGTAATAGAAGCTAGACATGATTCTCAGTACGCCCATTGGGTCTATCCTGATGTGCTTTCCCTTAATCCGACAATGACATAAACCTGCTGCTTGGCCTAAGCATCACGTGACAGCTGATCACGACAGGCCGGGTGTTGTCAATACCCGAATAGATCTATCCATACATTTCGCGCTACACTATTAACTATTACAGTCCACGGGAATGGGGCAAACAGTAGGCAATAAATTGTTGTTGTCTGTGCATGCTTGCATATAAATAGTTTTTGTATGTTTTCTCCCCCAGTTATAAAACAATAAAGATGGGGCCATGAACTCACCTTAGTGGTAATGAAGTAATGAGGATGATGTCACTGAATAAACTGGCATAGTATAGTCACGAACTGGAGAAATTACCTAAGTAATTTAAATGTCTTAGTGAATGCAACAATAATAATGCATGATGAATGGTACATATGAAAATGCATGATCACAAATTTATAAGTTGTTACGACGGTTTAAGTGTTTATACTTATAGTGAAATGAAAGTATATACATATTTTTAGTTCTAAAAATATATATATCTATTAATTGTTTAGAAAAAGGGTAATAAATTAAATAAATAGGGTTTGTCTTATTTAATTTATTATAAGGAAATAAATTACAATTTATTATAATTAAGGCTTCAAAAATATGGTTAACGGGGTTTGTCAATTTATGAAGAGTTTTGTAAATAAACTTAGTGATTTATTTAACGAACAAAGTGACTTAGTTAAATAAAATGTTTTATTAATTCTTTTAATTAAATTAAAAGTACTAATAAGTCCTTGTAAGTATGATAATTTATAAAAGTAACCTTAAGGTTTCGTCCGTTAAGTGTATTACACCGTTAGTCCTTGTTGGTTAGTTTTATTTGTAAAAACGCCCCTAGGGCTTTGAAAACTTTGGGGAAATGACCAAACACCCCCCATGTGTCACGGAAATTATTTAATATAGGTTAGGGTTTGTTACAAGTTTCATAAATGGCACAATGGCCCTTGTGGTTACTTTTAGCTCACGGTTTAAAACTACACACCCTATAGTTTGAAAATCGGCACAAATGACCCTTGTACTATACAAAGGCCACGAAAATAATTATAAGTTTTATTTAATTTGTAACTTTGGACACATCTTTCACCACTTGTCAAATCTGGCCCAAATAGTCTCCATAATAGGTTGATGGGCTTAGCTAGCCCATAATGGGTCTCGCCATATATGTTTTGGGCTTAGTGGGCTAATATAAACTTACTAGGTAAATGTAACAAGTAAATGGTAATTCCTAGTTTTTACTAATGGGTTTAATCAATACCAAATGGGCTTATACAAGTTTTATACTAGCTTATGTATTTTCGGCTTATATTAATAATTCTAAAGGCTTATTGATTAAGGGCTTAAATAATTATGGCTGATGTTTTAAGAGCTTAAATAAGCTAGACTAAGTCTCGGCTTATATAACCTTTTAGGATTTTTCAAGGCTAGCTTATATAATGTTCTAACTTTCGGCTTATATAGGTTTTTAGGCTTAAATGACGTGGCTTAAATGAGTTGGTATGTCTCGGCTTATTTTAGTCTTATAGGGCTTAAAAGAGCTAGCTTATATGTTTTCCTAAGTCTCAGCTTATATAACTTATGGGCTTATACATGCTTAATGGTTTCGGCTTATATTACTCTTTTATACATTTTTCTTAAGGCAAGTGATATACTAGGGCTTATATAAGTTTTTCAAGAACAATTATATACGTTTTAGGGTTTTTGAGGCAAGATTACTCATGGACATCATATAAGCCGTGGGCTTATATGTTGTTTGGGGTTTGTTTATGAACTTCCAACGTATGCATGCATTACTAACACCATTTATCTAGCATGATTATGCATGAAACGTGAAATGAGTAAGGAAAAGTATTAGAAGAGGTTTATACTTACTTGATTTCAAAAGATGAGGTGATGACTATGGTTTTGGTGATCTAGACGTCGGGTTCTCCTTGGGGGGTCTTGGATTCGTCTTGAATGTGGAGTATCTTGGATAGAGCACTAAATGCTTGATGAAGACTATGAGTAAATGCTAGAAGACTTCAAGGTGTTATGTGAGGATTAGCCGTGTGTTTTTAGGGAGTGAATGAAGTGGGAGTTGCTTAATATTACCAAGTGAGATTGGGGATTGTGGTTAGGGGGTTATACACGTCCAAGGTGAGAGGAAATGATAGATTTGAGGATTTAGCAAGTGTACTAGGTAAGGACATTCCATAAATGCAAATGATGTACAAGGCTCCCTAGTGGATGTTTTAGCCGTCACATGAGAAGTCTCCAAGGGGACATTTGGGATGTATTGTGTGCTCATAAATGTAGAGTTTGTACACAAGGCAAATGGGTGTGTGGGAGAGGGTTGTTACACGTCTAAGGTGACAAAGGGAGTACTAGGTGTCTAGATTTTGTGGCTTATCAAAATGTTACCTAGTACATTATCATTAATGGAAAAATTGTACACATAGCCCATGTTTTCTAGTAATACCGGCGGTTTTTGAGGTCTAGTCAAAGGGAGAATAGTTTTGGGTATAGTATATACACTTGTGTTATATTTTGTGTATATTTTAGAAGTTAAGTGTGAAAAAGGTAGAAGTTTTGGTAATAAAATGTTAGGAGTAGACATATATACGGCTAAAGTATGTCTAAAGTATAATCATGTTTAATTTATGTGTCTAGGTGAATATCACTAGAGTTAGGGTTGTAATATTGTGTGAGTGTGTATAAGTTTAGGTAATTTTGGTCACGTTTAGGGGTCTTGGTGAAAGTATGGTCCTTTTTATATTAGAAAGAGTTTTATTATAACAAAAGTATGTTAAAAAAGATAAAAATGATTTAAGGTAAAGTTAAGTATAAAAATAATTGTCGTTGTAGCTTAAAGTCAATTATAGTGTAAGAAAACACATATATAAATACTCAAAACTTATGAATTTATATTTAAGTAGTCATTTATTAATTGTGATCATGGTTTTGGATTTTTAGAAATCAATGTGATGAATGCAAGTGATCATGTGTTCTGGTGACTTACAAGTCCCTCAAAATAGGTTGCTTGATGTCTAGTATGCTCATGAAATGTAGTCATATAAATATGGTCGTGTCTTTATGGTTAAATACTCATAATCATAGTGAAATGTTGTGATCCAGTTGTTTCCATGTTTAGATGATTTAAAATGATGTATGCTCATGAGATGCATATGATTGCTCAAAAGGTTTCATGTAAAGGTGCTAGTATAAATACATATAGATATCATGAGGTGACGAATACCAAGTTGACATAGTCAAAACCTAAAATTTACAAGTTTTACAGCATTAACCCGTTATTTTAGCTTTGTCCTCAAAGCTTAAGATGCCGTTACTGCTCAGGTGAATAGGTGTGGGTACTTAGCTCTAAACGAGTCTTCGCGTTCCCAAGTAAACTCGGGACCTTTCCTAGAGTTCCATCGTATTTTCACTAACGGAATTTGGCTTCGTTTCAACTTCTTAATTTCTCTCTCCACGACTTCCACTGGTTCTTCTACAAACTGAAGTTTGTCGTCAAAATGGACTCCCTACAAAGGCATTGCTAACGGTTCATCCGCGTAGCACTTCTTCAAGTTTGAGACATGGAACGTAGAGTGTACCCGGCTCAACTGTTGGGGCAACTCTAAGCGATAGGAGACCTCTCCGATTCTGGCAATCACTTTGAAGGGTCCTACGTAACGTGGATTTAACTTCCCTCGTTTTCCAAACCGTACCACACCCTTCCAAGGTGATACCTTTAGCATAACTCGGTCACCTACAACAAACTCCATAGGTTTACGCTTTCTGTCTGCATAACTCTTTTGTCTATCCTGGGCAGCCTGAATTCGCTGCTTGATGAGTGTGATCTTCTAAGTAGTCTCTTGGATCAATTCGGGTCCTGTCAGTTGAAATTCCCCCACCTCCGCCCAGCATACTGGTGATCGACATTTGCGGCCGTAGAGGGCCTCAAATGGTGCTGCCTTAATACTGGCATGGTAGCTGTTATTGTAGGAGAATTCAACTAATGGAATATGCTCGACCCATCCTTTTCCAAAGTCGATCACACATGCTCTCAGCATGTCTTCTAGTGTTTGGATTGTTCGTTCACTTTGGCCGTCGGTCTGCGGATGGTATGCGGTACTCATGTCCAGATTTGTTCCTAAAGCTCGTTGAAAAGCTTTCCAGAAGTTTGATGTAAATCTGCCATCTCGATCGCAGATGATTGAGACCGGTATCCCGTGTCTCGTCACAACTTCCATTAAATACGTTTTGGCTAACTTGCTCAGGGAATCATTTTCCCTGATAGGTAAGAAGTGAGCTGATTTTGTGAGGCGGTCAACGATTACCCAAATTGTATCGTAACCGTGGGATGATGTAGGAAGTTTGGTAATAAAATCCATGGTGATATTGTCCCATTTCCATTTTGGTATTTCGGGTTGGACTAACAAACCCGATGGTCGCTGATGTTCTATTTTAACTCTTGCACAAGTCAGACATTTCTTCACGTAGGTGGCAATGTCTGCTTTCATGTTCGGCCACCAGTATAATTTCTTCACGTCTTGATACATCTTTTCAGATCCGGGATGGATGGAGTACTTGGACTTATGAGATTCGTGCATGATCACGTTTCTCAAGTCTCCGTAACACGGCAACCAGCTTCTCCCGTGTAAACACAACGTTCCGTCTGTTCTAGCCTCTAGCTTCTCCTTGCTTAGGTCAGTCCTAAGCATTCCTCCTATGTCTTCGATTCCGATGTTCTCGGGCTTCTGGGCTTGAAGTTGAGCCTCTAATGTTTGTTTGGGTAGGTCCAAGCTAATGGTCATAACTAGGGCTCGAACTCTCATGGGAGGATCAGTTCCCTTTCGGCTTAGTGCATCTGCAACTACGTTGGCTTTGCCTGGGTGGTATCTGATGTCACAGTCGTAGTCGTTGAGCAACTCTATCCAACGGCGTTGCCTCATGTTTAGTTCCTTCTGGTCTAGGATATGTTGCAAGCTCTTGTGATCAGTATGCACTGTGCACTTGGTCCCGTACAGGTAGTGTCTCCAGATTTTTAAGGCGAAAACTACAGATCCAAGTTCTAGATCATGAGTGGAGTAATTCTGCTCGTGCTTCTTCAGTTGTCTTGAAGCATAAGCAATCACTTTCTGTCTTTGCATCAACACAGCTCCCAAACCTTTGTGCGAGGCGTCACAGTAGACAACGAAGTCTTCGTTACCTTCTGGTAGGGCTAAAGTAGGTGCACTGCACAACTTTTGTTTGATGGTTTGGAATGCAGCTTCTTCCTTTTCTCCCCACACGAATTTTATACCCTTTTGGGTAAGCTTGGTCATTGATTTAGCAATCTTAGAAAATCCCTCTATAAATCGTCTGTAGTAACCGGCAAGACCTAGAAATTGACGAATTTCCTTTGGCGACGTGGGAGATGCCCAATCCTTCACGGATTCGACTTTTGCGGGGTCCACTTGAATTCCCTTGTTATCAATCACGTGACCGAGAAAGTGCACTTTAGGGATCCAAAAATCACACTTTGAGAATTTTGCATACAGCTTCTCCTCCTTAAGTAGTTTTAGCACTTGAGCCAGATGTTCTCCGTGTTCTTGCTCATTCTTGGAATAGATGAGGATGTCATCAATAAACACTATCACGAACTTTTCCAGGTAGGGTCTGCATACTCGATTCATGAGATCCATGAATATGGCTGGTGCGTTGGTCAGTCCAAATGGCATGACTTGGAATTCATAATGACCGTAACGTGTTCTGAAGGCTGTTTTTGGTATATCCTCCTCTCTGACCTTCAGCTGATGGTATCCGGATCGTAAGTCGATCTTGGAGTACACGCTTGATCCTTGTAGCTGATCAAATAGGTCGTCGATTCGTGGTAACTGGTAACGGTTTTTCACAGTTAACTTATTCATTTCTCTGTAATTGATACACATTCGGAAAGAACCGTCTTTCTTTTTGACAAATAACACTGGGGCTCCCCAAGGTGAGGAACTAGGACTGATAAAACCTTTGTCTGACAGTTCTTTGAGTTGTTCCGTGAGTTCTTTCATCTCGGTTGGTGTTAAGCGGTAGGGTGCTTTAGCTACAGGTGCAGCTCCCGGTACCAAGTCGATTTGAAATTCCACTTGGCGAGTCGGAGGCAGTCCTGGTAGGTCGTCTGGGAAGACTTCAGGATAATCACGGACGATTGGTACATCCTTGACTTTCTTCTTCTCGGGTTCTTCTTCTTTGTCTGTCTTGGAAATATGTGCTAAAAAGATAGGACATCCTTTTAGTAGATATTTTTGGGCTTTGGTACACGAGATTACGCTCAGTCTAGTGTCTGTTCTATTCGAATTTCCGTCTCCTTGGATCATTAGCTCTGTATTTCCCCATGGTATACGGACTAGTTTATCGTCACACACGATAGTTGCATGATATCTTGCCAACCAGTCCATACCAATAATGACATCAAAACTACTCAGTTGTATGGGTATTAATTGAATATCAAACGGGTGATTCTGAAGGTTTAATGTACAACCTCTTAAGATGGTATTAGTTTCAATGATTTTTCCATCTGCTAATTCGACTCTGTAACAGTCGTCTAATGGGGTAGGTAATATGTCTAGTAAGCTACTAAACTCGGTGGATACAAAACTCTTATCGGCTCCTGTATCAAATAAAATGATTGCATAACGATTATTCAGAAGAAACGTACCAGTAACTACATTGGAGTCGGGGTTGGTCCTGTTCTCTCCTATGACATAAACTCTTGCGGGTGTTCCGCTCTTACTTGTATGCTTTGGGCAATTAGGTCTGATGTGTCCGATCTCTCCACAACCATAGCAACGGATCTCCTTACGAGCCATGTTTCCACTGCCAGTGAGCTGGCGGTTTCCCTGATGTCCACTTCCACGGAAGTTTTGCCTGTTGCCATTGTGGGGCTTATAGCTGGCACTAGAGTTGTTCCTGTTGGTCGGAGCAGGTGTGTTGCTCTGTCCAGGCCTTCAGCAGTCATTAGTAGCGTAATGATGGAAGTTACACTTTGAGCATTACAGCACTACAGTCATTTGTTCCCCGCGTACGGAGATGGTCCTAAGGAAACAGCACTACAGACTTGACCTAAACTTTGCCTCTTGGGTTGCGGATGATGACGGTAACTCTCATCGACTTTCCTCTTGTGCTCTGCCTGCCTAATCAAATGATCACGCCCACGTTTGTCCACTAATTCTGTGGCAAACTCAATGGCACTCTCGACTGTAGTAGGTCGAGATGCAAGCACACTGTCATGAACAGAGTCTGGAATTCCACTAACATACTTCTCTATCTTATCCGGCACTTTAGGGTACATACGGGTACACATCAAAGTTAGTTCCTGGAACTTCTGGTTGTAGGCCGTGATGTCAAAGTTGGTGCATTTGAGATTCCACAATTCAATCTCCAGCTTCTTGATTTCACTGCGAGGACAATATTTCACGATAAGCTTGTCTTTCAATGCAGCCCAGGTCATGCCATAGGCTCCATCGTGTCCAAGGATAGCAACTTGTGAGTTCCACCATGTGAGAGCGTGTTCCAAGAGTGTACAAGTGGCGAATTTCACCTTGTTTTCCTCGGCGCAGTCACTAATACGGAACACTGTCTCGGTTCTCTCAAACCATTGCATGAGCTCGACTACCCCTTCCTTGCCCTTGTAATAGCTGGGCTTGCACTTTAGGAAGTCAGGGTAAGTACATCCTCGAGCTTCTCGGTTTCTATTATTGGAGTTTTCACTGTCTCCATGAGTTCCACTGGGGCGGTTTTCTCTTGCAACTAAGGCATCAGTAATGCCTTGCTCAATGAGTACTCTGAGCTGCTCATCAGACATAGTCGTCGCAGGTGTTTCTGCGGGGTTTGGTCGAACGCGTCTTGGTGGCATTTTTCTATATTCATAAGAAAAATTGAGATTTATTAGCTGATAAACAAGATGGTTATATTAAATTGCATGGGTAATGTTTATGCATATAATTCATAACAAATTTTATAATCCGTCAAGAGTTCATAATAATATAAATGTAAACAAACAGGTGGATGATAACATGTTATTTCTGGCAAACAACAATATAGTACAAGTACAACCAATCTAAGACAGGGGTACAGTGAGCCTGTCTGAAATAGTGGTACATATGTTTGTAGTACAACAAAAGGTAACCTACCTACTAAGGTTAGGTGCTAGAAATACAACGGAAAGGAAATACAAGTACAAAAGAGATAAATCATGCGAGCTGAGATGCAACTCAATGCTTGTCATGATGTACAAATGAAATCTAGCCTACACTAGTATGGCTGCCTGCAGGTGCAGATGGTCCAGCTGGTGGTGCGGGTGTACGCTCATCCTGCATGCGGATCACGACACTCCGGGTCTCTCGGGTGTATCTCATAGTCTTGAGTAGTTGATGCTGATGTGCAGTGTCGGCACTCCGTAACTGCTCTGTCTCTGCTGTGATCCCTTGGTGACGAAGATCTGCCAAATCCACGAAGGTCCTGAAGGTGTCCTCCTGCGTGTATATGGCGGCTCGGGACTCATAGGAATGACTCTCTAGCGAAGCTAGGCGGTAGCGGAGGTAAGCTACCTCATCCAACAACTAGTGTATGGTCTCCTGGGTGGTGTATGACTCGCTGGCCACGGCCCAGTAGAGAGAGTTAAATCTCTCCTGAAGCACAGCGCGACCCTGCTGGTCCGCCTGTAGTAGGGAGTGGATAAGGGCGGTGTCCTGCGCCTGTCGGGCCACAAGTGCATCGACCTGTGCCTGAAGGGCGCTATGTCTAGCCTTCCTGGCTCCCGATCCCTCTCCAATCTCAAAGGTCGAGTCAGGGATAGTGTCACGTCTCCTCTTACGAGGTGGCAAAACACTAGTGGGGTAAGTGCGAGGTACAGAAGGTGGTGGTAAGAGTGGTAAGGAAGGTACGACCTGGTCCACCTCTCTAGGAGGGGATGCAGGTACTACAAGCAGGGGTGAAGTGGGGTGTACAACAGATGGTGAAGGAGTAGGTGAATCAAAGAGTATGATGACTCCGTCTGGCTGGTCATCTCTGGACTCAGGGTCAGACGCGGGTCCAGCTAATACTGATGTCGGTGACAAGGGTGGAATGGTAGGAACCATAAGCACCTCGAAAGTAGTCACGATAGTAGGTGTCGTCATGATATCTGGAAATAGCATTTTAAAGTTGAATAAGTCTTCAGCTTACGCAATTTAAAAAGTTTTGTGATGCATATGCGATGTGGTTTTTAAATCTTTTCACCATGATTGTCAAAAGTATAGATGGATACTTATGTGATTTATTTACCATGAGGTTATAAATCAATGTGAAGTTAGTTCACATAATATGCATGCTCTACAATGCTATATGCCTAACTTATAAGGTTCCCCGTAAATCAATTTTGCTTTTTACTCTATTGATTTAAAATTTCCAGTTATAGTCCGGTTTAAAATTTTTATTATATTTAAAAATTTTACTAATGATCTGGTTCTCTATAACTATGCGCTCTGATACCATTTCTGTAATACCCCCTTGTTGGTCAAATGCAGCTAAATAGTAATTGGGGTGTTACTTGGGTGGATCGATAACACATAGCATATAGAGCAATGATCATAAATGTCATTTTGAAACATATTACATGAATTAATCGTACACATTTAGTATCTTGTCTGAAAACCACATTTATTATAAAACAGAAGTAAATATCCCAGCCCGATGGTAAACATGATGCTCCCTACAATGCTGGAATCCAATGCATGAACCTGTTTATTTTCCTGAGAAAACATATAAAGTAAAATGTGGGGGTCAACACGAAGTTGGTGAATTCACAGGTTTAATTAAATGAATAAAGTATCAATATGCAAAACACCACGGTGATAGCAGGACATCACAGCCCAATACTATAGTAGTTCCTACTGCCCTTTAATATAAGCTAGACATGATTCTCAGTACGCCCATCGGGTCTATCCTGATGTGCTTTCCCTTAATCCGACAATGACATAAACCTGCTGCTTGGCCTAAGCATCATGTGACAACTATCACGACAGGCCGGGTGTTGTCAATACCCGAATAGATCTATCCATACATTTCGCGCTACACTATTAACTATTACAGTCCACGGGAATGGGGCAAACAGTAGGCAATAAATTGTTGTTGTTTGTGCATGCTTGCATATAAATAGTTTTTGTATGTTTTCTCCCCTAGTTATAAAACAGTAAAGATGAGGCCATGAACTCACCTTAGTGGTAATGAAGTAATGAGGATGATGTCACTGAATAAACTGGCACAGTATAGTCACGAACTGGAGAAATTACCTAAGTAATTTAAATGCCTCAGTGAATGCAACAATAATAATGCATGATGAATGGTACATATGAAAATGCATGATCACAAATTTATAAGTTGTTACGACGGTTTAAGTGTTTATACTTATAGTGAAATGAAAGTATATACATATTTTTAGTTCTAAAAATATATATATCTATTAATTGTTTAGAAAAAGGGTAATAAATTAAATAAATAGGTTTTGTCTTATTTAATTTATTATAAGGAAATAAATTACAATTTATTATAATTAAGGCTTCAAATATATGGTTAACGGGGTTTGTCAATTTATGAAGAGTTTTGTAAATAAACTTAGTGATTTATTTAACGAACAAAGTGACTTAGTTAAATAAAATGTTTTATTAATTATTTTAATTAAATTAAAAGTACTAGTAAGTCCTTGTAAGTATGATAATTTATAAAAGTAACCTTAAGGTTTCGTCCGTTAAGTGTATTACACCGTTAGTCCTTGTTGGTTAGTTTTATTTGTAAAAACGCCCCTAGGGCTTTGAAAACTTTGGGGAAATGACCAAACACCCCCCCATGTGTCACGGAAATTATTTAATATAGGTTAGGGTTTGTTACAAGTTTCATAAATGGCACAAATGGCCCTTGTGGTTACTTTTAGCTCACGGTTTAAAACTACACACCCTATAGTTTGAAAATCGGCACAAATGACCCTTGCACTATACAAAGGCCACGAAAATAATTATAAGTTTTATTTAATTTGTAACTTTGGACACATCTTTCACCACTTGTCGAATCTGGCCCAAATAGTCTCCATAATAGGTTGATGGGCTTAGCTAGCCCATAATGGGTCTCGGCATATATGTTTTGGGTTTAGTGGGCTAATATAAACTTACTAGGTAAATGTAACAAGTATATGGTAATTCCTAGTTTTTACTAATGGGCTTAATCAATACCAAATGGGCTTATACAAGTTTTATACTAGCTTATGTATTTTCGGCTTATATTAATAATTCTAAAGGCTTATTGATTAAGGGCTTAAATAATTATGGCTGATGTTTTAAGAGCTTAAATAAGCTAGACTAAGTCTCGGCTTATATAACCTTTTAGGATTTTTCAAGGCTAGCTTATATAATGTTCTAACTTTCGGCTTATATAGGTTTTTAGGCTTAAATGACGTGGCTTAAATGAGTTGGCATGTCTCGGCTTATTTTAGTCTTATAGGGCTTAAAAGAGCTAGCTTATATGTTTCCCTAAGTCTCGGCTTATATAACTTATGGGCTTATATATGCTTAATGGTTTCGGCTTATATTACTGTTTTATACATTTTTCTTAAGGCAAGTGATATACTAGGGCTTATATAAGTTTTTCAAGAACAATTATATACGTTTTAGGGTTTTTGAGGCAAGATTACTCATGGAAATCATATAAGCCGTGGGCTTATATGTTGTTTGGGGTTTGTTTATGAACTTCCAACGTATGCATGCATTACTAACACCATTTATCTAGCATGATTATGCATGAAACGTGAAATGAGTAAGGAAAAGTCTTAGAAGAGGTTTATACTTACTTGCTTTCAAAAGATGAGGTGATGACTATGGTTTTGGTGATCTAGGCGTCGGGTTCTCCTTGGGGGTCTTGGATTCGTCTTGAATGTGGAGTATCTTGGATAGAGCACTAAATGCTTAATGAAGACTATGAGTAAATGCTAGAAGACTTCAAGGTGTTATGTGAGGATTAGCCGTGTGTTTTTAGGGAGTGAATGAAGTGGGAGTTGCTAAATATTACCAAGTGAGATTGGGGATTGTGGTTAGGGGGTTATACACGTCCAAGGTGAGAGGAAATGATAGATTTGAGGATTTAGCAAGTGTACTAGGTAAGGACATTCCATAAATGCAAATGATGTACAAGGCTCCCTAGTGGATGTTATGAGAAGTCTCCAAGGGGACATTTGGGATGTATTGTGTGCTCATAAATGTAGAGTTTGTACACAAGGCAAATGGGTGTGTGGGATAGGGTTGTTACACGTCTAAGGTGACAGAGGGAGTACTAGGTGTCTCGATTTTGTGGCTTATCAAAATGTTACCTAGTACATTATCATTAATGGAAAAATTGTACACATAGCCTATGTTTTCTAGTAATACCGGCGGTTTTTGAGGTCTAGTCAAAGGGAGAATAGTTTTGGGTATAGTATATACACTTGTGTTATATTTTGTGTATAGTTTAGAAGTTAAGTGTGAAAAAGGTAGAAGTTTTGGTAATAAAATTTTAGGAGTAGACATATATACGGCTAAAGTATGTCTAAGGTATAATCATGTTTAATTTTTGTGTCTAGGTGAATGTCACTAGAGTTAGGGTTGTAATATTGTGTGAGTGTGTATAAGTTTAGGTAATTTTGGTTACGTTTAGGGCCCTTGGTGAAAGTATGGTCCTTTTCATATTAGAAAGAGTTTTATTATAACAAAAGTATGTTTAAAAAGATAAAAAGGATTTAAGGTAAAGTTAAGTATAAAAATAATTGTCGTTGTACCTTAAAGTCAATTATAGTGTAAGAAAACACATATATAAATACTCAAAACTTATGAATTTATATTTAAGTAGTCATTTATTAATTGTGATCATGGTTTTGGATTTTTAGAAATCAATGTGATGAATGCAAGTGATCATGTGTTCTGGTGACTTACAAGTCCCTCAAAATAGGTTGCTTGATGTCCTGTATGCTCATGAAATGTAGTCATATAAATATGGTCGTGTCTTTATGATTAAATACTCATAATCATAGTGAAATGTTGTGATCCAGTTGTTTCCATGTTCAGATGATTTAAAATGATGTATGCTCATGAGATGCATATGATTGCTCAAAATGTTTCATGCAAAGGTGCTAGTATAAATACATATAGATATCATGAGGTGACGAATACCAAGTTGACATAGTCAAAACCTGAAATTTACAGGTTTTACACGTCGCACAATTACGGGAGTATGAATTGGAGAACTAGCCAAAATACGACGCACATCTCAAAAGTGTGGCGAACTTTAGTGTGCAGTTACAAAAATTAAGTGCAATTATGCATGACATTCATTGGAAAACCTTTGATATACTTGCAAAGTAACTAACTACGTTTTTTGGTTTATATAATGAGCCATATTCCCTGTCTATCCAAGTACACTCCACCCACCATTGTTACAAAAGTTCTAAGAACAAGGAACAATTGATCAAGGATTCTTCGTCCTTGATTATTGTTATTAGTTGTATTGGGATCAAGGTGAACTCTAAATAGTTCATGCTTGTGGTTGCTGTAAGGAGAACTCGAAATCATAGTTTTTTCTTAACGGCAAATTATATTAAGAGTAGAATGATGCTAGAAAAAACTTAAAAAGAAATCAATCTAGGGTTTTTAAGCACGTCAAATGAAAAATAATTCTATTACATCTATTATTGCAACAAAAAAACGCTAGAGACACGATGTCATCAAACACCACCGATCTATTAGGCATGGAGGAGCTGAAAATCAAACGGTTCCGCAGCCCCCAAATGGACCACCAAACGACATAAAAGACACCCTCCAAGATACTCTTGAGACCAACAAGTAGCTGTATAGATGACAACCACGACGCCCATTCCGAAAAACAACCTCACGAAGACCAATCCAAATCCCACCACGTGCAAATACACCGAAGCACATCCAGGACCAAGGAGCATCGAAACATAACATGAAGAACATCATCCTCACTAGACATACAAACCGGACAAGATGAATTCTCCAAAATCATACTTCTACGAATCAAATTAACCGAGTCGGTAAACAATTCCGCCTAGCCCTCCAAGCGAAAATATTGATCTTAATGGGCACATACCTCACCCATCTCGCTACATCTGGACTCGAAGGAAGAACTAAATCATCAATGCCATTCCTCACAACTTTAACTTTAAAATTTCCATTACTCGACAATGTATTCACCCACCGATCACTCGAATCAGAAAGAAGCACCGAGTCCAACACCATAGAAAGATCATCAAATTGTTGTTCCTCAACACCACCTTTATCAGGCCTACAAAATGAACTGCCTGTAGGGGCACCCATAAACTCAGCTACTGAAATCTGAGGATTCGATTCAAGTGCATAGACACGAGGATAAGCTTCCCGAAAAGTTTTATCTTCTTTATAAACATGTAACCAAAACTGAGTTGAAAGCCCATCTCCTATACGTTTCGAACAAAAAGATAAAAAATCAAAACCTTTTTCCTTAAGTATTGTAACTTCTTTCAGAATAGAACTCCACGTCGACCTCGTATTAGAAGCGTGCCTATCTATCGAAAAACCCATACAACCGCTTGAATCACACAACACCACAGCGAACTCAAAATCATAGTTGATTGCTTGTAATAGTGGGGATCAAAACTTACATCTTTGCAGTAATATATTGATCATTGTTGTTAGTATAATTCTCATCTTAATGTTTGTTATTACGTTGGTTTAAGGTATGTTAGGTACGACGAAATGAATTCGTAACGGAATTTAATGAACATTGTAATGGAATAAATGAAGTAATGAAATTGTTCATTACGATTTTAATTATGGTTGGTTGTAAAGATATAATGGAATGTAATTAGAAATAAAAAGACTAAAATAACCTTTGATGATGTATATTTTTTGTTTGGTGAGTAACTAATGAGGATTTTTTTTGTAATTCTCATTCCATTACATGACGTAATGGATTAAAAACAAGGGGGCCCTAATGAATGAAATTGAAAGGTTTTGATGTAATGGGTGATTGCATGTAATAAGCCATTACACTACGTAATTGTAAACAAACACAATTTTTGTATTCCGTCGTAATAAAGTTTTCCATTCCTACTTTCATTACGACGTATCAAACGCTATGTTAATTTCTAACCTATTAACATGTTTGTTATTACTGTTATTATGGAGTAGTGACTTGTGTCTTTTGTTGAGGTATGTATAACTAAATGATTAGATAGAAATAGCTTCGCAGGGGCGAAGTGCGGTGCACAATTAGCTTTGTGCGGTGCACTTTTTCCCTGGTCCGTGATTATTGGCATGGTTGATTTGTTCTTGTACTCGATACCATTATATTTGATCATTGTTATGTATTTGGTTCATTCATGATTATAAGTACTTACACGATTGAATGGATGTCATGTCATCTAGTAAATGAATCTTGATATTTACCTTGTAGAAATTGGTGAATAAAATACACACCAACTTTTATATGATTTTGTTTAATGCTTTGTCACATGCTTGAGAAAATTTGGCTCAGCGAGTACTTAAGTTATTGAAACCAACATAAACCATTCTTAATGCATTTGATATAACATGATCTGTAGGTCGAAAGGATTTCTTGTTATATTGAATAGATGTTGCATGTGCGACTAGTCATCCTATGTTATCTAACATTATTTATGTGCTTATAACCACCTTTGTTATCTATCTTTTATATGTTTGTAGCCTTAACCAAACACACATTTTAATCCTGATAAGTATAATTTCTAGAACTTGTGACACTCTAGAGATAATTGTTTTACATTTTAACATCAATCCCGTGGAACGATCTGGACTTACCTTAAGAAAATACTATACATGAAAGGGTATACTTGCCCGTGTTTGTGCATTAGTCAATTATTGGGTAATCTTTAGTAATATAAATATAAAACTTGCAAAACGAACATCAGTTGCTGAAGGACATGAGAGTGGAAGGTTTATTCCATGTTCCATTGTATTGTGATAGCACTTCTGCTATTCAAAGTGCAGTCAATCATATGTTTCATGAAAAAACCAAACATTTTGAGATTGATGTGCATTTGGTTAGAGAGAAGGTTTCTTCAGGTGTGATAAGCATTGTAAAGGTAAATTCAGCTAGTAATGTTGCTGATATCTTTACTGTTAATGCAATAATGACTAAAAACGTTACTTGCATTTTTCGGTCTCGCTTAGTTTTGATTACGACAATAAGTAAAAACAAGCATTTACGAAAACAACGAAAAACGAATTCTTGAGTTTAGGTATTTTTCATTTTACCCATTTTCACTTAAGGTATGGATAAACAAGTACTAACCTTAATCAAGTGATCAAGTGATTTAATCTTTTCTTAAAACTCACTTTTTATTAAATGTGACAAGTTTTTATTAAACTTTATTTTTAAGAAAATGTTTTATTAAATTAATTATTTGAAATTTGAAAATGGCATATTCTTATTCTGTTAAGAATATCCTTTCAGGATATTTTTATACCCAGATAAGACCTCCACCACTAAAAGACAAAAAGGAGCGGAGTCTAGTCCGGCGGTACCTTAGCGCCTAGGCGGTACCTTATCGATAAGGTACCGCGGGCTGTGATAAGGTACCGCGGGCAGATATAGCCGTTGGCTCCTTTGTCCTTTAAATAGTTGGCCATTCTCAGCTTTTCACCTCACCTCTTTTGCACATTCATTTCCAGATTCAAACCCCTTCTTTAATCACTCAAATCTTTAATCATTTGTTTGATTATTACTTGTTTAAGAAGTGAATCTTGTTCTTCCATCTCTTCCTCTTCAAGTGCAAAGAGAAGAACACTGTCCTAGTGAAGTGTTGAGTCCACCACCAAAGATCTATTGAAGATCAATTTTTATATACTTGTAGTTGTGTCATAGTTGTGAAGATCCAAGTAGTTGTGTCTATTTGGAAGTTGTGTATGTACTAAGTATAGTTGTGTAGATTGGTCCTAGCTACGATTAGGGCTCGACTTTTAGCTTAGAGTCGGAAATTGGTTAAGCGACGTGTACGGTTTTCTCCACCATAAGGAGCTTGTTGTGTAGTGAACTCTCGAGTAAGGAGTACTCGAGGAGTGGAGTAGGAACGAGGAGTGAGCTTCGTTGCCGAACCACTATAAATCCTTGGTGTTCGGTTTGATCTTTCTTTACCCTTAACTCTTTACATTCCTTATTACTTTTTGCATATACATGTGTTAATATTAGATTAGCTACACTATCATTCTTTATTCTTTGTGGATATATTTTTGTTATTATTAGTTTAGCTACACTATCATTCTTTATTCTTTGTGCATATATTTTTTAGTATTAGTTTAGCTACACTATCATTGTTCATATTTGTGCATAAGAAGATTTCACATATTTCCTCAAGCCTAAGTTTTTGAAAAAGGATTTTTGGAAACCATATTTTAACAAGTAAATTTTAAGAAACTATTCAACCCCCCCTTCTAGTTTCTACAATTGGTATCAGAGCGGGTTGCTCAAGAATTTTTTAAAGTATATTGTATTTTAAAACTTGAATCGATCTATGGATTCCAACAAGTACCTAGAAGGGCAATCTATGCAAAGACCACCATTTTTTGAAACCGATAGTTTTATTTATTGGAAAAATAGATTTGAAACTTATGTGAAATCAAAAGATTTTGATCTTTGGCATGTTATTACCAATGGTGATTTTTTACCCTTTCAATTTAATGAAGTTTCTAAAACAAAAGAATTAGTCACTTTTGACAAAGCTAATGATGATACTAAAAAGAAACTTTCAAAAAATAATGAGGCTAAAATGGTGATTTATAATGCTTTGCCTAAGAAAGAGTATGAAATAATTTTTATGTGTGAAACCGCTAAAGATATTTGGAACACTCTTTTAGTAACCCACCAAGGTAATAGCCAAGTCAAAGAAAGTAAAATCGATCTTCTTGTCCAACAATATGAACAATTTGTCATCTTAGAAGATGAAACTATTGATAGTGCATTTGCTAGGTTTAACACCATTATTACTAGTCTAAAAGCACTTGATGAAGTTTTTTCTAGCAAGAACAATGTTAGGAAGTTTCTAAGGGCCTTACATCCAAAGTGGAGAGCAAAAGTCACGGCTATTGAAGAGTCGAAAGATCTCTCAACTTTATCACTCGATGAACTCATAGGAAACTTGAAGGTTCATGAGATGATAATTTTGAAGGACTCGGAATTAGTAAAAACCAAGAGTGAAAGGAAATCTCTTGAACTTAAAGCCAAGAAGGCACAAAGTGACCATGATAGTTCCTCGGAAAGTGATGACGAGGAGTATGCATTGGAGGTGAGAGATTTCAAGAAGTTCTTCAAGAGACGAGGTCAACACGTTAGGCAACCAAACTATGACAAGAAACCATTGTCAAAGAATCGGTTTGTCAAGAACGAAAAAGGTGATAGGAGTTGCTTTAGATGTGGTGATCCAAATCACTTCATTGGTGATTATCCAAAGCCCGCTCGTGATAAGAACCACACGGCATTCGTTAGTGGCGCTTGGAGCGATAGCGGTGAAGATGATGATGACAACCCCAAAGAGGAGAAATGTCTTATGGCTCACACTTCTAAAGAGGTACATTCCGAAACCGAATATTATAGCTATGATAGTTCCACTTTAGATGATATTGAATTTGAAGGAAAATATGATAGCTTACACAAACTTAGTCTTAAATTCATAGAAAAGAATAAAACCTTAAAATCAACCAAAACTAAGCTTGAAAATGAGATCAATGAACTTAGGGAGAAATTGGCTAAACTTGAGAAAAACAAAGAGGTTGATTTAGGTTGCTTAAGTTGTGAGAAACTTAGATTAGAGAATGATGATCTCAAGAGCACCTCCATTAAATTGGAAAAGTTCATGAAAGGTACTAGTGCTCTTGATGATATGTTAAACAAACAAGTTCATTCTAAGGAAAAACTTGGTCTAGGTTTTAACTCAAATGAAGCCTCAACTAGTGAACCAAAACAAGTCAGGTTTTCATAGAAAACACCCTCTGGACGCGGTTCCACATCGTATGGCGCGGTTCCTTATCACTATAGAACCGCGGCCATAGATAAGGTACCGCGGCCAGAAGTTGATTTTTGTGAAAACTCTGAACTTTCTGAAAAATCTAAGTTAAATGAAAAACCAAAGCATCTTAGTGTTAATAAGGTTCAATTACCCATACTTGACGACAATGCTATTAGTAAGTTCTATAAGCCGTTAAGTAAACCTCTCATGGGAAATAGAAGTTTATCTAGATTATCCTCTACTCCACCTAGAGTACGGAATGAGTCTAAGCCTAGAAGTAGAACGACAACGCCTACAAGAGATAATCAAAAGAACTCACGAACTAGAAGTAAGACTCCAACACCTAGAAAGAATAATAACAACTCTAAACCTAGATCAAACACACCTAGGAGAAGTAATAAAGAACAAAATGGTTACATGAATTACTACCCTCCTCCATTTTGTTCTCCATGGGGAATCCCCACCTCATTCATTCATCCCAACCAAATGCAAGGGATGTTTGGAACTAACAATTTTGGACCCATGAGATATTAGGGACCAAATGTTTGATCTTGTGTATTGTTACCTAGATATGCTTGGGAATTGATTTGGAGCCCGATGAGTGGATTAAGGATAGTGGATGTTCTAAACACATGACGGGTAATCGAAGTTTGTTCTCGCATTACAAAGCATATGATGGAGGTAACGTTACATTCGCTAGTAGTCTACGTGGTAATATCATTGGCAAAGGTACAGTTTCACTTGACTCCATGACCATTGAAAATGTTGAGCACGTAGATAACTTAGGTTTTTACCTTTTAAGTATAGTTTAAATTTGTGATAATAAGTGTAAGGTCATCTTTTCGGAACATGACAGTGAAATCGTAAAAGATGGAAAAGTCATTGGAAAAGGTGTTAGAAAGCATGGGCTTTATGTCATGAAGGTTAATAAGAAGTCAAAAGACAACATATGTCTTGCGACTATAGATGATAGTTCTACTCTTTGGCATAGGAGATTAGGTCACGCTAATATGCGTTTAATTCAATCTTTAGTCTCTAAGGAGTTGGTAAGACACCTCCCCAAGATTAAGTTTGATAGTCACTTTTGTGATGCTTGCAAAGTTGGAAAGCAAGATCACTCAAGTCACAAAGCCAAGAATTTGGTTTCGACCTCTCGGTGCTTAGAGCTCCTACATATGGATCTCTTTGGACCTTCCGCCATACGGAGTTATGGAGGTAACCTTTATACCCTAGTTATAGTTGACGACTATTCTAGATTCACTTGGACTAGATTTTTGGCATCTAAGAATGAAGCTTTCGATCACTTCGAAATCTTTAGTCGGAGAATTCAAAATCAACTAGGATGTTCAATTGTTTCTATTAGGACGGATCATGGTAGGGAATTTGATAATGAAGTGCAATTTGGTGCCTTTTGTGAAGTTCATGGTATTACCCATAACTTCTCGGCTCCTCGCACTCCACAATAAAATGGGGTAGTTGAAAGGAAGAATAGGACTCTCCAAGAGATGAGTAGGACGATGTTAAACGAGCAATCTTTGCCTCAAAAGTTTTGGTGCAATGCCATAGATACATCGACTTATATTCTCAACCGAATTCTTATTCGACCTTTCCTAGGAAAGACCCCCTATGAGATTCTTAAAGGTAAGAAACCCTCATTAGAATACTTTAGGGTGTTTGGAAGCAAGTGCTTTATCCTCAACACCAAAGACTACCTTACCAAGTTTGACCCAAAGTCTTACGAAGGTATCCTTTTAGGTTATTCCCAAACTAGTAAGGCTTACATAGTCCTAAATAGAACCTCAGGGGTTATTGAAGAATCACTCAACGTAACCTTTGATGAAACCCCTCCTTCACCCAAGACACCACCATTGGTTGATGATGACTTGGATGAATTAGAAGTAGTTAAAGCCAAAGAGGTTAGAAAAATAGGAGTTGAAGACCTTAGTGTTGAAAAGGAAGTAAACATTAAGGAGTCTAGGGATCATACTCTCAATAATGTCATTGGTGACTTAAATCAAAGGACCCTAAGATCTCAAGTCCAAAACCAAAGCAACTTCTTTTGTTTTGTCTCCTTGATTGAACCAAAGAATGTTAAAGAAGCTTTGACGGATGAGAGTTGGGTCATTGCGATGCAAGAAGAATTGAATCAATTCGTTGCCAATGATGTTTGGGAACTTGTTCCTCCACCTAGAAGTTCTACCATTATAGGAACCAAATGGGTATTTAGGAATAAGCTAGATGAGAATGGTGTTGTGTCTCGTAACAAAGCTAGACTTGTAGCTCAAGGCTATAATCAACAAGAAGGGATTGATTATGACGAGACATATGCACCGGTAGCTAGATTAGAATCTATTAGAATCCTTTTAGCCTACGCTTGTGCCTTAGATATTAAGCTTCAACAAATGGATGTGAAGAGTGCATTTCTTAACGGTTTGATCAATGAGGAGGTATATGTGGCTCAACCTCCCGGCTTCATTGATTTTGAGAAACCGGACCATGTTTACAAGCTTAAGAAAGCACTTTATGGACTCAAACAAGCACCCAAAGCTTGGTATGATAGACTTAAAGCGTTTCTTGTTAAACATGAGTATACCATGGGTATGGTAGACAATACACTCTTTACAAAGAAGAAAGGTTCTCACCTCATAATCGTACAAATATATGTTGATGACATTATATTTGGCTCAACTTGTCAAGAATTGTGTGATGACTTTGCCAAAATCATGCATGATGAGTTTGAAATGAGTATGATGGGAGAACTTAACTTCTTTTTAGGACTCCAAATTAAACAAATGGACGATGGTATTTTCTTTAGTCAATCTAAGTACGCTAAAGAAATGCTAAAGAAATTTGGATTAGAAGAATCTAGACCAATGAAGACCCCTATGGCCTCGGATACTAAACTCACCGTAGATGATGATTGTGAGTCGGTAGACAACACCAAATATAGAGGTATGATTGGTAGTTTGTTGTACCTAACGGCAAGTCGACCGAATATCATGTTTATTGTTTGCCTTTGTGCTCGCTTCCAAGAGGCTCCCAAAACCTCTCACCTTGAAGCGGTTAAGCGTATCTTCCGATACATTAAAGGCACTATACATTTAGGATTATGGTATCCTAAAGGGACCGGCGTAGAAACCATTGTCTACGCGGACTCGGATCATGCGGGAGACTATGTGGACCGGAAAAGCACTAGTGGAGTTTGTACCTTAATGGGTTGTTGTTTAACTTCTTGGTTCTCCAAGAAACAAACCGCTCTTGCCATATCCACCACGGAAGCCGAGTATGTGAGTGCCGGTAAAGCATGCCAACAAGCTCTATGGATGAAGCAAGCGCTTGTTGATTATGGGATTTCTCTTGATGATGTTCCCATCATGTGCGATAATAAAGGCGCTATAGACCTAAGCAAGAATCCCGTGCAACATTCGCGAACCAAACACATAGAAATTAGACACCATTTCCTTAGGGATAATGTTCAAAAGGGGAACATTACTATTGAAAAGGTTCCCTCCGAGGACAACTTAGCCGATATCTTCACTAAGCCACTTAAGAGGGAACCTTTCAATTACTTGCGTCTAGGTCTAGGATTAATGGAACATCTTCCTTAAATTCCTTTCTTATTGTGTGTTTTCTATTATGACTTTGAGTTCTTGAGTCTTCTAAAATTCTTTTGAAAAATCTTCTCATCTTCTTTTCAAAACTCTCAAAGTCTCTTTCGAAAATGGTTGAGAAATTCGTTTGACATTGTTAATTCAATCTAAAAACGAGTTTTCATAGATTCTCGCTATTAATATAGAGCTTACATAATTCATATGTATGATTCTCTCAAACATAGCAAGAACAAGATTGAATCATGGAGGATCATTGTGTCATGACTTAAGGTCTTGTCTTACACACCTCCTACATTGATTTTTTTTAATCCATGTATTTTGGTCAAATCTCTATTTGGTAAGTTTGCATATGTTTTCTTTGTCTATCTTTGCTTTTAAGCATATCCCAATGATAAGTTAGACTAGAAAAATAAGATTTGCTGAAAATCTTCCTCCAAACACCAAACCCTGCTTCTGCAGGCGGTTCCTTATGTGAACCGCGGTACCTTATTGATAAGGTACCGCCACCCTAGATAAGGAACTGCCTACAGTGGCCTTCCGTTTCGGGTTTTTGTCTGAAACTCCAGATTTGCTCCAACCTTTTTGAGAATCTTTGTTTCAAACCCTTTGACCATCCCGAAAATACCCTAAGCCTTCCCTATTTAAACCATAAGCATTTTGCATTACTTCACATCCAAAATGTCTTATTCTCCCAATGAAAGCCTTGAATCTCCTCCATTTTCTCCAATTGCTTTCAATCCAAACCCACCCAAGAACACTCTTAATCACATTTCTCCTACCAAGAATGTTGATTGTGGAACTTCCTTTCTTCCACCACCACCCTTTAGTGTTCTTCCTCTTTCTCATGATAATGTCATGCACCATGGAACATATTGTCATTGTTGTCAATATCAACATCTTGCTATGGCACACATCTATGAGGAGTTGAGCTACATCAAGAGTCTCTTAATCAAGCCTCCTCTTCACTTTGATTATGAGATCTCCAACAAGCCACCACCACCACCCTCTGCTATTACCTTGTCTTTCATATAAGCATTGATTGCTTATCCTCAAGACACCACATTCAAGCAAATCTTAGAATTCTAGAATAACTAGGATTAGATTTATGCTTTTGGCTTGTTTCTTTTTACATACTTCTTTGTATGATGTTCTTTTAGTAACCTATCTTGGATCTTTGTCTTTGTGTTTTATTCTCTTTTTATTTTATCTTTTATGTGACCTATTGCTATATATTGTTGGTTGTTTCTTTTGTTCAACTAACCCTTCTATGTAGCTTGTCACCATATCTCGATTCCTCGGTGCCCCAAGCTAGGGGGAGTAAGCACCAAGGGGGAGTCTTTGCAAAGTCCGTTTCTTCAACACCGGATTACGCAACCTTTTTGCTTCGACAAAGGGGGAGAAATGAATAAACTCGTCTTCGAAAATCTTGTTTTTGTGTGATTGAGTTTATGTATTGTCGAAATCAAAAAGGGGGAGATTGTTAATGCAATAATGACTAAAAACATTACTTGCATTTTTCGGTCTCGCTTAGTTTTGATTACGACAATAAGTAAAAACAAGCATTTACGAAAACAACGAAAAACGAATTCTTGAGTTCAAGTATTTTTCATTTTACCCATTTTCACTTAAGGTATGGATAAACAAGTACTAACCTTAATCAAGTGATCAAGTGATTTAATCTTTTCTTAAAACTCACTTTTTATTAAATGTGGCAAGTTTTTATTAAACTTAATTTTTAAGAAAATGTTTTATTAAATTAATTATTTGAAATTTGAAAATGGCATATTCTTATTCTGTTAAGAATATCCTTTCAGGATATTTTTATACCCAGATAAGACCTCCACCACTAAAGGACAAAAAGGAGCGGAGTCTAGTCCGGCGGTACCTTAGCGCCTAGGCGGTACCTTATCGATAAGGTACCGCGGGCTGTGATAAGGTACCGCGGGCAGATATAACCGTTGGCTCCTTTGTCTTTTAAATAGTTGGCCTTCTCAGCTTTTCACCTCACCTCTTTTGCACATTCATTTCCAGATTCAAACCCCTTCTTTAATCACTCAAATCTTTGATCATTTGTTTGATTATTACTTGTTTAAGAAGTGAATCTTGTTCTTCCATCTCTTCCTCTTCAAGTGCAAAGAGAAGAACACTGTCCTAGTGAAGTGTTGAGTCCACCACCAAAGATCTATTGAAGATCAATTTTTATATACTTGTAGTTGTGTCATAGTTGTGAAGATCCAAGTAGTTGTGTCTATTTGGAAGTTGTGTATGTACTAAGTATAGTTGTGTAGATTGGTCCTAGCTACAATTAGGGCTCGACTTTTAGCTTAGAGTCGGAAATTGGTTAAGCGACGTGTACGGTTTTCTCCACCATAAGGATCTTGTTGTGTAGTGAACTCTCGAGTAAGGAGTACTCGAGGAGTGGAGTAGGAACGAGGAGTGAGCTTCGTTGCCGAACCACTATAAATCCTTGGTGTTCGGTTTGATCTTTCTTTACCCTTAACTCTTTACATTCCTTATTACTTTTTGCATATACATGTGCTAATATTAGATTAGCTACACTATCATTCTTTATTCTTTGTGGATATATTTTTGTTAGTATTAGTTTAGCTACACTATCATTCTTTATTCTTTGTGGATATATTTTTTAGTATTAGTTTAGCTACACTATCATTGTTCATATTTGTGCATAAGAAGATTTCACATATTTCCTCAAGCCTAAGTTTTTGAAAAAGGATTTTTGGAAACCATATTTTAACAAGTAAATTTTAAGAAACTATTCAACCCCCCTTCTAGTTTCTACATTTACTAAGATTATGAGCATTAATCAACATAGACATTTTTGTTCTATGTTTAATATGTAAGATATGTTTGAGGTATGAGTTTGGAGGAGTGTTGGAAATTCTGAGCTTTAATTGTGCAAACTCATACTCGGAGAACTGTTTATGTAAATATGTATTTCTGTTATTATTTAAGTTGGTTTGTATGTTTATGTTTGTGCATGGATTATTTGTGCAAATATAGATACGTGAGCTCTCTATATAAGGTGTTTGGGTTTGGCTTCTCAATCATAACTTCCGATCACTTTCACTTGCAAATCGTGTCTATTGGTTTTCTGTTATTTAGTCTGGTATTATCTTCTTGATCTTCTTTTAAAGATAGTCCAATGTTTGTATTATTGATCTTGAGTGTTGTAGTGAGGTACTTTGTTGTATGTTCTTGTATATAGATCGAATTTATTAGAGGGACAGTCTATCTTTCTATTGTATGTTGATAAGCACACGTTCATAAACTTATCCGAGTTGAATTGAATTAATAAGAAATATGTGAGGGTTAGTTGAGTTTTTTAATATTGTGTTCATTATTGATTCATTAGTTTTTACAATTATTATGTGTATATTTTCAATGTTCATTAAATTGAATAAGATACGTGGATCACACCATTTTTTATTTATCAAATCAGTTTATTAAGTTCAATAATTATAGTATAATGAGTTTGAGATTGATTTGTTTGAGATATCTTTACTATCTTATAAAGAGTTTATCAAAATGGTTGAAATGTTGAAATGTTGAAATGTTGAAACATTTAATGCAACCCTAAAATATTTCCAAACCAATACACTGTATAAACACACACCAAACGAATACTTTCGTAAAAAAACACACACAACTAAACAATCACCTCACAATAAAAAAAAACTTTCATAATGACTCTCTCATCTCCACCAGTACTCCCACCACCTCTGGCCGTCTCCACCACTGATGATCTCCACCACTGATGATCTCCACCACTCCGCATCATGACACATACATAATCACAACGTGTCACCCCTATTTTACGGTACTACCACCACCATCACGATAACGTGCCTCGACCGAACAATATAGCCACCACACAATACGAGTTTTGCAAGCTGTATGGTACTCTTACATTTTTTAAGAGTTTCTCAGGAGCTTTTTATAATTTGGGAGTGTATTATTTGTGTAGATCTATAACTTTTATATCTAGATCTATTTTTTTATATTTTTAATTTTAATTCTAGAGCTAGAGTTTGTAAAGGTAGATCTTTAGTTTTTTTATTGTAGATCTAAGTTCTAATATTGTTTTGTGTCTTTTAACAGTCATCATCTTGCCGGAATTTGTTGCGCTTACTTGAAACAAAAAGTAGCAACGCCGCTAAAAAACCCGTCATCGCTGCTGGTTCAAGTGGCTTGCCGGAACTAAGTTACCGTCATCGCGCCGCCGACTGATGTGTCGCTGCTTAGTAATTTATGTTGCCTAAAATACGTATCATTCACTTTTATCTTTTTTATAAGATTTATTCTGTAAACATTGCTATAATAAACCTTATCATATATTATCAAACTTGGTAGGCAAATTTGTATTATTATGTTATGCAATTTATTTAGTTTGTGTTTATATGCAATAGTCTTAGTTGTTTGTAAATTTGCAATAGTGACTTATTTTGTTGTTATATGTAGTTGATATATTGTAGACAATGGAAAATGTGAACTATTTAACATTTTAAAGTTTGTAAATATATTGTAGTACTTTTGGAATTTTAGTTTTCATTAAAATTGAAAAACTTTTTATATTTAAAATATTTGAATTATAGAACTTTTGGATGTTTAAGAGTTATAAATTTGTTGAACTTCTTAGGTTCGTATTTTTAGATATTTTTTTTAAAAAGGTATGAATTTTAAATTTGAATTTTTGGAAGTATGAAATATTTCAAAAAATGAAGACACTCTGGATTTCTTTATATTTTAGAATATTTCGGTTTTCAAAAAAAATAAACTTTTTTTTCCTCTTTCTTGTAACTTTGAATTTTACAATTTTTTTTGTAGTTCAAAAATTTTGAACAAAAATTTAAGATAGTTCGAAACTTGATGTGTTAATTCCGAATACATGGTTCCTATTTAAAGTACATAAATGAAGTGAATATGACTTTTGAAAACAAAAAGTTACTGTAATACAGATAGAGTTTGAAATATTTGATGGGCTCAAAGTTCTCGCGGATTTTTTTTGACCAATAAAGTGAATATGACTTTTGAAAATAAAAAGTTAATAAAGAAAGAATTTGAAATATTTGATGCATTTATCTCTCTTAGCAACTAAAAAATATAATGTTCTCAATAATGCACAAGCGAATGTTACGGTGTTCTTTATTTGTCTTATAGTATTGTTTCTTTTTTTTTCAAAATAAATTGTTAAATAAAAAAAAACAACGCTATTGAAAAAAACCATTCTCACTTAATAATTGACGCTTTCTAATCAAATAATGTAATCACCAAAAACAGTTCTTAAAGGAAGAACATCGCAACTTAAAATTTTTGCTATCAAAAAATGATTCTCCGACGCTAGGAATGTTTGAAAACGTTTTTAAAAATTTTGATACCTTTAAAGTGGTGCGAGTTTTAATGTGCAGGATCTTGATAAATTTTGACTTTAGACACGATACACGAGGGTACTCAAATTTAAAGTCCCAAAAATATAAAAAATGTGTAACTTTATTTTGAAAAGGGAAATATTCGCCTTCCACCATTTTCAAGATTAAGCGAATAGCATATATGAATAATCTTTAAAAATATTTATATTGATGATGTTATGTGAATTTAATATTAGAGTCATTACTTTCTTTATAAGACGCAATTTAAATGATACGTGGTAGTGTTATTTAACATTAATTAATTACACCCTAACAAGTAGCTTTGAACAATGTTTAAATTTTGTTATAAAGGAAAAAAAAGGTTTGAAGCCTTAAATATTTATACATGTATGATGGAGCAAAATAAGACTCCAAAGCCATGCATCAAATGATGTAGCGTTTCGTTAATTATCTGTCGCTATTCAATTCTGCCGCTATGCGCGAGTACTCGCCTAGTTTTTAGAAAAATAAATATTGAACAAGGCTATAATAGTTCTTGCATGATATTTTTGGAAATTATAGTTTTTATTAGCAAGGTAGCATTTTTTATTCTAGCGTGGGACTCGGTTGCGTGGTCACTTCCGGTTGGAAACCCAATCTAGTGGAAAAAAAGAAGATGACATTCGATGAGTGATAAGTCAAGTTCGACCTGCATGTGAGAAATGATACCATCTTTTCAAACTAGAAGTACGAAAAGAGAAAAGTTCTATAAGGAACATTCATCCAAAAAAGAACAAAGGAAGCAATTTCCACCGTCCAATATTAATCTTTTTAAATTTAATTAAAAAAACACATTTTCATCCTATTTCTTAAAAATTAAATATCTCTCAAACCGTTAATCGTTATGAATAAATAATTATACCGTCACGACGGGAATTAAATTATCTTTCCATAGATATGCACTACTATATACTTTCGGCGAACTTTTTTTAAAAAATTTCGTAAAAAAATCACATGTAATTCTCGAAAAATTACATGTAATTCTCGAAAACTCATGTTTGATTAATTATTTTAAAAATCACATTTGAATTTGTAACGTCACATGCGATTTGTGAAATCACGTGTATTTTTTACGAGAATTTCAACATTGTAAAATCGTTAAAAGTATATGAAAATAACCGTCTATTAAATGACAAAAATATTTTCGTTATTATTTTAAAACCACACGTGATTTATGTGAATTACATTAAAATGTTTGAATCACATGTAATTTTGTAAATATATTAAAATGTTTGTTGCTATTAATATAAAATATGTTCATTTTACCGGGGTGGAGTCTCCTTTACCCAAAAAAATATATGTAAAACAAATTGGCTTCTGAATTACATGTGATTCGGTGATAATTACATGTGATTTTGCTTGCATTACATATGATTCAAGCATACCGAAACCGTAACTTTTTCTAACAAACCCACATTAGATGAATCACATGTGATTTTTTTAATCACGTATTATGTTTTCATTTATGTAAAATATATAAAACAAATTGGCTTCTAAATTACATGTGATTTTGTTTGAATCACATGTAATTCTGCTTGAATTGCATGTGATTCGGTGATAATTACATATGATTTTTCTTGCATTACATGTGATTCAAGCATTCCGAAACCTTAACTTTTTCTAACAAACCCACTTTAGATGAATCACATGTGATTTTTTTAATCACATGTAATCTTGTTAATATATTAAATTGTCTGCTTGAATTACATGTAATTCGATGATAATTACATGCGATTTTGCTTGCATTGGATCACATGTAATTCGATGATAATTACATGTGAATTTGCTTGCATTACATGTGATTCAAACATTTCAAAACTTTAACTTCTTCTAACAAACCCACTTTAGATGAATCACATGTGCTTTTGTTTGAATCACATGTAATTTACCACGAATTACATGTAATGCAAGCAAATTCACATGTAATTATCATACATGGATCACAAGATAGCATACATGGATCACAAGACCACTTTAGATAGCATACATGGATCACAAGACCACTTCGGAAGGATGGATGATGTGAGGAATGGAGAGAAAATGTTATTTACCACGAATCACATGTGATTTACCACGAATTACATGTGATTTATCACGAATCGCATGTGATTTACTTGGTTTCTAGATTATTGGTATTAAAGTTGAAAATAAAAATCTATGAAAACATGTAACTTAAAAAAAAGACTAACGCGTCAAATAAGACGAAAGTTAGATGTAAAGTTATGTGAGTCTACATGAATCACATGTGATTTAAAGCAAAATTACATGTAATTATTTATAAAATCACATGTGATTTAAAGCAAAATTACATGTATGACATGTAATTTGAGCAAAATTACATGTAATTATTTATAAAATCACATGTGATTTGAGCAAAATTACATGTAATTCACACAAAATTACATGTAATTTTCATTCAATACTAACTAACCACTTTATTACAAAAATCACATGTAATTCACACATAATTACATGTGATTTGCATTTAACACTAATAAACTATTTTATTACAAAAATTACATGTAATTCACACATAATTACATGTAATTCACACAAAAGCTAACGATTTACAGTGTTAAAAATTCTCGCCAAAAAAATTACACGTAATTTTCGAAAATTACATGTAATTTTTCGAGAATCACATGTAATTTTTTATGCGTAAATTTAAAAAAAAAAAAGTTTGCCGAAAGAGTATAGAAGTGCCTATCTATAGAAAGATAACTTAATTCCCGTCGCGATGGTATAATTAGTTTTTCGTAACGATTAACGGTTTGAGAGATATTTAATTTTTAAGAAATATGATGAAAATGAGTTTTTAAATTAAATTTAAAAAGATTAATATAGACCATTAGATGGAACTTGAATGTATGGTTGAGATTGTTTCCTTCCTTCTTTTTTTGATGCATATTCTATAAGGATCTCACCTCATGAAAAAGTATCATGAATTCAAAAACGTATCAATAAATGGGCATAACGTCGTGCTCATATTTAATATTTTTTTTGATTCTTAAGTATTCTCACAGAATACGATTGACGTTAGGTTACAAAATTTCTCAATAAGTTAAAAGGCCGCCATGCCTGACACCATCATTCCGGTAACCTCTATCTCCATATATCTCTAATTATTTCAATTTTTTGAGTTATTTACAGCAGAAGCTCTTTACAAGGCTTCTTGTCCAACAGAGACCCTTTTAAGAATACTTTACGAAATCGACCCTGTTCTCCGCGCCTCATTTAAAGCGGAGCAAATAATGCACACGTGTCAGCATCTAATTCAACCAAAAAAAAAAAGTTTTCCGCGCCTAAAACCAAGCGGAGCAAGGTTTGTTTTATGAATTGTCAGGGTGTGCACCAATAACTTTGTCTAGTGGCCCCATTTATTTTTTCAGAGTGAACAACCAAATTCAATTTGTTATAGAAATTTTCAATACTAACCCTTAATTTTTATTTAATTACATGCTTTTTATATATACAACTTTATTCTTTCAATGTTTATCAAATATATATCGAATTCGTTAATAAAAATAATACTGTTGCGAAAGGCTCTAAATTACGAATAAAACGAGCCCAATATTGATATTCTTTTGACGTACGCATAATTTTATAAAAAATGTTAAAGTTTGATATACATATATATGTTTACGTTTTTTATTTCATACGTTCACGTTTCATAGTTTTCTATGTAATATTTTTAAGTTATAATTTAAATTTTTATCTTTACATAATAAAAAGGTGTGTTTATATAAAGCTAAATATTTTTGCTAAAGTTTTATAAAACAAACCTTGCTCCGCTTGGTTTTAGGCGCGGAAAACTTTTTTTTTTTTTTGGTTGAATTAGATGCTGACACATGTGCATTATTTGCTCCGCTTCAAATGAGGCGCGGAAAACAGGGTCGATTTCGTAAAGTGTTCTCAAAAGGGTCTCTGTTGGACAAGAAGCCTTGTAAAGGGCTTCTGCCGTAAATAACTCCAATTTTTTTGTCTCCAATCATTAAATAACAATTGATTCATAGTGTGAGAACATACTGGATTAATTTTCGTTCGATTTATATTGTGATCGGGCTTAGGCTTTCGATCTCTGATTGATCCCTATTCTTGATATGATCATATAGATCCCGCGAGGATGATCCTTTTTGTTTCTTACCTTAAATTAATTTTTATTTGATTCGACGAGATTTAGGATCCTTGTTTTCTTCGTTTGAATTTTAGTTTTCCGATCTCCCTTCAATCCAAAATTTGTTATTTTTCATGGCGGGTAACCTCCGTAGCAATGCGGATCACGTTCGATCAATTTCCAAATCCCTCTTTGTCACCAATTTTCCTGTTTCTACCACTTCTAAGGATCTGTGGAAGCTATGTCAAACATATGGGACGGTTGTGGATGTCTTTATACCTAACCGTATTTCTAAAGATGGTAAAAGATTTGCCTTCGTTCGATTTATTAGAGTTGTCGACGTGGATAAACTCGTAGGGAATTTACGCACTCTTTGGATTGGCCGTTTTCATCTACAAGTTAATGTAGCTCGGTTTGAACGACCTGTAGCAAATTCTTTAAGACCTCCTCCTCTTAAGACCTCAGGGGTAGCTCATACATCATCTTCTTTTGTCTCGGCGGTGAAAAGAGTACCGGGTACATCTCATCAGTTTAACACGTCACCTGCTATGGTCTTGGATGATTCGTGTTTGGTGTCAAGAGAACTTGATAATTTTGTGATGGGTGAGGTTTGTCAATTTTCCACCATCAACAATCTTTATCTATTGTTATCAGGGGAAGGTTTTCATAATTTCCAGATTGTTTACTTGGGCGGTCTTTGGGTTATGATAAAATTAGAATCTGCTAAAGCGAGAGATAAAATATTAAAGCATGTTGGAGTTGCATCCTGGTTTATTAGTTTACGTACTGCACAACCTGATTTTGTTGCCAATGATCGGATTGTTTGGGTAGACATTGAAGGTGTGCCTCTTCATGCTTGGTCTTGCGCTTCTTTTCTTAAGATCGGTTCTTTATGGGGCGAAGTTATGGAAATAGAAGAAGGTAACGACGATTCTTTTGCACGAAAACGTCTTTGCATCAGGACATGCCAACCAGATAATATTCTTGAAACGATTAAGATCATAATTAAAGGGAAGATATTCAAAGTCCGTGCTAAGGAACTTTTTGTTTGGACCCCGTCTTTTAAAGACACTCCGGTGGAGGACTTCTATTCAGAAGAAGATTAATGCTGATGTTAATATTAAGAATAATGTAGAAGATGTGAGCGATGTCGAGGTTGTTTCCGATACTTATTTTGGCGATAATTTAGATGAACAGGAACATGAAAACAGGCATGAACAGCCGGTTAATGATAACGCTAAAGTAACTTCTCTGGATCCCTTTGATATTTATGATTTACTGGATAAGCGCGTAAAAGTTGTCGCTAAAGCCGACACTGGTTCAAGTCTACCACACCCTCCTGGTTTTACACCAGAAAATGATTCGGACTCACTGGTTGGACAAAAGGTAAACGATGCATCTCCTTTACAGTCTGACAGAAATCTCACAGTAAGTCAGTCGAATGCAATTCACGTATTTTTGAGGGAGTGGAGAAATCAAGAGCATGTTTTTCATCAGGAGGAAGTAAGAAAAGAAGTTCGCATAAGGAAGGAGGATCCATTTTATCTCTTTTGGAGGAAATGATCAAGGTTGGACAAGCCATGGGTTTTCATATGGAAGGGTGTACAAAGGATATGACGAATATCATAGGTTCACAGGGAGAGACGGAAGTTCTCCGATGAATTGCTTGTCTCTAAATATTCAGGGCCTTGGATCAAAGGTCAAACAGGAGTGGATTCGGGAGTTAACGTCTAAGCATAAAGTGAGTTTCTTGTCTCTTCAAGAAACTAAGAAAGAGATAATTTCGCCAATGGAGGTCAAATATATGTGGGGTAATTATATGTTTGAGTATATAGTTAGTGAAGCTCTTGGAAATTCAGGCAGTATATTATGTGCATGGGATCCTAATGTCTTAAAAAAAACATCATGTACTTTCTGATAATTTTGTGGCTTTGTTTGGAACTTGGATCCCTAAGAAGATTCAATTATTAATCATCTCTGTTTACGCTCCTCAATCTTTTGCTTCCAAGCGATTATTGTGGAATTTTATTTCTTCTCTTATCTTACGATGGGATGGTGAAAGCATTGTGATGGGCGATTTCAATGAAGTTAGGTGTAAAGAGGAACGATGGGGGTCTACATTTCATGATCAGGGGGAAAATTCTTTTAATGCGTTTATTTCAAATTCTGGGTTAAATGATATCCAATTAGAAGGATATTCTTTTACGTGGGCTCTTTCGTCGGCAACTAAGATGAGCAAATTAGACCGTTTTTTGGTGACAAATGGAGTACTTTCTTCTTTTCCTCATCTTTCTGCAGTTTGTCTAGATAGGCATCTCTCGGACCATCGTCCAATATTGCTCCGAGAGATTCTAGTTGATTTTGGGGCCACTCCATTCCGTATGTATCATTCTTGGTTTTCTTTAACCGGGTTCGATCATTTGATTATATCGTCATGGAACTCGCTTATTCTTGATGATAGAAACGATATGATTCGATTCAGGAAGAAACTTCAACTTTTAAAAAAGGTGATTCGTAGGTGGGTGGTTGAACATAAAAAGAATCAGAACAGCAACATTAAAAATCTGAAGAACCAGGTTCGTGACATTGATCTTCAGTTGGATAAAGGTGGGGTTACAAATGAGATTTTATTAACCCGTATGAATTTGATGAAACAAATTCATGGTTTATTTTCATTGGATCAATGTGATTTCCTCCAAAAATCTAAAGTACGGTGGGCAGTCGAAGGAGATGAGAACTCGCAATTCTTTCACGGTTTAATTAATAGGAAACGTGCCAATCTTTCTATAAAGGGTATTATGGTTGATGGAGAATGGGTGGACGAACCAAATCGTGTGAAAGATGAATTCCGTAACCACTTTGAGGAAAGATTTAAAGATCCGGGGGCTAGTAAAGGTAAACTTAATTTTAGCTTTCCTAACCGGCTTAGTTTGGAACAGTCGGCTGTATTGGAGACTATGGTTTCAAATGATGAAATTCGCAAGGCGGTTTGGGGGTGTGGAGAAAATAAATCCCCGGGACCGGATGGGTTTACATTTGAATTCTTCCGTAAATTTTGGTCTACTGTTGGACCTTACTTCTGTTGTGCGGTTCATTGGTTTTTCAAACATGGTGAGTTTGCAGCAGGTTGTAACTCATCCTTTGTTACACTTATTCCCAAAGTTTTGGATCCGAAATTGGTCAGTAATTTTAGACCTATTAGTCTCATAGGGAGTATATACAAAGTGGTTACAAAAATTCTTGCAACTCGACTTTCCATTGTCATCTCTGAGCTCATTTCGAATGTACAGACTGCTTTTCTTCCTAAACGTCAAATCCTTGACGGCCCTTTCATTGTTAATGAGATCTTATCTCGGTGCAAAGTTAAAAAACAGAGAGCTTTGATTTTCAAGGTCGATTTTGCTAAAGCTTATGATTCCATTCGTTGGGATTACTTGGATGATGTTCTCAATGCTTTTGGTTTTGGGAGTATATGGCGTTCCTGGATTCTAGCTTGCTTAAATTCCGGAAATGCCTCCATTTTAGTGAACGGAAGCCCTTCTTCTGAATTTCGTTTATATCGTGGTTTGAAACAAGGAGACCCATTGGCACCTTTTCTATTCATTCTTATAATGGAATCACTCCACTTATCTTTTTCTCGGGCCGTTGAAGCTGGTATATTTAATGGGTTCCGGATTGACAACTCTTTTATGATTTCACATCTCTTTTACGCGGATGACGCGGTATTTATTGGAGAATGGTCTAACGGGAACTTAAAAGGTATTTTGAACATCCTTAATTGCTTCTCTTTATTATCAGGGATGTCTATTAACCTTCAAAAAAGCCAAATTCTTGGTGTGGGTATTTCTGAATCTGTTGTGTCTATGGCTGCCAATGATATTGGATGCTCAGTATTGAAAGTTCCATTTATGTATTTGGGGGTTATGGTGGGAGGTAATATGTCGTTAGTTAAAGCTTGGGATGCGACGATTGACAAACTTTTGAAGAGGCTTTCTAAGTGGAAACTTAAAACTCTCTCAATAGGGGGTCGTCTTACCCTCCTGAAATCGGTATTGGGTTCATCTCCGATTTATAATATGTCTATCTTTAAGGTGCCGAAAACAGTTCTTAATAAGATGGAAAATCTTCGTAGGAATTTCTTCAATGGAGTTCAAGAAGGAGAGAGAAAAATCGCATGGGTTAAGTGGCATACTGTGCTTGCTTCTCAACAGTATGGTGGATTAGGGGTGTCCAGTTTTTTTTCCCTTAATAGAGGTCTTTTAGCGAAATGGGTTTGGCGCTTTCTTTCAAAGGATAATTCGTTATGGTATCGAGTTATCTCAACCATACACGGATCAGATTCTACAAATCTTGGTGCAGCTTATCCATCGATTTGGAGCTCCATTATTCAGGAGTTTAACTCTCTCAAAGATCAGGGAGTTGACATCTTTTCCCATTGCAAAATTCGTATAGGTAACGGGATGCGCACTCGATTTTGGAAAGATAGTTGGATTGGTGATTCCACATTGCTAGGTATGCTTCCCCGTCTTTATGCGTTAGAATCTAATAAAGACATTTCTGTAGCGGATAAACTTCAAAGCTCTCTGACTTCTTCATTTCGTCGAGCTGCGAGAGGAGGCGCTGAATCCGAGCAGTGTGATCATCTTTTATCCTTACTTGAGCCAGTTATTTTATCTAGCTCGGAAGATAGATGGGTTTGTGATTTGAGTGGTGATGGAGAATTCCGTGTTAAGGATGTTAGAAATTTTTTAGACGAGTCGTTTCTCCCTAAATTGAATGCTCCTACTCGGTGGGTTAATTTTGTTCCGAATAAAGTTAATATATTTGTTTGGAAGTTGTTTCTCAACCGCCTGCCTACTCGATCGAATTTGGTGAAAAGAAACGTGCTTCTTGATTCAGAGGTTTGTCCTTTATGTAATTCGGCACATGAAGACGTGGATCACGTTTTCTTCAAGTGCTCTTTAGCGAACTCGTTGTCGAGGCTTATCTGTCGGTGGTGGAGCTTGGATGCGGGTACATTCTCCTCATATTCTGATTGGATCTCTTGGATTAATTCATTACGTCTTGGTTCTAAATTGAAGAAGATTTTGGAAGCTGTTTTCTATGTTACGTGGTGGAGCGTGTGGAATTTCCGTAATCAGTCGCTTTTTGCTCCAATTAAGCCACGGAAGGAGTTTTTATTTGATGATATTGTTTTACGTTCATTTTCTTGGTGTGTAGCTAGAGGTAGATTATCGTTGAACTGGGATGTTTGGCTACAACATCCTTACTTAATTTCTGTGTAATTGCCTAGCTCCTTGCTAGTGTTTTTTAATTAATTTGCCGGTCAAAAAAAAATATACACGATAATGCGGTATACACGTAGAAAAGCAAAGAGTACCCCTACCGATATTATGATAGTTACATAAAACTAAATTCCTTTTTCACGAACAAAACTTTTTCAAATGTTCGATCATTTTTAGCAAAAGACACCGATAGATATTTTTCTAACAATGTAGTACAATTATTAGACAATTAGGTCGAGTTTTTGTTGGTGGTCCAAAGAACCATTTTCACGATGCTTCAATACAATCCACATAGCTATAAATCAATCATCGTCATGGATATAGTCGAATGTCTACATGTTTGTAAACGATACGAACCAAAATTTACTAGATACATGCGACATATTTAAAACTGGGACAAAAAATTCCAACCTTATGCTCTATACCAAACACAAGGTTTAACAAAATATAAAATTGACTACTATCAACTTGTCGAAATTTCACACCACATGATAAAGATTGGACGTGTATTTATGGGTCCATGGACCAACGAATCACGTGGCCATATATCATCATGTTACCCAATTATTTGTGCACTAAAGCAACAACAAGCAACTACTTTTCCCACATGAAACACCATGCTATTTCTTACTGTATACAGTAACAAGTATTCTACCACCCCGAAGGAAAACACGTGACGCAGAAAGGGAAGACGAACTTAGCAGCAGAAGTTCTCGTAGCCGTGATAGAAGGTCAAGCAGACGGGATCACGTATATGAGGAAAGGGAGTCTATCAGAGAGAAGAGATTCTAGGTGACAGAGAACAACACTCTCGCAAACGCCATAGACGTCATTAGCCTTTCTTTAAAATGAGAGTTGCAAACTTGCAATTGTGTGTCTACTCGTCAATGTATCAAACTTGCGGTTGTATACAACAAAGCCTCACCTTCTGCTCCCATACGATCAGTGCTCTGAATCTTTATAGTACCATTTGCTCTCTTTTGGCTTTGCTTCAAAGTAACAACAAGAAGTCTTCGGTAGGCTAGGATGTAGTGTTGCGATAATACATTTATGAAAACTTAAAACATAAAACACATCAACAAGTGAAACAAATACCCATCAATTCTTAAACTTATTTACCCAGTTTTATTCATTAAATTTACAAGATACAACATCGATCAACATGCTTTACTTTTCTTCTTGTGATTACAAATTTACAACGCGTCAGAAAACAAAATCATCAAAACTCCATCTCCAGATCAGGTTTGATCATTCGGATGACTCATCGTCTCAAACCCGACCCTCAAACATTGTTACTAGGTCAACCCTGACTCGTGATACAAGTTAACGTATTCTACGTATTCATTCAGCTGCATAATTTGACTGTGCAAGCAACTGCTTGTGCCCAAAACTTCAGTCTCGCTTTCACGTCTTCAGGATCATCACCTGGAGACATGGAATCAAATGTTAAGCCATGATTAGTTGTAAAATCAAATCTAACTACTTTAAACTAAAGAGGCGTTTGGAGTTTCAAGTGCTTATTTTCAGTGACAAATGTGCTTATTACTTAAAAAACCAGATAAACATATATTGTTCAATCCCGTGACATGTTTGTTTTTATAACCCGTGAGTCGTACAAAAGAAGGAAAAAAAATGATCTACTGTATTCTCTAGTAACTACTTTACTACTTAAACTGTGCTCGTGATTGCTTTTTTAAATGCTTATTTACTTGTTTTTAGCAGATCACCAGTTTTTAATGCTTGACAAACAGTGCTTATTAACTAATCTCACACAAATAAACATTACAAAAAACAGGCATCTACTTTATATTATGCCAAAAAGTTATATAAACTTATACTATAAAACAGTTTCTAAATGCTTGACAAATAGATAAACTTATACTGGTAAAAGCTTGTTAAAAAAAAACTTATAAAAGCGAAAAAGTTTTAAAATAAGCCACAAAAAGTGAGCTTATGAAACATAAGCACAAAACCAAATAAGTAATAAGCCGGCTAAAAGCCGAAACAATAAAGCCGGCTTATTACGTGATTTTGGGATTATGTTTCATAAGCTCACTTTTTGTAGCTTATTTTGAAAATTTTCGGGTTATTACACCAAATACTCACCAGGACTAGAAATCTTCCAATTAGCTTTGCCAACAGGAGACTCAGTTTGCTGATCATCAAGAAACCTTTGAGTCATGGAATAACAAAGCTCCAAAGCAGGCAAAGTGTTACAAAGCTCAGGAATTTCATCATAACTAAAACCACCAAAACCCAAATCCAAACACCCTTTTAACTCATCAAGATCTTCATCAGTTAAGCTCTTTGATCTAACTAGTTCTTCATCATACCCTTCAAGTAAAACTTGGTTTTTTTTACGAATGCTTTCTGGGTTTTGCTTGGAATCATGAATCTTGCTGAACCCAGATGGGCTTTTTGATTTGGTTAAGCTGTTTGGTTTTTGTGTTTGTGTTTTTGTCTTCATTTTTGTGTGTGTTTTTGTGTTTATGGAAGTGGTTTTATATAGAGGTGTGGAGATTGGTGTGATTTGTTTGGTTAATGTGAATGGACTAAAGTGTCATTTTTGTTAAAGATTCTTCTAGAGGATTTTGTAGTGTGGAAAAGGTGTGAAAATTAATGTATCAAAACTTGAGTTGATCTGACTGGTTTAACTAACTAAAACAGTTTTGTTGTCAAAAGTCGAAGACCGATTATGCATAGTATGTGAGCTAAATCATATAGTAGAAGGCTATGATTGTTCGGGTATGATTTCGAACGACATGTCTGAAGTAGACAACACTCTACGCCAATAGCCGAGAATAAGACCTAACAAACACCCATGAACATACACACCACTTTCTTTGATGAAGCATGAAGCATGTCTTTACCCAGAGGTCTAGTTTTGAACTAAAGGTTAATCTGATGCACGTCGCCAACTCTGACTAGACTCAGATATTACGAAAGATATTTAGCTCATGAACTCGCGTTTAGTTCATAGACTAGAAATAAGTATTAGGTATAATTTTGGGATAATATAAATACTCAACACACTTACTACACACACAATTAAGACAGGCTCATTTACTCACATTTTGTATTCATATTTGATATACTCTAATGCTCATATACTCCATATACATTTAATTTCTCCCTAAATAATCATTCTCGCGTAAAGGTTGAGTCTCGAGGTCAAACCTTGTGTAGATATCCAAAGGATTCACTCATCCATCCTAACGACACCTAGACGTCCATTTTGCTAGGCTGCATAAATCTTCTTCAACAAAAACATCAATAAAAAGTTAAGAAAAATTAACGTTTAATGACAAGTGTTATTAGCTGAAATTTATGTTGTTTATACTAGATTAGCGAACTTTTAAAAGGAAAATAGTTCATTAATAATTTTAGTATGAATTTTTAAAATTAGGTATAGAGTATTTTTGTTTTTTTTAACGACCATGATATTTATATTTTTTTTAAACGCCCATAATATTTAAAAAAAATTTGAACGTGTAAATATAGAATTTTTTTCTTTGATAAATATTTGTGGCTAATTATTAACATGTAAGGTTGCAAATTATGATTTTTTTTTCTTTCTATTAAAATTGATCCTATATAAAATAGTTACCTTAGGCTAGGCCCAACACTAAAGGGTCATGACCTATTTTTTTCATCCGGTGACCTAGTGCGATCTATTTGTCACAACCCGACGACTTAGTATGACGTAGTTGAAAAAAAAATAAAAATTTAAACACAATAAATTTCATAAAAGAACATTACATTTATTTAAAAAAAACATTACACAATTATCCGAATTTAAAAAACATTACAATAAACGTGAAAACATTACAATAATCCTAGTAATTTAAATTATAGTGTTCCTTGACTCTGTCCCTCATTTCTTGTTGGGCTTGCTGTTTGGCTATCGGCAAGTTGGGGTTGATATTTGTAAAACATCAAGTCTTTATCTCGCTTCTTTGATTCAGCAAGCCCGACTGCCCGACGTTGTAACTCGAGCTTTTCTCTTTTAATTTGCGCGTTTTTCTCCTGCAAATCCAACTCCCGTTGCTTCAAATCAAAGTAGGAATCTTGTTGTTGCTTCTTCTTTCCACATCCAATGTCTTTCATCTTCTCCCATTTTGAAAGTCCATTAGTATGACAATTGTTGAAACTATAACTCGTATAACCACGAAAACACAATGAAATACTTTTCAAACGCGTAATGATTTATTAACTGTTATAAACAAAGTATTACAAAGTGCTATGAATGCACTCGTTGAATGACAATAAGAAATGAACCCTAGAACAAGTAAACTAGATTCGAGACTCAAGTTTACAAGGGAACCAATGAGACGCTGGTAGACAGCTGAGGGCTCAACGGTTCCAAAGTGAGAAATAACTTAGATAATTTATCCAAGCACAAGGGTTGATTTAATTCTCATTTCTCACTCCTATTTATAGTGGTACGAGGTTGCTTCCTTGGCGGGAGTAGTTGATACGTGTCATCTTCTGAATGGAAGAGTACAACGTATTAAATGCATGTCCAAATCAAGACATACCTTTAAATAACTTTAGGTGAACAGTTCTGCCAATTGTTCACCTTTTGTCCCATTAGGTCGTACTAGGCTTTATCTTGAATCTCTTGTTTTGTCCCGCTCAAAACACTTGGTATATTCTCCCGCCTAAACTATAAAGGATTGGACAAGCTTTGCTTGTCTCAGAATTCTAGGGTTCTTAAGTGATCTCTGAGTATTGTCAACTTAGAGATCCTTGAACACCAGCACATTCCTTCTACATCCCAGCTATCCATAATCGCTGGTGAGTATGACTTCAGATTGTCTTCGACTTCTCTGACGTTGTCTTTGACTTGAATGTTCCTGGTGTGCCAGCTGAGGCTTTGCCTTTCACTGGTCTGGTCTCTGTCGCTGGTCTTCTCAGCGATCAGTAACACTTAGTCTAATTTAAACAAATCTAGACTAGGCCATAGTTAAAAATTTCATTGGCCCAACATATTTGGTGCTTACAGGTTCAACAAATGAAGACTTCCCAGTTGACGAAGATGTTCATGACTTCTTTTTAGCACGATCACGACCCATTGGTCGATATTCTTGTGTCTTTTCTTCCTCGTCTTCAGAATTATCGTGCACATCCATGTAACTAGCGTGTCCAGAACCAGAAGTGGTTTCAGAAGTCTTGGATTTTTTGCTAGACGGTTTCTTTATATACTTTGGCATTTCAATCTCTACCCAACTCGGGTGATCTTTGAGCACTTCCACGCCTCCTGGTATTGAAACTCTTTTTTGTAAATCACCTTGTACTCAGCACAACCATTTTGGTAATCAGTGAGATCATTGGCACCACTATCATGAGTACGCTCAATGTTATTCATAATACCACAAAATGAACCAACACTAGGACGTAACCTGTTTTTCCATTTGCTCACAACCGCGTCATACCCGTCTCGGTTTATAGTACTTCAATACCTGTAGCCAAAAGCCCTTTGTTTTTTGACTGTTTCCTACAACGTTATTCTCGGAAACATGACACCAACCTTTGCACAACGCAACCTCTTCATCACTTGTCCATTCCTTTGGTGGCTTAGTTAAATCAACCTGCTTGGCTTTTGTAGCACGTCTTTAGGGCTTCTTAGGTTTGATTGGTGACATCTCTTCCACGTCGTCTTCAAGGTTGTATGCACCATGAAAAGACCCGTGTCCCGAACCTTGGCCCATATATTGATCTTGGCTAGGCCCGTCACTCACATAGTTGTCTTGGTTGTATATCATATCTTCAAATTGGGCATCAACCTCAAAATGATTAATCGGAGAATATTGTTGGTTTGGATAGGAAGTAGTGGAAGAATCCATAGTAGGCCGATACACACCCGTCGGCGATTCATAGTTATGTTGTTGGTTATCACGTTGTGGGGGATAGAAAGGACGGTTAAATAGTTAGGTTGTTGGTGTGATTGATATTCAAAACCGGCGGGTCTAAACCGGAATTGTAGAGACACGCCGGATAATCGGAATTTCGAGTCGGGTGTCACATGTGGAACGGATTCTTTACGAGCTCGGGATGTTGGGGTTTTGTTTTTGGGAGTTCTCTTGCTAGACATTTTAGATGTGTTTGTGTAGAGATTTGTGTGTGAAATATAAAAATTATGAAAGAGGGGTATTGATTATATAGGTTTTAAATTAAGTTTGAAATTATTTTTTCCCCCAAACGGCTAGAAACATACGACTGTATTTTTTCCTCCACAAAGTTTCAACTCGTTCGTGTATAGGGTCGTTTTACCCTCGACTGACTCTGGCGACCGAATCGCCGCAACGGGGCGACTCAGTCACGACTGACTCACGACCGAAAAAATCAGACAGCGTTGCGCCTAGCCTTAATAACTTATAGGTTAAATAGCATAAACATTATAAGTGCATGTTAGCTAAATTAAAACATAAATGAGTGCTAACCAAGTTTATATTTTGGAGTGAAAAGGAAAGCTTTGGGATGTAAATAAAAAAAATTGTGTTCCTGAGAATTTTTAGGAGAGGAGCGGAAAGTAAAGGAGAGTAAATTACACCATATTTACTCTTCAAATCTTCTTGCCAAATTGGGATGAAAGTGAGTGAAGTTGATTTTTAAAGGTTTTTTTACTTACTTTCTCCTCTTTTCTTTCCGACTCAGGAATATAATATAAAAAATCATTTCATATTTCTCTTCTCTTTACTTCTCTCCCTTTTCCCCTCTCCATCTCTCTTCTTTCTTTTTTATACTCGGGAACAGAGCGTAATGTTATACTTAATGATATAATAGATAGTTAAGCTAATTGATAGTGCCTGATCATCATTGGCCTCGGTTTGGTTTAAGCTTTTTTGTTAGGGGGTGTTTGGTTAAGCTTATGAGTGAAGTTAGGCTTATATTATATAAGCCATTTATAACTTATATATGATAAGCTTATACGGCTATGTTAACTGTTTGGTTAGGCTTATTAAAATTAATAAAGTAAAATGACAAAAAATATATGAATATTAAATTATGTAGTTATTAAATGAGGGTATAAAAGTCTTTATATATGTAAAAGTTACATAAGCCCACATTTTATTATAAAAACCTCAAATGTTTGGCTTACCAAAACCCCCTTATATAAGCTTATAAGCTTACATATATAAGCTTAACCAAACACTTGGTTTTGGCTGTAGAATATTGATAATCAATGAATCTATGAAGGGGTTTGTTGATTTCTAGAGAGAGAAAGTTAGAGAGAGAAAGTGAGAGAAACTATGTGAATTTTATTAATATGGAATCAAAGAAATGACAACAACCAACCCCTTTCCATGGTGGAAAGGGGTATTTATAGTTCCAAGTCATAAGTGGACTTGGGCCGGTCCATGACAAGCCCATGGACCGGTTCTTACTTAAGTTAATAAGCAAATAATAACTAATTCCTAACTACGAGCTATTACAACATAAATCATATTGTGGAGTGACCGATACTTCTAATATACGTTAAAACGTATTTCTAACAATCTCCCCCTAAGGGAGGTCACTCCACGTTACAAAGTTCTAAACCTAGCATACTATACTAAGTCTTCGTTCTTTAGCTCGTAGTCCTTTCTTCTTTTCTTTCTTTTGTTGTGAATATGTTGATTTGATCTTTTTGGCTTTGACTTGAGAGCATTGTTCTTTGGCCTTTCACGTGCGATCTTTGCCTTTCTTGTGAACTTTGCCTCCTCGTGACTTCATGTTCCACACACTTACGTCTTTTTGTTGGATTCTTGAAAGCTTCAGAGTTTGGTACAGCGGAAGACTTCATCTTGTACTTTCTTGAATTTTTGTTGCAAAAGACATAAGCATGTGGGAACGACTTTTACAGGTACACCGCAACACCACCGTCTTCACTGGTACACAGCAACGCCACCGTCTTCAACAGGTACTCAGCAACGCCACCGTCTTTAGCAGGTACACAGCAACGACACGAATAAAATGGCTTTGAACATTTTATTCTAATTCGGTAGCATTTTACCTCCGGTCGGTGAAGACCGTTGGACGATATTAGATATCGTACCCGTGACGGATAGTTTCAATTAAGTAACTTCCTTACAGGATTTCGCGGGTAAACCCGTTCTCTTTATTCGACCGTCCAAAGCTGACTGCGAACATAAAGAGTGAATCACTTGGATAAATTATCCTTGTGATTAAAAGCCGTCAATTCATGAAACCTGGAACAAGTGAATTTCAATTAAGATTTTCACCATCGTTGCTTTCCAGTTGTCACGAGCTCGATTCATAAAGAATCTTGCACGTTACCTACCAAGTGCTGTTTGATGTTGACACTAGAAGGATTTCCACTCGTCACTGTGGTCAAAAGAGTCACTCTGAGTGTTCTGGCAAGATCATATGATAATGCGAAGAGGCCTGGAACGAGTTTAAGTTCAATTAAGAATTAAACCACTGTTACCTTCCAGTTTTTCACAAGATTGGTTCTAAAAGAACCGCACGTGTAACCTACCATGAGCTTGTTTGATGTTGGCTCAAGCAGGATTTCCATCTTCATTGTAATACTTGCGTATTACTCGGATGTTCTGGCAATATTACAGGAATACTGCGTAGGACTCATGAAAATCTCTTACTTTTCACAGTGTGTGAGAAAGCAAGGAATAAAGGGAAAGTGTCCTAATGAGACTTTTGATGATCTCTTGGCTCTAGACTCGATTGTGCGTTTTGATTTAGTGAGCGATGGCTGGAGAGGAGTGCCACCTTTTCAATACCAGTTTATTCGGAGTGAATAAACCAATAGATAACGTGTTGATCTCCGTGTGATTAAAACAAATACCTTTTGAGAGATATTTGAGTTAGCTGGGGAAGGGTTGTGCATTGCATCACTGGGTCCATGATGTCTTTCTTCAATACCGAGAATCATTAACAAAAATGACCTCAATAGCATATGTATTGACCCGGTTTCTGCCTAAAGTTGTAAGGAGGGCTTCTTTCTTTACACCCTTTATCTTTACATTTCTTTTTCATTCTTCAACCCCTTCAATGCTTACCAATACGTCATCACTAGCACCTTGTTGTGATTGTTCCAGTGCTAGCTTAAGTACTTGGTCGGCATTCAGCTACGTTCACATTCTTTCTCCATCTTTCCTAGGACTTCTAATTCTATCTAGGGAATTGTCCTTGGGAAGATTCCATCGGCTCTGATGAATCATTGGACTAAACCTATTCCTACCACCCTTTTGTCACCACATCCGTCGTGAATTAAGCGTGTTTTGGGAAGGAATTGCCACCATGAAAAATCATTGAAAATCACCTAAAGTACTTGTGATATTGAAATCAAAAGTTTTGTACCTTAGGTGTTTTGTTCATCAAAAACGCTCCCCCTTAACACGTGCTTTACACATATTAAGTTGGATAATCTTCAAGTCTTTTTCATCTTTTAGCCAAGTATCACTTACGTCTCCTTAATCCCATTTTCTCCCCTTATCCAAAATGTTAACCATTAATATTTGGGATATTGAATGGATTAACCGGTCTTTGGGTAAAAATGAAATCGATGTTTTGGCCATAGAACAAGTTATTGCTCCCCCTTAAGTTAATAAGGGATAGTTGTAGTGCCTTGGTATGACATATTTTGAAAGATTTAGAATCTCGTGAGAAATTCTTGAAAAATTATCATACCTTATCACTACGCCCGAGAAAATTAATTCCCGTTCTGAGCCAACGTTTTCCAAGGAAATACGTGACTTTAATATGAAAACCGGGTTGCAGTCTGAAATAACTACAAGCCATAATGGGCATGTTTTAAAAATGTACAACTTTTATACGGACTCTATTTATGGCACCGTGTCAATTTTAATCGACATTTCTAAGGCCGTAAATATTACCGTACTAAAAGACATGCCCGTTTTAAACGAAAAATATTTTTGGTTTTTCTGGATTTTATACTTTTTATGGTTTTTCTAGGTTTTATATTTTTTATGGTTTTTCTTGGTTTTATATTTTTTATGATTTTTCTTGGTTTTATAGTTTTGTATTTTTCTTTTGTGGTTTATATATTTACGATAATATACATGATCACAACCAAAGGATACTCTGAATAGTTTACCACGACTATTCAGCTGATTCTTCTGCCAACTCCTTGAGAGTCGCTGGGGTGAATGATTTCATGCCAAGCTTGTCGATCAAAAACTCGATTCGTCCTCGATCTAAGGCTTTGGTGAACATATCCGCCAGCTGGTACTCAGTAGTGACAAAATACAGCTCGATCACTCCGTTCTCCACCTGCTCCTTGATGAAATGGTAGCGAATGTCTATGTGCTTGGCCCGGGAGTGTTGAACATAGTTGCAGCAAAGGGCAATGGCGCTCTTGTTGTCACAATACATCGGGATTTTGTTAAATCCAAGACCGTAGTCAGTTAATTGTGATCTCATCCAAAGGACTTGAGCACAACAACCGGACATAGCGATGTATTCAGCCTCCGTGCTTGATATTGCAGCGCTTTTCTGCCTTTTTGAAGACCAACTGATCAATCTATCTCCTAGGAGTTGCACAGATCCAGAAGTGCTACGCCTCGTATCTTGACATCCAGCATGATCGGCATCTGCGTATGATATTAAAGCAATCGAGGAATCTTTCGGATACCATAGACCACGATGAAGTGTTCCTTTTAGATACCGAAAGATCCTTTTAACGACATGTAAGTGCTTTTCGGTAGGCCGAGCCTGATACCGGGCACACATGCATACAGCAAATTGCAAATCAGGCCTGCTAGCAGTCAGATAGAGAAGGGTGCCAATCATTCCACGGTAAAGTTTCGGATCAACAATAATCCCATCCCTATCTTCATCTAACTTGGATTTCTCCACCATTGGAGTGTCTACGGGGTCACAATTCTCAAAGTTATATTTCTTAAGAGATTCTAGAGCATATTTGGATTGATTTATAAAGATGCCTCTGGGATTCTGAGAAATCTGTAATCCTAAGAAAAATGAAATTTTTCCCATCATCGACATCTGAAAGCGTGTGGACATTATCTTCTCAAATTGTTTAGACAATTCTATGTTAGTGGCAGCAAAAATTATATCATCAACATAAATTTGTACCAGAAGCATGTCGTTGCCGTCCTTGAGAGTGAATAGAGTGGGGTCCACTTTGCCTTTGGAGAAGCCTTCCGACATGAGATATGTTGACAGGAGATCATACCACGCGCGTGGAGCTTGTTTCAACCCATAAAGAGCCTTCTTAAGCTTGTACACATGGTTAGGAGACTCTGTACTGACGAACCCATCCGGTTGACTAACATAAACCTCTTCCCTTAGTTCACCGTTCAAAAATGCCGTCTTCACATCCATTTGATAGACGATCATGTTCATATGAGCAGCAAACGCAAGGAATAGTCTAATCGCCTCCAATCTAGCTACAGGAGCAAAAGATTCCTCAAAGTCTATACCCAAGGCTTGTTTATATCCTCTAGCGACCAGTCTAGCTTTATTCTTCAATACCGAACCCATCTCATCAAGTTTAACCTTATAAACCCATAACAAAGTAAGGATGTTAACCTTGTCAGGGCGAGGAACCAATTCCCATACTTCTAGTCGTTTGAATTCATTGAGTTCCTCCTGCATAGCTTCAATCCAAGATGATTGGGTCATAGCCTGCTGCCAATTTTTGGGTTCAACTTCAGAGAGAAATGCATCAAAGTAGCAATAAAGTGCACTCTCTTGTAGTTGATGGCGTGTAGAGACTGGTCGATCTAGATCTCCAATAACATTCCTAATTGGGTGATCTTTTGTCCATTTAGTGCTATGGTTTTCAATCCTAGGTGGTCTGGAGTGAACAATAGATGGAGCTTCTTCTGAGGTAGACGCGGTTGAAGGGTTTTCAGGGATCGCTACACCAAAGAAAGGAAGCTCTTGCAAGTGAGCATATTCCAAGTCGTGATCAGTAGAATCCTCTTCTACATCATTAGGCACAAGTAGGGGTGATGATTCAGGTGTAGTTTGAGAATCACTTGGTGAAGGTGCATCCGGTTCAATATGAATTGTAGATGCATTAGATAAAGGTTCATTAACTTGAGCAATCACTTCAGGTATTGGAGCAATTACTACAGGTGCTGGAACTTCATCAGTCGGGGGATCGAAGAATTCATCAAACAACGGTTGAAACAGTTTATCCCACTCGGGCCTTGATGGTGGTAAAAATGATGTAGAAGTAGGATTGTTGGGAACTAATCCGGAACTTATAGCACCGGGTCCCATCTCATGAAGCGCGGGTTCAGAGCTGTGTTGCTCAGAAGCCATCGCTGTCAGCTCGTCGAAATCAGCGTCCATAGTTTCTACAATCTTGCCAAGACGACGGTTATAGATTCGGTATGCTCTTTTGGACGGTGAGTAACCAATGAAAATACCTATATCGGCTTTTGGTTGAAGCTTACCCAAGTTCTCACTATTGATGTTTGGATAACACAGAGCACCAAACACATGGAAAAATGAAACATCGGGTTTGCGGTCATGTAGAAGCTCATAAGGTGTTTTTCCATGGCGTTTCCGAATGATAGAACGGTTTTGGGTGAAACATGCAGTAGAAATAGCCTCTGCCCACAAAAACAATGGAGCGTTCGCATAAATAAGCATGGTCCTAGCAGCTTCCATAAGTGTACGATTCCGTCTTTCAACGACACCGTTTTGTTGTGGAGTGCGTGCAGCGGATGTTTCATGTGATATACCAACTCCTTCATAATAATCACGAAGAGTCTGGTTGACGAACTCTGTACCATTGTCTGTACGAATACGGCGGACAGTGGTATTCAAACGTACCTGAATGAACTTCAGAAAAGTAATGATAGCCTTTGGAGCTTCATCCTTTGTACGTAGAAATCTAACCCATGTAAACCTTGAGAAATCATCCACAATGACGAGAATGAATTTCTTACCGCTCACACTTTCAGTTCTCATCGGTCCACAAAGATCCATATGCAAAAGATGAAGTTTTTCTTGATTAGTGTCTTCAGCTTTGGGTTTGTAAGATTTCTTGGTGCTTTTCCCCCTTGAACACGCGGAACATAAATGGTCCTTGTGAAATTTAAGCTTTGGAAGACCACGAACTAACTCGTTTTTAGCCAGATGATTAATAGCATCAAAATTAAGATGAGATAATCTGCGATGCCATAACCATGACTTGGTCTTAGAAGCTTTAGAGAGAAGACATACTGGAGAAGCGGCCATCATGTCTTGTAAGGACAAAGTATAAAGATTTGCACCACGAGATCCCTTCAACAAATCTTTTCCTTCCAAGTTGCGGATGAAACAAGTGTGTTGTCGAAAAGCAACCTCAAGGTTGGAATCACAAAACTGTCCTACTGAGAATAAGTTATGACCAAGACCTTCAACATAGTATACCCTAGAAATCGTCACGTTTCCAATCTGATATTCACCATACCCCATAATCTTTGCTATATGATCATTCCCAAATTTAACCGTACCAAGAAACTTGCTGACGAAATTTCGGAGCATCGAGCGATTTCCGGTCATATGTTTTGAACAACCGGAGTCCAAATACCACAGGATGATTTGGACCACCTGAAAATATCACCACACAAAGACAATGTAGAGGTATCGGAATCTGAGTGTTCCTTGTTATTAGCAGGTATAGATTTAATAATCTTAGATTTGCTAACTCTAGGTTTCTTAGATTTCCTAGCCTTCTTCTTCTTAATTGGTGGTGTAGATTCTAATTGGTTCAAATCCTGAGGTATTTCTACACTGATAGGCACTATAGTGGGGGCTGACCTAATTAAAGGGCGCTGTTTCCTTACTTGAGTGCGAGTGTTCCTAACTAAAGGACGCTCAGACCTAACCTCAATGGATGCATTCCTAGTTAAAGGGCACATTTTACCATCGAGAGTAAAGGTCCTACCAGTGGGACGCCATTGCCAGCCAACTTGGGCACGAGTTCTACCCGTTGGCTTCCATTCAAGACCATTCTTAATAGCATTCATTTCATTAACGTGATCAATCAGACACAAATCATGACGCTGGGAAAACATACATTCATTACAATTCCAACAATTTAAATCAGAATTCACGAATGGTTTAGGCTGCTGCACAGGCGCAGAGCTTTTAGTCTTAACATGATTCGTTTTATTTAAAACTGAACTAGCATTCCTATTGTGGACTTCTACTTTCTTCTTTGTGGCACTACTAGTGGCGGGCTTGATCTTATCTTTCTTGAGTGGCGATCCTTTAGCCTTAGTAGTCGCTTTTAATCCTGTAGAAGGCAAATTGGGAACATTAGCAGCAGATTTTAAAGGTGTCTTACTTGATTGTGCCAATGACGGTTTCGCTCCTGGAGTCTTATTAAATGGAGTGACAGCAATGGGCCTATTATTAAGTAGTGCAGAACCTGGTGTACCTATGTATTGCAAATAAGCCAAGCAATATTGAACTCGCTTAACATATTCATGAGCCGAATAATAGTCGCTACTTGAGGGATCTAAGGCATAAAGATCGTCTAAAATATCCCTAAGAAGATCGACATGCTTAATGGCATTCCTCATATAATCATCATAGGTAAGCTGGTTTCTCTTATGAAGCGGATTCTTATAAAGCACTACTGATTTGGTTGTTGGAGCACTAGTGGACGGTGCAAAGTCGGTAGCTAAGTTATCAACAACTTCTTGTCGGGTGAGAAGAAGTGTCTCCTTTAACTCAGCCAAAACCATATTTTTGTCTATGAGCAGGATGTTCAAGTCAGAGATTTCTTCGCACTTTTGGTTCAGTTGTTCAACATAATATTGTTGCTGTGTCGCATTAAAAGCGAATCGATCTTCTAGTGAACCATAAAGAGCGGATAGTCCCTGCCTTGTCCGATCCATCTCCCCTAGAACAGTTGATAGTCTAATTTCTAAGACCTGGTTTTTAGACTCTGCGGCCTCTAGTTCCATTCTTAATGTTTCCTTTGACGATATCTCTCTCTTCAATCTCATGATTTCTTCCTCTAATGTCTTAACAATCGCAATCATCTTGTCACTTGTCTCAACACCGTTTTCACAAACATTTGATATCAAAAGATTTTCATTTTGAGCTTGTTGTTTTAATTCTAAAGATATACAATGTTGTTCTAGTTGATTAAAGCGTTGAGAAAGTAAATTATAAGAATCTTGTAGCTTTAAAAACTCAGCGTTAGATTCGTGACAAGAATGATTATCTACCTCATTTACAGTTTCAGCAACATTTACAGAAATATCACAAACATCATCACAAATATCCTCACAAATATTCACAGCATCACAATTCATCATAGCGGATGTAAGCTCATTCGAATATTTAACATTTACAATAGTAAGCACATCACACGAGATTACTTCGGACAAGAATCGGTCATATTCGGTTGAAATCTTTTCCTTTTCAATTAGTTGCAGTTCGTAAGCGGTGTCCATTTCATAAAACACTTTTTGAACTTCACCAATTTCAAACTGAAGATTTTCCTTAAGAGATGCAAAACTTCTTTTTAGACTTTCGACAAACGGATTGATCTCAGTTTTAAACACCTCGTTCATGTGTTCGAAAGCCCATTCTCCGGCATTTAAGCCATTTGAAGTCGTACATTCCAAGATGACCTTGTCAAAGTTAGTAAAGTATCGGTTAATCTCTTGCAAGTTTAACCATACAGTGCTAACAGGTGGAAGATTCTTTGGAATTTCCTTAGGACCTTCCATGTTGACAAGTGTAGGAAATGTACTAGGGCTTTCTTCCTCTATCATGTAGGTTGGTGCTGTAATGAGATCTTTGTCCATATGGAAGCGAACTCTAAAATCAGTTTTAGCAAGCTCCTTATTCATTTTAAAATAATCACAATCGGGATATTTTGCTGAATTGTATGACCGATCCTCATCAACTAGAACCTTACTTGTTCGATCATTGGGAAAAACAATCGGGTCTAAAGCCAATCCTAATTGAGTTGCATTATAAAGTCTAGGACTATGTCTTAAAGCTTGTTTTGCATATCGTGGATTAGGGGGAAGGCCTTTTAGACGTGATAAGTTAAACTCTTTAAACGAAGCATCAAATAAGTGAACTAGTTGTGAAGCAGCGTATTGTCTTAACAGCAAGTAGTCTAGACTTCTAATCTTATTAGTAGCATTAATCTCCATTTCAGTCTTCTTAGATTCGAGTAATTCAAAATCAGTTTGAAGTTTTTGAAAATTAGTGACCACTAACTCCTTTTCTCTAAGTTCATTAGACAGATTTGCTCTTAAGTTTTCGATTTCTTGCAAGTGACCCATTTGTTTGTTTCTAAAGTGATCATATTCGAGATTTGTGAGAACACTAGACGAAGGCACTAATTCCAAAGTTTGTACTTTCTCATTGCTTAAAGCAAGCTCATCAGACAAATTCTTATTCTTAGCTAAGGTTTCTAAGAGTGCAGCATTCATTTGGCTAAGTAATGTAGCAGGAACCATGACCAAATCTTGTTGAGCAGGAGTAGGCGTATGCGAACTGGGTCCCGGTTGTGATTCACTCAAAGTCTGGGAACTCACATTGATATTGCTATCATTGTTTGTCTCCTCATTTGAAAGACTCACCACCGAAGATTCATTCGAATCAGCACTCTCTTGCCCAACTTGATGTGGTTGAATACTAGCATCAGTGGCATTATCGGTGTTGTTAATAAGTACCTCAGATCTCTTATCTGGCCCTAAGCTGGAGAAAGTTGCCATGAAAGCAGCCTTTGCAGTTTGAAAGTCATCACAGTCGGAATCATACGCATCAAGATCATCGGCTTGGTAAGCTGCATTCTGCGTGGTGACAACGTCTTGTTCAGCAATCCCTGGGTCAGCAAGAAATGCAAGCTCCTCTTCATCAAGTTCCCTTCCTTGCGCCTGAGCATTTACCAGATAGATCTTTTCTGCAAACCACTGTCCATCCCTTCTCCTCTTGGGTTTCTTACAATCCCTGGACATATGACCCTCTTCCTTGCAATTGTAGCATGTGATCATTCTCAACTTGCCTGTATTAGCCCATGGAGGGTTGTTGACCATTGGAGCAGGAGCAGGATTGACGGTGCGAACATTGGTTGAAGTGGAAGTTCTCCCCTGATATGGTTGAATTGGCTGAACCATTACCCTGCCATTCTCAATTGTAGCTTGTTGGCGAGAATTGGATGAATTCCTCAACTGATTGTTGGTAGGAGCTGATCCTCTGAATCCTCGTTTGCTTAAAGTTCTTGTGAGATAAGCAGACATAGTAGTTAGCACTTCAACTGGGTCAGCTCCTTGTTGGAATACAGGAACGGGGACTTCCTCATCATCACAATATAGTGCTTGATCTGGATGAGCTGCATAATCAGTAGAAGGAATACTCATTTGATCAGGGTAGCTTGTTGGATATGCTGCATTCTCTTGATAAGAAGAATATGATGGCTGAGCATAATGTGCAACATTTGCTGGATGAAGTTGTGAAGCATACTGTGGTGAGGGTGCATTGAACCGATATTGTTGCTGATGTGAGGTGGGTGGTTGTGGTAGAATCGAGTATTGGGGAAAGGCTGGTGTCATGTAAGGTGATTGATGATAAGCTTGATGTCCCAAGATATAGGGTGTGTTGTTGTGAGACAAGCTTGGTTGATTCGCCATCAATGCTAAAGAATCTGGGTGCATACCACGAGGAGAACGGTGCATAATCACATGCTTCTCATGCTGCTGAAGGAAGGCATAGATTTGATCTAAATTGCATTTATGCAAATCCCGGGTTAACTTCACATCGGTAATATACTCACCCCATTCAGCTTGAGGTAGAGTATTCAAGAATTTGGTGTTAACCTGGAATGGTGCAATCACAAGATTGTATACATTCAGATCATTCATGAGTGTGGTGAATCTGAAGTAATAATCGTGGAGCGTTTCCCCTGGGTTGTAGGTGAATCTATCAAACAAATCATACAGCTGACACTCCCTTTCTTGTTTGGTGAGAGACGTGCCTTGTAGCAACACCTTAAGACGTTCCCATAGATCCTTTGCCACCGTATACTGACTCACCATCCTATAGATGTCATGGGGAAGAGCTTGGAGAATTGTTTGAAGAGCTTTTTCATCTGCATCTGCAACAAGTTGTTGAGCTGGAGTAAGTTCTTCAAATTCTCGTGGTCTAGTCACGTTATCAACCGTAATGGTACCATAGTCGAGTGGACCATTCAAAATCGATTTGACCATAAGTCTTCCGTATGTCGGTTTCCCCTTTAGATATTGCATCATTCGACCTTGCCATGCCTCAAACACCTCTTTAATGAGCATCGGTGGACGGCTATCAGTTCCCGTTATGATTGATATATCCGTAAGAGATGTCATCTGAGGCATTACTGAATTTGGATTCATTTTGTTTTTCTTCAAAGAAACAGAGATTATCGGTTGATCGAGCAGTGAAGTAAAGCTTGTGAATTGTGTTGTGTTTTTGTTGTAAGAAACCAAGATTAAATCCTCTAAAAAATCGTCGAAAAAACAAGCAAAATAACCCTTGATTCGGAACTTTTTGTTGATTCGGAAGTTTGATTCGGAAGATTACCTTGATTCGGAACTTTTTGTTGATTCGGAAGATTACCTTGATTCGGAACTTTTGGGTTGATCCGGAACTTCTTGGTTCGGAAGTTCTTGATCCGGAACTTTGGCTTGATCCGGAACTTCTTGACTCGGAAGTTCTTGGTTCGGAACTTTGGCTTGATCCGGAACTTCTTGACTCGGAAGTTCTTGGTTCGGAAGTTTCTTGATCCGGAACTTCTTGGTTCGGAAGTTTCTTGATCCGGAACTTCTTGATTCGGAAGTTTCTTGATTCGGAACTTCTTGACTCGGAACTCCTTGGTTCGGAAGTTTCTTGATTCGGAACTTCTTGACTCGGAACTCCTTGATTCGGAACTCCTTGATCCGGAACTTCTTGATCCGGAACTCCTTGATCCGGAACTTCTTGATCCGGAACTTTTGCTGAGTTAATCAGAAACTCCTTACGATGAACAGTCGAACAGTGAATATGAAGATTAAGCCCAGATTTTGACCAAATTACCCAAAAAGTTTTGTGCTTTCGACTAAAATAAGTAACAACTAATACTTATCCACTAATCCCAATCACAAAAACACCAAAAACACCAAGAATCAAGATGATTTTTCTTAAAGAACACTAATACAATCAAAAACTAAAAAACCACACAAATCACCACCTTAAATCACCCCATAGCTCTGATACCAAATGTAGAATATTGATAATCAATGAATCTATGAAGGGGTTTGTTGATTTCTAGAGAGAGAAAGTTAGAGAGAGAAAGTGAGAGAAACTATGTGAATTTTATTAATATGGAATCAAAGAAATGACAACAACCAACCCCTTTCCATGGTGGAAAGGGGTATTTATAGTTCCAAGTCATAAGTGGACTTGGGCCGGTCCATGACAAGCCCATGGACCGGTTCTTACTTAAGTTAATAAGCAAATAATAACTAATTCCTAACTACGAGCTATTACAACATAAATCATATTGTGGAGTGACCGATACTTCTAATATACGTTAAAACGTATTTCTAACAATGGCTTATAAGCTTATATAAGCTAATAAGCTTATAAGCCTATTATATAAGCTAAAACAAACACCCTCTTAGAGTTGTTATTTTTTATTTAAAAAATAATCTCGCTTAAAATAATTAGCTTTGTTTGAAAACATCAATTTAAACATTTTATTTTAAACACGTAGCTTTTTAATAAAAAAACTAATTTATAAACTTTTTCAAATTATCTAAGCTGTTAAAATAATTTAAACTGTAAATTATTCATATACTCTTCAACCGTATAATAATCGATTTTAAATATATCTTCTTAAGTTATTTTTTATGTTGTAATATCGTAATCAACTGTTTTGCCGTTCTAAAAAAAATCGTAATCAACAATTTATTTTTCAAACATTTTTAATGAAAAAAATATATCATATAATTCATATTAACAACTTTATAATTAGTAATTTATAAATTACAGTTAACAACTTATAACATACAGAATATCCGCATCAAATTAGGGATATACTCACAGTGGATTCCTACAAGTGGTGTTATATGTGAAATGAGATATCTATCAAGTCTTTCCTCCAATAAATGGTGTTTCATGTGGGAAAAGTAGTGGTCACTTGTTCACCAAAATAGTGAGTGGTTTGTTGTTGCTTTAGTCCACAAATAATTGGCTAATATGATGATATATGCCCATGTGATTCGTTGGTCCATGGACCCATAAATACACGTCCAATCTTTATCATGTGGTGTGAAATTTCAACAAGTAGATAGCAGTCAATTTCATATTTTGTGAACCTTGTGTTTGGTATATAGCACAAGGTTCGAATTTTTTGTCCCGGTTTTAAATATGTCGCGTGTACTGATTGAGATATCTAGTAAATTTTGGTTCGAAGCGATATATTCTTTCCAAACATGTAGACATTCGACTATATCCATGACGACGATTGATTTAGAGTTATGTGGTTCGTATTGAAGCATCGAAAATTGGTTATTTGGACCACCAACAAAAGCTCGACCTAATTGTCAAATAATTGAGCTACATTGTTAGAAAAATATCTATCGGGTTGTTTTGCTAAAAATTGTCGAGCATTTGAAAAAGTTTTGGTCGTGTAAAAGTATTTAGTTTTATGTAACTATCGTAATATCGGTAGGGATACTTTTTGCTTTTATACATATATATCGCATTATCGCGTAGGTGGTGGTGTGATATTATTTGTGTACCATTATGTAAAATGTAACCACGACATTATGCCCTTTTGTTGATACATTTTCGAATTCATGGTACTTCTAGTTCGAAAAGATGGTATCGGTTCCCACATGGGTCGAACTTGACTTATCACTCATCGAATGTCAATTTTTTCACCCGATTGGTTTCCAATCGGAAGTGGCCATGAAACCAAGTCGTACCTTACTGAAAAAGAGAAAATGTTACCTTGATATAAAAGCTATAATATTTTTTTTGAATAAAAAAAATGTAATTTTTAAATATATAAATGATTAAAGGCTAAATTTAAGCATGTGCAAGATAAGCAGTGACACAGAATCCTCAATTTTTTGAGGAGACCTTTTGGTTTTTAATGTTAAAGTTGTGTATAAAATCATAAGTTAAAATTGTATAAAATCATTTTAGGATAATTTGGTTATGTCCTATGTGATTTATGATCGAAAGTATGTGTTTTATATGATTATTAAAAGAAAAAAAATGAAACTTGTACATGTATGTATTTTAATGTATTTTTATATTTTTGGTTGATGCGATATGTTATGCTTCTCGCAAGGTATGTTTGAATTCGTTTGAAGAACAAAATTTATTGTAAAAGACTTTTGGGTTTTTAATACCGAAACGATTTTTTTAGTGACATTGTTTTTGACATATATTAGATGTGTCGGGATCTCCGTCAAGAGAGAGGCACCTATGAATTTTTTTGACTGGCTCGTCAGCTGGAAGATCATCACTTAGACCCGTTGACGTTTTAGTTTTTTTGATAGGTTGGAGGTAAACATGTATGCGTTGATTTGATAGGAGTTTCTCCTCTCATGGGGTTTAATAGTCGAGATTTTATAGTTGGTCAGACTCTTATAAAAGCCTTCTAGTCAAAAGGGACTAAAAATGAAAAAGCATGTGTTAAAAATCAACACGTGTTTTTTCTTTCGCATTTGATATTTTTGGTTTCTTTCACCTGAGACGATGAAGTTACTTACCAAAATACACAATGATGATATGAATAATAATGTTTTGACATCTAAATTTACAAACGTTGTATTTAATAAACTCAATTTTACTATAAAAATAGCTTTGACATAGCTTGTAGCCCATTTATCTTTCTTTAAATATGTAAATTATAATTGTCGAATAAAAAATAGAGTTTTGTACTTTATTGGAGTTTGATAATTGTTGAATATAACTTTTGATTTTATGTATGTATGATTCATAAGTCTTGATAAGAGATTAGTAAGTGCAACCGATCTTAAAGTTTATGTAAATGATACTTCCGTAAGCCAAATTCTAGTAGAAAACGTTTTATACAATATTTGTAAACAAAGGTGTAGATATTTTGGTTGTCACACACCTAAGAGTCTACTCAAATACAGTAACTTAAACACGATAAAATCCATTTGTTTGCTAGTGAGGGCTGGATTTAGGCAAGTGCGGCAGAGGCAATCGCACAGGGTCTCATCTCGTTAATGTATTGTCTTAAATTAAGAATGTAAGATTTATTAAAAAAGAAACTTGATCCTGTGCGATTTACAGAAGAAAAACAAACTAGAAGACAACCCAAAATATTGTTTGTGAGGCTAATATTCTGTTTTGTCGTTTATCAATGTTTTCAATAAATGTTACTGTAAATTTTTATAAAACCTACACTTTTTTGAAATTATATTTTTAGTCCTCATCCTTTTTCAAATTTGTAAATAGGTTATGTTTTTTTGTTTGAAAAGTTAAAATACATGAAACCATTTTGACTGTGATATATTTTAAAAAAAGAATTTAGTGGCTATTGTAAAGGGTTTTAATTTTATATATCAACAATTTGAAAAAGATAAAAATATTATCTATAGTATAATAAGATTAATAAGTTGTTATCGATGTGAAAAAGTTAATGCCTAACGAAAATATAGTTTGTTATTCTAAATGAAGCTTCAAATTTTAAGTTGAATCAAGGGCCTCATTTATATCGTGGCACAGAGCCTCCGGATTTCATGGGACGGCCCTGTTGCTAGTTTACAAAAAATCTAGCTAGATTTTCTTTCTAGTGCATAATCGTGAGTTTTAAAGATTTTTATACACGTTTTTTCTGGTGGTTTAAATCTCAGAGTATGTTCATTTGTAGGGTTTAACTTGGAATTAAGATTTTAAGTGTGATCAATGACGGAACTAAATAGGGACTGGGAGGGGCTACGCTCTTCCCCCTCTAAAAAAAAGTTCTAGGCACCAATACATTTATAGTGACCGGGAGAGGCTACGCTCTTTCCCCTCAAAAAAAAAGTTCTAGGCACAAATACATTTGTAGTCATTATAATTTGTAGTGTTAAGCATTATTAGTATAAATGTTAAAAAAAATGTATATGTGTCTCCCTAAAACAAATACATATTATTATTTGACCTTCTTAATAATGTTTGTCAAATTCTGTTTTTTTGTTATAGAAAAGTTTTCTTATTATTCTATGAAATAACTTTTTTTTTAAGAACTTTTTGAAAACTAGAGAATTTTAAATTCAAATTTTCTAAATTTAAGTTAGAGTCCGGTTATTTAGGATACTTTGTATTCTTTGGATATAAGGGGACTGATCTAAGCCGTCCATCTCATCTCATCCAACAGCCTAGATTAAAAAAAAACGGAGTGGTAGTTTCGTCATTTTACCCCTCCCACCTAACACCCATACCACCTTCCACATCCCAGATCTGGATCTTTCTTTTTTCTTCTTCTCTCTAAAACACACACAAAAACATATACATGTACACATATTCAGGTCTTAATCTATCATCACAAACATCAAATTCATGGATAATCACCATCGTAAATCGATCATTCCGTTCATAAATAAGTAAAGTTCATTCGATCTGTTTTGATTCATCATTTTTTAGCTTATTCGATGTGAATAAGCTTATAATTCATCTTATTTTTATAGCTTATTTGATAAGTTACGTGAATTTAACATGTCAAATGATAAGGTAACTTGATGCTTAATGTGAATAAGCTTATATATTATCATCAGCTTTAATATGATGAATTATAAGCTAACTTATTCGCTTATTTTCATGAATTATAAGGTTTTATGGCTTAATCTCGCTGAACATATTTAGTGTAACCTGTTTGTGAAGTATCATATATGATATACTATATCATATATGATATAAGCCTAAATATCATATATGATGAAATATATCATATATGATTATGTGGTTGAAAATTGAATTAACTCTTTTTTATGGATTAATCTGGCTAGACATATTTAGTATGACTTGCTAATGAAGTATCATATATGATATGCTATATCATATATGATATAAGCTAAATATCATATATGATCAAATATATCATATATCATAATGTGCTTGAAAATTGAATTAAATCTTCTTTTTTGTGTAGAGAAGGCTGTTTACAAGGCGTGTTGAACATTACAATCATCCAAAAGGCCAAGAAGCTTAATGAAGAAGCTCATGAATTTTTCTTTTACGTTTATTGTTTGTTTTTTCCTTGTAATCTCCTAATGGAGTTTTGAAGTATATGAACGATTTTGTAATCAATTGGTATCTCGTACAACATCATGTTAATATGATTTAACTTTCTTGGTATTATGTCATGATGGTTTTGATAAATTAAGTCATACGGAGTATATGATAATGCACTATCATATATGATACTCAAGAAAAACTTGGATATATTAAACAAAGAATCTGATGAATTCATGATTACAACAAAGAGTATGCACAATTAATAATTAAACACTTTTTCATAACATAAAAAATATACTTTTGAACAGAATCATATATGATAATTCAAACAGAACGTAACCTAATGTAAAATCATATATGATATACCTCTGATGTCATATATAATAACCATTTATACAAAATCAAAAAAGGCAAAAAACAGATTATTAAATGATGAATTCATGAATGACGTCTACTTAATCTTGATCCTTAAAGCATATCCATGCACATCCTCTTGTAATAATCAACATCTTCACTGCTTTGCTCCAAATCGTGCAATCATACAATCTTTGTCTAACTGCATTTATAAAAGAAAGAAAAGAACATATTATGCAACATTTTAACACCAAAACGAATTACTCATATATATATGATAGAAGGCAGGTCCTCAAGAGTTTATATTGATTTTTTTTGAAAAATACTCATACAAAAACTGTTTTTTCTTATGGCTTGTTTAATATATCATATATGATAGTTATATCATATATGATAACTGATGATATATCATATATGATATATCTATCATATATGAAAAGTGATGATATATCATATATGATATAAATATATCATATATGATATATCAAGCTTATTGCAGCCTACATCAGCAAACTTAATTCAGTTTACATAAAATACCTTATGATTTGTCAAAATAAGCTAATAAGCTATCTTATTCATAACTCTTTTGTAATTTGTAAGCTTATTCACATAATTCCTATGTAATTCCCAAGATTATTCATAACTCTCATCTAATTCAAAATCTTATTCAAACAAATAAGCTTATTCACATAAATCACCTATTAAAAGCTAATTAGAATAAATCGATCAAAATAAGAACAATCAATCGGAATAATTCGATCAAGATAAGAACTATCAATCGGAATATTTCGTTCAAAATAAGCTAATCATAATACGTTAATAAGCTTATTCTAAATCGAATAAGCTAAAAAAATAAGAACATATTATAGACAAACCTGTTATGAAATCGTCTTAATTAATCGATCTAATTGATCGATTGTGATGGATTCATGATGATGTTGTGCTCATTCGCTTCAATTTATGGAGAGAGAGAAAGTGGATCGGGGGGTAGAGAGAGAGATAAAAGACGGGGTGTGTGTTTTTTTATGAGAAAGATGGAGAAAGTTGCTTATATAGTTGGCGGGTGAATTGACGGAAATACCTGATGAGATGGCATTTATACATGATCTCATCGTTTTTTTCGGGCTTTAAATGCATAAAAATGTCATAAAATACCAAATATATGCTTGTGTTTGTTTACTTGTGTATTTTAGGTATGGATATCGTGAAAAAGACAAAAGATCACAAGTTACAAGGAAAAACGGACACGAGAAACGAAGCCGTACAAAGAACCGGGCCCTAATCATGGAATTTTCAACAAATACCCTTGAAGACTTGAAGACATACAAGATTGATCCTCATTTATTGAAGAAATGACACTTAAAACCCTTGTATATTAATAATTACAAGTTTGGTCCCTTAAGTTTGTCAAAATTACACAAAAGGTCCCTCAACTTTGAAGAAATGGCAAGATTAGTCCCTCAACAAATTCAAATTGTCAAATATGGTCCCTCATTAAGCCAAAGATACATTGAAGACCTTTGAAGATCAAGAATGTCCAAAATCAGTCCTTCAATTATGAGAACATGTCAAAAATAACCCTTGAAACATTTTGTGGAAAGTTTGGTGCAAAAATGACAAGTTGTAAAACGTTGATACAAAGGAAATGGGCGCTGATAGAAGTTTACTTACAAAAGACAAGAGAAAGAAAGAAGAAGGACTGAAAGTGAGAAAATGAAACATTTAAACACAAAATTGCGCCAAACACATTTCCACTCCACCAAAACCGAATCAAAATGTTTACTATTCACCCCAAGAACCCAGTTACCACTTCACTTAAAACAAAGGGTAAAAACAAATTACCTAGGCACATGCTTGATTCACATGCCCAGAAACCTATCCCACACCAAAAACCCTCATCTCCACTCACCAAAGGGTCCCACCCATTCACCCGTCCACCTATCACATCATACCTTCCTATCCAAGGCTTGCCACGTGACAAGATCAACAGCCCACATTCATTGCTTCATTCCAAAGCTAAAAGGAACAGCCTTGATCAATTTGGACAACTCAAAATTAGAAAACGTCTAGAAGACTCAAGGGCATAATAGGGAATTCAGTTCTAGGGTTTGTGAATAGTGTTTAGCCAGACATTTGCCTATAAAAGGAGACCTCAACATGTGAGAGTCCCTTTGTTCCAGATTTTAGCTTTTAATCTTTGTAATTCCTTTTTATGAAATAAAGTTTGAATTTCTTAAAATTTTGAGTTCTAATCTGTTATTTATAAAAGTTTGGTGTTTGAGAAGCTAAAATCTGAGTTCCATTATCTTGTTTGAAGGTTTTTGAGGCAAGGTTTTAAGTGATAAAGCTTCTGCATCAAAAATCAGAAAGTTGGCATTATTTTGATCTCACTTTGTGGTTTGTTCATCTTAGCAGCTTGGAAGCTGGTACTTGTTTTGCTAGTACCTAAGCTCAAACAATCCAGGGCCTGGATGTAGGTCTTGGAGGTTTGCATCCTTCTCCCTTTTCAATTTCTCTTTTATTTTTCTGAATTTGGTGATATTTGTATGTTTATGCTTGAATCTGTGTTATTGTGGTTGATTATTGTTGATTTAGTTTGGTTTGATGTTATTGAGGTGCTATTGATCTGATTTGTGGGTTGAATCTTCATAAGCCTTTGAAAATTTGTGGAATCAAGTTTTAAAGGAGTGTTTGGGATTACTACATAAGTTGGATTTGTGGATTGCTAAGTGGTTGTTTGTTGTATGCAAGTGTTGATATTTGTTTGTTAGGTGCTTGTGTTCATCTGTTTGCAGGTTTTGTGGGTTTGATCACATAGATTCATTATTTGGCTATAAAATCTTAAATACTTGGTAAAATTTGCTAGATTTTGAGGACACCTAGACTTAGGCTTAGGCTAGGGCTAACAAGTGCTAAATCATAGTTAATCACACCAGGGAAGAAGGATTTGAGGCTTGAAATTGGATCAAGTGTCAAGTATATCAGCAAACTTGTTTTCTGCATATGTTCATTGTTCATCAGTAACTTCTAGTGCTTTGATCTTGTTATTTACTTTGATTCAGTGTTTGATTCTTGTTGCTTTGTGTTTATTCTTAGTTTATATAGCTTGTGTATGCATCCTGTTAAGTTTGGTTGGCTTATTGTGGCTAAATCTGCTTATTAAGTGCTTATCTGCTTATTTCCATATCTGGTGCATATCTGGTAACTGTTTGGCTTATTGTGGCTTATTGTGTGAACCAATTTGTGATTTTATTGTTGCTATTAACTCCTTGTGATTCACTGATCACAAGGGTGCCTTTGTTTCCAATTGAATCAAACCAGAACTCTCATATAAGCTTGGTCAAAAAGTCAAAGCAGTGGGAACTCCTTTCCCCTGCTAGTTACCACTGCTAGTGTAAAATTGGGTTCAGCTTATCAATAAGCTATAATAGCTTATTCCAACCTGCAACAACTTTGTTTTTGTAATAGGTGCTCATATTTTGACCCATTTGTTCATACTGGAGCATTTGGGTGGTTGACTTTAGGGTTTGACTAGAAAACCAACTCCTTTGACTTTTTACATAAGTTCATTTGTGCTTATTCTGGCTTATTGGTTGTGCTTACTGGATTTTTGTTGATTGATTTTGCTTATTGAGTCCATTTGAAAGCTTTTGCAAGTTGAATCAAGTTCTGGGGTGCCCTAAATCTCTAAAACGACTATTTTGTCTTTTAGTGAAATAATACTTTGCTTATTTCTGGCTTATTTAGTGAGCTTTTTCAAAAATTCTTTTTACAGATCTCATAAGCATCCCAAAAGAAGGTTGGGTGTCAAATTAGAGCTTATGGCATTAGCTTATGGCTTAATGGGCTGAAAAGCCTAATAAGAATAAGCTTTGTGTTCAATAAGCTGTGATAAGCTCATTTTCAGCTTTTGGGCCTTTAGAGTTTTGTTCTTAGAATTGAATTTTAAGTCAGATAGGGCTTTTCCAAGTCAATTGGGCCAAGTTTGACTTTTTGGGCCCAAAAGCCCATTTGTGTTGACTGATTTTGGATTTGGCCCATTTGAGGGCCCAATAGGGGTATTCTGGTAATTTCACTTTGATTTTCTGATTATTTAGGTTAAAATAAACTAGTTTGTAAGTTTTTAGAATTTTTTATACTTTTTGGATTTTTAATATTATTTTATTATTATTTTATTATTATTTTTGAAATTTCACATTTTCCAACTTTTTACATTTTTCTTAGGTTAATTACATTAAAATAGGAATTTAGCAACTTTTAGAATAATTTTATCACTTTTAGATTAATTTTTATAAATATTTTAAGTTTTAATAGTTTTTAAATCATTTTAATTAGTTTTTATTAGTTTTAAAATTTCTAAAAATAGTTTTTAATCTTTTTAGGTCATTTTAGAGGTTTACCAATTGGAAAATTTTTATTTGGGCTTTTTGATAATTTATTTGATTTTTAGGGCTTTAATTAGCATTTAAAAATTGAATATTTAATTATTTAAAAGGTTTGAAAAAGTTTTGATCATTGGTAAACTCTTAGTTTATTATTTTTGATTTTTGGTGAATTTTTGGTAATTTTTTGAATTTATTTTTATTTTTGTGGTTTTTAAGGTTCTACGTTTTAACTTTCTAGTAGTGATTTTTTTGTTAATTTTTATTTTTACGTCTTCGTCATTTTCTTTTCTCATCCCCTTCTAAACCAAATATTAATCACAAATCTTGAACATCTTAGTCACACACATATACCTCCTTGGGAAACGAACTTTCACACCATCAAGGGTCATTAGTGTTTACGTTTTCCTAAACGTACACTCAATACTTTCCGCTTTTACGCCTTTTCCCTAAAGGGTGTAATTTTTCCTACAATCACTTTGGCGCCGCTGCCGGGGAGGTGTGTCTTGATTAATTTGCATTGTTGTTTTTAATATTAACCCAAATAGTATTTGTATTAGTAGAACTCTACTAATACGTATTATCGGTTTTCTTGGTTTTTCTTGTACAAATATTATTACTATATTGTATTAAGTATCACAATAAATTTACAATATCTCCAAAACTGTGAAAACACAACCTTAATTGGGATTTCATCACTCAATTATTGTATTCGAATCTCAAACAAAAAGAAAAAGGCAAAAATAGATAAATACTTTCGAGAAGCTCGATTTTGAAAGATACAAACTATAAGGTGGGTATAAGGCGGGTATTATAAAATATACCCTAAGGAAAAAGGCTCTTAAGTGCTTCTCGCCGCCTCGTTTTCCCGCTTGCTTGTGAGTATTTTGAGATTGAAGGCTAATCGAGGGTTTTGCCGCCCAAAGTATTATTACGTATAATATATTTGCTTGGTTTCTTTGTGATTAAACCCTCTTGAACAATTTGGTTTTCACCAAAGTTCTAAAGTCATTCGAAGACGTTCACTCCACGTGATCGTTTTCATTCCTTTGAGGCTTCTTTAATCAAGAGTTTGATTCGAGGAGAGATTTTGTAGATTGTTGTCTACGAAGATACACCAAAATCCAAAAAAATTAAATATCATCAAAAACACAAAAAAAATTGAAAATTCACAAAACACCCAAAAAGAATCTTCTTTGCTCACCTCCCATTCTTCGTGAAGTTTATGATCACTCGTAATCAAGCAAAACGAGCTCGTAAACGACTTCAAAAGCAAGCCAATCAAGAGACGTTGATTGTTGAAGAACCTCCAATTGTTGAACCTATTGTAGAACAAGAAGTCGTCATGGCTAATCGTACTATGATGGAGTTGCTACAAGCACCCACCGAGGGTTTTGGAGAGGCTATTGTGATTCCCGCCATCCTTGCGGAGAATTTCGAGATTAAGACGGGTTTAATGTCGATGTTGCAAGCAAATAAGTTTAGAGGTCACGAGAAAGACAACCCGCATTACCATATTAGGAATTTTAACCGTTTCACCACCACTAGCAAGTTTAAGGATGTTCCACATGACGCCATTAAGATGATGTTGTTTCCATACTCGTTAGATGGACCCGCTAAAATTTGGCTTGAGAAAGAACCGCCAAATTCGATTTTGACATGGGCCGATCTCGTTTCTAAGTTTGTGAACATGTTTTTTCCACCATCTAAAACAACACACTTGAAAAATGAGATTTCACGATTTGTGCAAAGAAATAATGAAAGTTTTTCAATGGCATGGGAACACTTTAAAGAGATGTTACATGAATGTCCACACCATGATTTTACGGAATTGCATCAAGTGGATACTTTTTATAATGGGCTTAATGATCATGAACGAGATTATTTGAATGCCGCCGCGGGTGGTAATTTTTTATGCAAGACGACAAATGAGGCTTTACAAATCATTGAAAATAGATCCAAGGTTTATAACCCTCGTAACACACCGAGTGTTGCCAATATGGGTTCGTCATCTTCGTCACAATCGTCTCGTAGCATTAATGCCTTACATGATGAAGCTAATGAAGAAAATCGTTTTTTTGATAGATTTGCTAATCTAATGTCCCATTGGAAGGCTCAAGAAGCTTCCAATTCCGCTTCGGTTAAAGCGGTTGCTAAGAGTTGTTTGTCGTGTGGTGGAGCTCATGATCTTTCCGAGTGCATTATCGCGGATGGTAACACTTCGAGTGCTTATGTAGCAACGGGAACTTACAACCAAAACGATCAAGGTTCCCGCCAAAATCAAGCTCCACCAAACCAAAATGTTAACAATTATCGAAACAACAACCAAGGTAATTACCAAGGCAACACACGTAACTACAACAAAGGGAATTATCAAAATGGGAATGGACAAATTTCTAATCAAAATCAAAACCGTGATTTTCAAAACCATACACAAGGTTTTCAAAATGCTCACACTAAAAATTTGCAAGGAGAATTTTTGGATTATGCTAAAGCAAATGATGCTAAATTTGATAACATGCAACGTGAGATGATTAGCTTAAGATCCGAGTTGAAAAACGAGCTAAAAATGAACTTGCTAATGAACTTAAAACTCATGCAAACAAAATGGAAGGAAATGTCCAACGTCTTCAACAAAATCAACAAAAGATGGAATTAGGACAACATGAGATTAAGCAAGAGTTATTAAAAGCGGATGCTAGGCAATCAAAATTTGAGGACCGAATGGCTAAGATGTTTGAAGCAATCATGTGTAAACTCTCTTCCTCGGGTGGTCTTCCTAGTGATACCATTGCAAACCCGAAGGGAGAAATGAAGGTTATTACTACACGAAGTGGTAAAACTTTCAAGGAACCAATCTCTCGTCCAAGTACTTCTACAGAGAAGGAAATCGAGAAAGAACCCGAGGTGATGGTCGAAAAGGAGCACATTACAATCCCACGAAGTACCGCTCAAACCACACCTACGGTTGAACCAATACCTATTGTGGAACCCGAGTTTCCAAGGCCGTTGCCTAATGACCAACCCACACCACCTTTACCCTACCCTTCGAGACGAAACAAAGAGAAAGCACAAGAACGAAACAATTATCAATTTGAGCTATTTATGAAAATGTTTCGTGATCTACATTTTAACATATGTTTTGCCGACGCTCTTATCATGATGCCTCGATTCGCCGCAAACTTCAAAAGTATGCTAAACAACAAAGAGAAGTTACAACAATCGTCTAGTTGTTCTTCGGTTTTTCTTAGCCGCATACCACAAAAAGTCGGTGATCCCGGTAAATTTTTGATTCCGTGTGCCATTCAAGATATGGAGGAATGCTACGCCTTGGCCGATCTTGGTGCTAGTATTAATTTAATGCCTCTTGAGATTTTCAAATCACTTTCGCTTCCGGCTCTTACTCCTTCGAACATGTCTATCGAGATGGCCGATCATTCTACGATTTTAGCATGTGGAGTAGCCGAGGACGTTTTCGTTAAAGTCGGAAAGTTTTACTATCCCGTTGACTTTATCGTTGTAGACATTCCTATCGATCGAAAAGTTCCTCTCATTTTGGGTCGTTCATTTTTGGATACATCAAGAGCACTTATTGATGTTCATGCTCGAAAAATCACCCTTCGTTTCAATGAAGAAGAACTTGTCATCAATGCAACACAAAACTCCAATCTTTCTCATGTCTATTCTATTGCAAGTTTAAATCATGGTGATTCGACCAATGTCTTTTGCAAAGAATTTTCACCAAGAGTTTTAGGAAATGTCGCCAAAAACAATCTACCATTTCCTCCGCCGGTGGAGGTTATGAGTGTAAAGCCTACAAAGAAGAAACCGTCAATACTTGAATCGAAAAATCCTTCACCTCACCTAGAACATTCATTCTTGAAAAGTGTTGATAAGTTGCCGGTTTCTACGGAAGATCCTTCGGATGATGAATATGTAGACCCCGATGGGGAGGTTTTCTTCGTCAATAAACGTTTTGAGAACTTGCCACCACCAAAACCAAAAAGATTTCAAAATGTGAGAATTTTTAGTGTGACTAACATCGTCTTAGAAACACCAAATGTTTTCGACATAATCAAAAAGGGTTTTCATAAAGAGAGTTTAAAAGATAAAAAAGGAAAGGATTTTAAATGTGATTTAATTAATTTTTCTACAAATCTAACTCCGTCATCACCACGTGATTTGAGTGCTACAAGCTCGTCTACTCCTTTTGAAGATGCTTTGTGTGGACTTAGTGTGGGGGAATCCCCTTATGTTCCCTCATCCTTGTCCACCGAGGACGAGATCTTCGATCCCGGAATTTCATGTAAAGGGAAATCTCGGTCTTCCACCGATGCAATAAATGGAAACTATATCTATTTGCTTGGTGCGAGTCTACCTCGAGTAGCTCAAACGTTTGTCTTACCAATTGTCCCACCCTTCTACTTCTCATCTACTTTCTTCAAACTCTTTGAGTTTATGGCACATGTTGGAGTGGCGTTGGTTTGTTTTTCCAATGAAAATGAGAACGCCATCTTCGATCCCGGTATTTTGCACCATCAAAGGACTTAGTCCTTATTACCGGTTGCTTTTTGGGCCTTGTTTATCATGTAAGCCCCACCAAAAATTGACCATACCATGATTTTCCCTAAATGTTCACATTGAGGGGATCGAGTCGAGCTCATGACTCGGTAATAAAAAACGAGGTGCCTCATGGGGGAGATCCCATGCTTATCTTTTATGCTCACTATTCACTAATAAGGGGACTTGTACCCTTTCAACTCGTTGTCTCGTGGTTGTTTCTGAGTGTGTTATCTAGATCATCATCATCATCTACGATTGAAGACTCTCGTGTTCGTTTACGTGAGCCTCCATCGTTCGTTTGAAGAAGTTTTTCACGAATCCATGACATATCCTTTATTGTTCTAACAATTATCTTTTAGCATACTTAATAAACGGCTTTAGATATATTGTTGATCACCCTTTCCATGCTAGATCCTAAGCATTCGACTCTTCGTCTCTAGTATGGGGGTGCTCCACCTTTAGACTCGAAACATTGAGGACAATGTTTACTTTTAGTATGGGGGGGGTGAATAGGTACTTGCTTTGCTACGCCCTCACGCTTTCCAACTTTCAATGTTTTGTTTTGCTAATAAGGCTAAAAATGGCCAAATTTTAAAATTTTTCTTAGTTTTCATAAGTGTTTTTAAGACACGAATGTATATTTTCCGTTGGGTAGAATAAGAGTTAATTTTTGACTTGATGGGCATTTGGAGCCATTTACATTCCTTAACCCGCTCAATTCAAGTTTTGCTAGACTTTTATATAGGGAGCTTTAAAACGCGAAAGTCTTAATTCATACGGGTTAAGAACAAGAACTTTTCGCAAGTTCCTATAATTGATCCTAGAAAGTCACTTATCAAGGGAACTTTAAAACGCATTCTCTAAACTTGAAAAAGTCCAAGAAAGTGCAATATCCTATAGGTGGCTTGAAAACCCAAAACTTTGATTTGATATAGTCTTAATGAAAGCTAATCCAAATTTGGCTTAATTTTGACTTGCATGGCTAAGTATTCACGAGTCTCTTTAATTAGAGGTCTTTATATAGTGAAGAACGAGATATGATAGAGTTAGACAAGTGATCATGCTAAACGTAGAACACGAAAGTGTTCTTTCAAAAACTCATATGTTTTTAATTGTGGCTTTTTCTTCCCATAAGATCAATGCATTAGGAATAAATCATAATTGCAATAAGTAAGGTCGTACGATTTGAAAGGTTACTTAGCCTCTAGCGCAAGATCGTTTAAAAGTTGCTCGGGGTTGAATAGAGTTCATAGCCAAGGCATAACTTATTGAAGCGGGACGCGAAGATTGGCGATCATCCAAAAAGGCCCTAACAAGGCATGAGGAGCTCTATTTTTGCTAAAGATCCAAAGATGATGTGAAGTATCATTATTCCTAAATCAATATGAAGGATCGAGACACACGACGAAAAGCAATTACTCCCCTAAAGATCATGGAGAAAGTCTATCCAAAAAGGCCCTAACAAGGTATGAGGATAAATATATCCAAGTCCGAAAAGGAGGCGGATCGTTGTATATCAAAATCCAAAGATTGAAGAAAAATGATGAAGTCATGGTCCAATATGAAGAATCTCTCAAAAACGTCAAGTGAAGAAATTCCAAATATATGAAGAGAAGACCATAATTTCAAGAACATCTTCCCAAGATTTGAAGTCTGAAGTACATGCCAAATATCGTTCCGAGAAAGGTCTCAAATCGTGAAACGAGTTATGCCAAGATATGAACTTAAGGAGATACACGAGAAGCCGTTTTAAAAGATTTTGTCCTTCGGCTAACTATTGAAAAATCGTGCTACTTTGCTTTCGGACTAATAACTACTCAAATAAGTCAATATGAATCACTTGTGATCCATGACAAATAGATAAAAAATGCTAGTAACCCATTTCCTTTTATAATAACTAGGATTGCGGGGAGAAAAAGTATTACACAATTTGGACGTATGAGTAGTGTTAGCATTGTGACTTGTACCAACAATGATCTCGTTTTTGCACTTAGCATGGAATGTATGACAATCAAGGATGACGAAGTTTAACCTAAGGGACATTTACTTGTTTCTATTCTTTGACCCTAAAAGTCACTTTTTGTGATGAAAATCATATGTTATGTCTTTACACATCATGTAAGTCTTTTACTCTTCAATAAAGGTTAATAAAATTGAACTTTGGTGATGCTTAGATACTTTATTCTAGCATTGCGTGAGGGCACGACAATGGTTTAGTATGGGGGAGTGATGAGATGGCATTTATACATGATCTCATCGTTCTTTTCGGGCTTTAAATGCATAAAAATGTCATAAAATACCATATATATGCTTGTGTTTGTTTACTTGTGTATTTTAGGTATGGATATCGTGAAAAAGACAAAAGACACAAGTTACAAGGAAAAACGGACACGAGAAACGAAGCCGTACAAAGAACCGGGCCCTAATCATGGAATTTTCAACAAATACCCTTGAAGACTTGAAGACATACAAGATTGATCCTCATTTATTGAAGAAATGACACTTAAAACCCTTGTATATTAATAATTACAAGTTTGGTCCCTTAAGTTACTCAAAATTACACAAAAGGTCCCTCAACTTTGAAGAAATGACAAGATTAGTCCCTCAACAAATTCAAATTGTTAAATATGGTCCCTCATTAAGCCAAAGATACATTGAAGACCTTTGAAGATCAAGAATGTCCAAAATCAGTCCTTCAATTATGAGAACATGTCAAAAATAACCCTTGAAACATTTTGTGGAAAGTTTGGTGCCAAAAATGACAAGTTGTGAAACGTTGATACAAAGGAAATGGGCGCTGATAGAAGTTTACTTACAAAAGACAAGAGAAAGAAAGAAGAAGGACTGAAAGTGAGAAAATGAAACATTTAAACACAAAATTGCGCCAAACACATTTCTACTCCACCAAAACCGGATCAAAATGTTTACTATTCACCCCAAGAACCCAGTTACCACTTCACTTAAAACAAAGGGTAAAAACAAATTACCCAGGCACATGCTTGATTCACATGCCCAGAAACCTATCACATACCAAAAACCCTCATCTCCACTCACCAAAGGGTCCCACCCATTCACCCGTCCACCTATCACATCATACCTTCCTATCCAAGGCGTGCCACGTGACAAGATCAACAGCCCACATTCATTGCTTCATTCGAAAGCTAAAATGAACAGCCTTGATCAATTTGGACAACTCAAAATCAGAAAACGTCTAGAAGACTCAAGGGCATAATAGGGAATTCAGTTCTAGGGTTTGTGAATAGTGTTTAGCCAGACATTTGCCTATAAAAGGAGACCTCAACATGTGAGAGTCCCTTTGTTCCAGATTTTAGCTTTTAATCTTTGTAATTCCTTTTTATGAAATAAAGTTTGAATTTCTTAAAATTTTGAGTTCTAATCTGTTATTTATAAAAGTTTGGTGTTTGAGAAGCTAAAATCTGAGTTCCATTATCTTGTTTGAAGGTTTTTGAGGCAAGGTTTTAAGTGATAAAGCTTCTGCATCAAAAATCAGAAAGTTGGCATTATTTTGATCTCACTTTGTGGTTTGTTCATCTTAGCAGCTTGGAAGCTGGTACTTGTTCTGCTAGTACCTAAGCTCGAACAATCCAGGGCCTGGATGTAGGTCTTGGAGGTTTGCATCCTTCTCCCTTTTCAATTTCTCTTTTATTTTTCTGAATTTGGTGATATTTGTATGTTTATGCTTGAATCTGTGTTATTGTGGTTGATTATTGTTGATTTAGTTTGGTTTGATGTTATTGAGGTGCTATTGATCTGATTTGTGGGTTGAATCTTCATAAGCCTTTGAAAATTTGTGGAATCAAGTTTTAAAGGAGTGTTTGGGATTACTGCATAAGTTGGATTTGTGGATTGCTAAGTGGTTGTTTGTTGTATGCAAGTGTTGATATCTGTTTGTTAGGTGCTTGTGTTCATCTGTTTGCAAGTTTTGTGGGTTTGATCACATAGATTCATTATTTGGCTATAAAATCTTAAATACTTGGTAAAATTGGCTAGGATTTTTAGGACACCTAGACTTAGGCTTAGGCTAGGGCTAACAAGTGCTAAATCATAGTTAATCACACCAGCGAAGAAGTATTTGAGGCTTGAAATTGGATCAAGTGTCAAGTATATCAACAAACTTGTTTTCTACATATGTTCATTGTTCATCAGTAACTTCTAGTGCATTGATCTTGTTATTTACTTTGATTCAGTGTTTGATTCTTGTTGCTTTGTGTTTATTCTTAGTTTATATAGCTTGTGTATGCATCCTGTTAAGTTTGGTTGGCTTATTGTGGCTAAATCTGCTTATTAAGTGCTTATCTGCTTATTTCCATATCTGGTGCATATCTGGTAACTGTTTGGCTTATTGTGGCTTATTGTGGCTTATTGTGTGAACCAATTTGTGATTTTATTGTTGCTATTGACTCCTTGTGATTCACTGATCACAAGGGTGCCTTTGTTTCCAATTGAATCAAACCAGAACTCTCATATAAGCTTGGTCGAAAAGTCAAAGCAGTGGAAACTCCTTTCCCCTGTTAGTTACCACTGCTAGTGTAAAATTGGGTTCAGCTTATCAATAAGCTATAATAGCTTATTCCAACCTGCAACAACTTTGTTTTTGTAATAGGTGCTCATATTTTGACCCATTTGTTCATACTGGAGCATTTGGGTGGTTGACTTTAGGGTTTGACTAGAAAACCAACTCCTTTGACTTTTACATAAGTTCATTTGTGCTTATTCTGGCTTATTGGTTGTGCTTATTGGATTTTTGTTGATTGATTTTTCTTATTGAGTCCATTTGAAAGCTTTTGCAAGTTGAATCAAGTTCTGAGGTGCCCTAAATCTCTAAAACGACTATTTTGTCTTTTAGTGAAATAATACTTTGCTTATTTCTGGCTTATTTAATGAGCTTTTTCAAAAATTTCTTTTTACAGATCTCATAAGCATCCCAAAAGAAGGTTGTGTGTCAAATTAGAGCTTATGGCATTAGCTTATGGCTTAATGGGCTGAAAAGCCCAATAAGAATAAGCTTTGTGTTCAATAAGCTGTGATAAGCTCATTTTCAGCTTTTGGGCCTTTATAGTTTTGTTCTTAGAATTGAATTTTAAGTCAGATAGGGCTTTTTCAAGTCAATTGGGCCAAGTTTGACTTTTTGGGCCCAAAAGCCCATTTGTGTTGACTGATTTTGGATTTGGCCCATTTGAGGGCCCAATAGGGGTATTCTGGTAATTTCACTTTGATTTTCTGATTATTTTAGGTTAAAATAAACTAGTTTGCAAGTTTTTAGAATTTTTTATAATTTTTGGATTTTTAATATTATTTTATTATTATTTTATTATTATTTTTGAAATTTCACATTTTCCAACTTTTTACATTTTTCTTAGGTTAATTACATTAAAATAGGAATTTAGCAACTTTTAGAATAATTTTATCACTTTTAGATTAATTTTTATAAATATTTTAAGTTTTAATAGTTTTTAAATCATTTTAAATAGTTTTTATTAGTTTTAAAATTTCTAAAAATAGTTTTTAATATTTTTAGGTCATTTTAGAGGTTTACCAATTGGAAAATCTTTACTTGGGCTTTTTGATAATTTACTTGATTTTTAGGGCTTTAATTAGCATTTAAAAATTGAATATTTAATTATTTAAAAGGTTTGAAAAAGTTTTGATCATTGGTAAACTCTTAGTTTATTATTTTTGATTTTTGGTGAATTTTTGGTAATTTTTAGAATTTATTTTTATTTTTGTGGTTTTTAAGGTTATACGTTTTAACTTTCTAATAGTGATTTTTTGTTAATTTTTATTTTTACGTCTTCGTCATTTTCTTTTCTCATCCCCTTCTAAACCAAATATTAATCACAAATCTTGAACATCTTAGTCACACACATATACCTCCTTGGAAAACGAACTTTCACACCATCAAGGGTCATTAGTGTTTACGTTTTCCTAAACGTACACTCAATACTTTCCGCTTTTACGCCTTTTCCCTAAAGGGTGTAATTTTTCCTACAATCAATACCCCTGTAGTGTAAAATGGGGATTTAATCTCAGCCTTTAGATGAGATGGAGATGGATGGTGGGATGAGTCCCCTTGTATCCTAGAAAACTTTGGTATCCAAAAGAACTTAAATCTTTAACTTGTTACCGACAGCGTGGCACGGTAATTTCCACGTCATTATTTTATTACGTTTAATATGGCCACGTCTGATTTCACTTTTTTTGGTAAAAGCTATACAATACCATGGTACTTATTAAAATGTGCCGACTTTAAACACTTACTAATTAATCTCGTGACTTTACCATTCTACTTTCAAACTTGTTCCGACTGCACCAATATAAGCCTGAAATGATTATATTAACCTTTTAAACGACTAATATACCCTTTGTATTAGCCATATCTGAAACAATAATATGCTGAATATTTCCAGTTTAATTAAAAAATGTGGCTTAGATGGTTAAAATACTGGTTGCTAACAAAAAACCATAAGATTCAGGGGTTCAATCGTATCTTTGTGATTTTATTGAACTTAACAAATTAAATTTAAAACGAGTGTTCTCAGTACTTGACGAATTACACAAGTCTAAAATGGTGAAAAGTTAAAATTGTTGAAAAAGATGAGGAATCATTAGTGCAATCAAAGTAATTAGACCAGTATAAAAAATTAATATTAATTAGACATGTGTCATTATTTAAAATAATAAAAAATAAAATTAATGACATGGAAATGTATCCGGTCATATTGGTAACATTATTATAAAACAAACAAGTACGTTAGTAAAGACACGAGATTAAATATTAAATGTTTAAAGTCGACACAAATTAATAAGTAAGATGATATTTCATAGCTTAAATTAATTAGACATATGTCATTATTTAAAATAATAAAAAATAAAATTAATGACACGAAAATGTATCCAGTCATATTGGTAACATTATTACAAAACAAACAAGTACGTTGGTAAAGTCACGAGATTAAATAGTAAATGTTTAAAGTCGACACAAATCAATAAGTAAGATGGTATTTTATAACTTTTACCCTTATTTTGATCAAGTTTTTTGTTTTCTTTCAAAACTTTTTTAAAAAGCTTTTTATTTTTAACAACTAAACACACCCAAAATATATAATAATGTGATTTTGAGTTTTTCCCTTTAAATATTTAACGTGAATTCAGTATCTAGATTTTTTCTGGTCAAGCTAAAGAAAACGTGTTCACGTAACAACGGGTAGAAAACGAAAGTTTTATTAAAGAAGGCGTTGTAATCTTAAGTCCACACAAGCAATACTTGTTTAAGATAACTTGTAACATGTGCAAAAATAAGATAATGCTTATCAAAATCACAAAACCATGATGTATAATGCGACAAAAATTTTGTATCCTTATTCCACGTTATAGAAGCTCTTATGAAATCTTTCACAATCAATATGTTTTAGAATAACTAGACGTATATTCGCGCGTAGCGGCGAAAATTATCTACCGATATGTTAATTAATTTGGTGATTAAACCAGTAACCTGGTTATTCGACCGAGTTGATTTGGTAATCGAACCGTGACCCGATAACTCGAACATGTGACTCGTGAATAATACAATTGTTTATAATATGCATTTAACATTTCCAATTATATCAAATATTTAAAATACTGTCTTTCAAAACCATGTGTTAAATGTTAAGGCCTTCCGTAAATAAAAACTTAAAATTAAGGGCATCCATTATGGTGGTTTATATATAAGTTTATAAAGTTTTGAAGAGGTCTAAAATATTTTAAACCATAGTGAACATCTATTTCAAGATGAGTGGCAGGTCTAGAATGTTGAACCTCTTCATAATTTAATGCATTTGATTATGTTAGAGGTTTATAAATTTTGATGATGTTTATTCATAGTAGAAATACGTTTATAAAACAAAAAGGTTTAGAAATTAATGTTATAACACACTTATAAACTTATAAGAAAGTTTATCATACTGGATGCTCTAAGTTTTCACTTTTGAGATAACTCATTTATAAAGAGTATAAATATAAAAAAACTAATCTAGTTAACACAGGCTTATAAATTTTATAATTAATTAAATTATTTAAATGTATTTTAAAAAACAATAGTTTGGTTATATTGTTGTAGCTACTAATTACATTATTGTAGCTAATTTTTTTTTGAACATACATTATTGTAGCTAATTAGCTACAATCTTTTCACAACAATACATAAAAAAATAGTTCAAAGATCAGAAGGACTAATGAGCCGCAAAAATGACTCATAGACTCACTATATGTAACACAAATTGTAGCCGATTGCTATAATTAGATTGCAGCTAAGAAAGGAGACTAGGGTGTAAAAGAACCAATTTGGTTTTATAACGGGAAGATACACAACCGAGGCAATGTACTCTTTTAGAAACTTTATGGAGGAGTATAAGGAAAGACAAAAAGATTTGTATATGGTTTTTCTAAACTTGGAAAAGGCCTATGATATTGTCCTGAAGGATTGGATTTGGAAAAATCTTATTGATAATAGAAGACCAAGGAGATACTTAACAGTCATAAAGGATATATACGAGGGGCGAAGAATCGCGTACGAACCACAGTAGGGAACACAAAGTTTTTTCATGTGGAAGTAAGTCTACAACAGGGATCTACGATTAACCCTTACCTCTTCAGCTTAATACTGGATGAGCTTTCGCGGGGAATTCAAGAGAAAATCCCCTGGTGCATGGTTTTTCATATGGAATTATGTTGATTTCAGAATCAACGGAAGGGTGACCTACTTGAGAGTTGGAGGGATGCGCTATAAGTCAATGGCCTACGTGTAAGCAAAGAGAAAACAAAATACCTTAGATGTGATTTCGGTTGGTACGAGGTCGTGCACCAAAAAGTAAATATCTGTATCGGAGACTAAATCATTCAACCAAATGAGTCTTTTAGATATTTGGGTTCAGTGATACATAAATAAAAAGAACAGATTATGATGTAATTTACCGTATTAGAGTAGGTTGGGTGAAATTAGGGGTGGCCTCAAGAGTCCAATGTGATAAGAGATTTCCCTTAAAGCTAAAGGAAAATTTTTATAGAGTAGTGATTAGACTAGCTATGTTGTATGGCTCGGAGTGTTGGCCGATCACGAAAGCATAAGTGAACAGGGCGGAGGTGGTGAAATTAAGAATGCTTAGGTAGACTTGTGGTAAAACCATGTTAGACATGATACTAAACGGAGTTTCGAGAGCAGAACTTGATATCAGTATAATAATCCACAAGGTGAGGGACAAAGGTTGAGATGGTCCGGGCATGTCAAGAGGCGAGCAGGCAACGCCAATTAGGGTAGTTGAAGCTTTGTCGGTCGAAGAATCGAGGAGAAGGAGTAAACCTAAACTTAGATGAGAGGATACATTAGACCAATACATGAAGGAGCTTCTCTTTTCCGAGGACATGACAAAATCGCGTGGAGAAATAAAATTAGGATTTGCGGGTAGGAATAATAGGTTGTGTAGTAGGTCTTGCGTATAGGCTTATATATAAATATAAATGTATATATATATATATATATATATATATATATATATATATATATATATATATATATATATATATATATATATATATATATATATATATATATATATATATATATATATATATATATATATATATATATATATATATATATATATATATATATATATATATATAGGTAATATATATATATATATATATATATATATATATACATACATATATATATATATATATATATATATATATATATATATATATATATATATATATATATATATATATATATATATATATATATATATATATATATATATATATATATATATATATATATATATATATATATATATATATATATATATATATATATATATATATATATATATATATATATATATATATATATATATATATATATATATATATATATATATATACTAGTGGCGAAATCCGTCCGATGGACGGGTGTGACTTCTTATAGTCGTTTAAATTTTTTTATTTGATAAATATTTGTTTATAATTTTTTAGTAAACTTGTTTTTAATGTATTATCAGTCGTGATGACTTGAATTTGTAAGTTTTTTATTTTTGAAATTAATTGTTTGTACATTTTTTATTTGTGTAAATATTTGTTTGTATCTTTTGCAAGCACAACATTGATTATTTAATGCTTTCTTTAGTATAATTATTTTTCTACGCATAATTAAATTCTTTAAAACTAATTTATTAACATAGCATTTAAGACATCATCAAACTTAATACAATATAATGCTTACATTATTTAAGATATCAATAAACTTAATACAATATATTGTTTATATTATCAATAAGTGCATGTGAGTCAAAATTTTATAAGAATAAAAATACATATCATTATAGTGTTGGGAAATAAAAAAAGGAACAAATAAACTACTATTCGGTTAAGAACTTCACAAGTTAAGACTTCCTTCTCTCTAATCTTGAAAAGAACACATAAAATTATCCATACACACATTTGATGAAAGGTAAAACACGCAAACTAACATTTGTCGTTCCAATAGCATGTGTCGTGTATTTTAGTCTAAATATCGTTAAAAACACATTAGGTTCAAACACCTTAATTCAAGTAACGATATTGCATACTAAACCAATTTGTACAAACTTCAAACATTAAAAACTTGTTTTCACTTATAACCATGTGTGTCCGCTTGGGACTTTATATAACTATTAGTCTATTATACATCAACTATGAGCACATCGATATGTATAACACCATTAGCCATCAATATTAGTCAGATATGACTTATAATTATTTTTGTAAAGTAAATACTGGCGTTAAAAAGTATACGTTGTACAAAGTTTTTTTAACCAAAGTAGCAATGATTGTTTGTAGGATTGTTTGCGTTCGTTATATTACTAACTATGTTATATGATTTTTAGAGTTATCACATATAATTCGTATTAGAGTCAAGTAAAAATAAGACTGAAATTGAGCTACTCACTAAAGATTATGTGGCGAGTTTAAAGATTAAGTGGGACACTGAACTTGAGAAAGGAAATAAAGACGAGAGACAATTTTACGTGCTAATAAAACTTTTATATTATTTGTAACGAAAAATTATAACCTACACTAATATGTATATTAATTAAGATGTATAAATAATATTGTTAAAAGTATAATTAAGTTACTTAATAAGAAAATAGATACACGAGGTTTTGAAGCATTTGAAAATTTCATGTGCAATTACGTTATAAATCTTTTACTACTTAATTTAGTCCTTTGTGATGGTTTATAGAGTTCATAACAATTATTTAAAACCCTAATATGGATCAAAGAGCGCATAGCGGAAGCGATTAACAAGATCATCAATTTAACACAATTATATTAATCAAGATTAGGGTTACATACCTTTATCCTAGCAAGATCCACAAGACGACGGAGCAAACGGCAACTAGGGTTTATCACGAACACCACCAAGAATATAGTCTAAAGTAAGACTATATCACGTTCTTGTACACACGTGATACGGCGAGTTAACCGTGAGTCTAGCACAAACAAACCGAGCTTCCAAGTCTATGGAAGATCTACCCAACAACCCTAGAGAGGGGCTAGGACTAGATCTAGAATAGCTTATTGAAAATCAAAGAAGAACCCTAATAGGGTGTTTGTTTGGCCGGCGGTTAGAGCAAGAGAAAGAGAGATGTGAGGTGAAAAATTATGAGGCTTTAGGTTTGTTTATATACACCTTGGAAAACTTCTCTTCCAAGGTTAAACAAGATAAAGCCACAAAATCTTTTCTCCTTATCTTTGTCTCCTCTATTTAGGCCGGATATATACATGCTCCAAAAGAGGTTTCCGGAACTTTTTCGACTCCTTCTTTTAGTTTCTTTAACCTTCTATAACGATCGTTTAATACTTAACTTTTAATTACTTAACGATCGTTAGCTACGGTTTGATTTAATAAATATAATAAATACATTTAATAAGCAAATTAACCCTTCACGTAATATGTGCAATCCCGTGATCTCGAGTTCGATCCTATCACACGACAATAGATTTTTAAGTCCATAAACTTTCAGCTCCCACTTGGACAAAATTCGAATATCGTGATCACATTGATTAGCGTCTAGTTACACTAACAATGTCACTAGTACAACTCGAGTAAGGTTTCTTGGACAAAACCTTTTAATGATTAAATCATTATTATTATTATCCTTTCATTTCAAATACAACGTTAATAAGGATATGGATCCTAGTCATTCCTTTCATTAATCATTCTGTTTCTCGTTTACGGATATAGCAAGATCACCAAAACAAATTTGGGTGCGGCCGCACAAATATCTTACTACTCCCCCGAGGGGCCCAGCTGTATTATACTTCAAAATAAATTTTGAAGGAAACGAATCCCATTTTGACTACAAGCAAAACTTATGAACTTTGCAACACTTCCGGAAATAATCCTTATAACTACCAGTTACGTTTAGCGTTAGATTATTCCACAGAAATGCACTAGATCCACGACAGTTTCCTGGTATCTCAGGTCTAAGGATAACTATTTATGATTTACTTGATGACAAAGATCCATAAAGTAAAATCATATAGTTGGGATAAGTCCAATATTTGATCCATCAAATATCATCCAAAATTGACCAATATACTTTCAAGTATACTCTGTCACTATTTTAAATTGTCTTAGTTTAATAATATTCCCATATTATTAATCGACAACGGACATTTAGAAACATCATAATGCTCATGGATTTAAAACATGTAAAATAGGATACAAAATCAAATAACAGAAAATAAACGAAATCCAATCTTTATTTCATCAATTCAATAATGTCTTACATCCTTTATCCAAATACTAAAATAGATCAATGCATAAAACTGGTACATGCATCATGCCTCTAGTAATGACATTCATACTTGTTTGGCAAAGCATAAAATAACCAATCTTGACCTATTGAAATTTTGAGAATACTTTCTTTAAGAATTCAAATCATTGAAACTCTTGTACATGTGCATCCAAACAATTTGATATTGCCACATAGTATCAAAATTGTGAAACATCCTTGATCACCAATTTCCTAAACTTCCAAAACACATTTGAAGTTCAAAGTATTCTAATTCTTTAATGTATAATGCAACTTTAATCAACATGTCATCTCCAAAGATCCCATGACTAATATTGAGTGTTACCTCAATTATATCTTTTCAAGTTTTACAACTTGTCATAAAAGATACAAAATACGTTACCATTAATATCTATTATGTAATGTTTGATTCCAACCAAAACCTTCAAGTTTGTTGGCTATGATAATTTGCACAACGATTGACAAATTATCCATCTATAGAATATGGAAGCCGATCCAAGATTTAGGATGTTATTCTATTTCCAAACATATTCCTTCAGAATATTTATTACACAAGTTATTCAATAACTTCTTAAATAGATTAATATATTCAAATCATCATGTATTTTAAGCATGATATAAATACAACACGACACACATGAAAATTTCTCAAACCAGATTTAGATTTCTTCATGTCCTAAATATCCATGTAAACATACTACATGGCATATTACGTTGTATTTCCACCGCATAAATAAATAAATTTATTTATCCCAAGGTTATGTATATCTTATTTTCTAAATCTCCAAAGTAAAGTTTCATCTCAAATCTAAACCAAATCAACATTTAATTTGAATGAAATCTCACTTTCTTACATGTCTATTTGACACATATAATTTAAGAAAATAACCATAATACTCCCACTAGCTTTTAGGAATACTCAGAAACCATCTTATTTAAATTTAAATCCAAACTTGGATTTCAAAATAAACATAAGAATAATCTCCTAGATGCATGCTTTTATCTATTCATGGATAATTGCATTTTGTACTTTTCCAAAGATTTATATTTTGAAGTAATAAACTCATTTCGATTACTTAAGTGCTTTCTCAAGTAGTCATTCAAGAAATAGTTCATTCATATCCAAATTTGTCAATTAAAATATGACCATCAAAATCTTTATATATTTAATGTATTTAGGAAAGAATACTCAATCACAATTAATTACCTAAATGTGACTAATAATCTATTCACAATACATACATTAAATATGTGTACAATTTTGTCCATATAGTTTCGACACAAAGATTAAACCACTACAATTGGCGTTTTTCTTCCTTTGACGAAACTTATCTTCAATTTCTAGTCAAACTATTTAAGATAAACCAAAACCGAAATTTGATTATCTTGTTGGACAACATCTATAACAATCATAGTATGAGTAGTTTACCCAAAACAATATTTGGTAATAAATCATAACAATTATTTGTAACTCATAATTCTCAGTATATAAATCGCATATCCGAGATATCCTTACGGACCTATGACATAAATTCCTTTATCTTAAGGTTTAGCATTTACACGCCTACCTCATGATGATTACTAGTATACTTTAGAAGATCATGTATCTTGTAATTTTATCTTTTAAGATCAAAACTCCCACTTGCTGTTAGTAACTTAAAATTACTCTTTAAATACATAGCAAATAGATCAACACTCCAACGTTATCTATATGGGACATTACAAAACATAATGACAGTTCCATACTCTTTATTTTCTAAACAATCCACTTCATAAGTAGTTTAGCAAAATCCGAACTTCATTTAAGATATAATGTGATTCATCACATTCCATATATAATGGTATCTTATTAATCTTCTTAGCTCAAGTCATACCCAACTTTCTAACCTTGATATCTTTTGGAATAAAGGAAGATATAGTTATCTTTGAATCAAACATCACCATCATATTGAGAATTTTGATTCTCCTAATGAACATACCATAACAATGATGTATTTTATTTAGGGAAATATTGTAAGTCAATCTTAACAATATTAAGATAAATTTATATCTTTCGGTTTACCTATATACCAACTAAATCATCTTAATGGTATTATAGATTTTCTAACCATTTTGCATGCTTTATAACTCAAGTACTTTTAATACAAAGTCACTTCATAAAAGTTATAAGTCCATTACACGTTACATGTATATGTCTTTAGTGAAATAGAGACAATACATTAACGTCTTACTTTATATTATACGTCTTCCAAGACTTTATGTTTGTGACTTTATTCAATAAATCATAAGCATGTATAACTAAAGTAAATCATGAACACCACTAGGTTTCATTCATCTTTTCAAGTTAATTCAATCATATACTATTATATGAACACCACTAGGTTTCATTAGTAGTATAAGATTACTCTATGTATCTTATGTCATTCCAGGAATTAGTCCATTTTAAGAAACTTCAAAACATTCCACGCCCGATCTTACGACATGTGGATATTTTACCCTTGTGTTTACAATTTAGTCCAAGCTCTTACATGACTAAATCAAAACTTCAAGTGTTTCTTAATGTGAATGATATATATACTTTTAAGTAGTCTTTTAATCATATTGACACATGATCTAAATATTAATTAGATTGTTTAATCTCTTATCTTAAGAGAATCATATCTTTATGAGTTGTTTCTTGCACACAATGTTCATTTCTCCCACTTGTGCATGGAACAACCTCATATATAAGATAAACATCACGTCTAACGTTCGTCTATACAAAATATGATTGTGCCACATATATTAGCTTTTTACAAGTAGATGTAGAATACCTTAATCAACAAGAATCAGTACATAACTATCTTTGAAGATATTAGTGTCAACAATTCGAAAGTAATAATCTTAGGACATACTAAAGATAACATGGGTTATTACCAAGACAACAAATCTTGTAACTCCCACTGACTTAGAGAATGTTTTAATAGACTCAAAATCAGTCATACAACACAATTCTCCCACTGAACTTGACAACATTGAAAATGTTTCATAATCGGTGAAAATAATTAGTGTTGTGTTTACTTTCTTACACTTTTGAAAAACACATTCGCAACAATTACTAATAGTGTTTAAGAGTGTATTCTACTTCGTAAATGATGACTTACCCATCAAATGCTTTTTAACTTGAAAGACTTGACATGCAATTTCTTCCTTAATAGGTCTACCAACCCCAAAATGGTATGTAGTGCCTATAAATGATCAAAGCACAACTACTAGTATGCTAGTTTGCCTTATAACCAATTAGCGGTAACTTTTAATAACTCAAAATATGCACTTTTCTTAACTATTAAAATTTGCTATGAGTTATGGATTTGAATTTTACATTTCTAAAATCCTTATTACTCCTTCTTTACTCATGAAAAAGAGTTTTAGGTTTATCATTCATTTGTAAATTGACTCTATCCTCAACCATACGGTTTGTAGATCAATAAATGAATAAACAACGTTTACGGTGTAACGTTGCATTAATACATTTGCAAAAAAAAAAAAATTTACAAAATTCAATTTAGTATTTTCGATAATACCATTCAAGAGAATAAAATTACCCCGGTAATAATAACCATAGTATTTTCCTTGAAAACTAGAATCCAAATTGACTTAATTTCATCACATAAGTTGATCTGCTAGCAATGAAAGTATTCAAGATGGTAACTTGTCGAACAATGATTGACAAACAAATTTGCAATTTCTAGACATTTAAGGGATTTACATTGCCAAAAGTCATTTTGCATTGTAAACATGTTTCATCCCTTCTTCATGCCTTAAGTTTCCAGATCTCACTGAGTAACTCAATTAAGTCGACTAATCTAAAGAACGTAAAACCTTCATGTGCAATCTTATTCAGTCATGAAGTTTTCTCTCCATTACAACATCGTCCGATATCTTATATGACGACAATTGTAACTTCAAGTGTTCGTCAATTAGAGGGCATATGACTTAAATTTTTAGGGTATAGATTTTGGTGTCAAAATCATGTATGGAGAAGCATGCATACATCTCCATAACATAAGTTTAATAAAACGTTTAGTAAACTTTTTGTTGAGACTAAAAGTTCATCATATACTTGCAAGTTGAGGTATTGGTTAAACCAATTAAAGATTTTACACACAACTAAATTCACACCGTACTTTTTCTAGAACTTAGTTATAGCACAAAGCAATAACCTTATTCATTGTGTTTCGGATGTGAATTAATGTAGTTAAATCAACCTTAAAGAATTATATCAATAACAACCGTAGGTAATTCCAATTTTGACGCACAGGCGAGCCGGGAATTTGGTCAGCGCTGAAGCATAACACCTCCTTCCTTAACCGGGTACATGACCAGCGGTGCGTTATACCCACTTTATAGTTTATCAAAATTGAGTAGGCCGTTAAGTTGCTATTGCAATTCTAATCAACGCAAATCATATGTAATTTAGATCTCAAAACAATTCATTTATTTTGATATGATTTAGTCCATATTAATTTTTCTTGTAAAAAATTACCCTTGTTTACAACATACAATCAATATAAAACGTATGAAAACAAGTAGGTACAAAAAAAACTAAATCATAAACACATAATAACAATTTATATGTGTAATAAATAAATCAAATAGCCACATGCATATGATTTATTCAATAAATAATATCAAATCTAGGTTTTTATATACATAAAAAGGTCTTCCCTAGTTTTAGATTTATTGGTTCAAATAAAGCATGTAGCAAAAAACGTAACAATTACCACATAAAACATATGATCCATGAAAAACATGCATGTTCATCACGGATCTCCCTCATATCTTAACAATTAAATCTCTATGGATCGAAACATGAATTTACACAACATAACAATTAATCATGCAATTCATCAAAATTCCACCCAAATCACTTAACAATTAATGAAATCACTACGGATCGTAACCACGCATGACATAACAATTAATTCATGCATACATCTAAAGTTAATTACCATGTAATTTTAGGGTTTACAAAAAAAACTTTTTTTTTTTTTATAAAAAAAAATTCGACATAGCCGATTTTAAAAATAATAATAAAAAAAAACAAAACCCTAATTTTTATAAAACCTAAAAAACAACATGTAATTTTTAACACAAATCAATATTAGTTAAAAAAACTTTAGATCTTGATAATTATAATCATGTTAAAACAGCTCTCGATGACACTGTTGGTTTATAGAGTTCATAACAATTATTTAAAACCCTAATATGGATCAAAGAGCGCATAGCGGAAGCGATTAACAAGATCATCAATTTAACACAATTATATTAATCAAGATTAGGGTTACATACCTTTATCCTAGCAAGATCCACAAGACGACGGAGCAAACGGCAACTAGGGTTTATCACGAACACCACCAAGAATATAGTCTAAAGTAAGACTATATCACGTTCTTGTACACACGTGATACGGCGAGTTAACCGTGAGTCTAGCACGAACAAACCGAGCTTCCAAGTCTATGGAAGATCTACCCAACAACCCTAGAGAGGGGCTAGGACTAGATCTAGAATAGCTTATTGAAAATCAAAGAAGAACCCTAATAGGGTGTTTGTTTGGCCGGCGGTTAGAGCAAGAGAAAGAGAGATGTGAGGTGAAAAATTATGAGGCTTTAGGTTTGTTTATATACACCTTGGAAAACTTCTCTTCCAAGGTTAAACAAGATAAAGCCACAAAATCTTTTCTCCTTATCTTTGTCTCCTCTATTTAGGCCGGATATATACATGCTCCAAAAGAGGTTTCCGGAACTTTTCCGACTCCTTCTTTTAGCTTCTTTAACCTTCTATAACGATCGTTTAATACTTAACTTTTAATTACTTAACGATCGTTAGCTACGGTTTGATTTAATAAATATAATAAATACATTTAATAAGCAAATTAACCCTTCACGTAATATGTGCAATCCCGTGATCTCGAGTTCGATCCTATCACACGACAATCGATTTTTAAGTCCATAAACTTTCACTTTGATGTTCTGTTGTATATTTTCAGTAAAATTACACAAAAATAGAAAAGTACCCTAACATTTTTTGGAGATACAAACATAGCAAACACTACTAATTCACTACAATAAATGGTTTGATTTTTCATATCTATTACACTTTTTTACACTTTAAAGTGTCTGAGTTTGAAACATTCACTCTATCATAAATATTTTTCGTATGAACAAATTGAGTGTAGCAAATAATGTCACACCTAAAAATGTGAAAATTTATAATAAATTACACTTACACTTCAAAGTAGGACTGAGCACGACAGATCCAAAACCGACCCGGACCGGACCGACCCGAACTGGATCGAACAATTTCGGCCTGGGGTTTTGGACCAATTCGGTCCTCGGGCCGGTCCGATTCGGTCTTACCAAAATTTCGTCGATTATGCCTAATAGGACCGAACCGGACCGAGGATCAAACCGGACCGGACCGGACCGGACAATTTCGGTCCGGTTCGGTCCGGGGTTTCGGACCATTTCGGTCCTTGGTCCGGCCCGGTCTTAGCCGGTATGATCCGGTCTCGGACCGATGCTCAGCCCTACTTCAAAGTGTAAATATTTTGATATAATTCTTTACACTTTCAAATATGATTTATAAAACAACTCGTCACACTTTTATATGTAAACTTTTTAATGCTTCATACTTTCACGTATTTAAATTTTAAAATAATTTTTAATATTCATGTTTTCTAAAATGTGCAAAAAAAAAAAACAAATTTGTTGTAGTATATTCTTCAATTACATTTCAAACATTATTCACTTTAGTAGTTTAGTTCACCTTTTGTTCTATTTTACTTGATCTCGTAACTATATAGTATTAACAAACTAATATAGTAATTTTATTTAAGTTTCGTTAGCCATTCCAAGTCCAAAAAAATTCCGATACACATTTCAGGTGTTTAAAATCTGTAGAATGATTTTTAGCCAAATATTCGATGGTTGATGAAACTATATAGTTTAGAAGTAAGTTAGTTGATGTTGTTGTAAAAGAAACACAAATTGGAGAACATATAAACGGATAAAATAAGCAAAGTTAACAGTAATAGACACATCGGGTCACCACATATTTTTTTTAACGGCGAGTTAATGGTTAGTGATTTGAACTTACATTGACATCTAATTGGTCAGTATGCAAGCCTCAAACCTTCTTATGGAATAAACCACACTCCTGCTTGTGTTTAATTCGAACACCTGAAGATAGGTTCTTAGTGACACCGGGTCACCACAAATTTACCACATACATGATACAAGCATCGTATACGTTCGGATCTGTCCCACCTAGAGGTGGCAAATTATGACTACATGTTTAAAGTTGGGTTATTTGAACTTTTTTTTACTAATTGATTAAATGGGTATTGTTTTTTTATTTTAGTTGACTATTTGAACAATATAAAAACACTGGGTTAAATAAATGGGTATTATAAACAATATGTGATAGGTATTTTTTGTTGATTAATTAATCTTAACTCTATTTATTTGTTCTTTAATTTTGTCTATTTGACCCAAGTCTATTTGGTCCAATGTCCATTTGGCCTGAGTCCAATTTGTTCAAATATTAAAAATTGCTCATTTGATCCGCGTCCATGAATCAACACACATTTAACCCATTGCACATACCCACTGTACCCACCCATTTAACCACCCCAGTCCCACCAATATGATTTTTAGCAAAATCCATCGTATACGTTCAGATCCATCCAACAATCTAATTCAAGAAAAAGATTTAATATTGACTTCTATTTTTGGTGGCAAATTGGCCCAATTCATATTAAATATACGTAGCTTATTAAATATACAAATGCCTATGGAAAGCTCTCAAACGTACCATCTCAATTGACCAGCTCTACCCGCACAAATATATATATTCATAATATAGATCTGAAAATTCAACAAAGATAAGAGTAAGAAACACTAAAGTAGAAGGAAAACATGCGTGTAACCATCTAGAAGAGGTGAAGTCCTTCCTCTTCATCAACTATCAGAATTTGGGTCTAAAGCACCCCAATTCCAAACCCAACCATTTCATAAATATCAAAGAAGAGTCAACCAATGCATGAAATAACTATAATGAATAATAGACATGCTGTTCAAAAAAAATAAAAAAAAAATAATAGACATGTGTTATCAATATAGTATCCACACAAGAAATAAAATACAGCAAATGAACCATCATCATCCCATGATACTGTGAAAGGCGTCCATCGTGCATGGCCAAATGGTCCATGTGTTTTTCTATTCAGCACGTCTATGTTATGTCGTCTTTTGCTGGTACCTTCTCAAACTTCAGTATGAACAAATCACCTGAGGGCTGGGAAATAAGATCCACTGCAACCGTTGCTATTGCAGTCAAACCGACATACCCAAAGGGTATCTTCTAAAACATGTCAGATGATTCCTTTGCAACCTGTCCCAAAAGTTCAGGACATGCAAAAATCAATAAAAACATGTATTTAGAGTGATATCTCTAATGCTAACAATGGGAATAAACATATTATATGGCCTTTATTTCAATGAGTGCAAAAACGAAGAACTGTTGTGAATCTGACATTCAAGTAACTCGTGAAACTATGCCCATAATCAATTTTAATAAGGAAAGCACACGTAAAGATATATCAAGAGACAAGAGCAAACAGAAATACCTCAGTCCCGACAATGCCCATTACAATACTATCAGAAACACATTTACCATAACTTGTAACTAATAAAACAAACTCAAGATATTCAGGAATGATAATACACAGTATCTGCAATGTATGAACAGTTATCATATTTATCCTCAACGCATAAAATACAGTTATTCACACATTAAGGATAATTTGTAACTAATAAAAACTTGTAAATTGACATAGAGGGTTTTTGAGACCGCTTATTTTAAGTAAATAAGTCGCTAACGTGTATTCATATAATACAAAAATAAGGAATTTTTACTAAACAGATTGGTAGCTTCAACTTATTTAACCTAGAAACCCTTATTTAATTATTGCATTCTTTATGTACTTGAGAACCTCCCTCTGGTCTCCGACTTACTGATGGAATTGGATACTCTGTAAACGAAATAAATATTCACATAGTTGCCGTGCTTCCTCAATTGTCGTAATTTTACTCTTGTCCTTCCTGTTCGGAATTCCAAAGCAATCTATTTGGAATGATCGTCCTTCTGTGCGCAACTTTTCGTGCAGCTATGCTAAAATGCTTAATAGACACTATTGTTGCAAAAGTACACACTAATAAAAGTGGATTTTATGTTTGGCCTTGCATTTATTATAATCCACGTAATCCATTACGAAGTATTTCAAAAACCATTCGTCAATTCAAACTATACACTATGTTAGTCATTCAAAATCCGAATAGCTTGATACCAAACATATAAGCGAAAAAGATACTTTATATTTTCTTGTCTTAGAAAACATGTAGCAGACAAACTATAATATAGGCTAGTCAACGGTTGCTAGTCAATAGTTTCTACTTGTACATCCCAAATAGGGTAATTGAGGCCCTTTTGTGACTATATCTGTATTGGAAGTTGTGCTCCATAATCATATATCTACATACGCTAACCTAGTTTGTATATAGTGCTTGTTACAGGCAGTAAATTGGACTCGATATTTCTGAAAAAACTGCATCAGTTAAAGGAAGATTGACCGCAATTTTAGCTGGCTATTTCAACCCATTTACATGCATATGTGTTGATGATACGCTTGTGTTATCAGTTTTAACAGGTTAAAATCAAAATAAAAAAAGCTAGTTGAAAAAAATGATGGTCTTTAATGCCTAAAACCAGCTAAATAATTTCAATTTCACATTTTGCTTACCCATTTTGACCCATTACCACCCAATTTGACTTGTTACTCAACCCACACATTTTTCGAATTCTATTCATCATGTAAACTAACGCAATTACCTTATAGGAAAGATTCAGACAATGAGGTGGACGCTTTTGAAATTTCATTAGGCTCATTCTCGTTGGTCAAGAATCGAAATTCACGACCAATGTCCTATCCTCCACAATCACACGCTCTACCAGATCTCCATGTCTTAGTCAGTGAAGAGGGCTCCCCACCTTTTGGTAAGCTATAAGTACCAATGGGAAGAATCGCCACCACCGTGCTATCTGAGCTCCTTAAGCCTCCATAGTTTTATTTGGACTTCTTCTTGATAACGATAGAAGCAACCTCCACACTTAGCATCCAATTTGTACATCTATTTGAAATTTTACAGGGTTAGTGCCTTGGAAAAGCTAAGCTATGAAATTTTTTAAGCTTCTGAGCATATAAATTTCACTTTTGTGTTAGATAATGCAAAATATGTGACACGGGCTTGTAGTTTAAGCGATTAATGCATATTGTTATTGTATAGTAGGGTTATATTGAAGAATTTTACATATATATCGGACCTTTTTTAGTCCAGATTTAGATGAGGTTCTTCTGCGGATTCTTACAGCATCCATAAGACCTGAAATACAATACCAAAAGCAGCCTATATCCTGTAAAACAATACAATACCGGTTGATCGAACCTATGCATCTGCATAGACAGATAATAACAAATGTGTAAAATACCTAGAGAGCTGCTTCATCTACTCATACCATGGATTTTATCAATGCACTTATTTGCAATATGTTTCAAATTAACGTGGAAGTTTTGAGGATTTCAGAATAATGATAAATAAATAAAGGAGCTGATACTTGACTTGTATTATGAACTATTTAACCAAAGATGACCACTGCTTCACTATCAACTGAGAAACCTTCTGTGATTCCCTACATGAGATTTTCAGTTGATATAAAGGTGACGGGTCAAATGTGTAAAACATACCCAAATTGAATTAAAAAACATTTTACTCAAAAGAAATGGGCATATATCGTCAAGCTGGCCCAACTTGTTTTTTAACCTAGTTTGCACATAACCCAATCAGCTACTTAGGAGGTCATAATCTCCATGACACTTCAACTGAGGAAATCAAAGGACAGACCCCGTTATTAATAAAATACAACCCAAATCAACCCGCTTTCATGTAGATGGGTCCAATTTTCACCTCTTATGTTATGAGATCATTAATCAGATAGTATTAGAAACAGAAAATTGTCGTTTTTCATACTGTGAAGTGAGATAATAATGACAAAAGCTGAACTTATAGAAACACAAAATAATTGGGCATATATCGCCAAGCAGACCCGAGTTCTTTTGACCCGGTTTGCACCCAGTCAGCCACTCAAGGGATCATAGTCTTTGTGAAAGACCCCGTTATTAATAAAATACAACCAAAATAAACCAACTTTCATGTAGATGGGTCCAATTTTCACCTCTTATGTTATGCGATCATCTATCAGATAGTATCGCCACCAAGAATTTTGTAGATGACCTTCCAAAAATTTTGTTGTGTCACCTGCACCAACACATAAACTGGATCAAAACAATAATAAGTTGTAGCATAACCCTAATATCAATCTAATATCAATTTGCGTTAATTAATATAAATCCAGCAATTTGTATGATGTTCAAGTGACTAAGTATAATCAGCTGCAAATATGAACATTATAATCTTGTCTCTATATTATACTTACTTCAACAACAATCCCACCAGTCTAGATAAGTCACCAGCTTCGTTTTGCCTTTTACCCTAAACTAACAATAAATCTGAGATACCTAATCATCAATTTCAAAAAACACAAACCCACCAATTAACTACGAAAAACCCTAAATTGAGACATAAATCAATAAGTCGACAATTGATATACCTTAAATTCATTCATACTATTCACATATCAAATCTGAAAAACCCTAAATTGAGACATAAATCAGTAAGTCGACAATTTATATACCTTAATTCATTCATACTATTCACATATCAAATCTAAAAAACGTAAAAAAGCTACCCATGGATATGTTTAAAACAATAAAAAAATGTGCACCTTGATTTTGACCAATGATCGTTGTGCGATTAACAAATCCTAATTTGGTTATGGATGTTCATCGCAATGTTCAGCTTGATCCATTGGTTGAAACTTGAAACCTAAACATCGTTATGGTTGAGTAAAAGCAGTAATTGTATATGTTCTATAAACAATTAAGCCCAGAACGTAAGCCCGTCGCATAACACGGCCCAAGTGATGACGTGGATCTGATGTGGCATGTCTCTCCTCTTATATATAATGTAAAGATATATATTTATTTATTTATTATTATTATTATTATTTTTTTTTTATATTTTTTTTATTCAAATACCAATTTTATTAATCACACAAAATTGGAAGGGAGCCGCGAAACAAGCTGCGCTCCCACCCCCTTTTGAATACAAAAATTAAGTCTAGACATCGAAAAACCACCACTCCTCGCGTCATTAGAATGACAACCAGCTAACCGCTTAAGACGCGAGAGAGTACCCATAGCCTCCTCCTCAAACTCCCCAAAAGTCGAGAAGGCGAATGGAATAAACGAGTAACCATGCTCAGCACAAATAGAAGAATACTTCCTCTTCTTCTTCTGAATAGCCGACTGCAAAGCACTCCCAGGAACCCACGAATCCAACCCCGCCCCTGCAAACGGAGAAACCCCTGTAACATCTAAACACGCATCTTTGCCCTGGGACCAATTGTGTAGCAATAAATCTGTTGGCCGAAGATCACGCCCACCATCAGAAACAAATCCCATATCAGCTTCTTTCCTCACCGACACACCAACCTTAGAACAAATATCAAACAACACATCCCGAACAAGATTGTGCCGAAACTTAACCCCCAAATCACTAGCGCAATGAACAGCATGATCACCCCACAGATCCATCCGATGTACATGGCAACCCGAGCACAAAGAACCATCAAGAAATAAAGGAATCGACAAACGATAACACAATACCGCACGAAACTGTCTCGGGTTCATCCGCTGTCCCAGCCCATCAATCGGAATAGTGAAAAGGTAATCTTGCGCATGAGGAGCACGCACACAGCTGAGAAGTGCCTCCTGACGACGACTCAACCCGAAACGCGACGTCAAACAACCATCAATGAAACCAAAGTAACTCTTTGCCAAAGACTTCATAAACTGGGGGACAGGAGAGCTAGTGGTGACAGAGAGAGGATCGACACCACAACAGGTCGAGAAAGCATCAAGAGCAGACTGAAAAATAGGGCCCGGCAAAACAATCCCAGACCTCGCCAAAATCCGATCCTGCAAATCACCAGACTGTAAACGAGAAGCAATAAAGGCAAAGCACCTGACATCCTCAACACATAAGACCCCTAGGCCACCAATACTGATAGGAAGAGTAGCAAGACGCCACTGCAAATCACCAAACCCAGGCCCTGAACCCGTAACAATCAACTCCAAAGACGCGCGTAAGGCCTGATCAAACTGTGACAAAACACCCTCAAGAAACCCAGGGGGGCAAGTCCTCAAAGCATACACCAACTTTGAAACACCAGCACAATAACGAAGGAGAAGAAGTTCACATTGCGGGTCATCAAGCCCCCTAATAGCCTCTAACAAAGAAATAGCCTTAGAAACCCGACGCGCAACAAAATTACCAGCAAAACCTAAATCACGACTAATAGAGCCACCAAGAAGCTTGACACCAGACCTCGGCCGAGAAATAGAAGCAGGGAAGAGGCCATCTACCAGCCCCCGAGGATCCTCCACCGGCCAGAAAAGCTCAGACTTATCAACGTTTAGATGTAGCCCACGAGCCGGTCCCTCCACACTAATAATATCCAAAGCCTTAGCAACCATAAGAGTATCACCAATAATAGTGCCGTCATCAAGGTACCATGCATGAAGGGAGAGCTCACACGCTTGATGAATAGCATGAACAAGTGGATGCAGAGCAAGAGAGAATAATAAGGGACCCAATGGATCACCCTGCTGAACCCCCTGAGAAGACCAAAGAATAGAATCCCCATAATAAAGCCGAGCTGGCCGAGAATAGCAAAACTCCACCCAAGGCGAGATAGCCGGACACCTCAGCCGAACTTCATGAATAATGGTGCTCCTATAAACAAGATTAAATCCACCAAAAGCATAGAAAGTCCGGCCTCATCCACTCTCTCCTCCACAAACCTGCTGACAGAATGAAGAACCGCCTCACACCCACCTAGAACCCCCACACCAAACTGAAAATCATGCAGATAAGAGGTCATCGATTCCCCAACAGAAGAAGATGCAACCTTAGAGACAAGCCTCCTCCACACAGTACCAATAGCAATAGGCCGAATGCCCCCTCCAGGCTTAACAAGCGGAGTCAAAGGGGCACTGGCAATAAACTCACCAAGCAGACTAGGACACTTACCAGAAAGAAACAGATTAACCACACCAGTGATAGAAACCAAAAGATCATCAGCCACAGCAGAAGCTGCTCCTCCCAAAACATCTAAAAAATGTTGAGCTCTAAGCCCATCTCGACCACAAGAAGTACCTTTGGGAAAACTTCGAATCCGATTCAATACCAGATCCTTGCGAATAAAAAGCGTGTCCACCCCACAGGAAGAAGAAGGCACAACAGGAGGAGAAGCAAAGGGATGCTTAGCCTCCAAATCCCCCAGGGTGTCAGGAGAATCAGGGGCAACACCCGAAGAAGTGAGGACCTTAATAGCCGCTGAAAAGTGGCCATCACTCAACTTACGCTTGCACTGAGAAATATTAGCCGCCATAGCATCTTTCGACCTCAAGTACCTACGCGAAGAAAAGGAAAGACCACCTAAACGATCTCTAATCAAACCAATCCTCTCCCTAGGATCCCTCCACCGAGCAATGGCACTAGAAATACTAACAAACTGACCACGCTCCCTCTCACCAAATCGACGCTGAGCCCTGCAAGACGGTACGAACACCGCCAAAATAGAACCCGGTAAGATGAGAAGTTCCACCCACGCTGCAATATCACTTGGGCAAGATAAAACTTTGTCAAGAGCACTAAGAAAAATCCTAGCAAAACCAAGCCTCAACTTAGGCGGGATGCACTTGACCGTGCGTATGCGCGTCAAAAAGAAACGGTCAAGGAGGTCAACATCTAAACAAAGTGAACCCACCCCTAAGCCAGTTCTAACAGAACCCTCGTCACAATCTGTGGGAGGCCCAGAACCTGACAACGAAACCTGACCTCGATCAACATCAACAACCGCACAAGGCGAACAAACCGGCAAAACAATCCCCCAAATCGCACAATCCTCAAAAACTTGAGACTCAAACACAACACCATCCATATGTCTACAATTCTTACCAAAAATATGCGTACAAAGACACTCACCACATAACCAAATCCCCTCTTGATGCAAAGCAAGATCAAGAGCCGAAAACAAGGAAAAATCATTCGCGATACGCGCTTTGTAAACTCCCTTCAACACATCCGTCTTAAAATGGCGAGTACCCAAGTGGTCGATAAAATACTTTAAAATTTATTTATTTATTTACTTTTGCCTTTAGATTATGCCCTCATATACTTTCTATTAGGCTAGTTTTTTTAGGTGCTTGGTTTTATGTAGCTTTCTCTTTACTCGTGGTTTTAGACTTTGCCTTTAAGCCCTTGTATCTTAACCTGTAGCAGTAATGCTCTCTAGTTTTTGTTTGTGGCATGGTTCCTATTTGTGATCCTCTTGCCTTTATACTTGTTTTCTTTTATTTATAGGCTTCTTTTTTTAAAGTAATTACCAAACAAGCCACATACACTAGTGTGTTTACCAAAATAGACCAAGTTTTCTCTATTTACCAATTTGGACTAACCTGACACACACTCCTGTGACACTTTATTATTGGACCACTTTGTAATTGTATGATTGTTTTTCCCATGCATGAGTCATTGAGTCTAGATTTACATTTATAGAGTACTATCTAACTCAAAACTTTAATAAACACACGCAACACAACTTCAAAACAAAGCAAACACATCATGCCCTCACACTCTCTCAACTGTCACTCCCATGATTTTCGATCATCGGCCGCTCGCCACCGTCAGCGACGCCATCACCATAAACTGTGGCGAGAATAGTCTATTTAGAGTGTGCATGAATGTGGAAATAGATGCGTTTGTTTGTTTTATTAATAGATAATGCATGTCTTCAATCCAATGGAAGGCGCATATGGCAAATTGCACTCGGGCGCATATGATAATGCGTACTCAGGCGCACATCGCAAAGTGCACAAGGCGCACTTCGATGATTACAAGTGCATCAGGCGCATATGGATGTTTTAATGTGCACTCGGCGCACATCGCAAAGTGCACAAGGCGCACTTCGATGATTACAAGTGCATCAGGCGCATATGGATGTTTTAATGTGCACTCGGCGCACATCGCAAAGTGTACTAGGCGCACTTCGGTGATTACATGATATGTGCATCGGGCGCATATGGGATGTTTTACAATGCGCTTGTATTTGTGTATTCAAGAGGCGCATATGGGCACGGATATGCAGCAGGCGCACATATTTTTGGCTATGCGTAAGGCGTAAATCATCAGGCGCACAATATAATAAAATGCGCCTGCTTAATTAGTCATTGGATGAGACATCTGTCGTAAATCTAACGGATGTTTGTGAAAAGTCCATTTTCGTAAAGTATTTATGCGCGGTTCATTTTCGTAACATGGTACTATAAATGGTTCATTTAAGAAATTTCCTCTTCTTTTTTGGTATGCTTGTTTTTTTTTTGGTTTTGTCTGTTTATACTAGTCAGTTTTTCCTCGTAGCTTGTTTGCTATTTGGTATATATGTTGGCTTTTGTTCTTCTTTGCATTGTAGTGTGTCTTTTTGTGCTGCCTTTTACCCATTTGTTTCTTCGTCCTTTTTCCCCGTGCTTACGATGTTTATTGCTTGTATGCTTGTTCTTAGTCTTATGTTTTGTATTGTCTACCTTGCCTTTGCATGTACACTTGCACTTGTATGTTTTTCTACCACACCTTTATACCGGAGTTTCACTGAAAACAATCTCTTTACTTTCGGGCTATATCGAAAGGAGGGGTAGGATCTATCTAAAATACATTATACACTTGATGGCTCTTTAATCATGCAAGTTTAAAGTAAAAAAAATAACAAATACATTATTTTTACGTATTAATCAGTAATTTTACGTATTCATCAGTATTTTTACGTTTTCCTTAGTATTTTTACGTTCTCATCAGTAATTTTACGTTTTCGCCAGTATTTTTACGTTTTCGTAAGTAATTTTACGTTTACATCCTAAATACTACAATTTCATCCGTACTTTTACGTTTTCATCAGAAATTTTACGTTTTCATGAGAAATTTTACGTTTTCATCAGAAATTTTACGTTTTCTTCAGAAACTTTACGTTTTCCTCAGAAATATTACGTTTTAATAAAAAATATTACGTTTTCTTCAAAAATTTTACGTTTTCATCAAATTATTAGGTTTTCATCAGAAATATTACTTTTCGTCCCAAATTTTATGTTTTCATCAGAAATATTACGTTTTCATTAGAAATTTTACTTTTTCATCATAAATTTTACGTTTTCATAAGACATTTTACGTATTCATCAAAAATTTTACGTTTTCATAAGAAATTTCACATTTTCTTCATAAACTTTACGTCTTCCTCAGAAATATTACGTTTTTCATCAGAAATTTTACGTTTTCATTAGAAATATTACGTTTTCATCAAAATATTTACGTTTTCTTCAGAAACTTTACCTTTCATAAAAAATATTACGTTTTCTTCAGAAATTTTACGTTTTCATCAGAAATTTTATGGTTTCATCTGAAATATTACGTTTTCATCAGAAACAATACGTTTTCATCAGAATATTTAGGTTTTCTTCATAAACTTCACGTTTTCCACATAAATATTACGTTTTCTTCAGAATTATTACGTTTTCATAAGAAATTTTACGTTTTCCTTAAAAATTTACGTTTACCTCAGAAATATTAGGTTTTCGTCAGATATTTTACGTTTTCATCAGAAATTTTACGTTTCATCAGAAGTTTTGCGTTTTCTTTAGAAACTTTATGTTTTTCTTAGAAATTTTACGTTTTCATCAAAATATTTATATTTTCTTAAGAAACTTTGTGTTTTCCTCATAAATATTACGTTTTCTTCAGGAATTTTAAGTTTTCATCAGAAATATTATGTTCTCATAAAAAATATTACGTTTTCATAAAAAATATTACGTTATCATAAAAAATATTACGTTTTCATCCGAATAATTACGTTTACTTCAGAAACTTTACGTTTTCCACAGAAATATTACGTTTTCTTCAGAAATTTTACGTTTTCATAAAAAATATTACGTTTTCATCAGAAATTTTATGTTTTCCTCAGAAGTTTTACGTTTTCCTTAGATATTTTACGTTTACTTCGGAAATATTACGTTTTCATTAGAAATTTTACGTTTTCATCAGAAATTTTACGTTTTCATAGTTTTTTTACGTTTTCTTCAGAAACTTTACATTTTCCTTAGAAATTTTACGTTTTCATCAGAAATATTACGTTTTCATCAGAAATTTTACGTTTTCTTTAGAAACTTTACGTTTTTCTCAAAAATATTACGCTTTCTTCATAAATTTTACGTTTTCATCAAAAAATATTACGTTTTCGTCCAAAATTTTACATTTTCATAAGAAATTTTACGTTTTCTTCAGAATATCACGTTTTCATAAGAAATTTTACGTTTTCATCAAAAACTATACATTTTTTACAGATGCTTTACGTTTTCTTCTGAATTTTCACGTTTTCATCAGAAATTTTAGGTTTTCATAAGAAATTTTACGTTTTCAGCCGAAACTTTACGTTTTCATCAGGATTTTTACGTTTTTTTTCAAAAACTTTACGCTTTCCTTAGAAATATTACGTTTTCCTCAGATATATTACGTTTTCCTCAAAAATATCATGTTTTTATCAGAAAATTATACGTTTTCATTAGAAGTTTTACGTTTTCATCATAAATTTTATGTTCTCATAAGAAAATTTAAGTTTTCTTCAAAACCTTTATGTTTTCCTTAGAATATTACGTTTTCATCATAAATACTCCGTTTTCATCTGAAATGTTACGTTTTCGTCAGAAATTTTATGTTTTCGTCATAAATTTTACGTGTCCGTAAGAAATTTTACGTTTTCGTCAGAAATTTTACGTGTTCGTTGATTTACTGATTTTTGTGTTGTTCGTACTCGATTCAATCCGAATTGATCACGGTTTAAGGTGCAATTATTGGTGTTGGTCACTAAAAGGGGGAGCTTGATTAACTAAGTTTATAAACGCTAAAGCTATTAAACATAAAAATAAAGGAAGGATGTCTAACCTCGATTGCTTGTTCAGAATGAATGTTGCACAGTAGAACTTGGTAAAAGAAACTAAAGGTGATTATCTATTTTAAAATAAAGTCGAAAAAATGAAAGGATTAAACTAAAAATTAAGACTTTTAAAATAGTTGACGAAAGATTAAACTTGATAAAAAATAATTTTGAAAACTTAAAACTTTATAAAAATGTAAACTTGAAAGTAACTAGGACAAACACTTTTGAAAATAAACTAAGTAAAAATGGCGGGAAAAATTAAATTTAAAACTAATTCGGGAAACCAAAACTACACTTAAGTCGGGAAATCCAAAACTATAACTAATCCGGTATCAAGACCTCCACACTATTCGGAATGCAAGTTCTAGTTATAAATCGGAATCCACAAATCTTGAACCTTATTCGGAATACCCAGTCCCACACCTAATTCGGAATCTATGATTCAAAAGCAATTCGGAACAAAGATCTAATAAACAATCCGGAATAAGGTTCCAAACCTTATCCGGAATATGAAATTCACACGTAATTCGGGAACAGAAAATCGAACCTTATTCGGAATCCGTGTCTTTAACGTAATCCGGAATCAAGATCAAAGACGCAATACGAAATGTCCTACTGATACACAATCCGGAATAACAATCTTGTACTTAATTTGGAATCTGTGTCTTTAACCTAATCCGGGAAATGGAGTCATGAACACTATTCGGAATGTATGCTGAAAACGTAATTTGGAATATGGTGGTTGCTATGTAATTCAGAAAAGCTTGTTTGCACGTAATTTGGAAAGAACAAATATGATATAAATCGGAATAAGGTAATCCACACCTAATCCGGGATAATTGAAAACACAACTTAAGTCGGGATAAATGAATTCAAACACAGTTCGGGAAACAATGGAAATGCACTTAAGTCGGAATAAAACAAATTGTTACCTAATTCGGGAAAAGAGGGTTTCAAAACCCGGATTAGCACAAAATAAGCAAAATCACAAATAAGCACTTACCAAAACTTAAACCAAATTAATTTCTAGAAAAAGCTAATAAGCCACAATTTAAAAACTTTTAGAAACACTAAATAATCAAAATATTTAAAATCAACTTTTTATAAAAATATTAATCTACCAAAATCAACTTATTTAAAAACTAGAAAACATAAAAATTAAGCAATAAGTACAATAGTCTAAAAACCTCAAACACACCAAATCAATAAGCACAATCCAATAAGCAAATTAATCACACATAATCAACAAGATTAAACCAACTACATGATTAATAAAGCAAAATAGTAGATTATGATTAAGAAAAGTAGAATGAGAATCAACTAAAAAGCTTGATTAAATTGAAGATTAAGATCCAAAATTACAAGAGTAAGATGAAGGATTAATAAGATTGAAAGAAAAGCTAGAGAGAAAAAGTAAAACACACACTAAAAATAAAACTAACTAACACCCTCCTAATGAAGGATTAGGAGGGTATATATAGGAGAAGGGGAGGGTGTTGTTTCTTCTCCCTTTCTTCTTGTCTTCTCATCTTTTAAATAACTCGTCTTTCTCGACTTTGTCTCGGGATTAGTCGAATGATAAGTTGAACTCGTCTTCTAATTTTATTCTTTTAGTAGACTTTGTTCTTCGACTTCGTTAAACTTCCGTCTTTAGACTTTTTCTTCGATTAATCTTCAGAATAGGCCTTTGACTTCCGTTCTTCTTGCACTTTTGATCTTTTGACTTCGTCTTTTGTCTTTTTCTTCGATAAATGCCCGTGAAAGCCCGTGTTTTATTCCTTTTTCATATTTTTGTCCTAAAACACAATAAAAACACAAACCACGCATAATTCCGCCTTTTACGATATTAAATACACGTTTTGGTCTTGTTATTATTAGAAATAAGTGGTAAAAAGATAAATGTTTTCACACTTATTAAATCCCCTACACTTGACCATTGCAATGCCCTCATGCAATGCATTAATTTCAAAGCACGATTTACATTTTTCATCATAATTAACCCACCTTGGCCTCTATTACATACTAAACACTAAGGACACTAAAAAGATAGAAATATATAAAAAATGCTTGAAAGAAGAACAAGTAAAGAGATCGAAGACTTAAATTAGGGCTTTGGTTGTCATGAATGTTTATCACCCTTAAGTTTCACGTTCCCCACACCAAGCTTAAAAATGAGATCATTGTTATTATAAGTTAGTAAAGCTCACACGCACTCATGTGGCCCAATTATTCACTTAGACTCCCTTATTCCTAGGTGTATCTCTTATATTTTATTATTGTCTTGAATGATCACGAGGATGCATTGTTGACTTATTTCGATAATTTATTTAGGCTGAAAATAAAGTAGGACGATTTAATCAATAGTTAGCTAAAGGACAAAATCTTTTAAAACTGCTTCTCGGGACCTCATAAAGTTCATATCTTGGCATAACTCGCTTCACGATTTGAGACCTTTCTCGGACCGATATTTGGCATTGACTTCATACTTCGAATCTTGAGAGATGATCTTAAAATAATGGACTTCTCTTCATAAAAGGAATTTCTTCACTTGAAGTTTTTGAGAGATTTTTCAAACTTAGACCACGAATTCTTCATTTTTCTCTAATCTTTATTTTGGATTTTGATATACAAAGATCCGCCTCCTTTTAGGACTTGGATCTATTTATCCTCATACCTTGCTAGGGTCTTTTCGGATAGACTTCTCCATGATCTTTAGGGGAGTATTTGCTTTTTGTCATGTGTCTCGATCCTTCATATTGATTTTTGATAAATGATTCTTCACATCACTTTGGATATTTAGCAACAAATTTTAGCCCTCGTGCCTTGTTAGGGTCTTTTCGGACTCGCCAATCTTCGCATCCCGCTTCAATAAGTTATGCCTTGGCTATGAACTTTAATTAATACCCAGCAACTTTAAAACGATCTTGTGCTAGAAGTTAAGTAACTTTTCAAATCGTACAACCTTACTTATTGCAATTATATTTATTAACAAGCGATGGGAGAAAAAGCTCATAATTAACTCACATAAATTCATGAAAGAATACCAAACTTATAGTTGACTCTATCATCTCTCGTTCTCCATTATTTAAAATCTCAATGAATGAGACTCGTGGATGCTTAGCCAATTAAATCAAAGTTTTAGGTTTTCAAGTCATCTATAGGATCTTGCAACTTCTTATACTTTTTCAAGTTTAGAATTTGCATTTTAAAGTTCCCTTGATAAACGAATTTCTAGGATCAATTATAGGAACTTGCGAAAAGTTCTTTTTCTTAACCCGTAAGAGTTAAGACTTTCGCGTTTTAAAGTTCCCTATATAAAAGCCTAGCAAAACTTGACTTAAACACGTTAAGGATACTAGCTAGAGTAAACTTGGATAAGTAAACTCGGGTTGAGTTAAAAATTCATGACTGGCCTAATATATCAAAGATATATAAACTCATTAAAACCATTTTATTGATTTATTTTTCCCTTTTGACTTTATTTTTGAAATGAAATATATACATACGATGCGATAACAAAAGGAAAGAACATAAAAGAGAATAAATGAAAAACACTACTTGGCCAAAATAGATCAAAAATTTTGAAAAATGTCGAAAATTAGATTTTCCGGTTAAAATAAGGACAAATTAATGGAAAAGCCCACTTAACTTCGAAGGAAGTCCCCCTACACTTGATATAAACATTGCCCTCAATGTTTAAGCATGTGGGAGTAAACTCCCCTACACTTAGGACATTGTGCACTTTGTTTAAATCTCGCTAAGGAAGAGACAACTATAGTGAATTCAATGTTAACATATAAAATATGAAATATTGAATCACAAGAGTTTAGGATAGAACCGGGAAGACGGGTACACGGGATCACGGGTCGTCAAATATCATCAAAAGTGCTCTTTGAAACTGTAATCCCCGCACATCACAAGAACTAAGACAACAAACAACTATGTAGCTCCCCTACACTTATTATGAAAACGGGTAAAGGATAGATCATCGGGTTGCCTCCCGAGAAGCGCTTGTTTTTGTTAACCGAGTCACGAGCCTGACTCGACCCAATACTAATTCAAGGGAAACATGGTGAGGGATGGAATCATCTCGTAAGAGATATCCTCACCAAAGTACAACTTAACACGCTGGCCATTCACCTTAAAGTTGGGCCCATTTGGTTGAGATAACTCAATGGTGCCATAAGGGAAGACTTTGGCGACGGTGAACGGACCAGACCAACGGCTATTAAGCTTGCCCGAAAATATTTTCAACCGAGAATTAAAGAGTAAAACTTGATCACTAATTTTGAACCCTCGGTTTTTGATCTTAGAATCATGAATGAGCTAGGTTTTATCCTTATAAATCAACGAATTTTCATAAGCTTCATTCCTAAGTTCATTGAGTTCATTGAGTTGGATTTTCCTAAGATCACCGGCTTTGTTGATATCAAAATTAGCTCATTTCAAGGCCCAATAAGCCTTATGCTCCAACTCAATGGGGAGGTGGCAAGCCTTTCCGTACACAAGACGATATGGAGTACAACCAATAGGTGTCTTATAAGCGGTACGGAAAGCCTACAAAGCATCATCTATCTTATCGGCCCATGAGGCACGATGCTCTCCAACAGTACGCTCTAAGATTCTCTTCAGTCCACGGTTAGAGATCTCGGCTTGACCATTTGTTTGTGGATGATACGCGGTGGAAAGTAGGTGATTGACACCATACTTAGCCATGACTCGAGCAAACTGATCATAGCAAAAATGAGTCCCGCGATCACTAATGATAGGACGAGGAACACCGAATCGAGCAAATAACTGTTTCAGAAAGTTCATAACCACCCTCGCATCGTTCGTAGGTAAAGCTTTTGCTTCAACCCATTTGGATACGTAGTCAACGGCTACGAGGATGTACTTGTTCCCTTTGGATGATGGAAATGGCCCCATAAAGTCGATGCCCCATACGTCAAAGATTTCACATTCTTGGATGAATTTTTGAGGCATCTCATCTTTATGTGTGATCTTGCCTTGTCGTTGGCAAGCATCACAATGCTTAACCATTTCATGAGCGTCATGATAAATGGTGGGCCAATAAAATCTAGAGTCGAAAACTTTCTTCGCGGTATAGTTAGGACCAAAGTGACCACCGGTGGGTCCTTTGTGGCAAGATTCCAAGATTTGTAAAGCTGCGGGTCCGTCAACACACCGACGAAGGATCAAGTCAGCACATTATCCGGAATAAGAAATTCACACGTAATTCGGGAAACAGAAAATCGACCTTATTCGGAATCCGTGTCTTTAACGTAATCCGGAATCAAGATCGAAGACGCAATCCGGAATGTCCTACTGATACACAATCCGGAATAACAATCTTGTACTTAATTCGGAATCCGTGTCTTTAACCTAATCCGGGAAATGGAGTCCTGAACACTATTCGGAATGTATGCTGAAAACATAATTCGGAATATGGTGGTTGCTATGTAATTCGGAAAAGCTTGTTTGCACGTAATTCGGAAAGAACAAATATGATATAATTCGGAATAAGGTAATCCACACCTAATCCGAGATAATTGAAAACACAACTTAAGTCGGGATAAATGAATTCAAACACAGTTCGGGAAACAATGGAAATGCACTTAAGTCGGAATAAAACAAACTGTTACCTAATTCGTGAAAAGAGGGTTTCAAAACCCAGATTAGCACAAAATAAGCAAAATCACAAATAAGCACTTACCAAAACTTAAACCAAATTAATTTCTAGAAAAAGCTAATAAGCCACAACTTAAAAACTTTTAGAAACACTAAATAATCAAAATATTTAAAATCATCTTTTTATAAAAATATTAATCTACCAAAATTGACTTATTTAAAAACTAGAAAACATAAAAATTAAGCAATAAGCACAATAGTCTAAAAACCTCAAACACACCGAATAAATAAGCACAATCCAATAAGCAAATTAATCACACATAATCAATAAGATTAAACCAACTACATGATTAATAAAGCAAAATAGTAGATTATGATTAAGAAAGGTAGAATGAGAATCAACTAAAAAGCTTGATTAAATTAAAGATTAAGATCCAAAATTACAAGATTAAGATGTAGGATTAATAAGCTTGAATTAAAAAATAGAGAGAAAAAGTAAAACACACACTAAAAATAAAACTAACTAACACCCTCCTAATGAAGGATTAGGAGGGTATATATAGGAGAGGGGGAGGGTGTTGTTTCTTCTCCCTTTCTTCTTGTCTTCTAGTCTTTTAAATAACTCGTCTTTCTCGACTTTGTCTCGGGATTAGTCGAATGATAACTTGAACTCGTCTTCTAATTTTCTTATTTTAGTAGACTTGGTTCTTCGACTTCGTTAAACTTCCGTCTTTAGACTTTTTCTTCGATAAATCTTCAGAATAGGCCTTTGACTTCCGTTCTTCTTGCACTTTTGATCTTTTGACTTCGTCTTTTGTCTTTTTCTTCGATAAAAGCCTGTGAAATCCCGTGTTTTCTTCCTTTTTCATATTTTTGTCCTAAAACACAATAAAAACACAAACCACGCATAATTCCGCCTTTTACGACATTAAATACACGTTTTGGTCTTGTTATTATCAGAAATAAGTGGTAAAAGGATAAGTGTTTTCACACTTATTATTCGTATGAGAACGAAAAACTTCTAATGAAAACGTAAAATTTCTAATGAAAACGTAAAATTTCTGACGAACACGTAAAATCTCTAACGAAAACGTAAAATTTCTTATGAAAACGTAAAATTTCTGATGAAAACGTAATATTTCTGAGGATAACTTAAAACTTCTGATGAAAACGTAAACTTTTGATGAAAACGTAAAATTTATGATAAACACGTAAAAATACGGATGAAAACGTAATATTTCTGATGAAAACGTAAAATTTCTGACGAAAAGGTAAATTTTTTGACTAAAACGTAAAATTCCTGACGAAAACGTAAAATTTCTTATGAAAACGTAAAAATACGGATAAAAACGTAATATTTCTGATGAAAACGTAAAATTTTTGACGAAAACGTAAAGTTTCTGATGAAAACGTAATATTTCTGAAAAAACGTAAAGTTTTTGAAGAAAACGTAAAGTTTCTGATGAAAACGTAAAATTTCCGATGAAAACGTAATATTCCGATGAAAACGTATTATTTATGACAAATACGTAAAATTTATGACGAAAACGTAAAGTTACTGATGGGAACGTAAAATTTCGGATGAAAACATAATATTTCTGATGATAAACGTAAAATTTCTGATGAAAACGTAAAATTTCTGATTAAAACGTAATTTTTTTGATGAAAACGTAAATATTTTGATGGCAACGTAATATTTCTGATGAAAACGTAAAATGTCTGATTAAAACGTAAAATTTGATGAAAAAGTAATATTTATGAGGAAAACGTAAAATTTCTTATGAAAACGTAATATTTATGATGATAACGTAAAATTTCTGATGGAAACGTTAAATTTCTGATTAAAACGTAAAAAAAGTTAGGAAAACGTAATTATTTTGATGAAAAACGTAATATTTATGATGAAAAGGTAAAACTTCCGATGAAAACGTCAAAAGTTTTGATGAAAACGTAATATTTCTTATGAAAACGTAATATTTCTGATTAAAACGTAAAATTTTCTGATGAAACGTAAAAATACAGATGAAAACGTTAAATTTCTGATGAACACGTAATATCTCGAACAAAAGCGTAAAATTTCGGACGGAAACGTAAAATTTCTGATGAAAATGTAAAATTTCTGATGAAAACGTAATATTTCTACGGACAACGTAGAGTATGAAAAGACATTGTCGTATAAAAAAATGTTACGAGAGTCATTGAGAATTTTTATACAAATTTCATGATTAAAATAAAAAAGTTGTTAAACAAAATTCACCATTTTCATTAATATTTATAGAGACCCAAAAACCCAACATTTTTCTAAAGACCCATTATAGACCCAAACACATCTAAAACCAACCCATATAGACCCATCCTTTTAGAAGACCCATCTAAACCCCATCTAGACCCATGACCCATCTATACCCATGACCCAAACCCAACCCAACCCATCCATTTGCCACCTCTAGCCGTAATAAGGTTTATAGGACGCATGCAAGGTGGTATGCAAGACACATGCTTCATTGTTATAGACCGTCCCAAGGATATGTCTTAAAACAACAAAAATGAGGACTTAGGGTCCGTTTGGTTTGAAGTTTGGTTTTACTTTGGGTTTAACTTTATGATTTAGTCTAAATATCAAGGTTATGTACTATGGAGATGGTTCACATTATAAAAAAATAAAACATTTTTTGAGTGAAGTAATATATATGCAAGTAAAGGTTGAACATGTATCACGCCAGTATTGTTTTATAGTCTGACAATACTTTTTGCTAAGCCCATCACAAAGCCACCTTTTTTACATGCCAAATATTAAGATTTATTTGGGCCCAATCTTACTTAGTCCCTCAAACCAAATGTCTATATTAAAAGTTAAACCTTGATCCAAAGGGCAAGCCCCTCATACCAACCAGCCCCTTAGTTTTGGGATGACCGAGTCATGGAAGAAGTTTGGTAAGCCAATTAAATTTGAGTTGTATGAATTGTTATTTTGTTTATGTTTGATATAAATTTTTGTACAAACTGAATATAATAATGTGATGAGGTTGATTGACCTATTACATTGTTTGGTTATTTCTTTTATTAAGTCACGTTTAATAAACGGATGACTTAATGTGGATTCTTTCAGATTAGGTTGGGTGCAACGGTGTATCGTCCATCGATTCGCAGTCAGACGGTATTGTTGCAGCGATCGAGTCCCCTCGATCGATCGTAGCTTTTCGTTTGTTTCCACGACCCATTCCCAAACAAAGAAAAGGAAAAAGAAAAAGGGTTGTAGTCGTTTGGTTTGAAAAAAAAAAATAAAATTTAAACCTTTTACCTTTATAAATATTCAACCATTTCTACCAATTTTTTCATACATTCAAATTCAAGATTCTAAATCAAAACAATAACTATCCAACATGTCTAGCAAGAGAACCACCAAAAACAAAACCCCGAGATCCTGAGTTCCCCAACAAACTGTTCCCCATGTGAGCCAGATGAGGCTTTTCGATTATTCGGTGTGTCACCTAACTTCCGATTTAAACCCGACGGATTTGAATATCGTTCACTACAACCATCTCACCCAAACTATGCAACCCGTTTGTTTTATCCTCTCTACCGTGATAGCAACCAACAAATGTAATGCTTTTATTTTTTGAATAAAAACAAATTGAACTATGTCGTCTTGTTATGGTAAATAAGTCACTGTAGGTCGTCGAAAAGAGAAAGCTGATATGGCAAAAAAATGAAGGTCTCATTAGGTCACTGTCGTGGGGTAGTCTTAGATATTATTTTAAATCAACATATTTGATTAAGTGGAAAAAACAACTTTTCACATTACTTAATAAATTATGTTTTTTCACATTAAGTCAAATAACTATTATTAAACACCACCTAAATTTGTAAACAGTAAAGTTATTTATAGATTAAAAAAATTAAAGTGACGCTAAAGTGACAGTGATGAATGTGATTTTGGGTGCTCCTTGGGCGTTGATGGTTTCTGATAAGTATTAGAGTTAATTGTAACTTGTATCCAAAAGTATTATAGAAGATGTGCTATTGGAAACACACATTGAAAGACTCGATCTAGAAATCCACCTTTCCATTTTGCCAGTAAAGACGTAGGCGAACTTGATTCCATCTTACTCTCCCTGTTATGGGTAGCCAGAATACAACATAGGTCTTTTGCTTGGTAATGCTTTACATGAGTAACTCAAATTATCATTCGATACCTATCTTTATATCAACATAATTTCCTATTTGATATAAAAATAGGTTTATCGAATGATAATTTTGTTTTGTAATTATGGCAACTTCGCTAAAGCATTATGAATGCTAAAGACCCGTATCGTATATTTGCTAACATTCTCACTTTATTTTTCCAAGATTTACGCTAAGTGCACCAAGACCTGAGTAGCCATAAGCTTTTGAGCAGGATGTAAGTTATGTTGCATGTGTGCTATTAAAAGTTTTAGATTAGAGGTTTTTGGCTATTGTCATGCATTTCAAAATATGCTTTATAACACAAAAAATCATAATCAGATATTCAGATGTATCAAACAGTATATTAAGGGCCTATTTGGTTTGTAGATTGGTTTAGAGTTTAAATGTTGATTTGAATAAAAGTTTGGATTTGGGTTTAGTATAAGAGAGAGAAAATATATTATAATATATATATTATTATTATTTTATAATTAAAAAATATGTTATTTTGAATTCAAAACTTAGAAAATGAAAAGAAATATGTGTTGGAAAAAATTTGTGGTATAAAAAGCAAAATATCATGCGGCTAATATTGTATTATAGACTTTTTTAATTAATTAATCTTCAATATATGTTAAAAACCCAACCCTCTCCCTGGAATTACAAAATAGCCAAAATTTATGGGTTTTAGTAGGCCCTTCTCATGCCAACTTAGAAACAAACATATTATTACAAGGTAAAACCAACTTTTTTGACTGAGGCCCCCAAACCAAACGCACCCTAAATAGGTGTTATGATGACCTCATACACCAGTAATCATGACTAGAGAATTTGGGCACATTTGAACACCTAGTGAACCGAGATTGATAATGGTGTCCTTGCATCACATGTCAAATGAATATAAAAAGAAAAAGAATCTAGGCAGTTTGAGAGAATAAGTATCAAATGATGGAGGTGAAGTATGTCCAAGTGTAACATATTAGTCTATATATAAAAGAGGAGAATCACGTTTTCATATAAACAGTGATTCTCCTCACATTAGTATCAAACTAACATTTCTTCATTCTCTCACAAACACACCGTTCTGTCACAATAAACACACACACTAAACACAAACGGTTTGGATCCAAACCCGATTAAGATCCGTGTGTGTATTGATTGTGGTTTGGCGTTTACCCTCTTCCCCCCATAACCATTAATCAATGGGTTGCCCTTTCAAAAAATTGTTATTAATAGCTATGTTGGCTCTTTTAATTTTGCCCTTTGGTGATTAACCGTTGCTTAATTGCGATTGTCCGCTTATGTGGTGGCTACAGTAAACGCATCTTAACCGTTGGGTGCCTAATTGGTGTCACGATGGTGTCCCTTGATTTTGTGGGTGTTGCATCCATATATATAGCCTCATCAGCAAACCAATTGATCTTGGTTTGCATCATTTGTGGAGTGGCTGCGCTTTTCTATTGGTTGCTCATCTTTCCTGTTTTTCTTGTGATCCTTTTCACAAACGGTTGTAAGCTCCCGTATTCTTATGGCTTCCTACTTACCTGTTTTGATTTATGCACTTGGTTATGATCCATTTGTGAAAGTGATGTATTTGGTTATACAGTTGTTCTTTCGATTTTGTGTGTTTCGTACTGCCATTGTGATGACGACTTTGACTTCCATGGTTGTTGTTTGGTGTGTAAATTACAGCTACGTATTTAAACCCACTATAATTATTATCAGCGGTGTTATGAAGCGTCGTTGATATACAGTTTTGATAACGTCATTTGATTTTGCCCAGACGACCTCTTCAGCATACATATGATTGTATCCTGATCAATAAGCTATAAAACCCAATATTATGATTACCAGCACTGTTGTGGAGTGTCTTTGGTTGGCTAGTTCTTTCTATACGCCAGTTTGATACTTTTGGTTGGTTTTGTCCAAACGACATTTTAAGGTTGCCGGCATACATGTGATAAACTTTTTGTTGTTGCCGGGTATATGGCGCATATTCCAGTAACATATTTGTGGTTGTGCTGATGTATTTTTTCTATGGTCCTAAACGTCGGTGATGATCGAATTCGAACGTCCCTGAGCGGGCTACAGGAGGGTTTGGATTGTGCGCTTCTTGGCGTGGCAAAATTTATATGTTTGCAGGCACATCGCACATATGCTAATATCCAATGGTCACTTATATGAGGCAATGATGAGCTTTGACGGCACGGGGTAAGGCTGAGACTACAAGTATCTTGGCGGGGCAGCCTCCTGGGGCTACAGCCATGTCGTGTGTTTACGGTTTTCCCTTAAAGATGCCATATCTGAGCCTGTAATGTCCCACTCTCGAATAAGATGGTGAAATCTAATTGTCACCTAGCAGTAACCGTTCCACAAATGTGCACCTGAAAATTGTACCTGAGTTTTAATCAGGTCGGTGATGATAAAAATCGAACCCAAGTAAGCGGATTAGAGGAGGTTCTGGGTTGTGCGCCTCTTTGCGGGAAAAACTTTGTATGTTTGCAGCCAGACCCCTAGAATCTGACGTGTAACAACTAGGCAACGAGGGGGTGACACGTCATGATACGAGAAACAATGAGTTACTGTTGACACAAATTTGACGTAATAAAAACATATACATTACATCATAAAAGATCCGAGTTTTTAAACATAGGTCCCAGAGTTTTATAAGCGGAAAAATATATTATTTCATCACGATTTATAACATAAAGTTGCCCAAAAGATAGAATAAACTTCTGACAGTTTTTACTAAAACCAATCTTTTAAAAGCATCACAGAAATCTCCAAGCTGCGATAGTATCATGCGGGCTCCCATCCAAGCAAAGCTAAGTAATAATACCTGAGATTAAACATGTAAAATCGTCAACATAAAGTTGAGTGATATTCATAGGTTTAGCAGTAAAGGTGTGGAACACAATTGAATTTTTAAAACAAGTAACCCGGGGGGGGGGGGATAACTATGTACATTGTCCATAGTCACGGTGCATATTATTGCTAATTAGCTCATGAACCGAAGCTTAACTCAATGTAAGTTCCTCTAAGGAGTATTCAACCTAAATACACAAGTATAAACAAATGTAAGTGCGTCAAGGTAATCGGGACGGGGATAGTCAATCCCGATGGATCCACCCACAATATTCGCGCTCCACGCAAAGCACACAGGACAATTAATAGTTCATGATCAGGAGAGGAAACTCAAGGCTAACGTATAAAAGAAATAATATCATTGAATTCATCTGGAAAGCATACACGTTCTGGATAACATACAACAGTTTTTAAGTGGTTGTGTTCCACCATGTAAAATCTCACCCCGTGTTTAGAAATCATGTATATGTACAAAGGGGCTATGAACACACCTTAGCCATGAGGTAAGTGAATCACGGTACTCAGAAGCTTAGTAGAAACGGTAGTGGTAAGGCGATCACCGACGATATGGATGCCTGAGAAACACGAAAGCCGCAACCTATCAAATTAAGGCGTGCGTTAAGACTCGAACTCAAGTATCGATATATACTAAATATAATATGACTCAAATGTTTTCAAAGTATTCATATTTCAAAACCAGTTACACGAACCAAATGAATCCTTACTAACCCATTTAATCAATACTACTCGTTTAAATACTTGTACACTTCTAATTGACCCGTCATAAGACGCCAAGTCAATGCAAGTCAAACTATCCCTTTACATCACTAGGACCAGTAGATAAGTCATTTATGTAATGACTAAACACTTGAGTAAGTCACCATGTCCAATAGTGAATACTCAAACTCACGCCACACGAGCATTGAACTATGTGTCCAAAATACCAATCAGCATGTACACTCCAAATGTACGCACCGATCTACCCTATCTAGACTTGTCCGTTTTAGATGAAATTTGGTGTCAATATCGCTTATAAACTGTATAAGACCCTGCCAAAATTTGAGCCAAAGTTTATACTTGAAAACCCATCAGCTCGACACTTTACTCGACTCTAAAATTTGGGACCTCATTGTATACTTGTTTCATAAAACTATTTAGACCACTTTAAAAGTATTATTTTGACATTCCACTTATTGAACTCACTACTAGACTCATCATATATGGTTTATGAACTTTGAAAGTCAGTAGTATAATTTATCTAACTATGCCTAAAGTCCCCGAGAGTCGACCCAAAATCAGCCACAATTTCGGATTGTGCCGACTTGCGTCTCCCGGTTCACGAATACTAAAACCAGCATAACTTTTGATCCGTAATGAGTTAGAAGCTCTATCTTATACCAAAACGAGCGTCTCGGAAAACTATACAACAGAATCAAATAATCTCAGCCTATCACGAATCATAAAACCACGAAAAACAGCCTAATCCCACTGATGTAATATACACTTTAGAAAATCATAGAAAAACATCATTTTTACCCAAATCCACCATGATCCATACCTCTAATATTACTCTAGTATCAAACCCATCAACCAAACACTCCTTAAACACTTGTATTTAAATTTTTACAAAAATCAAAGATCAAAAATAACCTTTTTAACATGAAAACATGATGATCCTACCTAGATCATCACATGCATGATAATTTAAACAAAAATCAACCATGGAATCATAAAAATCTTTAAAGTTGATGCATGTACATGATTTTGGTATCAAAAGAACCACAACAAGATTTTAGGAGGTGGTCTTAATTTAGTTTTAGGAGATTCAAGGTAAAAATCAAAATTTTGAGGGTGTTTTAGGGCTAGGGAGTGGCGGAAAAAATAAGAACAAGAGAGGGAGAGTATTCTTCTTTTTGTGTTTGTGTTTTTGTGTAAGAAAATGAGTGGAGTCGTTAAAAAAATTAATATAGAGTAGGGTTGGTTAGATTTTGAAAATATTGGATAGTTTTGGACCTAAAAGTAATTTAATAGTTTAAAGGGTAGAAAGTGACTATTAGTAAATCTTGAAAATATTTACGGGTCTCGGGTTTCGTAAAAATACTTTTCAAATGTTACAATGCATCATAAATATGATTATATGATTTCCGGACACGACTTAATACGTAATTAAAACGACATCATCGAAAATATTAATTATCGAAACAATCGATAATAAAATGTAAACTTTTGGGCATCCGTCGGTATCGCGATCACTAGGAATTGTCGTTGTTCATTGATTTTGAATAAACTCGTTGTAAAATGCACGCGGGTGATTTTAAATAAAATACTTTGATTTAAATAAATATGGAAAAATAAAATAAAAGTTTTATAATTCCATACAAAGTATTGTCAATGATCCGAAAATACTTAAAAGTATAATTTTTTTAAAATTATCATGATCTCAGGATTTACATATAAGAATACAAGAAAATGAAATATGTTGGAAAATTCAGAAGCACGAATAAAAGAATAAAATAATGCTGGGAAAGTACGGGTTCTTATATTCTTCCCCCCTAAAGGAACTCTGGTCCCTCAGAGTTCTCCTGGAAACGGTAGAAGATGCAAACAAGAGGAGGTACAAAGTGTAGAACAAATTCGTTGCTTCCCAGGTAATTTCTGTAACACGACGTACCTTCACAATTAGAATTTACTACGCTTCAGTTTCTTAGCTCCTTTCGAATAAAATTTTCAAACCCGTATTAGAATAATGACGTATAGTGAAATATCAAGAGATTGAATGAACACAAGAAACGCTTAAACGGACAAAGTGCACTAAAATGAATCAGGATTGGTAATCAACAAGATTTCCAAATCGCGCAACTTGTAAAACATGACAATCTGAAAATGTAATAATCTAATTACAAGAGAAATAGAAGGGAAAATGAGTTACATATGATCATTTTAAAATACAAGCTGTCACAGTCAGTTGTCTAGGATTTTGGTATTACTTTAAAACTCACTTTAAATACTTTCTTGATTAAAAGAAAATTTTACAAGGTGTAGTGATTTAAAATCAAACTATCTATATTTAGTGAGTAAGTTGTTGTTATATCTTTTTCTTGATCAGGATTTTCGATGTAAAAGTAGAACAGTTCAAAACAGTTATCCTGATCGGCTTAAGAACTTTTGGATGACTGCATGAATTTTCTGTTAGAAGCTCAGGTTTATCGTTACCATTAGGGAAAATCAGATTTTCCATGTTATTTAAAATCATTGCTAGAAATTATAAATTAATTTAGTAATTTCATTATATTGAAAGTAAAGTATGATAAAATCAATTACTTTAAAAGATACAGCTTGACATATTCTGATTTTAAAAAGGTGACAAAACAACAACGAATATGAGACGTATAAAGGTCACCAATTTGTATGCGAGCAATAACACAAAGGAATGAAACGAAAGTCGTATCAATTCTTAACAAACACGATAGAATAGACGCGTCGATGATAAAAATAATAAGAAACAAAGGATTATACAAGTCATCACTTCTTGAGTTCAGTTGGTGTCACGGCTTATTAAGTTCTCGATGGTCGATACATGATCGAAAGAGAAAAGCCACACAACGAATTTTTGAAAAAGAAAATTCTTAAGAAGTCACTTGAGAGGAATTCCAGTAAAATGAACAAGATTGGAAATGAAAGGAGAAATCAACACATGATTCACAAGAATGAATTTCAAGACGATAGTGTCTAACACATATCATGACAATTACACGAAATTATCGTTCACGTCCAGTCAAAAATCACTATTCGCATCCAGAGACGTTTCAGAGGTCTACCAAAATAGACAGAGAGGGTCGATCGATGTAGAAGCATAACAACGTTTAAAACTTTCAAGTCTTGCATCAATGTTAAGAAATTAGACGAGTGGTAACGAAAATTATATCACAAAGGAAGATGAGGTAACAAGTAAACTAGAGGTCGTTGAGTAAGGAAATATGTGTTTGAGGCATGTACTTTGTTCAAGAAAAGATAAGGATTCATAGGTGTATGTCGCGAATTGTTGTTACTCGAATAAGATGTAAAATTTTTCTAAAACTTTATTTTATCAAACTTTTTAAGGAACATAATTAATAAGTTGATTCTTGGTCAAATATTTAGGGTGACTACTATTCGGCCTCGCATGGATCCTTCTAAATTAAGCATAGGTGATCAGGCCATGCACAATTTAGGACTAGCAATGTGATGCTCAGCTTCGTCATACCAGTATTACAGGTCATATTATTTAAAATATGTATATAATGCCATTTGTAAAAACAGTAGTCAAAATAATTTATGAAACTCTTCGCCGATAAGCTACTGGCTAGATATTTAATTCAACAATTATAATGTTTCAAGATTTCTTTATAGAACCAAGGTAGAACAATTTCGAAAATACGTTGTAAAATTAATATAAATTAATTTTACAAGATAACATTCCAGTATTTTAATAATGCCCAAGTGGAACATTTTATAAAATATTTTGTAAACAGTACGAGTTTGAGCTTAGATGGTAACTTATAAAATAGCGAGTGGGTTACATGAGGGTAATGAATAGTAATTCAAGACAATCAATAAATGGTTACAAGGTGATTAGGTTTCAAGAGGTTTAGTTGGAATCGTCATGAGGTACGTGTCAAGATAATAACGAACGATATGAAAGCAAGAATTTCAATCCTCAGCCAAATCCAGTGGTACGATAGAAACAAAGAAAAATAATATAGAATGACAAATAAGTCATATATAAAAGAAAGGATAAAGGAATCCATATGTGTTCACATCGTAATTTATTTGACATAGATATACTCTTAAGAAAGTAGGGCATCAGTTTCCAAATAGTACCATTACTCCGAAAAGTTTATTTTAAACATTTTCAAACGCAATCAATGTTTTTAGTTGTAAAATATCATTAGTTAAAGTTTTACGAGCTCAAACAAACTCAAAACGCTTGAAATCTTATTTTTAAATTATATCAGTTTTGACCTTTTTAGTCAACTTTGACTTTTGGGTTTGACTAGACCAATTGATTCACTAAATAACATTTTTAAGACTCGAAGTCTAAATCAATTGGGTGTAAAACGAGGTTTTGAACAACTTTTTAGTTTTAGTCGAGACTTGAAACGGATAAAAAATGGACGAAAACGCCCTTGCATTGAATCTGTCACAACATGACATTTTAAAATTATGCAGAAAATAACTTCTTAAGTTTTAAAATTTCAAATGAGCGTACGTGCCCGCTTTTACGATTTACTGGTCGATTTTCATGACCTAAACGAATGTCTCAACAAGTAGAAATATATATTTTTATGTATAATGTTTATAAAAATAATTTCTCGACACTGTTAAATTTCCTATAAAGTTTCTGTACAAAGTATATTTTTCGACGTACCTTGGAATTTAATTCAACTTTATAATGACCCAAATTATATGTACACACATTACTTGTGGATTCCATAAAGACGAAAGAGAATAAATTGTAAAATTAATCATGTAAAGAAAACATAGTATAGAAATGGTTCAAGAATGCCAACGATAAACTAAGAAATCAAAAATGGCGCATGACATCCGTGTCTTAGGTATCAAGATGCAATGCAGGAAGGTCTCTTGGCGGCGTGATTTTCCAAAATCAAAAGACATACCGAGAAAGAAACGGAATATAAACAAGTCGTATTCTTGGAGCGAGGAGGTTTAATGAAAAATGGAGGGTACAAGTTTATAGAAAGTAGAATCGTATTCTAGACAATCGCCACATAAGGGGATGAATCTCAAGATGACAATGGTGGTTTCAAGGTACTAACGGACGTTGTAATTCGAAGTCGAAACATAGAATGATCAATGAAGTAGGTATTTAATCGATATACAAGTGTCGCGTAAAATGGTGACGTAAAAGTCAATCAAGATCACGAAACCTACGATATTCTTCAACACTGATTCAAGGAATGCTTCGAGATGTGTGACTCACACGATGTCCTTTAGTCTTTCTCATAGACACATTGAGCTACACAATGGTCTATAGACAAGTTTTCAAGGCATCCAGTCATAGATGGTCAGAAAATAATCTGGATATCTAAATAGATACTTTAAAGAGATTTAACAATGAAAGTAACACGTACGGTAGTAGAATGAAAATCAAAAGTTTCATCGAAAAGACACTTATTCAATCCCGAACAATGGTATCACGAGAGTATGCACAACATGTAACAGTGAGTCGAGAAAAACAACCGGTTCAAATCGAACGAGTAAACGAGGTCAGTCGTATCTCGCATGAACAAGATAGCAATAGTACTCAGAAAAGTGAGTATGAAAAGTCAGCAGCCTAAGCGCTCCGAATACAAGTATGTAACGTCATAACAATATAAAATTATTGCAACAAGATCAATTCACAAGAATTCAAGAAATATAATATAGGCAGATGTAATCACAATAGTATCGAATGATAATCCATGAAGCACATAGGCTTTGAAAAGACATAGTAATTATCGTCATTAAAGTAATGTAATATTTCAAAATGAAATCAAGAGATGAAATACTACAACGATAATTAAAAGTAAATAATAAGGATTCGAGAGTTACCCACGCGGATATTGAACAGCAATGGCAGATTCTGTGTTTGACACTTAGAAACATGAAATATTTGAACTTTCGGTTATAGACTAAGTTTTGAAAACGACTCAGTTCCCTATAACCATCGCTCTGATACCAATCTCTGAGACCCCCAGAATCTGACATGGAACAACTAGGCAACGAGGGGGTAACACGTCATGATACGAGAAACAATGAATAACTGTTGACACGAAGTTGACGTAATAAAAACATATACATTACATCATAAAATATCAGAGTTTTTAATCATAATTCCCAGAGTTTTATAAGCGGAAAAATATATTATTTCATCATGATTTATAACATAAAGTTGCCCAAAAGATAGAATAAACTTCTGACAGTTTTTACTAAAACCAATCTTTTAAAAGCATCACAGAAATCTCCAAGCTGTGATAATATCCTGCGGCCTCCCATCCAAGCAAAGCTAAGTAATAATACCTGAGATTAAACATGTAAAATCTTCAACATAAAGTTGAGTGATATTCATAGGTTTAGCAGTAAAGGTGTGGAACACAATAGAATTTGTAAAACAAGTATTGGGGGGGGGGGGGGGATAACTATGTACATTGTCCATAGTCACGGTGCATATTATTGCTATTTAGCTCATGAAACAAAGCTTAACTCAATGTAATTTACTCTAGGGAGTATTCAGCCTAAATACTCAAGTATAAACAAATGTAAGTGCGTCAAGGTAATCGGGACGGGGATAGTCAATCCCGATGGATCCACCCACAACATTCGCGCTTCGCGCAAAGCACACATGACAATTAACGGTTCATGATTAGGAGAGGAAGCTCAAGGCTAACGTCTTAAAGCCATAATATCATTGAATTCATCTGGAAAGCATACACGTTCTGGATAGCATACAAGTTCTAGATAGCATACAGTTTTTAAATGGTTGTGTTCCACCATGTAAAATCTCACCCCGTGTTTAGAAACCATGTACAAGTAAAAAGGGGCTATAAACTCACCTTAGCCATGAGGTAAGTGAATCACGGTACTCAGAAGCTGAGTAGAAACGGTAGTGGTAAGACGATCACCGACGATATAGATGCCCTGGAAACACGAAAGCCGCAACCTATCAAAATAAGGCGTGTGTTAAGACTCGAACTCAAGTATCGATATATACCAAATATAATATGACTAAAATGTTTTTAAAGTAATCATATTTCAAAACCAGTGACACGAACCAAATGAATCCTTACTGACCCATTTAATCAATACTACTCGTTTAAATACTTGTACACTTGAAATTGACCTGTCATAAGACGCCAAGTCAATGCAAGTCAAACAATCTCTTTACATAACTAGGACCAGTAGATAAGTCATTTGTGTAATGACTAAATACTTGAGTAAGTCACCATGTCCAATAGTGAATACTCAAACTCACGCCACACGAGCATTGAACTATGTGTCCAAAATACCAATCAGCATGTACACTCCAAATGTACGCACCGATCTACCATATCTAGACTTGTCCGTTTTAGATGAAATTTGGTGTCAATGTCACTTATAACCTAATAAGACCCTGCCAAAATTTGAGCCAAACTTCATGCTTTAAAACCCATCAGCTCAACACTTTACTCAACTCTAAAATTTGGGACAGAATTGTATACTTGTTTCATAAAACCATTTACACCACTTTAAAAGTATTATTTTGACATTCCACCTTTTGAACTCACTACTAGACTCATCATATAAGGTTTATGAACTTTAAAAATCAGTAGTATAATTTATCTAACTATGCCTAAAGTCCCTGAGAGTCGACCCAAAATCAGCCACAATTTCGGATTGTGCCGACTTGCGTCTCTCGGTACACGAATACTAAAACTAGCATAAATTTTGATACGTAATGAGTTAGAAGCAATTTCTTATACCAAAACGAGCGTCTCGGAAAACTCTACAACAAAATCAAAGAATCTCAGCCTATACCAAATCATAAAACCACGAAAAACAGCCTAAACCAATTGATGTAATATGCACTTTAGAAAATCATAGAAAAAACATCATTTTGACCCAAATCCACCATGATCCATACCTCTAATACTACTCTAGTATCAAACCCATCAACCAAACACTCCTTAAACACTTGTATTTAAATTTTTACAAAAATCAAAGATCAAAAATAACCTTTCTAACATGAAAACATAATGATCCTACCTAGATCATCACATGCATGATAATTTAAACAAAAATCAACCATGGAATCTAATGAGATTGCTTTTATACATAGTCTCATCGTCCAAAAAGGGCTTTAAATGCATAAAATATCATAAAATTGGCCAAATATATGCTTGTGTTTGTTGCTTGTGTATTTTAGGTACGGAAATTGAGAAAATGACAAAAGATCACAAGAATCATACAAAAACGAACACGGGAAACGAAGCCGCACATTGAACCAAGCCCTAATGAGGAATTTTCCAAAGAAAACCCTTGAAGATTTGATGATTTATGAAGAAGGGTCCTCTAATATTGAAGATTGACACTTTATACCCTTGTATCTTCATAATTATAAGATTGGTCCCTAAAGTTTGTCAATATTGCAAAAAGGGTCCTCCACTTTGAAGAATTGGTAATTTTAGTCTCTCAACAAAACTAAGATGTCAATATTAATCCTCTTCAAAGTCAAACATACCATGAAGGACTTCAAGTTACAAGAAATTACAAGTTTGGTCCTTTGAAAATATCAAAATTACCAAAAGGACCCTTGACTTTGAGGAAATGGCAAATTCAGTCCTCTAAGAAGTCAAACAAACAATTCAAGACCATTATCTATGAAGAAAATGCCAAATCAGTCCTTCAAGAATCAAGAAATGGCAAGAAATACCCCTGAAAATACTTTGGAAAAGTATTTGGGGCAAAAGTGTGAAAAAGAAAACTTCCATAACAAAGGAAATCCGGATTGGGCTATTTATTTACAAAGTCAAAGGAAGTGGAAAGAATGGGGGCTAATCTTGGCATACATAAAACTTACCTTAACCAGTAGTAGGGTGACACGTGCCCCACTACCACCTCTCCACCAATCAGCTTCCACCATTATGCCACCTCACTTCCCACCCATAACAGATTTAAACTAATCTTTATTAGTTTAATAAACTAGCGCTAAACACTTTTTTAAACCCAAACTCGGATTAAACACCCAACTATTCACCAAGAACACAATTTGGGGTTTTGTTATTTACTTATAATTAAACCTTAATATTGTGCAGATTAGTGATTAATGATCCCTTAAACACATCCCAACCTTAATATCTTGTGCCACATCACCCAAGAGTGCACATGAAAGGTGTCCTGCTACACCTTTGAACAAGAAGACAAAACAATGACAAAAAATCAACCACCCACATTCCAGCTTACTCCTTAAGCATGTTTTGGACCATTGGATGCTATCACACCTTGCCAACTACAACAAAACGCCAAGCAAAGTCACATGATTCTCAAAATTGTTCAAACCCTCAAGGTATTTCTGGGACTTCACCACCAATTAGGGTTACGTTTTTATGCTTTGTAGTAGTCACTTGTAGCCTATATAAAGGCATTTAGGCTTTCATTTACAATTTGCTCTTGAATTTTCCATTGTTCACAAATCTGTAAATCATATATTCAGTAATGAAATGTGTTTGAATTTGGTGAAGAAAAATCAAGTGCCAACCTTTATATCTGTTTATTGTTGTTTGATGTTAACTGTTCTTGAATCCTAAAACCTGTTTTCAAAAGGAGTGTGCAAAAGTTTGCACATTTTCCACTTTTCTTGATATTTTGCTAAGTCTTGTTCAAACCTTGGAATTCTTGGGCTATAAAGTTGATCATAACATCCTGATATTGTGTTATCAAGGTGTGGTGAAGCCTATAACTTAGGGATAATCAAGTGTGGGGAACTAAGGTTGCATTAATCAAGGATTTTCATTCTTCTGCTTTTGTTATTTTGCTCTTAACCTTGTTGAATCATAACAGGCTTTATTGTAGAATCTTGTGCTTGTTCTTGCTAGCACATAAGCTCAAAATTCGTGGGTGTGGATGTACATCCATGAGGTACACACCATTCTACTCAAAATCTGTTAAAAATTTGGATTTTTGGTGAATTTGTGTCTGACTTGTGTTCTTGTTGATTTTGTGGTCTAATCTTGTTCTAATCTGCATATTATATCTGTTATTGTGTTGATTCGGGCTTGGGTAACCTTGGATTGCACCTTTGATTTGAAAAATTGTGATTTGAAAATATAAAGGGGTGTTTGGGATTACCTGTTTAAGATCATAAGTTGTTATTTTGTTGTTGGAAGTTTGTGTTATTGCTTTGTATCTGCTATATACTTGTTTGAGTGCTATTTGCTGCAAGTTTTCAACTTTGAAACACCAAATCAAAGATTGTGCTATAGATTGCTTGTTTTGACTGTTTTTGACCTAAGACTTTGGGAACACCTAGAGTGTATGCATGCTTAGGGCTAAAAAGTGTTTAAACATAGTTAATATAACCTGTTAACAAGATTTGGGGGTTTGAATTTGGCTTGGTGGTCAAATACATCAGCAAGTGTTCATAACTGCTTGTGTTAGTGTTCATCAGTAACTTATTGTGCTTGAATCTTGATAAATACTTTGTACCATTGCATGAAACCTGTTTAGACTTGTTCATTTAAGTTTTTATAGCTTGTGTATGCATTTGATGAAGTTTGGCTAGCTGAATTGTGCTATTAGTGCTTATTGAACCATAACTTCTTATTTGTTCAAGTCTGGTGCATGTCTGATGCTTAATTGAATTAACTGTACAAATTGGCTGATTGTGATTGTGATTGTGATTTCTTTGTTGTAAAGACAAATAGTCAAACAAGTCAAGCAGTGGAAACTCTTCCCACTGCTCAGACACCAAAACTAGCCCCTGCTAGTGCAATTTTTCAGTTAGCTTATTAATAAGCCATATTGGCTTATTTAGACCTGCAACAACTTATTTTTTGTGATCGATCTTCCTCATTTAACCCATTTGTTAGAACTGGAGCTTATTAAACTTTGGCTTTTTGCTAGAAAACTCTTAAAGTTGACTTTTAAAGAAGTGCTTATTTGGTTATTTCAACTTATTGAGTGAGCTTATTTGAAAACTTTTTGTTGATTAAGCTTAGTTAAGTCATTTAAAAGCTTTTGAAACTTAAATCAGCTCTTGGGATAACCTAGAACTCGAAAACAACTATTTTGTCGTTTTGTGAAGATTGCTTATTGCATTTTCAGGCTTATTCCTTGTACTTTTTTCAAATTTCTTTTTAAAGAAGTCTTAAGTAACTCAAAAGAAGCTTGTGTGTCTAATTTGAGCTTATGGCATCAGCTTATAGCTTAATGGGCCAAAAAGCCCATTAAGAATAAGCTGTTTGATATAAGCCAACTTATTTCATATTTTCAGCTTTTGGGCCTTTGAAAAATTGTGTTCAGAATCAAATTTTGAGTCATATAGGAGCTTTTGGGCCACTTTTATAAACATTTTTCTTATTGGGCTTATTTTGGCCCATAAGGGTCTGTTTTGGACTTTGGCCCATTTGAAGGCCCATTAGGGGTATTTTTGTAATTTCAACTTCATTTCTGTGTTAATTAGGTTAAATTAAGCTAGTTCGCAAGTTTTTAGGATTTTTTTATAAATTTTGGATTTTTAATATTATTTTATTACTCCCCCCGTCCCAATTTATTAGTCCACTATTGACTTTTTAAGTCTTTTCTACTAAACTTTGACCGTAAATTATTATTTTATGTTATTTAATACTTAATGAAAATTATACCAAATGAAAATACATCTAAAACTCAATCCATACATATATTTTGCATCAAGTATTATATAACACAATGACATTAATTCAAAGTCAATGTTGAATGAAAAAGACTTTAAAAGTTAATAGTGGAAAAATAAATTAGGACGGAGGGAGTATTATTTTATTATTAAAAATAAAAATTTAGATTTTTCAAGTTTTTATATTTTTCTTAGGTTAAATACATTAAGTTAGGAATTTTACAACTTTTAGAATATTTTTATTGTCCTTAGATTAATTTTTATAACTATTTTAAGTTTTAATAGTTTTTAATTGTTTTTAAATAGTTTTTATTAATTTTAAAATTTTCAAAAATAGTTTTAAATTAAGTTAGGTCATTTTAGAGGTTTACAATTGAAAAAATCTCATTTTGGGCTTTTTGTTAATTAAATTGATTTTTTGGGCTTTAATTAGCATTAAAAAATGAATATTTAATTAAATAAAAGGTTTGGGTGATTTTTGATTTTTTGTAAACTCTAATTACATTATTTAGGATTTATTGCAATTTTCTAGGAATTTTTAGGGTAAATTTTAATTTTGTCACTTTTTACGGTTTTACGTGTACGACTTTATCGTCTTAGTTTAATTCGTCATCGTAACTGTCATTCTCTTCTAACCTCATTTCTATTTTTTTCTCACCAATATAATCACAAAGTTAATCATCTCTCTACACAACACACTTGCCTCCTTGAGAGCGATCCCCACTTTGGGTCACAACTCGTGGTTTTCCTAAATCACTTGTTAATACTTGCACTAATTTGCCCTCTTTTCCTGAAGAGTGGTAAAAACTCAACTATCATTTCGGCGCCGCTGCCGGGGAGGTGTGTTGTGTTTTGATTTGGCAATTGTTGTTTTTATATATAGCCATAATATCTATTTGTATTAGTAGCACTCTACTAATACGTATTATCAATTTTTCGTTTTTTGTGTGAATATTATTAATATATTGTATACGTCGAACAATAAATTCACAAGTACTCCAAAAGTGTGAAAACACAACCTTGACTTGGGAGGTCATTACCCAATCATTGTATTCGAATCTCAAACAAGAAAGAAAAGGCAAAAATAGATAAATACTTTCGTGAAGCTCGATTTTGAAAAATACAAACTATAAGGTGGGTATAAGGCGGGTATTATAAAATATACCCTAAGGAAAAAGGCTCTTAAGTGCTTCGCGCCGCCTCGTTTCCCCGCTTGCTTGTGAGTATTTTGAAATTGAAAGCTAATCGAGGGTTTTGCCGCCCAAAGTATTATTAAGTATCATATATACTTTCTTGGTTTCATTGATTAAACCCTCTTGAACGTTTTGGTGTTCCACCAACGTTCTAAAGTCATCGAAGGCGTTCACTTCACGTGATCGTTTTCATTCCTTGAGGCTTCTTTAATCAAGAGATTTGATTAAGGAGGAGATTTGTAGATTTTGGTCTACTTAATACAATCACAAAAATCCAAAAAAAAGTAAAAACAATCAAAAACCACAAAAAATTGGAAAAATACAAAACACCAAAAAGAATCTTCTTTGCTCATCTCCACGTTGTACGTGACTTTTGTTCTTACTCGTAATCAAGCAAGACGTGCACGTAAACGAAAAAACCGAAAGGAGTCAACACCTACTCCTAATCTTTCTAGTGAGGAGTCTCCTATTGATGAACCTATCGTAAGAGAAGAACCAACCATGGTGAATCGAACTATGATGGAGTTACTTCAAGCACCCATCGAGGGTTATGGAGAGGCTATTGTGATTCCCGCTATCCTTGCGGAGAATTTTGAAGTGAAAACGGGTTCGTTGTCGATGATCCAAAACAACAAATTCCGTGGTGATGAAAAGGACAACCCGCCCAACCATATCCACCAATTCAATCCTCTTACCGCCACTTGCAAATTTAAGGATGTTGCTAATGACTCGATTAAGATGATGCTTTTTCTGTATTCCTTAGCGGGGCCCGCTAAAATTTGGTTAGAGAAAGAGCCACCCAATTCTATATTGACGTGGAAGGATCTCGTTTCTAAATTTGTGAACCAGTTTTTCCGCCCTCTAAGACTATGCGTTTGAAAAACGAGATTTCAAAATTTTCACAAGAATTTAATGATAGTTTTTCAACGGCTTGGAATAGGTTTAAGGAAATGTTACATGAGTGTCCTCATCACGGTTTTTCCGATTTGCATCAAATTGACACGTTTTACAATGGACTTAATGATCATGAAAGGGATTATCTAAATTCCGCCGTGGGTGGTAATTTTTTGTGTAAAACGGTTGAGGAAGCTTTGGTGATAATTGAGAATAGATCTAAGGTGTATAGTCCTCGTAGCACGTCGAGTGTTCGTAAGGCTTCGTCTTTGGCTTCACCTTCTTTGTCTTCTACCATCGATGCTTGCCAAATTGAGGCGAACTTGGAAAACAAAATCTTTGATAAGCTTAAAGGACTTTTAATTGAATTCAAAGTTGGAGAACCAAATGCTCCCGCTACGGCTAAAGCGGTTGAGACTTCTTGTATGTATTGTGGTGGAGGTCATGATTTCTCCGAGTTCATTACCAACGGTGGTAACACTTCGAGTGCCTACGCGACCACGGGAACTTACAACCAAAATGGTCAAGTTACCCACTCTAATCAATTGACTCCACCGGGTTTTGGTTCAGATCAAAATGCTAACAACAACTATCGAAACAATCAAGTTGGTTTCAAAAACAATTACAACAAAGGAAACTAGGGTAATCAAGGGGCTAATAATCAAGTTTCAAACAAAAATCAAAGTGATTTTCAAAACAACAACAAGAGTTTGCAAACTTTGAACGATCTTCCGAATGAATTTGTTGAATACGCTAATGGGAAAGATGCTAGGTTTGACAACATTCAAAGAGAAATCATTAGCCTAAGATTCGAGTTTAAGAACGACTTAAAGAAAGAGTTGAAAAATGAGTTAGCAAATGAGCTTAAAATCCATACAAACAAGATGGAAGGAAATGTAACTAGGTTACAACAAAACCAACACAAGATAGAACAAGGGCAACAGCAAATTAAGCAAGAAATGACTAAGGCCGAGAAGAGGCAATCCATGTTTGAGGACAAAATGTCATCTATGTTTGAGGAAATTATGTGCAAACCGTCTTCGAGTAGTCTTCCTTGTAACACCATATCAAACCCTAAGGGAGAGATGAAAGTGATTACCACACGTAGTGGTAAGACACTTAAGGAACCTACTCCTCAACCAATTGCTCCTACGGAGGAAGCAATTGAGGAAGAACCCGAGGTGGTGGTCGAAAAGGAGCATGTCCAAATCCCACGAAGTATCGCTCATGCCACACCTACGGTTGACCCATTACCAACATTGGAACCCGAGATTCCAAAGGCTATGCCTATGCCTCAACCCACACCACCTTTGCCCTATCCATCGATACTTAGAAAGGAGAAACGTCAAGAGCGCGACAATTACCGATTTGAGCTTTTTATGAAAATGTTTCGTGATTTGCACTTTAATGTGAGTTTTGCCGATGCTTTGGTCATGATGCCTCGATTTGCCGCTAACTTTAAGAGTATGTTGAACAACAAGGAGAAATTGCAACAATTGTCTAGTTGTTCATCAGTTTATCTTAATCGCATACCTTAAAAAGTCGGTGATCCCGGTAAATTCTTGATCCCTTGTGCAATCCAAGATATGGAAGAATACTATGCCTTGGCCGATCTTGGTGCTAGTATTAACTCGATGCCACTTGCAATCTTCAAGTCGCTCAGTCTTCCTAATCTTACACCTTCACTAATGTCTATCGAGTTGGCCGACCATTCCACGATTCCCGCATGTGGATTGGCGGAAGACGTTTTTGTGAAAGTGGGAAAGTTCTATTATCCGGTAGACTTTATCGTTGTCGATATTCGCACGGATCCTCAAGTTCCTCTCATTTTAGGTCGTTCGTTTTTAGATACGTCTTTGGCTTTGATTGATGTTCATGCTAGAAAGATCACCTTACGTTTCAACGACGAGGAACTTGTTATAAACGCAACTCAAAACTCTCCAATTTCTCATGTTTATTCTGTTGCAACCATAAACCTCGTTGATATGATTGACGTCGTTTGCGAGGAATTTTCACAATAAGTTCTAGGTTTTGGTGATGATGAAAATAGTGGCAATCCCACTATGTTAGATCACATTGTTGATAACTCGACACCAACCTTCACTCCACTTGAAGGTGGTGGTTTTACGTTGGAAGAATTTGATGTTCCACGTACTTGTAACGAAGACCTCGACAATGATGAGGACTTCTCGATTATCAAGGATTTCCTTAACGATTTCCCATTTCCTCCAACCGCGGAGGTTATGAGTATCGAGCCCAAATCTTCAATTGAGTAACCACCTATCCTCGAGTTGAAAGATTTACCTCCTCATCTCGAATATGTCTTTTTAGAGGAAGACGACAAGTTGCCGGTTATTATTGCGAAAGAACTTTCGGATGATGAAAAAACCGCACTTGTCGATGTTCTAAAGGATCACAAAGGGGCAATTGCGTGAAAGTTATCCGACATTAAAGGGATCGATCCCAAATTTTGTACCCACAAAATCTTAATAGAGGAGGATTACAAGCCCGCAAACCAATGTCAAAGGAGGGTGAACCCCAAAATTCACGACGTCATCAAAAAGGAAGTCCTAAAACTCCTTGACGCGGGAATGATTTACCCTATTTCCGATAGCCCTTGGGTGTGTCCTATTCATTGTGTCCCTAAAAAGGGAGGAATGACCGTTGTGCCAGACGATGCCAACGAGTTAATTCCCACTAGACTCGTGACCGGATGGAGAGTGTGCATTGACTATCGAAAGTTGAATGAAGCCACTCGAAAAGACCATTTTCCCTTGCCCTTCATGGACCAAATGTTGGAGCGTCTTGCAGGAAACGATTTCTATTGCTTTTTAGATGGTTTTTCCGGTTACTTCCAAATCCCCATCGATCCTCGTGATCAAGAAAAAACTACGTTTACGTGTCCATATGGAACGTTGCCTATCGTAGAATGCCATTCGGACTTTGCAATGCACCAGGAACCTTTCAAAGGTGCATGATGGCTATTTTTCATGACATGATCGAGAAGACGATGGAAGTTTTCATGGATGACTTTTCCGTGTTTGGTTGTTCGTTCGCTTCGTGTTTGTCAAATCTTGAGAGAATGTTGAAGCGTTGTGAGGAAACCAACCTTGTGCTTAATTGGAAAAAATGTCATTTTATGGTTAAAAGTGGAATCGTCTTAGGGCACAAGGTTTCGAAAGCAGGGATTGAGGTAGATCAAGCTAAGGTAGACGTCATCGCCAAATTACCTCATCCCAAAATCGTTAAGGGAGTTAGGAGTTTCCTAGGACACGCGTACTTTTATCGTCAATTCATCAATGATTTTTCAAAGATCTCTCGACCTATTACACATCTCCTTGAAAAAGAGGCACGTTTTGTCTTTGACGAAGATTGTGTACGAGCCTTTGAAATCCTTAAGAGGAAACTTACCGAAGCTCCCATTCTTGTTGCTCCCAATTGGAACCTCTCCTTTGAGCTCATGTGTGATGCTAGTGACTACGCTATTGGGGCCGTATTGGGGCAACGTCATGAAAAGCACTTCTTGCCTATTCACTATGCTAGCAAGACGATGACCGAGGCTCAACTAAAATACACTACAACGGAGAAGGAATTCCTTGCCGTGGTGTATGCATTTGAGAAATTTCGACCTTATCTCGTCTTGATGAAATGCATAGTGTATACGGATCATTCGGCTATCAAATATCTTATGGCTAAACAAGATGCAAAGCCGAGATTACTTCGTTGGATTATCCTCCTTCAAGAATTTGATCACAAAATTGTTGACAAAAAAGGAGTCGAGATTCTAGCGGCCGATCATCTTTCTCGTTTGGAAGATCCTCACCAAAGTGTTTACGAGCCCAAGGAAATCACCGAAACATTTCCGCTCGAGATACTTGGTGTAGTGAATTCTAAGCTTGATTCTTCTACCCCATGGTTTGCGGATATCGCAAATTACCATGCGGGCAACTTCATCATTAAGGGTATGACGACTCAAGAAAAACGAAAATTCTTTCGTGACGTCAAGTACTACTTTTGGAACGACCCTTACTTGTTTCAAACTTGTGCGGATCAAATTATTCGACGTTGTGTCTTTGGTACCGAAGCTTCTAATATCCTTAGAGCTTGTCACGAGGGACCCACGGGTGGTCACCACGGTGCTAATCTCACGGCTAAGAAGGTCTTTGATGCCAGTTTCTTTTGGCCTACTATTTACCGAGATGCACATGAACTTGTGAAGTCATGTGACTCATGCCAACGACAAGGAAAAGCCTCACAAAAAGATGAAATGCCACAAAATATCATCTAAGTGTGTGAGATCGTTGACGTTTGCGGCATTGACTTTATGGGGCCGTTCCCATCATCTCATGGTAATAAGTACATCCTTGTCGCCGTGGACTACCTATCTAAGTGGTTGGAAGCTAAGGCTTTGCCCACCAATGATGCTCGTGTGGTAGTCAAGTTTTTGAAGCAATTGTTCTCTCGGTTTGGAACCCCTCGTACGATCATAAGCGATCGTGGAACCCATTTTTGTAACGACCAATTCGAAAGGGTCCTAAGGAAATATGGGGTTACACATCGTTTTTCTACGGCTTATCACCCACAAACGAGTGGGCAAGTCGAGGTTTCAAACCGAGCGTTGAAGAGGATCTTGGAGAGATCGATTGGGGAAAACCGACAATCTTGGTCGGATAAGTTGGACGATGCTTTATGGGCCTTTAGGACCGCTCATAAGACGCCCATTGGATGCACTCCTTATAAGCTTGTGTATGGGAAAAATTGTCACTTGCCAATTGAATTGGAACACAAGGCTTATTGGGCCCTAAAGCATTGTAATGATGACATGGAGACCGCGGGAAAACACCGGAAAATGCAATTAAATGAATTGGATGAATTAAGGGATATTGCTTATGAAAATTCCTTGATTTATAAAGAAAAGACTAAAAAGTTGCATGATTCAAAAATTAAAAACCGGGTTTTTAACATTGGGGATCAAGTTTTGCTTTTTAATTCTCGTTTGAAAATCTTTTCCGGTAAGTTGAAATCCCGTTGGTCTGGTCCATTCACCGTGACTCAAGTTTTTCCATATGGAACCATCGAGCTAGCTCAAAATGGTGGCCCCAATTTCAAGGTGAATGGACATAGGTTGAAGCACTACTTTGGCGGGGAAGTTCCATCCTTGAACTACCTCGACCAAATCACCTTCCCCAATGATAATTAGTATTAAGGGGATCGAGTCGAGCTCATGACTCGGTAATCAAAAACGAGGTGCCTCGTGGGGGAGTCCCATGCTTATCCTATGTACATATTATCGCTTTCTAATGTAGTAACGTTTAGGGATTTGTGCCCTTCCAACCTTTGTTCTGTGGTTGTTTGTGAATTGTGGATTTTAGATGATCATTATCTTCACGATTAGAGCCTCTCGTGTTCGTTTTATGGGAGCACTCGATCATTTGCTTTGAATACTTTCTCAATATCCATGATATATCCTTTGATGTTCTAACCTTAGGTTTTTAGCACACTTCATAAACGGCTTTAAATTTAACGGTTACACCCTTTCCATGCTAGATTAGGCATTCGACTACGTCTCTAGTATGGGGGTGTTTGCACCCCTTGACTCGAAACATTGAGGACAATGTTTAACTTTAGTATAGGGGGGGGGGGGGGGTGAATAGATACTTGCCTTGCCAAACCTTCATGCTTTCCAAAGTTTATCTTTTTGTTTATCATTTTATTGCAAAATAAGGCTAAAAGTGGCCAAATTTTAAAATTTTTCTCATGTTTTATAAGTGTTTGAAGACACGAATGTAGGTTTTCCGATGGCGAGAATAAGAGTAATTTTTGGCTCGACCGTGCGTGTTGAGCACTTAGCTTCGATTCCTTAACTTCACATTAGGCTAAGTCTCTTAAATGAGGACGAGAAATGATAGAGTTAATTATAAGTTACTATGATAAACGTAGAGTACTCGTATTCTTTCAAAAACTCATGTGTTCTCGTTGATTGCTTATTCTCCCTTCGCTTGTAAATATTTTTTGCTTAATAAATATTGACTTAGCGGTTTAGTCTTGATTGTTGGGTTTCTAGTCTTTTCTAGTAGCTTCCGTGTAATTAAATTGGGAAAACATTAAGGTATCGCCAGCGTCACGGTTTTGAAGTATTGACACCCAAATAATCAAAAGCTTCACCCAATAATAAGATTTCAAGTGCTCACCTAAATCAAGCAAACAATTTGAAGCTCACAAAGCCGAAAAATCTATGCAAAATTGAAAGTGAATCAAGCCTTAATCTTTGAAGCTTTAAAGATTCAAAATTCGCTTTAGCGTGAGGATATACGTCTTTGGCTAATAAAACCACCGATGAGGTGGATAATAAAAGGCAAGGCAAGACCGAAGTCATAATAAAAGCTTCATGGCGAAGTTGAATAAAAGATGGAGGTAAACCAAAGATAATAAGGCCCTTCCGTTAGGGGGCGTATAAAAGTCTTGGTAATAAGTCTCATGTTCAAAACCGTTATAAAACCGTATTTATCGATCCTTCTTGTTGACTTAATTTTTTGACATCGTTGTCTATTAGGGGGGGTTATTGATTTGATTGTCTTGGTTACACCGTTAGGACTCTATTTTTAGACCTAAATATTTATTATCGCATAAGTCAAACAATGTATCCTCGTGAAACATTCAAGACAAAATAAAATATAAGAGATACAACTTAGGAAAATGGGAGGATAAGTACGTGATTAGGGCATATGAGTAGTGTTAGCATTACTAACTTATAATGACAATGATCTCGTTGCACGCTTGGCATGGAATTGGGGTGAAAATCGAGGACGATGAAATTATTTCTAACGAAGCATTCACGTGTTCTTGTTCTATGAACCTAAACGTCCCATTTTGCGATGAAAATCATACATTATGTCTAAAACGCAAGTAGTAGTAATAGTAGTAGTATAGTTAGTTTATCATTCAATAAAGTGAATAAAAATGAATTTTGGAGGTGCTACGATACTTTATTCTAGCATTGCGCGAGGGCACGACAATGGTTTAGTATGGGGGAGTGACGAGACTACCTTTATACATAGTCTCATCGTCCAAAAAGGGCTTTAAATACATAAAATATCATGAAATTGGCCAAATATATCATTGTGTTTGTTGCTTGTGTATTTTAGGTACGGATATTGAGAAAAGGACAAAAGATCACAAGAATCATACAAAAACGAACACGGGAAACGAAGCAGCACACTGAACCAAGCCCTAATGAGGAATTTTCCAAAGAAAACCCTTGAAGATTTGAAGATTTATGAAGAAGGGTCCTCCAATATTGAATAATTGACACTTTATACCCTTGTATCTTCATAATTACAAGATTGGTCCCTAAAGTTTGTTAATATTGCAAAAAGGGATCTCCACTTTGAAGAATTGACAATTTTAGTCCCTCAACAAAACTAAGATGTCAATATTAATCCTCTTCAAAGTCAAACATACCATGAAGGACTTCAAGTTACAAGAAATTACAAGTTTGGTCCTTTGAAAATCTCAAATTACCAAAAATACCCTTGACTTTGAAGAAATGGCAAATTCAGTCCTCCAAGAAGTCAAACAAACAAGTCAAGACCATTAACTATGAAGAAAATGCCAAATCAGTCCTTCAAGAATCAAGAAATGGCAAGAAATACCCCTAATAATACTTTGGAAAAGTATTTGGGCCAAAAGTGTGAAAAAGAAAACTTCCATAACAAAGGAAATCCGGATTGGGCTATTTATTTACAAAGTCAAAGGAAGTGGAAAGAATGGGGGCTAATCTTGGCAAACATAAAAATTACCTTAACCAGTAGTGGGGTGACACGTGCCCCACTACGACCTCTCCACCAATCAGCTTCCACCATTATGCCACATCACTTCCCACCCATAACAGATTTAAACTAATCTTTATTAGTTTAATAAACTGGCGCTAAACACTTTTTTAAACCCAAACTCGGATTAAACACCCAACTATTCACCAAGAACACAACTTGGGGTTTTGTTATTTACTTATAATTAAACCTTAATATTGTGCAGATTAGTGATTATGATCCTTTAAACACATCCCAACCTTAATATCTTGTGCCACATCACCCAAGAGTGCACATGAAAGGTGCCCTGCTACACCTTTGAACAAGAAGACAAAACAGTGATAGAAAATCAACCACCCACATTCCAGCTTACTCCTTAAGCATGTTTTGGACCATTGGATGCTATCACACCTTGCCAGCTACAACAAAACGCCAAGCAAAGTCACATGATTCTCAAAATTGTTCAAACCCTCAAGGGTATTTCTAGGACTTCACCACCAATTAAGGCTACGTTTTTATACTTTGTAGTAGTCACTTGTAGCCTATATAAAGGCATTTAGGCTTTCATTTACAGTTTGCTCTTGAATTTTCCATTGTTCACAAATCTGTAAATCATATATTCAGTAATGAAATGTGTTTGAATTTGGTGAAGAAAAATCAAGTGCCAACCTTTATATCTGTTTATTGCTGTTTGATGTTAACTGTTCTTGAGTCCTAAAACCTGTATTCAAAAGGAGTGTGGAAAAGTTTGCACATTTTCCACTTTTCTTGATATTTTGCTAAGTCTTGTTCAAACCTTGGAATTATTGGGCTATAAAGCTGATCATAGCATCCTGATATTGTGTTATCAAGGTGTGGTGAAGCCTATAACTTAGGGATAATCAAGTGTGGGGAACTAAGGTTGCATTAATCAAGGATTTTCATTTTTCTGCTTTTGATATTTTGCTCTTAACCTTGTTGAATCATAGCAGGCTTTATTGTGGAAGCTTGTGCTTGTTCTTGCTAGCACATAAGCTCAAAATTTGTGGGTGTGGATGTACATCCATGAGGTACACACCATTCTACTCAAAATCTGTTAAAAATTTGGATTTTTGGTGAATTTGTGTGTGGCTTGTGTTCTTGCTGATTTTGTGGTCTAATCTTGTTCTAATCTGCATATTATATCTGTTGTTGTGTTGATTTGGGCTTGGGTAACCTTGGAATGCACCTTTGATTTGAAAAATTCTGATCATAAGTTGTTATTTTGTTGTTGGAAGTTTGTGTTATTGCTTTGCATCTGCTATATACTTGTTTGAGTGCTATTTGCTGCAAGTTTTCAACTTTGAAACACCAAATCAAAGATTGTGCTATAGATTGCTTGTTTTGACTGTTTTTGACCTAATACTTTGGGAACACCTAGAGTGTATGCATGCTTAGGGATAAAAAGTGTTTAAACATAGTTAATATAACCTGTTAACAAGATTTGGGGGTTTGACTTTAGCTTGGTGGTCAAATACATCAGTAAGTGTTCATAGCTGCTTGTGTTAGTGTTCATCAGTAACTTATTGTTCTTGAATCTTGATCAATACTTTGTACCATTGCATGAAACCTGTTTAGACTTGTTCATTTAAGATTTTATAGCTTGTGTATGCATTTGGTGAAGTTTGGCTGGCTGAATTGTGCTATAAGTGCTTATTGAACCATAACTGCTTATCTGTTCAAGTCTGGTGCATGTCTGATGCTTAATTGAATTAACTGTACAAATTGGCTGATTGTGATTTCTTTGTTGTTATTGACTCTTTATGATCCACTTATCATTTGGGTGCCTTTGTGTAACTTGAATCTCCAAAAAAGTCACTAAAAACAAATAGTCAAACAAGTCAAGCAGTGGTAACTTTTCCCACTACTCAGACACCAAAACTAGCCCCTGCTAGTGCAATTTTTCAGTAAGCTTATTAATAAGCCATATTGGCTTATTTAGACCTGCAAAAACTTATTTTTTGTGATAAATCTTCCTCATTTGACCCATTTGTTTGAACTGGAGCTTATTAGACTTTGACTTTGACTTTTTGCTAGAAAACTCTTAAAGTTGACTTTTAAAGAAGTGCTTATTTGCTTATTTCAGCTTATTGAGTGAATTTATTTGAAAACTTTTTGTTGATTAAGCTTAGTTAAGTCATTTAAAAGCTTTTGAAACTTGAATCAACTCTTGGGATAGCCTAGAACTCGAAAACGACTATTTTGTCGTTTTGTGAAGATTGCTTATTGCATTTTCAGGCTTATTCCTTGGACTTTTTTCAAATTTCTTTTTATAGAAGTCTTAAGTAACTCAAAAGAAGCTTGTGTGTCTAATTTGAGCTTATGGCATCAGCTTATAGCTTAATGGGCCAAAAAGCCCATTAAGAATAAGCTGTTTGATATAAGCCAGCTTATTTTACATTTTTAACTTTTAGGCCTTTGAAAAATTGTGTTCAGAATAAAATTTTGAGTCAGATAGGATCTTTTGGGCAATTTTTATAAACATTTTTCTTATTGGGCTTATTTTGGCCCAATAAGGGTCTGTTTTGGACTTTGGCCCATTTGAAGGCCCATTAAGGGTATTATTGTAATTTCAACTTCATTTCTGTGTTAATTAGGTTAAATTAAGCTAGTTTGCAAGTTTTTAGAATTTTTTTATAAATTTTGGATTTTTAATATTATTTTATTATTATTTTATTATTAAAACTTAAAATTTAGATTTTTCAAGTTTTTATATTTTTCTTAGGTTAAATACATTAAGTTAGAAATTTTACAACTTTTAGAATATTTTTATTGTCCTTAGATTAATTTTTATAATTATTTTAAGTTTTAATAGTTTTTAATTGTTTTTAAATAGTTTTTATTAATTTTAAAATTTTCAAAAATAGTATTAAATTAAGTTAGGTCATTTTAGAGGTTTACAATTGAAAAAATCTCATTTTGGGCTTTTGGTTAATTAAATTGATTTTTTGAGCTTTAATTAGCATTAAAAAATTAATATTTAATTAAATAAAAGGTTTGGGTGATTTTTGATTTTTTTTAAACTCTAATTACATTATTTAGGATTTATTGTAGTTTTCTATGAATTTTTAGGGTTTTAATTTTGTCACTTTTTACGGTTTTATGTGTACGACTTTATCGTCTTACTTTAATTCGTCATCGTAACCGTCATTCTCTTCTAACCTCATTTCTATTTTCTTTTCTCACCAATATAATCATAAAGTTAATCATCTCTCTACACAACACACTTGCCTCCTTGGGAACGATCCCCACTTTGGGTCACAACTCGTGGTTTTCCTAAATAACTTGTTAATACTTGCCCTAATTTTCCCTCTTTTCCTAAAGAGTGGTAAAAACTCAACTATCAAAATCATAAAAATCTTGAAAGTTGATGCATGTACATGATTTTGGTATCAATAGAACCACAACAAGATCTTAGGAGGTGGTCTTAATTTAGTTTTAGGAGATTGAAGGTAAAAATCAAAATTTTGAGGGTGTTTTGGGGCTAGGGAGTGGCGGAAATAATAAGAACAAGAGAGGGAGAGCATTCTTTTTTTTGTGTGTGTGTCTTTGTGTAAGAAAATGAGTGGAATGGTTAAAAAAATGAATATATAGTGGGGTTAGGTTAGATTTTGCAAATATTGAATAGTTTTGGACCTAAAAGTAATTTAATATTTTAAAGGGTAGAAAGTGACTATTAGTATATCTTGAAAATATTTACGGGTCTCGGGTTTCATAAAAATACTTTTCAAAAGTTACAATGCATCATAAATATGATTATATGGTTTTCTGACACGACTTAATACGTAATTAAAACGACATCATCGAAAATATTAATTATCGAAACAATCTATAATAAAATGTAAAATTTTGGGCATCCGTCGGTATCGCGATCACTAGGAATTGTCGTTTTTCATTGATTTATAATAAACTCGTTGTAAAATGCAGGCAGGTGATTTTAAATCAAAAACTTTGATTTAAATAAATATGGAAAAATAAAATAAAATTTTTATTATTCCATACAAAGTATTGTCAATGATCAGAAAATACTTAAAAGTATAATTTATAAAAACTATCATGATCTCAGGATTTACATATAAGAATACAAGAAAATGAAATACGTTGGAAAATTCAGAAGCACGAATAAAAGAATAAAATAATGCTGGGAAAGTACGCGTTCTTACAGAGCATGGTAATGCAAATCTTTCAGCTTCAGGTTTTTTCCTTCAACCTGGGGCTTCTCTGCGTCAACTTTTCCCAAAACGATATGTTGGTCCTCAAATGACAGCCAACTATGACTTGATTTGCCAGCTACCATACTAAAACAACTGTCTCAATAATTTTTTATTAACTTGATGTTTCTACATGGTCAATTTTCATTATTAGTAGTCGGCTTACGTATCTGCTGGTCATTCAAATGTTGTCTTATACACTACAAGGTTGTATGATTCTGGCATCAACCGTCTCGATGAACCGGTAGTATATACCAAGTGCACCAACCAGCGTGTGATTATGGTCTGATATTTAGAACTGGTTGTCTATTCGAACAATATGTTGTAACTGTATTTTGTGCTTTGTAACTAGCTAGGTTGGATTGGGTTATAACTGACCAAAGCGAAATCCGATGTGACTACCTTTCTGGATTGTATGCTTCTTTGAACAGAGGCGACTGGGAGGGGGTGCAATGTGGCTAGGGGATTCTTTTGCCTATGTCTTTCGTCGGGGGACCACAGTACATGTATAGCCACTACCTTCACACGCTTGCCCTGTGTCGTGCTCTTGGAAACCCACAGTCATTTAGTACATTCACATGTAATGCAAACTGGTCTGAAATAGACCGATTCATTGGGCAATTCCCATTGCTGTCGACCCCTCATACAACTGGCATTACGTGTCGCATTCTTAAAGAGAAAGTGAAGGAATATGTAAATATTTTTTAAGGAATCGAGTTTTCGGTACTGTAACGGGAGGTATGGTACAATTTTTTCAGTTTTCCTTTTCCCGCTTTTCCCACATTTTGAACCCTTAAATCTGTTGTATGTTTGTTTTACAGCCGTGTACACCATCGGGTTTCAAAAGCACGGTCTCCCACAATCTCATACCCTTTTGTGGCTGGACGAGAAAGAAAGAATTGTAGACCCAGCCCACCTTCATGCATACATTTCAGCAAAATTGGCAGGCCCTGATACTGACCCTGCAACATTCGTAGTTGTGTCGGACCTAATGCTACATGGCACATCTGGGGCAGCAAACATGAATTCCCCGTGCATGCAAAATGGCGTGTGTAGAAAAAAAGTCCCAAACATGTAAAACGATCATACCTTCTTCGACGATGGTGGGTATGTACATTATTTATATATGGGGCAATGATGATATAAACCAATAACTTTTAAACAATTGAATTTGAACAAAGTGTGATATCAACAGTATCTTGGCGGGGTAATTCATTTATCACTGTTTTGCAGCCATGACTGTTTTATTCTATTTGTTTCATATCTTTTTCTCTTACACATCTGAGCCCCCAAAAGTCTAAATTAAATATGCTATCTGTAGTTTAGGCTTATATGATGGTTCTATTATTCGATTTTCCGTGTGTTTGTGAGAGAACGGTGGGTTTGTGAGAGTATGAAGAAATGTTAGTTTAATATGTATGTCAGGAGAACGACTGTTCCTATGGAAACGTGATTATCCTCTTTAATATATAGACTAATGAGAGTAGAAACGCTGTTTCTATGGAAACGTGAATCTCCTCTTTTATATACGGCCCGTATGCCGTATTTGATTTCAGCTTATGTTTTATAACCTTATATACCCTTGGTTAAGTATGACGGTGTCATCTTATAGAGTATTATATATGGGACAGTGATGATATAAAGCAATAATATTCGAGTCAATGAATTTGAACAAAGTTTGATAATGGCCGTAGCTTGGCGGGGTGATTCATTTTCAATGTTTTGCAGTCATGGCGGTTTTATTGTCTTTGTTTCATAGATTTTTCTCTTACAGATCTAAGCCTCCGTGTGTGTTTGGTCTGTGTGTTTATTGTCACACAAGACAGAGAAACATATATGCCAGTGTGTAAATGCTACACGGGCCGTACAGGGAAACATCTATATGACAAAGAAACACATATACCGAAAACTAACCGAGTTGGTTGCGATTCTCTAGTCTGTGGTGACTTTGAACAGCCCAGGTTAAACCTGAGACTCCACAGACCTTGATGGGGAAACCTTTTGAGGATGCAGCCATGATGTGTGTGTCTGGTTTTACTTGAAGGTCGTCCTGTCTGAGCCTGGTATGTTACATGTTGCTAAAAAAGTATATGTCGGTTCATATACTTTGGATTTGGTGTTTGGTTGTTCACTGATGGGGGCTCCTGCCCCTTTTGAAAGCGATAATCAAAGCTTCTATAAAAATGGTGTCATTATGGCTGTTTGACCCATCGTGTGAAGGTTCGCGTAAACTTTGGGTTGCAACAGTTATTGGAAGCAGTTATTCGAGATTGCAAATATGAACCAATCTATTTCACAGGTTGGTTTTCAAAGAATATACCCTTCAAGGATATCGGGTCAGTAGTTTCCAGCTTCTGTCCATAACGCAAGGAGACACGTTGTTGATTAATGCTCGGAAAGCACTGTTGAAAGAAAAGGTATTATGTATTCCTTGCAAGCTACAACCACATACAAATATAATCCTTAGCAAGCTGAAAAAAAAACTACCTGCGACAGAAGGGCCGTTTGGTTGTTGTTAAAACAATTGCCGAATACCCAACCTACTGCAAAGGTGATTGTTAGCTGGTGTAAAAACGGATCAAAAGTGATTGTATACCTGTATTCAGTTATTCAACCACCCGATTTTAATAGATTTCAACCGCATTTGCTGCAGGTTAATATTATATTTTTGGCCTTGGCTGAGGCTAAAACCACAAACAGACATAAGAGGTCTGTCGTATCTTTATGTATGTCCTAAAATTTTCTTTTACCTGCCCTAGCAGGAACGCACGTGGAATACAAAACCATGAACCAGGTATGTCTCTCTCCTACGAGTTTTTATGAACTCACTCCTTCAATTTCTTACATGCTGTCCTCTAGAAACTTTGTATTCATGCAAACAAATGACCCAAAAAACAAAACATTTGAACAAACCAAACATACGAGTACATAAAACGAAATACTAGAAAGACCTACGACATAGAAACCACACGTAACAATATATTATTGAAACCAAATGATACACAACCCTGACAGACCAACGACATGACTGTCAGTCGAAATGTCACAAACACAATGACACTAGAAAGGTTAGAAATAACTGGTAAGTTCAGCACGTTTGACACAAACTGACATAAACTGTTTATTATCAACACATTTTGGCACATTCACGACCCATTTCACTCAGACACGTCGCCTTGCAACCTTTCGATGAACCTTTCCATCCACTTGATGCGGTTGCCAGTCGTGGCTGCTTCAGTCGCAAGCTGGTCGCGGAAAGCATAGAGTGCCTCTTGCAGAGTCTGTAAGAAAGCCACCATATTGTTGACCACCGGTTCCTGTTCAACGATCTGTAACTCCTGGACAAGGTGTGTCCTGTCAACAATGGCGCTGTTCAACTTCCACGACATCTGTTCCAACTTCTGTTTCCAGGCCATCTCCCATTGCATCTCATTCCGCAAGTGGCAAACAAACATATCCGCACAGTCATCTGATTGGGCTTCTTCCTCCATAGCAGCACATCTGAGCCGGTATGCCATTTCCAAGATTCTTTTACTAACTCACCTATAAATATATGTGAGGGTATGTGAAAAACAACGTTGTTGCCTCCCCTTTATATGCCATGTCTCTTGAATTGCATTGTCTGGTGTAACACACTTACACCACCCCTATCAACAGAAACAGTTGCCACATCCCAATTTACACGGTTATGCAAGCATCTTTCCAAAAGTAGATACAAAAAAAAGTTACCACCAGGCAGACATTGTTCCCATGCTCTATTATTCTGCCTTTTTTAATCCTAAAATAGATCCATCACAAGTTTGGTAGGTATATGTAGATTTTTCCAAAAGTAGATAAAAAACACAGGAAACACCACTGTCTAACTATTCACACACTCCATTATTATTCCTTCTATATTTTTTTTCCAAAAATGGGTATGATATTATATTACATAAATATAGCATTCAATACCCACAGTGGTTAATAGGCATCACATGAACACCAATATTCAGTCTATAACTATTCCCACAAACTTCCGTCTTTCGAACCTCAAGAATTGGTCAATGTTCAAATAAACTAATATATACCGCATCACACTTATTTCACAACGTGTATCAACAAAGACATGGTGAATTATACTTAAAACATAGCTCCATCAATCCTTTCCCGTATAGCGTATTTGATTTCAGCTTATGTTTTATAACCTTATATACCCTTGGTTAAGTATGATCGTGTCATCTTACAGAGTATTATATATGGGGAAGTGATGATATAAACCAACAAATTTCGAGTCAATGAATTTGAACAAAGTCTGACATTGGTCGTATCTTGGCGGGGTGATTCATTTTCAGTGTTTTGCAGCCATGGTGGTTTTATCATCTTTGTTTTATACCTTTTTTTATAGATCTGAGCCTCCTCAAGTCTAAACTAAAAATGGTGTTTGTTGTTTAGGCTTATATGATGCTTCTATTACTTGATTTTGTTTGTGATATTCTGTAAGAGAAGGCAGTGTTTGTGAGGGCCTAGAATACGGTTTTTAAATAAGTAATAGAGGCAAATGACTGTTTATATGTAAACGCCATTCTCCCCTAGATCACTAAAAACGGGTCTACGCGAAAACCGTATGTGTTTAGTCTGTGTGTTTATTATGAGACAGGACAGAGAAACATATATGCGACTGTGTAAATGCTAGAGAACACGTGGTTGTAGAAAATAAGCCTTTATATGCCACTGTGTAAATGATACATGTGCAGACATATATGCCACTGTCTAAATGCTAGACAGCCCGGACAGACAAACATCTATATGACAAAGAAACACATATACGCCGATGATATCTCCAACGGGTTGGACTTGGCGTATATTTATCTGGTGATGCTCTTTGCCTACCTATCTGATAAAAGACGTGAGTCCGTATTTGTAATGCTTCTTTTAAATCAAATTATTTAATATATTCATTTGTCGTCAGACAATTTCAGCTAGGTTTACATACTAAAAATGTTCAATTGACATCTTTACAATAGCATAGGCAAGTCTGTTGATGCAAGCGTTTTATCCATTCCTAAAGCGAAAAGATCACAGGTATGTTGTGTGATACACGGATATGATAATGCTTTCAAAGGATATATAGAACTAGCGGTCACTACACTTACATTAGTTAGAGTTATTATACCGAAACTGAAAGTTAAGGTCGATTTCTAAATTTCTTTTTGTGATTAACTCTATCTGCTGCAACATGTACTAACTCACTATATTTCTAATGTTAGGAATTCAAAGAAATGCGATTGTGTGAGATAGCTACAGAGGTTCATGTGTCCTTGTAGAAAGTCACCATGAAAGAAAATTTCCTCGGCCTCATTCACTGGCTTGAAGAACCACGATCGTAACTACTTATAGGATTTTTTTCTGATATACGCCATGAATACGATATATGAAAAACTGTGTACTTTTCCATAAATATGAGTTGCATATATCATTAGATTGCTTACATTACTTTGCAATGTACATATTTTCCTTAAATGCTTTTGGTTGTCGTTCCATGTTCCTACCATACAGTTTTGTGTGTCATTTGTGTAATCAAAATTAAAAAAAACTGAATTATACTGTTGTATGAATAATTTCTCAAACTTGCTTACATTATATGCTCTTTTAAAACGTTTCAAAATAAGCCCGCACTTCGCCGCAGCGAAGCGCGAGGACCAAGACCTAGTATGTACTATGTAGTACAAAGTTTCAAATATAAGCATCTTTTAATTTGGAACCGGCTGCAAAAAGAGTGTGTAAATAATGCTATTCCATAAAGCCTTTTATTTAAAGAGGGATTTATTGAATTTTATATATAAATACATTATGTGTTAAATATATTTGAGTCATATAACTCAAGTTTATAGGTAATTTCTTTTTAATTTACATGTGTAAAATAACATTTTTATCGTTATTGCTAAAAGCCTCTCAAGTGAAAGTTTATTCGTGTGATAGGATCGAACTCGAGATCACGGGATTTCACACATTAAGTGAAGAGTTAATTTATTTATTTATTAAATATATTTATTATATATTTATTAAATCAAACCGTAGCTAACGATCGTTAAGTAATTAAAAGTTAATTATTAAACGACCGTTATAGAATGTTAAAGAAGCAAAAAAAAGGTGTCGGAAATGTTCCGGAAGCCTCCTTGTGGCTTGTGTATATCCGGCCTAAATAGGGAGACAAAGAGGAAGGGAAAAGATTTTGTTGCTTTATTTTGTTTAAACCTTAGAAGAGAAGTTTTCCAAGATCTATATAAACAAACCAAAGGCTTCATAAATTTTCACCTCACATCTCTTTTTCTCTTGCTCTAAAACCGGCGGCCATATACCCTAAATTAGGGTTCTTCTTTAATTTTCAATTAAGCTATTCTAGATCTAGTCCTAGCCCCTCTCTAGGGTTGTTGGGTAGATCTTTCATAGACTTGGAAGCTCGGTTTGTTCGTGCTAGACTCACGGTTAACTCGCCGTATCACGTGTGTACAAGATCGTGGTGTAGTCTTACTTTAGATTACATCCTGGTGGTGTTCGTGATCTATCTCTACCGGTGACCGTTCCGTCGACTTGTAGATCTTGCTAGGATAAAGGTATGTAACCCTAGCCTTGATTAATTATAATCGTGTTAATTAAAGATCTTGTTAATTTTCTTCCGTTGTGTGTTCTTTGATCCATATTAGGGTTTTACTTAATTGTTATGGTAAATATAAACCTTCAGTAGCATCGAGAGCCGTTTTAACATGATTTTAATTATCAAGATCTAAAGTTTTTTTAACTAATATTGATTGGTGTTAATAATTACATGTTGTTTTTTAGGTTTTATAAAAAATTAGGTTTTTTTGTTTTTTGTTTTTTAAATTCGGATCTGCCGAATTTTTATATAAAAAAAATTATTTTTTAGTAAACCCTAAAATTACATGGTAATTAAACTTTAGATATTTTGCATGAATTAATTGTTATGTCATGCGTGGTTACGATCCGTAGTAGTTTTTTAATTGTTAAGAGAATGTGTGAAATCCGTAATAAACATGAATTTTTTTACGGATCATATAATTTTGATTGCTATTTGCTTTATTTGATTCAAAGTTTTAAAATTAGGGAAGATTTTTTATGTTCATAAAAACCCTAGATTTAATGTTCTTTGAATAAATTGTTATTGCATGTGGCTATTTGATTTAGTTTTTTTTGTACTACTTGTCTTCATGCGTTTTTACATTGTATGTTGTAAACAAGGGTAATTTTTTTTAAGAAAAATAATATGGACTCAATCTTATCAAAATTAATGAATTGTTTTGAGATCAAAATTACATATGATTTGTGTTGATTAGAATTGCAATAGCAACTTAACGACCTATTCAATTTTGACAAACTATAAAGTGGGTATAACGCACCGCTAGTCAAGTACCCAGTTAAGGAATGAGGTGTTATGCTTCAGCGCTGACCAAATTCCCGGCTCGCCTGTGCGTCAAAATTGGAATTACCTACGGTTGTTATTTGTTTAATTCTTTAAGGTTGATTTAACTGCATTAATTCACATCCGAAACACAATGAATAAGGTTATTGCTTGCTACTTTAGCTAAGTTCTAGAAAAAGTACGGTGTGAATTTAGTTGTGTGTAAAATCTTTAATTGGTTTAACCAATACCTCAACTTGCAAATATATGATGAACTTTTAGTCTCACCAAAAATTTTACTAAATGTTTTTATTAAACTTACGTTATGGAGATGTATGCATGTTTCTCTATACATGATTTTGACACAAAAATCTATACCCTTAAATTTAAGTCATATGCCCTCTAATTAGCGAACACTTGAAGTTACAATTCTCGTCATATAAGATATCGGACGATGTTGTAATGGAGAGAAAACTTCATGACTGAATAAGATTGCACATGAAGGTTTTATGTTCTTTAGATTAGTCGACTTAATTGAGTTACTCAGTGAGAGCTGGAAACTTAAGGCATAAAGTAGGAATGAAACATGTTTACAATGCAAATGATTTTGGCAATGTAAATCCCTAACGTATCTAGAAATTGCAAATTTGTTTGTCAATTATTGTTCGACAAGTTACTATATTAAATACATTTGTCACTAGCAGATCAACCGATGTGATAAATCTATGTCAATATGGATTCTAGTTTTTCAAGGAAAATACCATGGTTTTATTACCGGGGTAATTTTATTTTCTTGAATTGTATTATCAAAATACTAATGTTTGAACTTATTTCTGTAGAAATGGGTCAACCCGAAAGCAATCTGACAATAAGCTCGGTGTTCAAAGCTTTCTTTGAACGACCTGAACTTACTGGCTCTAATTTCAATGACTGGTATCGCTCACTAAGAATTGTTCTGAGAGCAGCGGGTACTATCAATATATTGGAAACTCCTTTTCCGGAGGATCTTGCTGAAGGAGCATCTGATGCGGAAAAGGCTTCAACACGCTGCTAACGTTAAGAAGGACCATGAGGTGGCTGCTGTAATGTTAGGGAGAATGGCTCCATCACTTCAAAGTAAGTATGAGCTATTTCCACCTCAGCAAATGCTTGAAGAACTCAAGGCTGTGTATGAAACGCCGCAAGCTGTAGAGATCTATGATTTGGTTGATGCTCTACATAGTTGTAAGCAAGCTCTTGGAAAGTCCGTAATTGCTCATTATATGGAGATGAGGGGTTATATGGAACAACGCATTGCACTAGGACAACCCTTTGATCATAATATGGCTATTAACTTGATCAATAAGTCCCTTAATAAGGACTTCAATGATTTTGTTCGTAACTATAATATGTATTGCACGGGGAAGACGGTTAATGATTTGGATGAAATGCTCATTGACTTTGAAAAGGGGTTGAAAGATAAGGCATCCACTGCTACTCCTCAAGTACTTTATGTGCAAAAGGGTAGAGTGACGAAACCAAAACCGCAAGTGAATAAGAAGCAGAAAGGCAAAGGCAAGGTTGATAAGAGCAAACAAGTTGCGACTCCATCAAAACCAAAGCAGAACTTTGTCAAGAAAGGTCAATCTCAGAAAGATGAGACTTGTCACCACTGCAAGATGACTGGACACTGGAAGAGAAATTGCTATCTCTATCTCCATGAAATGCAAGAACATAAGAAGAAGTCTGAGCTAGCTGCTGCAGCATCTTCAGGTAACTTATTTATGATAGAGTTATTCAATCTTTCATACAAATCAAACCCTGGGTATATGATATGGGATGTGGTATTAACATTTGTAATACCCTGCAGGGATTTGAGTTGAAGAGGAAGCTTTCCTATGGGGAACAATTTCTGCAAGTGGGCAATGGCGCACAAGCAGCGGTTGAAGCTATAGGAATATTTAAATTAGTTTTACCTTCGGGTTTAGTACTGTTTTTAAATAATTGTCATTATGCACCTTCAATTGTTAGGGGTGTCATTTCCTTTTCTTGTATGTTGGATCTTGGATTTAATCACACAATTAATAATAATAGAATTTCTGTTTTCAAAGATGGTTTATTCTATTTTGATGCAATTTCTGCGAATGGTGTTTTTGAAATTAACATGCATGATAATAATTCTAAGAGGAAAATAATTCTATATTTAGCATGAATAAGAAGAGAAAGTTAGACAAGAACTCTTCTTATCTTTGGCAATGTAGACTTGCCCATATTGGGAATACTCGCATACAAAAGCTTCAACGTGATGGTCTTTTGGAAAATATCAATGATGAATCATTTGATAAATGCGAATCTTGTATCTCTCGAAAGATGACCAAGAAACCTTTTAATAACAATATTGAAAGGGCTACTGAACTACTTGGTTTGATATATACTGACGTGTGTGGACCACTTAGACATGTGTCAAGGAAAGGTGCTAGCTACTTCTTAACGTTTAAGGATGATTATAGCCGGTATGGTTATGTTTATTTACTTAAGCATAAACATGAGGTGTTTGAAACATTCAAAATGTTTAAAGCAGAAGTATAGTTACAACTCGGAAAGAAGATTAAAGCTCTTCGTTCTGATCGAGGTGGTGAATATTTAAGTCAAGAGTTTAATGATTATTTAAGTGAGTTTTTAATGGTAACGATAAACCTGAGTTTTTAATGATAATTTCATGTAGTCACCCAAAAGTTCTTAAGCCGATCAGGATAACTATTTTGAACTGTTTTACTTTTATTTTGAAAATCCTGAGCAAGAAAATGATATAGCAACATCATACTCACTAAATACAGATAGTTTGATTTTAAATCACTACACCTTGTAAAATTTTCTTTTAATCAAGAAAATATCTAAAACTAAGTTTTAAAGTAATACCAAAATCCTAGACAACTGATTTTGACAGCTTGTATTTTAAATGATCATATGCTATTCATTTTTCCCTTCTATTTCGCTTGTGACTAGATTCTTACATTTTAATAATGTCACATTTTACAGTTGCACGATTTGCAACCCCTTGTTGATTTACAATCTTGGTTCATTTTATCGCACTTTGCAAATTCTAACCGTTAAGATTCGTCGTGGTACCGAAATTACCTGGGAAGCAAGGAATTTTGTTCTACACTTTGTACCTCCTTTTGTTCGCATCTTCTACTATTTTCAGGAGAACTCTGGGGACCAGAGTTCCTTTAGGGGGGAAGACTGTGAGAACCCGTACTTTCCCAGCATTATTTTATTCTTTTTATTCGTGCTTCTTGCATTTTCCAACGTATTACGTTTTCTTGTATTGTTATATGTAAATCCTGAGATTTTTTTTAAATTATACCTTTTAAGTATTTTTTTTTCTGACCATTGATAAGTACTTTGTATGGAATTATAAAATTTTTATTTTATTTTTCCATATTTAATTTAAATCAAATTTTTTGATTGAAAATCACCCGCGTGCGTTTTACAACGAGTTTATTCTAAATCAATGGACAACGAGAATTCCTAGTGATCGCGATACCGACGGATGCCCAAAAGTTTACGTTTATTTATCGATTGTTTTGATAATTAATATTTTCGATGATGTCGTTTTAATTACGTATTAAGTCGTGTCGGAAAATCGTATAATCATTTTTATGATGCATTGTAACTTTTGAAAAGTATTTTTACGAAACCCGAGCCCCGTAAATATTTTCAATATTTACCAATAACTATTTTCTACCCTTTAAAACTATTAATTGTTTTTAAGTCCACAAGTTTCAAACTTGGCAAATCTAGCCCCTCCACTTAAACCACCATATATAAACTAATTTACTTCCACTTTCACACACATATAACCATTTTTATATAAAAATCACACACACCACCCTCCTTCTTCTTTCTTTGCCGCCACTCCCACCACATAAACACCACAAAACACCATCATCCACCATGATTTAATCAAAACTAAATTTAGACCCATTCCTAAAATTTTCTTGCCATTCTTTTGATACCAAAATCATGAACATGCATCAAAATTTGAAGATTTTATGATTTCATGGTGGATTGATGTTTAAATCATCTTGCATGTATTATTTTGGTAAGATCATCATGTTTTGATCCTAAAAAGGTTGATTTTTGATCTTTGATTTTGTTAAATTTTACATGCATGTGTTTAGGAGTGTGTTTGGTTGTTAGGAATGATAGCATAGTGATCCTAGGGGTATGAGAATGATTAGTTTTGAGTGAAAAATAGATTTGACTTGTTTTTTAAAAGGCTATTTTGGGACAGCAGGTATTAAACAGATTTTTCGTGGGTTTAAGATCTGTGAAAGACTGAGATTATTTGAAATTGTTGTAGAGTTTTCCGAGACGGTCGTTTTAGTATAAGATAGAGCTTCTAAGTCATTACGAGTCAAAAATTATGCTAGTTTTAGTTTTCGTGTACCGGGAGACGCAAGTCGGCACAATCCAAAATTGTGGCTGATTTTGGGTCGACTCTCGGGGACTTTAGGCTTGGTTAGATAGTTGATACTACTGATTTTCAAAGTTTACAAACTGAGTTTGATGAGTCTAGTAGTGGTTTCAAAAGACGGATTGTCGAGTTAGTACTTTTAAAGTGGTCCAAACGGTTTTAAAAAACAAGTGCACAAATCTGTCCCAAATTTGGAGTCGAGTAAAGTGTTGAGCTGATGGGTTTTAAAGTGTGAACATTGTCTCAAATTTTGGTGAGGTCTTATTCAGGTTATAGGTGACCTTGACACCAATTTTTATCTAAAACGGACAAGCCTAGATAGGGTAGATCGGTGTGTACATTCGGGGTGTACTTGCTGATTTTATTTTGGACTCGTAGTTCAATGTTTGTGTTGCGTGAGTTTGAGTATTCATCATCGGACATGATGACTTATTCAAGTGCTTAGTCATTATATAAATGACTTAGCTACTGGTCCGAGTGATGTAAAAGGATAGTTTGACTTGCTTTGAATTGGCGTCGTAACGGGTCATTTTCAAGTGTTCAAGTGTTTTAAACGAGTAACGTTGGATTAATGGATTCATTTGGTTCGTGTCAATGGTTTTGAAACATGAAAACATTTGAGTCATGTTATATTTGGTATATATATCGATATTGAGTTCGAGTCTTAACGCGCGCCTTATTGTGATAGGTTGCGGTTTTCGTGTTTCCCCGGGCATCCATATCGTCGGTGATCGTCTCACTACATTGTTTCTACTCAGTTGCTGAGTACCGTGATTGACTTACCACGTGGCTAAGGTGAGTTCATAGCCCCTTTTTACTTGTACATGGTTTCTAAACACGGGGTGAGATTTTACATGGTGGAACACAACCATTTAAAAACTGTGTGCTATCCTCAACTTGTATGCTATCCAGAAATTATATGCTTTCCAGAACTTGAGGATTTCCAACTGATTTTCATTGATATTATTGCTTTTAGTCTAGCCTTAAGTTTCCTCTCATTGATCATGAACCGTTAATTAATCCTGCTACCAAGCACGAATGTTGTGGGTGGATCCATCGGGATTGACTATCCCCGTCCCGATTACCTTGACGCACTAATATTTGTTTATTCACTTGAGTATTTAGGCTGAATACTGACTAGAGGAACTTACACTGAGTTAAGCTTCGGTTCATGAACTAAACAGCAATAACAATGTTTCAGACAATGGTTACTGTACATAACCATTTTCTCCTATTTCTTGTTTACAAATGAATGCTTGTGTTCCACATCCTTATTGCTAAACCTATGAATTTCACTCAACTTTGTGTTGACGATTTTACATGTTTAATCTCAGGTATTATTCCTTAGCTTTGCTTGGATGGGAGCCCGCAGGATATTCGCAGTTTGGAGATTTCTATGATGCTTTTGAAAGATTTGTTTTATATAAACTATCAAAAGTTTATTCAATCTTTTGGGCAACTTATTGTTATAAACTGAGACGAAATAATATAATTTTTCCGCTTCTAAAACTCTGGGACCTATGTTTAAAAACTCTGACCTTTTATGATGTAATGTACATGTTTTTATTTCGTCAGCTTCGTATAAACTGTAATTCATTGTTTCTTGTACTATGACGTGTTACCCCCTCGTTGCCTACTTGTTCCATGTCAGATTTTGGGGGTCTCACATCTACCGTGTGGAAACTTTGGTTTCCGGATCTTTGAAGCTACTAGGAATGCACCATGTTCATATGATTATACAATCAAAGCGAAATTAGAACATGACACATTAACAAGGTGTTTAGAGCACAAGAACATGAATTAAAACACAATTGGATTGCTTATTATATTAATAACAAACAATCACTAAACGTGTATACATTGAATCACACGTCTAGTGCACACACGCTTTTAGGTTTACATTGTGAATGAATTGATGAATAAAACCTAAGACCCTTGGTTCCTTTTATAGTGTAAGGGTTAGGGTTTACAAGAGATAATAACAAATAAACAAGTAAATCTTCTATTTAAATAAACTTATGTAGAATATATCTTGCATGTTTATCTAAATAGAAGCTTCCATAAGCTTCTTGTCTACGTTTCTATCAACTCTTAAATTGCATGTGACAATGCTTGGATTGCCCACGACAACTCTTGAGTCAACAACGCTTAATTTGTTCTTGTCAACGCTTGAATTACTCTTGACAACGCTTAGACAATATCTTCATGTTTTCTTCGTTTTTGAGTTTCTGCCACATCAACTTTTTTACCCAACAATCTTCCCCTAGTTGATGGTGGCAAAACTCTATGTGTATCTCTTGTAAGTTGTACATGATCTTCAAATTTCTTCCCCTCAAGTGTAGTATGTATATCTTCCCCTTTTTGTCACATCAACAGGGAAGTAAAACAATGTATGCAATCTTTGAAGATTCTCCAAATGTAGCTCTATGTAATGATCTTGAAGAACAATTAATATAATATTTTTGATGTAGAAGTAGAGTAACCCAAACCTATGTTCCATATCTTGTACGATGATGTGATGAAGTATGTTGCTGATACAAAAATCCTCATCCTTTGTGAGACACTGAGCACGATAATGTAACTCCTTCAAGTGATAGAAAATATGTGCATAGAGAACCATAAGAAAAATCACATATTCCTAGACCTTGTATCACTTCATCAGTAACCATGTAAGCATAAACAAGTTACCTTTAAAGTCGCTAGTGCATGACTTTAAGATATGATAGAACACAAACTCGCGAAAATCTTCTTCAATCAACAAATTTACCATAAGAATTCTTCCCCTTAAGCCAACACCTCTTCATGATGAGTCAATATCTTCATATGTAAAAGTTAGAAGTCGGATAACTCTTTCACAAGGCTACCCCGATTACATAATCTAATATATCCATCAAATTCCCACGAATAGTTGCCAACTCGCATTAAGATCATTAATTCCTTTTAAAAATATCCGAGCCATAAATATCAACATGATATTCTAAATTAAAACGGAGATTCCATGTACCTTCGTGTGTAAATACCACCTTTTTGTGTGCTCAAAACGTACCAATTTTCTCAAACAGCAGCAATTCCTGTGTCATCCAATATCCTCTTTTATCCAACATCTTTCCACGTGTATTGTCCGATATCGGATAGTACCTATCAACGTTTGGATTTTCATATATCGGATAACTCATAACAGCGCTTGCTGTCAACGCTCACATTACTTCTGTCGGCGTTAAATTAAGCATTGTCAGCGTCCACTTCTCCTGCTGACATCACCAAAGATAATCATCTCCAACAACGACTGAGGTACAATGTGACAGTGGGTAATAATAATATAGAACTTCTTTAGCCCATATATAGTCCATATTTAAACGAACCTAATCCATGCACTACAAGAATGTCCCACGTTTTGTGCAACTTAACTGAATTCCACATGACTCTGTCAAAGATCAGTGATATATATAGAATTTTCATCCTAAAAATTAGTGATATGCTACCTTGTTTAATCATATCCTATATATATATATCACTTTGTCCAAAATTATAGGAGAGACACCCATATTTTTGAACGAAAATCATACCCTTTTTCCAAGAATCACGCAGCCTAGTCAAGTTCTGGCACATATCTTTGCTGATTTAAACCCATGAGCTGTCAAAAACTTTACGTCCATATCCTTGACATAAACTAATATCTCATGTCACCCTCACATGAGACATATGCAAAGAATGAGTAAACATATGTACCTTTATCAAACCAGCAACATCTTTTCTTTATTCCTAAACCCCACGTGATATTTATGAGATAAATTCCCAAAATAAAAGCCTTTCTTCACGTCTCTTTATTGTTTAAAGATAAAGAATCCAGTGCTGCTTTCTTTTGTCCCACGCATTGTTGAGATGACTTTTTCTTACGTGTGTAACACAAAGAAACATAAAACAGTACCTTTAATTTGCTTGAAACATCACGTGATGATCTTCTTCCCTGCTGCTACAACCAAATCGATTACTGTATATATATTTTTTTATATATATCTGCTGCTAACAATACTTGATCACGCAATCTTAGGGTTTTAACAAATCACATCCGAACTTGATCAAGCCACCATTATTAACCAGGTTTAGGGTTCGTAAATCGATCTAGGGTTTAATGAAAAACCATTCTCTTGCTGCTTTTATCTGTTCTTGTTTCTAGGGTTTTAAGACAAACCCTAAATTACTTATGTTAAACGCAGCAACCATGAACATCGTACTAGGGTTCATTGTGATTCCAAGAAATCACTCACCAAGGCTAGTACGAGTAGTCCTTGAAGAACAGCAACAAGCCTCTTTTCTGTATAAGAATGATCTAGGGTTTAAAGATACCTTAAATAATTATTTTATGTGAAAACAGAAAAGGTGAAAATCATCTCTACAGCTAACTTTGACGCCTCATAACTTTTTCCTGGGGATAAAACTCGACAATCCCTCCAGTGGATGTCTAGATATATGTGTATAGAACACACACAAGAAATTTCGTGACGATCCAACGGTCCAATCAAAAGTTATGACCTTCTGGATACTGCTGCGCACACAAAAACGTCCAGAAAAACCCTAGACGGATTTTTCTTCTTTAAATATATATATAAAGTGTGTATTTGTGTATTAAATACACACTTTAAAAATGCAAATCAGCAGTATGTATAATCAATCTTAAATTTTAAATGTCTTTTAGTATATCTAAATATAAAACTGCTTATAAGTACCATAATCAGTTCTAGCTTTAAATAGAAATTTATATTCAGATATACTTTATATATATTTAGATATACTGTATATATATCTGGATATAACTAGAAGTTTATATCTAGATATACTTTATATATATCTGGATACTAGAAATCTATATCTAAATATACTTTATATGTAGATATATAAAGTGTGTACATGGACTTTTCTAAGTAAAATCACTTGTTAGCATTAAAAACAATCCATATCCTTATCCACTAAGCGAACCTAGATATTTCTATAATAAATACAATCTACTGATTGAACATATGGTGCAAGAACACTCCAAGTATTTATGCAGCACACTTATAGAACATTGACCAGGGAGGCTACTAAGTAAGGCTTTCCATGTTTTCGTGGCATGTGAGATCTTTTAATCGAGTCTAAGGATACACTCCAGTTCTTATTAGGATGTGTCTGCTTATTTCTTGGTATAAAATCGTCATAGTATGTGTACATGAACTTTTCTAAGTAAGATCACTTGCTAGAAGAGTAACCTGAGCATATAGACCAAGAACCAAATCGACCCAACCCGAACCGAATTTTGGTACATAAGTCGATAAATGTGATTGTGGTTAGTCTTTACTGTATAATAATACGTTTAAAATCTCATTGGAGAATGCGAATTACTTTAGCACGTGCTCTGTTTATGAACCCAGCCATCTTGCTGCTCGATGAACCCACAAACCATCTTGGTGAGTTATATTTTTCACGTTTTGGAACTACAAAGTAGGGACGGTTGGTGCACACAAATCGTCTCTCATTAACCTGAAAAGGAGCCAAAAACTATGCTGGTCACAACATGAATATGGCTTGCACCTAACTTTTTTTAACTAATCAAGCTGGCAAGTTTTATATCTTTTTATACTAGCCGGTGGCCAACTACATTTTCTTAAATCCAGTATTTTATAGTTGCTCAGGGTTTTAAAAGAAGTTGGTTCATGTTGCTTTATTATACCATTTTCCCCACTAAGAAAAGATGCATAAATGTGAATCTAATTTATTATGAATTCCACATCAAGAAAAGATGCATAATTGTGAATCTAATTATGTATTACGAATGAATTACAGATCTTGAAGCATGTGTGTGGCTGGAAGAAACCCTGCAGAAATTTGAGCATATACTCGTTGTGGTCTCACACTCTCAAGATTTCTTAAATGGTGTATGCACCATCATCATACACATACAAAGCAAGTCGTTGAAGATTTACTCTGGTAATTTTGACCAATATATGCAGACCCGTACAGAACTTGATGAGAATCAAATGAAACATACAAAAGGGAGCAGGATCAGATTGCTAACATGAAGGAGTACATAGCCAGGTTTGGACACGGGTCTTCTAAAATTGCTTGTCAGGCTCAGAGTAAGGAGAAAACTCTAGCAAAGATGGAGAAGGCGACTCGGTACAGTGTACTGGTGTTCCGGTTTGAAAATGTTGGCAAGCTCCCGCCACCCGTTCTTCAGTTTTCAGAGGTCAAGTTTGGTTACACACCTGATAACCTCATCTACAAGTGTCTTGACTTTGGAGTTGACTTGGATTCTCGTGTGGCGTTGGTCGGACCCAATGGAGCTGGTAAGAGTACACTTCTGAAACTGATGACAGGGGAATTGACTCCTCGTGAAGGCATGGTGAAGCGTCACAATCACTTGAAGATTGATCAGTACCATTAACATTTATATGTCAGTTTTGTTATATATGATGAGGGAGTATTCGGGCAATGAAGAGGAGAAGATGCGGGCTTCTATTGGTAGATTTGGTTTGACCGGCAAAGCCCAAGTGATGCCTATGAAGAATTTGTTAGATGGTCAAAAGAGTCGTGTGATTTTTGCATGGTTAGCCTTTAGGCAACCTCAGATGCTGCTGTTGGATGAGTCGACTAACCATTTGGATATTGAAACAATCGACTCATTAGCTGAGGCTCTGAATGAATGGGATGGTGGAATGGTGCTTGTTAGCCACGACTTTAGGCTTATTAACCAGGTTGCCCGTGAGATCTGGGTGTGTGAGAACCAAACTATAACTCTATGGAATGGGCTAAGTTTTGTTCAGAAAATATTGTTTTCCGTGTGTAGGATGTGAAATAATACCTGTAACTTAAGGTGGAAGCCCGTACTAAATATAACATGACTGCTCAGGCAGTGGCAGATCTAGAATATTGAATTGTGTGTGGCATAAAGTCACTCTATTTTGCTGATAATTTTTAGCTTCTTTGTTCATTAGTCTTAATAAAACTAATTGTCTTTTGGTTTTACTTCGTAGACACGAGATTGATTTTATTTTCATACATACGGGTTGATTATTAAAATAATGTGACCAAGCTTGTTCGTTAACAGTACTACAACAAATTACTCCACATACGGAGTACTACGGATTCAGGGGCGGAACTAGAATTTTTAGTTAAGGGAGGCTAACCATATTTAAAATAAAAGTTCATATTGTTAGGGGAGGCTGAATGTAGAAAATAGTAGAAAAATGGATTGTAATACACATAAATACTAAGCGAAATAGGTTGATTAGGGGTGGCTCAGCACCCACTAGTCCCCCTACTAGCTCCGCCTACATTAATAGTAAATTATTTTCATTTGTTAAACATAGAACATCCAAAAGTCTTTTTTTTCCAAACAGTACAAGACACGAAAATCAATATAACAAATAGACAAAACTCTGAAAAATTACTATTCATCATCTTCTTCTTATCACATTCATCTTTCTTCACATTCAAACTCAAAAACCAAGTTCAACCTTATATTTTTTCTCATTTGTGCATCTCAAAAACCAGCTCAGGTCAAGTATTCACGGATGTAGTAGGAAGCCCGTACTATGTTGCACCCAGAGGCGGAGCTACGGGAGGGGCCAGGGGGGCACGTGCCCCCCACCGGAAAATTTTGTAGTGGATTTTGAATTTTTCGAGATAATTTGGTGATGTGCCCCCTTTAAAAAGTCTCAGACTTGTTTAAATCGAAAGAGAAATTTAGTTTTTACAAGATTTATATAAAAGGAAGCACATGTATTTGCAGGATGGGGTAGTAAAATCTATTGAAGAAGATGAAGATAATTGAATATAGAATACCATAAACTATACCTCGAAAATAGATAAAGAAAATAGTTTTTTTCTTTTGGAATCACGTGGGTTGCTCTTGCTGCCTCATTCCTTAGAGCATTTGCAGTGCCTCCTACCCTTAATGACTTTTTCTTTCTCTCACAATCAATTTCTAAATAAATGTCATGTTTTAAAAAGTCTTTTATAAAATACTCTTCAATGCACAAAGCTTTTCAAAAGCTTTCCACAAACATTTTGCATAAACTATCCTTTATCTCTGTATGTTTTAACAATATGCCCAGGATATGTAGATATGAAATGATAGCAATAGCTACTTCAAGTTGTTTATCTCTTCTATATGTAGTGATGCAAAATTAACAGTGGTATAAAAAAAGACACTAAATGCATGCATGATATGTAGATAAAGAAAAATGATAAGTCACAGAAATAAGATAACTCAGTAGCGGATAATACATGCTACTCATATTGTTTGTACACTTCACTTGATACTACTGCATCTTGAAGAATCTTGGAGTAGCTACAAGTTCACTTGCTGCTACTGTATTTTTGAATGTTGATACCTACTGATATATTGAATTTTGATACCTACAAGTTCTATTAAACTTATTATAACATCACAAATAGCCATATATTGAATGAATAATTCATATTTTATACATTTATATTCTAAATAAACCTTAGATACCTGCAAGTTCATTTGGTGCTATTACATTTTTTAATGATCATACCTACAAGTACCAATATTTGAGAATCATGTTACAAATTCAAAATAACCATATGTGACAATCATGTTTTACAAAAAAAAAAGTACTACCATAACATGTAACGATAGTAAAAAGATAACTAATTTATGATATAAAACAAGTACATAATAATATGAAATTGGTGATATGGAACAAGCATAAGACACAGTGGTGATTTGAACAAAAACAAACTAGCTGCTGGTGATATTGAAGATGGCAAAAAAGTTCACATTTCATTGAGGGGTATAGATGACAAGTTTAGTAACTATATCATTAATGAAAACAGCTTGTTGAATTTGTATCAGACACTTGATATATGTCAAGTTATTCTAGGAAAAGTTGTTTGTCAAGCTTTTCCCACAATCACTAAAGTCTTCCAACAACTTTGTAGAAACTAAAAAGTCATTTGAAAAGCCACCCACTGCAGATGCTCTTATTTCAATATATATACATAAAGCGGAATTATTTATTCTCCATATACTTGATAAGTTGATATACATATACTACTACTCCATACATAAGCTTTTTCTATTATTTGTACGAATTAATTTGTGTGTATATTATGTATTATGTAATATCAACCCTCTTTTAACTCATGTACAGTAATACTTAACAAGCTATTTGTTTGAATTAGATATATTTTAATTTGTGCCAAAGGCGGACCCAGAATTTATAAAAGGGTGTTGCATAATTTTTTTTTACGATTATCAATACTAAAGTTGACTTACATTATGTAAAAATGGGTGTTGCACGTATCGAAAAAATACCTATTTTATAACAAATTTACTCTCCGTGACCTAAAATCGGGTGTAGCCCGTGCCACACCCGGCTCCCATGTGGGTACGCGACAATAACATATTTTTCTTCTATTTCTCAGTTGGCATAAAAAAAAATTTGTGCCCTTCTCGAAATTATTTCTAGCTCCGCCCCTCGTTGCACCTGAGGTGCTTTTGAAGCACTATGGCCCAAAAGTAGATGTATGGACAGCAGGGGTTATACTTTACATCCTACTGGCTGGTACGTGTTAAGAATTCAGCAGAACATTTACTTTGTGTCCGTGTGTACTTGACATTATGATTGGGAATGCTCACTTATGATAAATAATTTTTTTGATATGTAGAAACACGGCAGTGGATATTTGATAGATTTTGTTTTAAAGGGATACATTGACTTTGAATCAGACCTGTGGCGACTTATATCTGACAGTTTTAAGTAATCTCATAACGACCTTTTGACCGCCTATAGAATGCCTTATGTTTATGTAGTTTTCATTCAGATAATGCACCTTAGTTGTTACCATTATCATTATAATTTACAAACCGAAAATTTATTTATGCTATTTGAAGTTTTATATGAACTGTACAGGCCATCCTTGGGTTTGCAAAAATGGTGTTGGTCCTTATAGATCATTGGATCTAGCTGTTCTTTCACGTTTGAAACAATTCTCTACAACGAAAAAGCTAAAGAAGATGACTTTGTGGGTATGTTCATACTAGTGAGATAACTTTTAACTTTTATATGCTTCTAGTTGCAAAAGATTTAATAACATTATTTTTTTTCTTGTTGCAGGATGATAGTTCTGTACATAATCTGGATCTCAAAAGTAATTATTATATTACCGTTGGTTTCTTTAGATGACAATATGCATGTATTAAGACTTGTAAATATATGTTGTATGTTGTAAATGGTAGCATCATATAACTTCCGTATACATTTATATCATGCTACTTCTTGTTGTAAAACTCTGCACATTTGCTTGGTTCCAACATTGTCGTAAGAACGAAATTTAAATTCAAGCCAATGGTAAGTTCGAAACCCATTTCTTTAGATGACAATATGCATGTTCCGTATACATGTATGTATAGGTGGCAAAACGGGTGGGCGGGCACGGGCGGCGGGCTAAACGGGCAACGGGCAAAACGGACGGCGGGCTAAACGGGCGTGGGCTAAACGGGCACGGGTAAAACGGGCGGGCGAAACGGGCGCAAGCTAAAATGAGAAAAAAGATATATAGAAACGTAGAATTAATAAATAAAAATACTTGTTTAAAAGCCGGGATAAAAAACTAAATATAAAATATACGCCGAGTAGCCTAATTAGTGTTTTACATGTGCGCCCATTAAGCTCATAAGTTTCTTACATATGTGCCCGTTTAACCTATTAATAATAAAGAATGAACAAAAAATGCCCCATTCTTTTTTGAAAATAGGCAAAAAGTGCCCATATTTATCAAAATAGGCAAGATTTGCCACCTTTTCATGCTACTTCTTCCGTAAACTATGACTTATTTTATATCTAAATATAAATAACAAATTATATCATGATATAACAATTTAATAATTTATTTAATAACAATTATTATATCTAGATATAACAATTTATATTTAGATATAACAATTTAAAAACTATGACTTATTTTAAGTCTAAATATAAATAACAATTTATATTATATTTAGACATAACAATTTATATCTACGTATAACAATTCAAAAAGTACGGCTTATTTTATATCTAGATATAATTAACAATTTATATCTGGATATAACAATTTATAAACTATGACTTATTTTATATCTAAATATAAATAATAATTTATTCAAATATAACAATTTAAAAAATATGACTTATTTTATAACAACTGTTATATCTAAATATAACAATTTATATCTAGATATAAAAATTTATATCTAGATATAATAATTTATATCCAGATATAACAATTTAAAAACTATAACTTGTTCTATATCAGATATAAATAAAATATTATATTATATCCAGGTATAAAAATTTATATCTAGATATAACAGTTTTATTTACATATAACAATTTAAAAACTATGACTTATTTTATACATAGATATAAATAACAATTTAAACTCTGACTTATTTTATATATAAATATAATTAACAATTTATATCTAGATATAACAATGTAAAAACTGTGACTTATTTTATAACAATTTTTATATCCAGATATAACAATTTATATCTATATATAACAATTCAAAAACTACGACTTATTTCTTATATAAATATAATAAACGATTTATCCAGATATAACAATTTAAAAACTATGACTTATTTTATAACAATTGTTATTAGATATAAAAAGTTATATTTAGATATAAAAATTTATATCTGGATATAACAATTTATATGTAAATATAACAATTTAAAAACTTTGACTTGTTCAATATCTAGATATAAATAAAATATTATATTATATCTAGATATAACAATTTATATCTACATATAACAAATTTTTTTCTCCATGTAACAATTTAAAAACTATGACTTATTTTATATATAGATATAAATAAAAATTTAAAACTTTGACTTATTTTATATATAAATATAATTAATAATTTATATCTAGATAGAACAATGTAAAAACTATGACTTATTTTATGAAAATTGTTATGTCCAGATATAATATTTTATATATCTAGATATAACAATTAAAAAACTATGTCTTATTTTATATTTAAATATAAATACCAGTTTATATTATATCTAGATATAACAATTTAAAACTCTGACTTATTTTATATTTAAATATAAATACCAAGTATACTATGCTTTCTTTTGGTACAAAAGCCATAATGTTTGGCAACCAGTGGCGGAACCAGAAAAATAAAATGTGGGGGGTAAATTTTTTTTTTTGGACAATAACAATTAAATAAGAAGGAAAAAAATATAATCGGAATGATAAATCGAGTATTTTTACCTATACGTGAAGCATTTATAAGGTTTAAAAAAGTTGAATTTGCGTTTTAATATGTGAGTGGGGGGCGATTTGAAATTTGAGTGGGGGGCATTCTCGAAAAAAGATCAAAATTACGCTAAAATCGCGTCTTTTTCGGCTAGCCATGGGGGGCGCTGCCACCCCATAGCCATAATGTGCATCCGCCCCTGTTGGCAACAGATGATGTTTCTTATTTTAATAATTCTAGACAACAAAAAATAATTCAACTAAATGGCATTGTATTCCATCATTTTTTTTACCTCAGATTTAATCATGTATCATTCCCTGTAACCTTTTTGTTGGAGTTGGAGGTGTGCAATGGACTTCAAACTTGTTTTTGCACAATGGTTGCAACTGTTGGTTTCTGAATGTACCACGAGTCCACGATGAGTTTACCTTTTTTTGTTTCCTGGTAAACTTGTCCCGATGAACAAATAAAGACAAAGAAGATAAAGCATGTCTTGGTAATATAAAGAAATACGGAGTACAAATGATAGGCACTTTATCTCTAGAGAGTTACAAAATTTAGCGGTTTTTCAGTTTGGGTTAACCGAAATGAAACAAAAACTTAAACCATACAGAGATAAACAACGGTTACAAGTTCTGTAATTGGAACTAATATTTGATTATACTATGTATTAAGATAGTCTTAAAACTTGTAGCTATTAGTTACAGAGACGGGAATCGTGTCAACTACACACAAATCAGAAAGAAAGAAAAGAAGGATGTACAAAGTATTTTATTTTTACCAAAGAACAATATTATAAGTTATAATGATAACTGATCATCCTCGTTATATACACGAGAATCTAATACTAGAAAAATAACAGGCTTGTAATGTAGCACTGTATTAGTAGTGTTTTCGACTATTGCTGACAAAAATGATAGTCTAATTGCTTCATGCTCCTTTGGAATTCACAATAATAGCTGTGCATCAAGGAGTGTGATGTCACACACGTGAATTTTGAATCTATTTGATTTACATTAAAAACGATGGTTCGGGTTAGACTTGTGTGTCTATTGAATGTCCCGATTGATTACGCGTAATTTGTGTACGAATTTGAAATTTTTATGAATGATGTTTCTATCAATTTCTATTTGAAAGACTTATTGTTAACTTACGATACGTGTTAAGAATTTCTATTTTAGAAGCCGACACTTATTTAAAACGACTTAAATTAGTTTTAGAGATTTCACTAAGAAATTAAGTATCTTACCCAATATATTTGAGACACACTTAGAAATTCCTTTTTTTCTCTTTTCACCAAATTCATTAAACTACCACTACTAAAAGCTTTCCTAAACTTTTACAACATTTCTACAAAATATAAACGTGTTACAAGTTAACAAAAAAAAAAAAAAAAAAAAAAAAAGTACAAAACCTTTTGTTTGCTACAATACCCCCCAAAACCGGACCCCTTGCCAATTATACAAAACCCACGTTTTTTTTATTTCTTCCTCACATCTATTGTTTGAACCTACATGTACCTTTCCCACCCTTGTCCCCTTTTCCTCCTCCATTACGCACGAGATACCACTTATATCCCATGGTTTACTTGACTTCAAACATGTACAATCCCCACTCTTTTATGAAGTCAATCCTAGAAGACCTCAAACCTCTTGCGTTTTCTGCCATGAACGAACCCCTAAGCTCCTTTACCTCCTTCCCAATGTTTTACAGTTCCCTATGTGTACTTGTTAGTTTCACTTCTTAGTTTTGAACCAACCATGTAGTTACAAACCCCAACTAGTCCTAAATTGCCCCTTAACCATTTGGATTTCCTATAAATAGCAACTCATTGTCACCCCAAACCATATAGCATAAAAGCAAATAAAACCTTCCCTGTGGTAACTCTTTGCCGCTAACAAGAAAGGTGAATAAGGAAGTAGGAGATTTGCTTATCTCACACACGTTAGCCTTGTTCACTCTACCTTCCTTTCGAATACTAAGGACTTCTTGTAAGACTTCCTTTCTTTCTTTTACATCTAGTTTTGGTTGATAATATACTTGCTATAAAATTTTGAGAACTAAAACTTTCATTGAATAAGTCATGCTTTGGGTTGACGAGGGAAGCACTTGATGACCTAGATTACGGAAACAACAAAGCAACCCATTACGAACCAACCAAATAAATAGACTCTCAAAGGAATCGTACATAAGACTTAAACGTCTGATGTTATACGTGTGATTTCATAAGTGGTATATGTGATCTTTAGTACTTGTGTAAACAACATAGGACATAAAATCATGAGTAGTATGGACATATATACAAACGAGATTCGTGTAAAATGAGAGTACCAAACTATGCAAGGTACGCAATATTAAATCTCTAAATGACTCCCTTACATGTACGTGTGCATAGGAGTATCGCATGAGTATACATGCATAACTAAAGAACAAGAGGCATATAAGTAGATCTAGACTATAACGTGTGTGGATTTGTGCGTGTATTCCTGTATGTGCATAGGACTTACTATATGATTGCATGTATGTATATATTCAAACCAAAAACTCAAAGTAAGTGAATGTAAGAGATCTATAAATTCGTGTGTGCAAGTGTTCATGGGTGTGTTTTATGTTTGTATGTAAAAGAACCAGGAACCAAAAAGAAGTAAATATAGAGTACCAAATTCATGAATACTAATATAACACAAAGCACCTTCCTCTCTAAACATGCATATTGGGCTGACAAGTACGAACACACCAATAGTGAACTATAGCCTAATATACATAAACTAAAATGGGTAATGATTTTTGCTTGGTTGAAAAGTGAGTAAGATGGATGTGTATAAACAAGGAAAATGTGTGACCACTCTTTCTTTTTGAGTACCCTACCACGAGCAGTAAACAAACAACAGCCAACTCTTTTGTCATTTTTGCAAATGGTCATATTTAATGTTAAATATATGTATGAGTCTGTGATTGGTTGAGATAAGTGGGTGTGTGCAGGCTGCCATGTACAAACAAGAACCAATAGTGTACTATTGTCAATAATGAAAAGCTAAAAGAGGTAATGTTCTTGCTTGTATGAAAAGTGTGAGCAATGAGTGTTAAAGATCGATACAAACAGCGGGTGAGTCGTCTAGTGTAGGAGCCTCACTCATTTTAAACCATCAGGTTCTTAAAAGATTAGTATGTACAAGCAGCACCATTTAAAACAAGAAATCAACATTAAGATTATGGGTGTATTCGAGTGTGTGCGCTTGTGTATTTGGTACTGGCTATTAACAACAAGGAATCAAGGGGGATACTATGGTGCATGCATGCTTGAATAATGTGATATAGGTAAATCTCCAACGTCACCACCTTGGTAAAACCATCCCTGTGCTTCGTCCCGTCATAAGTCATAAGTGTGTGTATGTGTGATTTTGTGTATAACATATAGGGGTAAGTTAAGTCGGAAACTAGAAACAATAAAACCTGGACATCATCAAATTTATCAAGGACACTAGTGTATGGCGTGAACAAAGAAAAACAAAGTTTAGGATGGAAGTACTAGTGTCTATAGAGTGTCAGGGATCAAGACTTTAGTCCTTTTTCTTCTACCTATTATAATACTTGGGTGGGATGTTATGCATATGAAAAATGAAATAGAGCGAACACATAATAAACTAGAAACATTTGTATTGAGTTCATATAAGGAAAACTATCAAGTGAGGCGTATGGTGGAGCGTAGGGCACAGAAATGAAGTCAAAAGTTCTGCCAGTTATCTTATTCTAGTACATGTGCAAGTAATATAGTTGATGCAAAAATGTGTCGAACACCTTACTTCACGCCTAGTTTTAACCGGCAAAATAGCCATGCCCCGAAATTATAAAAGTACCTAGATAAACTTGACGCGGCCTAGTTTCCAAAACAAGTTTCCATTCGTCCTAACGTTGAGTAACGAAGCTAGATTAATTTCTACAAGTACTTGTTTGGCACTTAATAAAAATAAGACTTTACTTGTTTATTTTTACTTGTGGGTGCACCACTTTGCATAATTATTTACTAGACTTAGGGACTTCATAAAAATGTGATATTTATCAAATAACGAAGACCTCGCGGCCTAGTTTATATAACAAGAACTCGTTTATTTTTCGGACTATTATTTAACGAGATACTGAGACCTAAAGTTGACCCCGTGACTAAAATGGTTGAACATGAAAAATGTATAAGAACATTTTATAAAGCTATAGCAAGTATAAAATATCAACCAAGAGCACTGTACATTATTATTTCTTGTATTTAGCCTAAGTACAAATATTTTACTTAGTTACGAGTATATCGTTTGCGCATCGTTTTGCGTGCCTTAATTTTCCGTGCTATCTTTATTGATCATATTCACTACTTCATCGAGGTGAGTTTCATAGCCCCACTTTTAATTGTTTTAACTATTTTGGGGTGAGAACATTGCTGGTTTTAAACGGATGAACGTAAAACTTGATACGTTTGCCTACATGATGTCTAAGTAGCGATATCCCTAGATGCTTTAGCCCACTATCGTGAACCGTTAATTACTTTGTGTAAGCGCGAATGTTATGGATAGATCTATCGGGACTAACCTCCCTATCTAATTTGGTTGTGTGGCCAAAGTTAGATACACTTACATTTGAGGATTTACAAATGCTTCAGGATAGACATTTGCTCGGGCTCTTATTATATCTTGTTGTTTGAGGTTAACGCTTCGGTGTCACGAGCTTAGACGTAGGTGATTAAAACGTATACTTTTGATTATAATTTTGTATTTGTTACAAGATTATATGCCGGTTGCCTTAAAAATCTTATGATTCATCACACTATTTAAACTTAAACCTATGAACTCACCAACCTTTGTGTTGACGCTTTAGCAATGTTTTTCTCAGGTATCAAGACGGAGGAGTGACGTGGTTGGGCTATGGAGATAAATAATTTGTGGTGACTATCTTTTGAGAACGTGAACACTTATGTTATGTCTTCAAAAATTAGTTCATTCTATAATGTTGTATCAAATGCTTCCGCATAATTTTATTTAAGTTTAATGAATTTAAAATGACTTTTAATGTCGTTCTTTATAATCTATGTCTCATGATAGTCATGATAGTCGCACCCCAGTGGATCCGTACACTCTGATAATTTGGGGGTGTGACATGTGAAAAAAATATGAGTAGCTGGTAACCAAGAAATTTATAACAAATTTCAAATGTTCCTTTTGTAACTTAAGAAGAGAAACGTATTTCATCTGCATGATTTCCATGCAATTTTACAATTCTTTTCCACGCTTTTTATATCTAAGTCATAAATACCATTTAGACGAAATATACATGCTTCATTTAACTAACATAATTATTATAGTTAATCATAGAGTAAGGATCCAATGAGAAGAAAGTTTAAATAAGAAGTGGTGAGAAGAGACTAAAATCACATATTTGAGATGCAACGACTTGCATTAGATACATTTCTATTCATGTAGATGCACCATATTGAGTTTCGAAAGTTAATTTGATGTGTAGATGGTACAAATTGATTTTCATGATTTGGGCACGTGCAGAGGAACAAAAATATAGATAAATCATGAAATGAATCTAATATACGTATATGCATCTAATTAAAAGCTATAAAACATGTTATGATGCATCATAATGCATCTAAGATTATAAAGATGCATCTAATTTAAGTGCATTCATCTCGAATATGCGGTTATAGTTTCTTCTTATCCTTCTTATTTTAAGGTTTCTTCTCATTTGATCCTAACTCGTTAATCATATATATGCATGAAAATACATAAGATTATCATGTTTGACCACACATATTATGTTCCGCCTTTTCTTTCCTTTAATAAATCTTGCCGAATTTTTTAAAAATTGTCAAGTTTTAACAATTCACTAATATTCACTCTTCAATGACTACTTTATAAATATACTAGCTTAAAGACCCGTAAAATTACGGGATATTTTAAAGAAATATCAACATCAGAGTTTATAAAAGAAATGAATGCAAACATGTACCCTTGATATTTGAAATAAGTAATATGTAATAGGCATGCATATTTAGTGAATTACATGACGAAGAAAAAACTCATCGATTATACTCGATGATAATATATTTCACTACTTCTAATACTTTAATAGTGAAAAAAAATACAACCCTTTTCAATAAGAGTCTCGACTTGAACTCATAGACTATTTGGTAGGACTTATTAAAGCTTATTAAAGCTACTGAAGATGTCCTAACTGGAAAAGTTGAAGGCGTGGTGGGAATAACAAATACCAACGTGGGAAGTTGTTGAATCACTTGATAAGAGTACCAAGTCCTGCAACAAAAATTAGAGAGATGAAAAGGTAGGTTCAGTAAAGATGGTACATATAATATGTTTATTAAATGACTACTTTAGTGGTACTCTAGTTGAGTAAACACAAGAAACCTGATTAAAAAATACGAACCCGTTTATAGAAAAAAGATATACCAAGTGCTTAATTTTAAGGTCAAAGACACAAACATCAAATTTAATGTCAACAACTGAATGCAATTTCTCTCTTATCTACTGTAATTATCTTTTGAAGGTAATCACCAAATACGTTTTTCCGGATTCACGAACCTGCTCTGGCTATGATATAAAATGTCGTTAGATTGAAAATTGGTTTTTTGATTGAAAAGTGTCGACAATCTCTTGTAAGTGGATGCTTCTTTGTATAACTTGTTTTAGTTACATATGGTATATTGAGATTGAAGGTATCATAAATCTAAATAAAAGTTAGTGTTTTGATGTGTACTACTCCCTCCGTCCCATATTAAGTGTCCACTATAGAATATTCCAAGTCTTAGTTACTAAACTTTGACCATAAATATTTGTATTTTTGTTATATAATACTTGATGAAAATTAAATTAATGAAAATATTTTTGAAAACCGAATCTATTCATATGACTTTCGTCAAATAGTATATAACACAAATACCAATATTTATGGTCAAAGTTTAGTAATAAAGACTTTGAATATTCAATAGTGGACACTTAATATGGGACGGAGGGAGTATATATTTAACTGATTATCCAACGATAAATATTTATACTTGGATGCATCTATCATAAAGCATGTTTCATGAAGTGTTTGGATCCTATTTACTCATTAGGATAACCAATATATGTAACTTATTGACGTAAATTAAAACCATCCTACCCATAATTAACAGTATTTGATAGTTTACACATTCCATAATGGGTAAATTATCTTTAGAAACGCTAAAAAAATAAAATAGCAAATCTATAGATCAAACATCCCGAAAGTCTTGTTAGATTAAACTGGAATATTCCATTAACAAAATATTATGCACATTTGGAATTTCAAACTAAGTATGTTAGAATATGCAATTTACTTTATTATCAACTTATCAACCAAGTTACTGATGTTAGCTAATGATAAGTATTTAATTCATATAATGTTTCAAACTCAATGAAAAAGCATCCAATTCACTTATTCACTTCTATTAGTCCTTTACCATTATAACACAGTGGACCTCAAACTATACAACTAACGCAAAACCATATTGAGTCTCATCATTTACACTAAGTTCTCATGTATTTTGAAATGTAATAACATAATTTTAAAATATAAATTAATATAAAATATTTTGGAGATAATATTTATCCGGAAACAATGTCTCCCTCAAAGCAATCTCCATTAAAATGCAACCAAAGGACCATATATCAATTGATTGCAGTATACTCTCTGCAATTATGCAACAACTAATGGGCTCTATGGTCACAACATATTTGGTCATGAAATTCTCGGTTGTTGTTCTTGCAAGTGTCAAAATTTTAATTGAGAAGCATGTTGCTTTATTTTAGATTTTGGTGCAATACATTTGTAAAGTGCACGTACTCTAAACCCCCACACTGTAACCTATATACAATAAACTACCAAGTGAAAAGGTGAAATTGCTTAGTGTATCTAATTTGGTTTACTAAAGAGTCTAACCTGAGCACATTGTAGGCAACCGTGTCATCATGTTTCCTTCGTCGTGTGTTCATTAATTTTTCAGCAACCCGTGCCATCAACTTACTCGCAACTTACATCAACAATTTACTTTTGAATGCATAACTACTACCTTACCTTACATCCCAATACCAATACCATCGTTATTACTGACAGGACTGAAAATGCAGAACATTGAATTCAGGTGTCTTGTCAATAAGACACTACGGAACCAAATAAAACTATGATACATTATGTCTTAAAAAGTTAACCAAAATTAACCGTAAGAAAGTAAAATACCTGACTCTGATTAGGGCAGAACCAAGTCGAGACAATGTACAGAGCACCAACGTCGACATTAGCAATAAGTTACGTCATCAGCTGCACAAATCAACATCTGCAATAAGTCACACACAAAGTTATATAAAGAGTGACAAAAAAAACTTACGATATATATGAAAATCAAAGGCTACATTATTAAAATTTACACTTTAAAACAATAAGGTTGCATCAACAATTAACAATTAACAATTAACAATTAACAATTAACAAAATATTGATAAAATGTGATCACGTTAAAAAAATTAAATCAAACAAAAATTATGCCAGAATAACCCATTCATATAAATGGTTTATCACCAACTGGAAAAAGCAATTTTCCCCAAGAATTAATTTTAGGGTTTTGCTGGGATAATAAAGTAGAATTGATAATATCAAAAGAAAAAATCACTATATGAAATAATTGGCAACAAACATAAAATTAATTAATTTAAATTTAACTATTCGGTTTATATCAAAAACATCAAAATAAACGACAATAATATAAATCAACGTATTTCAATAAAAATTGAAACTTACATAAACTATGTGGTCGAATAATTGTAGATTAATGTAGATCTTGGAAAAGAAAAAGTAAGAACAAAGTTAGTGGAACTTATATCCAAATCACAACAACATGTCAAAAGAGGAAAAAGAATTGCAATGAAGAGATGGTGTACAATTAAATTGTTAGAGAGAGATGAAATTAAACAACAAAACAATATATCAAATACTAAAAAAAATATCTTACCACACGGCCGTGTTTATATGCTCTCATTGCTTTTAACCTGCAAAATCAAGAAAAACAATTATAACTTTTTTGAATCGAAATCCTAATAAAGAAACTGAAAATCTCAGTTTTATACAACAAACACATTCACACGCCGCACGTAATAAGTCAATAATCAAATGAATGCAACCACAAAATCGCACATACAGATTTGAACATATCCCAAATTGAAAATGCTATATCAAAATATTCAGATAAAAATAAAACATGCGATCAGATGTTTTTGCGATTGCAGAGGTGTCTGAGGATATTGTTTTTGAATTGAATCTTTAATAGATTGGAATTATAACTGACTAAATGATTTTTTTGAAAGGCTTTTATGACATTAAAACACCATTAAAACTTGTTAGAAATTTGAATCGTATAGAAGAAGATTCAATCAAAAAGCTCTTTACAAAAATAAAGTTCATTAAATACATTTAATTAGAATAACATCAGACGAAAGATTGTTGTGAGTTTTTTTTAATGTATTTTAGGTAAGGTTTTAATTCTTTCTAGCTTAAAAAGTTGTACATTAGAGGTATTTTAGGAAACCAAGTTAATTGTTACATTTAATTTTTGTGCTTTATAGGGTTGTAATATATTTTTTTTATTATATAAAATAGATGACTACTTTATATCCTAAACCCGTATTTTAACTATGCATTTTTTAAACAAATCGACACAGATTGTAGCTAGTTGGGTTGTTTCTACCAAAGCCTACATTCTCACACGGGCAACATTACGTGACATTCTCAAGAATGAATACGAAAAAATGTTTTATGATACTTTGTTGTGACAATATCAACGAACACACAAGCTTCACAGAAAATGTGGTGTGCAAGGAATTTTTCATTTGTATATGGATAATATCTATCTATTCTTTTACATAAATTACACAAAAATATACTTTTTATTTTTATGATTGTGTTTATAATATTTATCCCTTTATCCGTCTATGCTAAAAATTTTACTCACAAAATGAACACTAACGTAATTTTTATTATTTTACTAATTTTTTATTCTGAGCTCTGACAGAAAAACTTTCTCTACACTACATCGTTCGAGGCTTTCCCCAGCGAAATGCTGAGCTTTTCCCTTACGACATGTCGTTGGGGAATGGTCACCAAAGAAAGATGGTAAGGGAAAGTATCCCTAACGACTTATCGAGGTTTTTCCCAGCGATACCATGGGTCCCACAAACTTTTGACCTAGCAAATTATTGCCACGCTGGCACAAGAATCCCCAACGACATGTCGCTAGGGAATACAGTCGACAGAAGAAGTTAATCAACACACTTAAGCAAAACGTTAGTTAATCCTAACTTTTCCCCGGCGACATGTCGATGGAGAAACTTTCCATATACGTAGACAAGTCAACCGGACGCGTGGCTTTTTTACTCTGCAGACAAACTATCCCCAACGAAATGTCGTTAGGAAAGATCGTATATCCCCAGCGACGTGTCGTCATGAAAACTTTGGTTGTCACTGTATATCGATCTTAACACACGACTATTCAAATTAAAGTCCTTAAACTTACAGGTTCTTACAACCTCGTTTATGATTATTTCTATGTTATCTTAATCTTTTACATAGTACGTAAATCAAATATTAGTGAGGATTTCGTCCGTCCAAAGAATCAATTCTTCCTTCTTTTAGTAATGTTTTAATTATTTTTTTAGAAAGAAAATACTATTAATAATAATAAAATCGATTATTGCTAAATTTAGGATTAAATTCGGTAGAAAAGGTATGTGAATTAACAATATACCAAAATTCCGAAAATACAATTAGGTCTAAATGTTATATTTCATAATCTCAAGCCAATAATGTAAATTAATAAAAAAAAAAGCGGGTTCACTCTTCCAAAAACACAATATCTATCACGCAACTTCGAAAACCTATGACTGAAAAATCCCAACCCCAAATCTTAACAAAACCTACAACTACAATTGAAAACAAATCATTTCTAACATTCGAATTAAACATATGTTTTTTGGATTCAATTTAAAATCATTCGTATTGTAATCATTCGAACCATTTGTGTTGTGGTTTTTCAATTAAAATCATCATGGTCATATTTGAATAAGTAAGTTTATCTATTTTTTTGAGTTAGCAATTTGGTTATATAATTTTAGGTGTCTAATTTTATGTGTGATATGTGTTCTATATGAATTTTGTTATATTCCTAGTTGTTTATGCATACCCTCTAAAGAATCGAACTTATAAGTGTGTATTTATGATTTATATCATCATGATCAACGACGCACTCAAATGAGTAGACTAAATTTGTTATGTAGCATAACCACTGTAACCGAGACCATTCCATGGTTCAAGTCTCCATAGACAATAAACAATCCCTAACAATCTCACACACCCATTACAGGTCTACGTAGTTGCACAATTTCTCAAAGAGTACATAATAATTTTAGTATATTATTTGTTGCGATATTCGTGGAACATATGCAATATTTCTATAGGAGACATACGATGACGAAGAGACTGGTGAGACCGCTGCACCATTTGAGGTAATTTTCACTCATCGTTTTCTTTGGAGGAATATTACAAGGGGTTGTTAACGAAAAATGTTGTGACTTAAAACTCTGACCCGAGGCACTCCTTTTGGCTTTTGATGTTTGTTAGCCTCAAAATATTAAGTCAAACAAGAATGTTCGGTCATATGTTTATTATGTATCGTATTAAAGAACGTCGTAATAGGTAGTAGGTTAGTCGTGTTTTACGGGCTTAACTTTAAGCTAAAGTTCCTTCGTAAGTAACAAAAGCCTAAAAGGAAAGCCCGACCCAAACAATATAGTCCATAAACAAGCCCACATGTAGGGGGACTATAAATACCCTTCCTAGCATGTTAGGAAGAGTTTTGGTCATTTGTATTTTTCTTACTCTCAATCTAATATTCACCAAGTTTCCAACCATTCTCTGTTTTTTCTCTCTCTACTTTCTCTCTCTAGAATTCATCTATCTTCTATCTATTTTTCTTCTTTAATCATCACACATTATATGGGACAACATTTGGTATCAATTGCCATGGGGTAGATTTGTGACTGGTTGTTGTTATTTCATTTGATTCGTATGATTTAATCAATAAATCATCTCGGATTCGATCCATAAATCATCTCGGATTCGAATATTTTTTTGTGTTTTCCCTGCTATAAATCTTGATATCAATCTCCTACATACTTGTGGTAGGGATTTGGGTGTTTTTGTTTGGTTAAAATCAAGTTTTTCTAGGCAAAAATCTCATTTGTTATCTAAAGTTTCGGAACAGTAACCTTCATTGCGACAAAATTGCCTTGATTTCCATCGCAAAAGGCTAGGGCTTATGTATTGCGATCAATATTCTAACACCCCCAATTGCGTAACAGAAATACACAATTGGGTGCTAGACACAAGCATCATCACACAAGGTATATTGAACGACCCAAAAGTGAGACGTTTACACATAATTATAAACAAGATTTTCATAAATGGTCTAAAGCATAGATTTCATCCCAAATTGTACTTTCACGACACCAGAGTAAAGCGTTTAGTCCCCATGGATCTCGACCAACAACCAACAAGTTTAGTACAATATGTCAACATAAAGTAAATTGTTCAACATTAAAAGGTAGAAACAGTTTTTAGACCAACATTCTTCCAAAAGCCAAGCCACAACCTCCACAGCAAAGCTCCATGCTCCATCACCTTAAATACATGCATAAAACGATTCAACAATAATGTTGAGCGAGTCTATAGGTTTATCAAATCACATTTGAACACAAGAAGAAAATCAATCATAATCATTTATAGAATTGTCGTACACACAATCTATATTCAAGGCAGTAATAATAATGATATTAAACAAACATTGATTTAAGCTCATGACACCGACCCCTTAACCAAATAGTCACCCACGCCAAATGCCAACATGAATAGAATAAAACCATTGCCCATCTAGGGTATCAGTTGCTAGAATACCAAAATCTTATTCACGTAAAATTATCCTTCCCAGCGGGTTACTCAACGTAATGCCCTGGTCTCAGATAGGGTGGTCAACCCAATAGTACTATCATTAGAATAAGCGGCTATTCCCGACTCACAACATCAAGTCAGAAGATAGTTAACGGCTCATGAATTTAGGGTCTTTAGCAACAAGTTACTCAATACAATGAAATCAACTTTAGGCAACATTCGGGTCCAACAATTACTCATGACTTGTGATCATTTATATTCAAATAGCATGTATCCCCCTCGCGGGTATAAAACATTTAGTAGCTAGCATAAAAAGCGAGGCTACAGACTCACCTTAGTATAAGAGATCTAGCGAGATGATCGTCGATGATAATGGATGCCTTTCAAACACGAGAACCGCTACCTATCAAATAAGGCGCGTTCGTTAATAATGACTCGAGAAATAAATCATACATAACAACATCAAACTCAAACTCATAAAACCACAATACACTCGAGAGAAAATGATATAAATAACTTCATTATACTTTACTACACATTTACTTAACCATTTTATACTTTGAACAAAGTTCGCCGGTACATACTACATGTACTAGCTTATTTACCTCTTTTAAACTTGTCAACCGTTTATGAAACGACTCGATAAACTAACTTACTATATATAGAAATTCCTCTTACAAGTTTATCAAATGAAATTAATTTTAAAGTCTTTAACCCGACTCATTTTTAAACTATAAAATCCGGACAGATTTACGTTAATTTTTCATACAACCGTTTTAACTTATTTAAACGACTCCGTTTACAAAACCGACTCTCGGGTTTTAAAGTAAACTCAACCTATAAAGTAAACACCTCATTATCAGTAGGTTACATATTTCAAAACTTTCATTTAGAGTCCCCGAGATTCGATCCAAATATCGACAACAACTATATGTAGTGCCGATACTCGTCTCCCGGTACACGATCATTCAAAACATCATAACTTCGCGCTCGTTTGGAGCTAGAAGCTCTACCTTATATCAAATCGAAGCAAATAAAATTATCTACAACCATATGCTATAAGTTAAGCCATTTTCAAAACATAAAAATTCGGATTTTACACTTTACTTACTGTTATAAAATGACCATTAAAATCTTGTACAAAATCAACTTTTTGATCAAAACCAACCATAAAAATGATCATTTCTATACCCTAATATCATCATATATGAACCATAACATCTAAATCATAATCAAAATTAAAACCTTTAGATCAAAATAAAGTTTTTAACAAAGATTCTTGCAAGAACCACCATGGATCATGCTAAAAACACCATGAATGATTATGGCTTCTATCTACCAACATAAAGAAAAAAAAAAGGCTTGCATGTAAGAATTTCTTACACCAATGTGATCCTTGATCAATTCTAAGAATGTGTCTAGCTTTGGTTTAGCTCAAATCATCCTAAATCTTAAGTTAAATTGAAAATTGTATGAATTTGGTGATGGTGGTTGATGTTTCGGCAAACAAGAGAGAGAAAGAGAGAATGGGTGAAATTTTTAAGTGGAAAATTATGAAGTGTGTGTTTGTTTTTGCTTTATATATAGTGGGGTAGGTACCTTGGTTGCAATTTGGCAATAGTTGTGGCTAAAAATGTAAATAGTTAGCTAAAAAGCGGGAAATAACTATTAGTCAATTTTCAAAATATTTACGGGGCTCGGGTTTCATAAAGATACTTTTAAAAATTTAAAACGTACCTCAAAAATAATAATATCGACTCTCGACTCGACTTAACACGTCATTTAAAATAAAACCTCAAAAATAATAAAAATCGAACAACCAACAATAAGACGTAAAATATTTGGCATCCATCGACATCACGCTTGCTAATACTCCTTATACTTAATAAATATTAAATATAGACCTTCCAACATCGGTTTAAACTTAAACCGCCAAAAATAAATATCGTTCGAACTCATCCAAAAATTTCAAAAATAATTGTAAAATAAGATTAAGCAATGACCTCGGTTTTGGGTTGTCACAAATATTGCGATAGGCTCTTCTTTGTGGTATTGCGACCGAACTAGTTTGTGATATTGCGACAAATTCTTCTTTGTGGTATTGCGACAAAACTAGTTTGAGACATTATGACAGAAGTTCTTTGAGACGTTGCGACATAATTTTTTTGATACATTGCGACAGTTTGAGGTTTGATATTGCGATAGGTTCGGTATTGCGACAGATTGGAGGTTTTTTTGAAAATTCTTAAAATACACTTAAAAAATTTCGAACAATCGTGTGTTTTTTGGTCTTGGAGATTTTTTTGGTTTTTCGAGAACATTTTTTAACAGATTTCAACATTTTTTCCCTCGACAACAATCACTATAACATCTACTTAAGATCCGTATTCACTTCATCATTTTATAGAATATTGAGATGGATTCTACTGCAGAGTATCGTGTGACGAACAACAACATCATGGTGGCGGGTATCAAAGGGAGACCACCAATGCTTGTGTCGGGTCGATATGATCAATGGCAATCCCGTTTTCTACGTTATCTTGACACAAAACCTAACGGTGATGCTTTAAGGCAATGCATTTTTAATGGACCCTATAAATTCTCAAGGATACAAGTTCCTGCAGTACCAGCCACAGACACAAGTGACGAACAACCCACATATGAATGTGATGAAAAGAGAAACAACCTCAAACCAGAGAATCGTGCTTGGTTTGATGCAGAGAAGGAAGCAATCTACTTAATTCTCAGTGGCAATAGAGATGATATTTATTCCATGGTTGATGCATGCCCTACTCCTAAAGAAATGTAGACGGCTATTGAAATATTGCAACAAGGTGAATCACTTAACAAACAAGATGTGAAAACTAAGATGATTCTGAACTTTGGCAAGTTTACTTCAAAGGATGGGGAATCAATTGATTCTTGTTACTCTCGATTCTACAAAATGATAAATGACATGACCCGAAAAAACTTTCAAGTTTCCACCATGCAAGTCAATGTCCAATATCTACAACAACATCAACCAGAGTGGACACGGTTTGTCACCTTGGTGAAACAACAACAAAAGTTAGACGAAGTTTCATATCACACGCTCTTTGACATTTTAAACAATTTCAAAATGAGGCAAATGCACTTTAAGCTGAACACGTTGCAAAGGTTTCAAATCCACTTGCTTCGGTGTCTACCACTCAACATTACCCAGATTATCGTACTCGTGCTCCAAAGACCTACTCTACACAATCATCATCACCACGATCATCCACTGTCTCTAAGTCACATGCTCCAACCAGATCCCGAGGCAAATAAGTTGCAAGAGCACCATCACCCACACCTGAGCAATCATCCGAAGAAGACAACGATGAAGAACTAGCTCAAAAGGATAGGGAATTCAAGAAACAAATGGCTTTCATTATGAAGCAATACAAGAAAATCTAGAAACCCACCAACAACAACCTCAGAACGTCATCTAACACGAGGAATAACTATACTAAGAGTCCTCCAAGGAATGACACACGAAATCATGCTGAGAGTCCTCCAAAGTATGATCGACAACCCACGAAGTATGATAATCAGAGTGTTGTTACTGTTGTTGGAAATAGGGAAACTGTTGGTACTCAAGTCGTACAACAAAGTGGGATTCAGTGTTTTAACTGTAGAGGTTTTGGGCATTTAGCTACGGAATGTAGGCAGCCAAAGAGGGTTAAAGATTATGGTTATCATAAGGAAAATATGCTGCTATGCAAGAAGATGGGAGCTGGGATCTAGTTATCAGCTAAGAAGGAGACATGCTTGATGACACAGACGATGAACTCTCCGACCAAGAACTCGAGGCACATTATTCATACATGGTAAAGATTCATGTTGTCCTTAACGTCACTGAAGATGACAATGGTCCTATCTTTGATACCGAGCCAATTGATAAGGTACAACATGATGATGAATATAATGTGTTTGGTGATACACATGAGCATTGTGATCTACCAACAACAATTATTGACACATGTATGATGGAAACGGTTGATAGCAATACCACACCCGATTCATCAGACATGTGCAATAATGAGTTTGTGGATGATCAAGATGCAAATGAGTATGATGACGTGGAGCGTGTCGCGCTTGCTAATTTAATTGCTAGTTTACAAAAAGATGTCAATGAAAGTAGAAAGAGTCAAAAGCAATTAAAGAAGGCAAACGCAATGCTCACTCAAAACTTTGAAGAAAGCAAAGCCGCTCTTATAAAATCTAGTGAAACCATTGATAGTTATAGGGCTCAGCTACTTCAAAGAGACAAAGAGCTTGAGGGGTACAAAAGTCGTTTAATTAACGTTAAAAAGGACGATTTTGAAAATAAATACAACAAAGCTCTTGCTTTGTTAACTAAACAAAAGCGTCATTTTAATGTTTTATTAAGTGGTGAACGTCAAAAAACGTACATTGCCAAATCAAAAGTAAACGAACTTGAACAGAGGCTTTCTATGAATACCAGCGATTCTGTTAAAATTCTTGACGAAAAGAAACAAGAGGTTGAAAAATTAAAATAAGATTTCAAAAATAGACAAGGCAAAGATAATGAAAAAGTAAATGATCTCGAAGAACAAGTCGATTTTTTGAAAAAAGTTGTTTATAAAACGCATGACTCTATTCAAACCGTTAGAATGATAGCACCTCGGTCGTTTTTCAAGGGTCAAGCTAGTTTCGAAAGTCCCAAGTACCTCGAACAAGATCAAGCTGTAAAACCCCACTTATATCTTGATGAGTCCGAATGGATCGATCATGATTGCCCAGTAGTTAGGCTCGATAGTCAAGAGACGTCCCCTTGGGATGAAGATAGTAGATCACCGGTCAATAAAGATTTTGTGAAACCATATACTTATGCTTATGAAAACAGTCTTTATGGTCTTTTCACTCCACAAAAATATAAGTCTCATGAGGAATTTTTTCTTGAAAGCAAACAACGAAGAATTCAAGGGAAAAAATTTTTTGCCACTAAGAAATCAAATGTTTCTAAATATATTAACTATTTGCCTCTTGATGTTTCTAAAAGCAAAAGCCGAAACACACTTGGTATTCTTAAACATCACATTGATAATGTTCAATCAATTGTTGAAAGCGATTGGCAAATACGTGAAAAGGATAAGTGGAAAACGGAGATTCCTCACGACATAACTGTGCTTGTGAAAGAACTTTTAATACCAAATACGAAGATAATAAAAGAAAGAGTTATTGAGTTTAAAAAATTGATTCAGTCTGAAATGTTTGATGATTTTAAATATGTTGCGTCTCAAGAAAAAGAAATTGATGAATTTCAAAATGACAAATCATATTTTTCAAACGAATATGATCAACTCTTAGAAGAATGTCTCTCCAAAAATATTTTGTGTGTTACTCTTCAATCTTGTGTTGATATTCATGAATATTCTGATGTTGCATGCAAATATCTTGATAAGATCAAAGAGTGTGAACGGCTTGAAACCGAGCTTTCGAAACGTAAAGAAAATGTTGATAAAAAGGCTGTTGAGTTACTTCAACACAAAACTGATTTCCTTCAAAAACATTGTCATTCTCTTGAATTTTCTTTGCAAAAAGACATCAGAATTTTTCCACATGATAATAAATTGCAAGAAAAACTTTCCCAAATTTTTTGAGAGATGAATGAAAAGAGTTTGGAAATTAAAGACTTGAAAGCTCAGTTACAAGACAGGGAAATAGCGATAGAAGAGTTGAAGAAACACATTGCTAAGATGGGTGGGAAAATTGTGGAACCTAGTGTTAAGAAACCTGTTGTAGGACAACCTAATGTGCATAAAGTTACTAAACCCTCTGTCTTAGGAAAACCATCTGTTTTCTCTAATTCTGCATTTGCAAAACCTGGGTTTGCCCCTAAGACTGTTGGGAAGGTTAGGTTACTACAAATTACTCCCAAAACACATATTCGATCACAAAGCATTTAGAACACAAATGTGATTAAACCAGGAATGTATAGATTGGCCACTAAACCCACACACAACAAAGAAAGTCAATCACTGTTGATCCTAAACTTAGATCGATTAGCTTTATATTAAATGAGATTGAATCAAGCTTAATATTTAGAGAAACTTTGTTGTATTTAACAATCCAAGTGTTATGCGGAATTAACACTTAGAATAAAGAACAAACAAACAAAGTAAACCAAACTTTCACTTTAGATTGGTAAACGAACTTGTTTACAATAAAAGTTGTAAAACTGAATAATATGTATATAAACTACAAAACCCTACGACCTCCTTTTATAACACAAGGAGTCGTGTACAAAGGTTTACCTATCAACTATTCTAGGTAAAGATAAATATAGAAAATAAAATATTGATCATATCTTTATTTCAAATATAAAACGTGTTGACTAAGTATTCCTATCAGTGGTTGGACTTCTTCTTGTCAGCGCTTGAATATTTCTTGTCAGTTCTTGATTTGTCAGCGCTTCATTTCCTCTTGTCAGCGTCCAAATTACTCTTGTAAGCGTCTTAGTGACTTAGCTTATTTTATTCCCAATAATCATCCCCTAAACTTGATATCTACTCTAGCAATCAAGTTTCTGAATAAAAACTATGTACAAGGAGGATTCTTACAAATACAAACTACTTGTTAATTAGAAAAAACAAGTCTAATTAAATCCTTGCTAACATCACTAGTATAATCAACTTCTAGCTGTGTAGACACCATCTTCTTCAAAACATCCTTAGACATAGGATATTGAGCATCAACCAGAAGATACTCTGAAAACTTTGTGGTGCTTAGATGGTATACACCAGCAGCTGAATGTAGACGCCACTTTAAACCACTGAAATCATCCAGATCCAACCATATTGGATCAGCTTCATCTGGTGCAATCATCCTCTTGAATGTTGTCCAGATCTTTATTCCATTTGATGAAGTAGGCTCTTCAGCATCATACTTGGTCTTCCTCAGCTTCCCCAGATCTACCAAGTCTTCTCTATCCATGCTTAAAAATAAGTAGATCAAGGAAATAAAACTATGTAAATTTTTACCATATCTGGTGATCATCCAGAACCCACTTGTATCTTCTTCATAATTGATTATTGGGTTTCTGAAATCCAAGGGCAATACCTCTGCTACATCTGAAGCCTCCAAAGGTGAAAGCTTTATATTATTTCTGATCACTGCTTCACTAAGATTCAATTTTGCAAGGACTGGAAATTCAGTTGAATTTCCCTTCTTCACTGGCCTTGGTACAATAGAAGCCCTTTTGATCTGCATATTCTCCTCAATTTCTTCTCTCCTTTCATCTAAGAGAAGCCTTATTGTGTTTGCCTCACAAACACGTTCCCAAGTTGGATAAGCATGAAATTCCAATTCTTCAAAGGATAACCTTTTAAATCTCTCATAGGTCCATCCACCTTGATGACACCTAAGAAGAATATAGTAGAGATATCTTCTATCCCTCTTGATCTCAGAAAGCACCTTGCTAGCCTTGTGCTTTAAGATTACCTGCCAATCCTCCTGAACTCTTAGTAAATTTTACAAACCCCAAATTTTCCCAATGATTGACATGTCTGGATTCTTTTCAATAGTAGATTCCCATACAAAATACATTTCCACCACTTCAGGCATATCAAAGTCTACTTTCATCTTCAACTCTCTCAGCCTTTCCCTAGCTAAGTCATCCTCTCCATATTCCAATCTCTGTGGCTCTTCTATAATCATAACACTAGAACCAGAGCTTTCATCATCATCACTACCATATTTAACCTTTTCTATGATAGTCTCCATCCTATCCTGTTCCTCTAATTGTGCAGCCAAAACTGAATCAAAATGTACATGTGTTGCATTCTTTGGTACCTGAACCTCTTCCAAAATCCCTTTACCCTTATCCTTAGCTCCAATAGTTGGTAAAGTAATGGTTGGCATCTGTGTAATAACATCCCTAATGATAACTGGTGGTTAGGATACACCAATCATACCTTTAAGTCTGTCAGTGTCGGATTTGCTCTTGTCAGCGCTCAAACTCTGAATGTCAGCGGCTGATTCAGAAACCTGCATCATCATCTCTACAAACGATAGCTTCTTATGAGTAATTGAAGAAACATAAAGAACTGGTTTCTCCTTCAAACTAGTTAGTGCTTCAACTATCTCTACAGTTTTACTTCTAATAGAACCACCTTCTTCTTGTGAGCCCTTGACCTACCAAAAGAGATTCATCGGGCATGGATGGTGTCTTAATGATGTTGGGACTACCTTGACCTGTTTCTAAGCCAGAGTCAATAGTCCCAGCCACACCCATTTCACCAACCACACTTGTGGTGGTGGTTCTCTCTGCTACATGGCTAGGACCACTAGAGGAGAACACTCCAGCAGTCTTTTGGCGTTTCTCAAACCTATAATTTGGTTGTTCTGAAGAGGAGGTGGAATGAGGGACTGTTTGGGTTTGAGGGTCTGTTTGTGTGTGGGGAAGAATGGTGACAGCGTTTGGGTTGGATGTGTCAACGCCCACATTTTGAGTGTCAGCGCCTGATGGTTGAGGATCAAGGTCCATGCGTTGGGGTGATGGAGGGTGTTCTGGTAGTGGGTCTGGTTGTGGGTGAGTTTGTGCAACTGCTTTAATAACAGCTAGCATGGCTAGGGTGAGTGGTAAGTCTCTATAGGGTGGTGAATTCATATTCCCAAACACAGTTTTCTTTAGAGTAGGAACCTCATAAAAGTTGTCATGGTCCCTACTACAATATCCTTGCATATCAAAAACCATTTGTAAAAACCTAGGGTAAGCAAGAGTCATCTTGTTACCCTTGTTGTGACACATTCCATCAAAAATCAATTTTGAAAAATTATACCTTTGCCCAGTTGCAATACAAACAATGACACTCCTGATTGAACGGTTGATTTCATTAAAAGAAGAGCGTTTGGGACTCATACATTGTAGGATGACATGTATAAGGAACTTCTAGGCTGGGGGAAATTGTTGTTTGGTATATTTATTTAAATGGCCCACTGGGGGCAAGGCATACCCCAAGCCTTGGAGTCCTAACTCTAGCTCTGCTAGGGGAAGGGTAGTTATACCAACATCATCTTGGTTCAAAAATGCGTTTTGCTATCCATTGCGCTAAAGTTCCTAAAAGTCATTGCGTGATGCGTGATGCGATTGCGAGCGCAAATTAGACGTGATGCGTTTAGTATAAAAAAAGTAAAAAATTTATTTAAGTGCCAAGTAAATGAAGTAAAGTTACAAAATATGTTACTAGCATATTAAAATTAGGCCTATAATCCCTTGTAAAGCAAATAAATCAACAATAAAACTTGATAAAAAAACACTTAGCAAAATGCAAGATACTATATGTTTGTTATTGTGTTTGTTATATATGTTTTTCTAACAAGTCTTATTTTTTAAAAGCCATTAAAATATGTAGGTCTCTTTTAAATGGTTAAAATTTGACAAAAAATGACGTAAGTACTAGATTGCGATAATTGCAACCGTTTCTAGCATTACACAAATGCGATAAATTGCGGTTTAATGCGAACGCATTCTGGGATGGCATTGCATTAGGCACCTTAATGCGAAATTTTGAAAGTAACGTATTGATGTGTGCAATTTGCGCAATGATGTGCGCATTTTTAAACCAAGATCAACATCATCAAGATGCAAAGCTTGGCGAACCAAAGCTTCAGTAACCACCCATTGAACCCTATGAACAGTAGCAGTCAATGTTATCACTCCATCAAAAGTTCTAGAAAGTGTTCCAAAACTGCTTGATGTGTATGATAGGGACGAGTGGAGTATGTGAAAGTGCATACCTTAAAGGAGACGCATTCAAATATGCAATCATCTGAGTGTATTGGGGATGCAAAGTATTATCCTCTTCTAAGTAAGCCACCATGTTGTATTGGCTTCTGAACCCCAATTCCACTTGAGCAGGTTTAAACTTTGGTGCCATGAGGATTGATTTGAGAAAACTGTGATATGATAATAATGGAGATATGAAGGTTTGAGAGTTTTTAGCAGGCAAGAAATAGTAGTTACCCTGTTTGAAAGAAAAGAGCCAAATTTATAGGAGAGGTAAAAACATACGATTGGTTGAAATATGAGGCACTTATATTCAAAAAGTAATCATCACAATCTTGAAAAATATATAATATATTAATTAAAAGTTACCAACTCGCTAAAATTACGGCCTATATTTTCGTCAAAAATAACAACTGGGTGGACCCCCAATGTTTTTCAATGGTCAAAAAGTAAACATCCGCGTCTAACGGCTATATTCTTGTCAGCGTGGAAATTTTGCCATGTCAGCGTTTTAATTGGTCTTATCAGCGTTTGGAAAGAAAACATGTCAGTGGCCAAAAATAAAAATAATTAAAAATAAAAAGACCTTAATAAAGAAGTTCACCTTAGTGAAGATAACTCTTAGACTGAAAATGACTATAGGATGGCAAGCACTGTCCAATCATGCACAATTGTTTAAGCAAGATAGACATAATTGTCCTCAAGTATCCCTTGTTAACCAATGCTCTTAACAAAGAAGTTACCTCATATAAACCCTTTGTAACTTCCTAGGCAAGCCCAATAGAAACGTTCACCAAGTCTCTCGACCGACCAATCCCAATTGTAGGCCAAAAAGTCTTGGCAGCGTGCACACTATATCAACTTTGCATGCTATAGTGCCTCACGAATTAGAAATTCTAAATCGTACACACCATTTGACACAATCTAGAATTGTGATAAGAGTATTCTAAGAATACCCAAAAGCCTAAAGGTTTCCTAAACCTCCCCTTAAACCAAGATATACAAAGTTGCAAAATAAAAAGTATATGACAAAAATTTATGTCAAGATAGGAATGTAGAAATTCCAACCATCATACATAAACTTTGACACATTCTTTGTAAGCTCCAAAGATAAATAAGCAACTCTGTATCCATTTGTAAAATGCTCATAATGCCTGCATGATTAGATCAAAAACCACAAAACTAACATATTGGTGTAAGCGGCCATTTTAACACTTGTCAGCGTTCAAATAACCTTTGTCAGCATTAGAAAAATAAAGTGGAAAACCTAATTCTTTAAAAAGACTAATAACAGTACACATCCTGTAGAAACTATATAATGATTTCAATAACACATTTACGTGAGATTGATCATTCCAATACTTGTTACCAAGTACCGGAACCTCCCAACATCAAAAGGTTTAGTTAAAAGATCAGCCACATTTTCTTCTGTATCTACCCTATTTGGATCTATTAAACCTTTTTCAAAAAAATCTCTTATAAAATGATGCCTCATTTCTATGTGTTTTGTTTTAGAATGATGTAAAGGATTCTTAATAATGCATAATGTACTGTTATTATCTACAAATATCTTGGTATGTATAAAATTATACCCATAATCTAACAGCTGGTTTTGCATCCATAGAACTTGTCCACAACAAGCAGCTGCAACTAGATATTCTGCTTTAGTTGTAGAGTTTGCCACCAGTGTTTGTTTCTTGCTTTGCCAAGATATGAGTCTGATCCTAAGAAATTGACATCCACCAGTTGTGGATTTTCTATCAAACTTGTCACCTCCATAATCACATCTGAATAGCCAATAAACTTCATTGGAGAATATTTAGGATACCATAATATCAATGTGGGATAGCACCTAAGGTATCTAAAGATCCTTTTGACAACATGAAGATGACACTCTTTGGGAGTCACTTGATTGGCGTGCACATGCACACACATCAAACATGATGTCAGGTCTAGAGGCTGTAAGATACATCAATGAACTAATCATTGATCTATAATGCCTGACATCAACATCTTTTTCATCTCCAGTCTTTCCCTAAGGGTGTTCCCTATCCATGGGTGTGCTAGCCCGCTTCTCCTGAGGAGAAAAACCAAACTTCTTCTAGATCTCAGACACATACTTGTCTTGAGTGATAAAGATACCATCTTCTTTCTGTTTTACTTGTAAGCCTAGAAAGAAGTTCATCTCTCCCATTGCACTCATCTTGAATTTGTCTTTCATGAGCTTGGAAAAGTCTTCACTCATCTTTAGATTTGATGAACCAAAGATAATATCATCCACATAGACCTGGACAAGAAGAAAATCCTTACCAATCTTCTTGGTAAATAGTGTCTGATCTATGGTGCCCCTCTTAAACCCATTTTCCACCAGGTAGGTGGATAATGTACCATACCATGCTCTTGGGGCTTGATGAAGTCCATACATTGCTTTCTTGACTGTATACACCTTGTCTGGACGCTCTGAATCTTCAAAACCTGGAGGTTGCATTACATAAACTTCCTCCTCAATTGTGCCATATAAGAAAGCACTCTTCACATCCATTTGATAAACTATGAAACCCATGCAAGAAGCATAGGCTAGGAAAATCCTTATTGCTTCAATCCTTGCAACAGGTGCAAAAACCTCTTCATAGTCTATTCCTTCTTCTTGTGTATAGCCTTGAGCAACTAAACGTGCCTTGTTTCTGACCACAATCCCTCTTTCATCCTTTTTATTCCTTAGAACCCAACATGTCCCAATAGGTCTAACATACCTTGGACAATCCACTAGCTCCCACACATCTTGAATGGCAAACTGGTGAAGCTCATCCTGCATTGTTTCCACTCATCTTGATTCTTTAAGAGCATAAAAAATCTTCTTGGGTTCCTTTTGTGACAGAAAACAAGCAAATAAACATGCTTGCACAAGAGGGGTATCTTATTTCTTGTGTATATTGGCAATGAAACCACCTTGAGTGTGATGAGATCTCCTTGTTTGAATAGGAGTCTGAACATCACCAATTATTTGGGAAGGAGGATGATCTTTGGACACCTTTGTAAGTACTCCTCCCCCAAGTAGTGAATTATCTTCTATAACAAATTCCATATTGCCAATATCATCTTCATTGTCACTCCCATCCTCACTTGAATTGACCTCTTGATTGAGTATGGGAGGTTCATCATGTTCAACAGTATGTCTGTTGGATGAAGAGAATAAATTTCCAAATAGGTTTTCAGCGTCTGAACCTAGCGTGTCAGCGTCTGAATTTAACCTGTCAACGTCTGAATTGGATTTGTCACGGTTGAAGATGCATGCATGGTTTCATCAACTGGTTTGTCTTGTGGCCCTTCTTCCTCCTTTTTAGTAGCAGTAGAGGCTTGCATGAACCCATCATTCCATATAGGAATGGTAACATAATCAAGTATGGGGTTTTGCTCAACTGCATGTGACCCTTCTTCCTTAGGAACCTATTTACCTGAAATTTCAACAATAGATTCTTCCACAACATTTGAATCCCTCTTCACAATGTCTGGATTAGTGACAGGCATATAATTCAAGGTCCTAGATAATGGTTCTAAACCAAATAACCAATCTGGTCCATTCTCAGGATCACTAGGCTTACTTCTAAAAACTTAACATGCACCTTTTCAAGAATGCGTTTTTCTTTCTTGTTGTAAACACTGTACCCTCTGCTATTCATAGAATAACCCTCAAAGTATCTTTCATCACCTTTTACATTAAACTTACCTAAGGCATCACTAGTATCAAGGATCAGTACATGACATCCAAAAGGTTTAAGAATGCATATGTTAGGCTTCTTGCTCCAAAATAGCTCTTAAGGTGTCTTATTGTGGATTTTGTTGACCAAGGCTCTATTTTGAACATAGCAAGTTGTGTTCACAGCCTCAGCCCAAAAAGCAATGGGAAACTTAGCATCGGCCAACATTGTCCTAACTACTTTTATTAGGGTTATATTCTTTCTTTCAGCTACTCCATTCTGCAGTGGAATTCTAGCTATGCTAAACTCTCTAGAAATCCTTTTATCAACACAAAAGGTATCTAACAGTGTATTTCTAAACTCACCACCATTATCACTTCTAAGAATTTTAACCTCATTACCCATTTTCTTCTTAATTTGGGTAATAAAGTTAATCAAAACCTTGACAGTATCACTTTTTAAGGCCAAAAATAAAGTCTAAGTAAACCTAGAAAAATTATCAGTTATAACAAAACTGTAAGATTTACCATTAAGACTTTCTATATTAGTTGGGACAAATAAGTCCATATGTAGCGAGTGAAGTGGTTTAGAACTGGAATGCACGCTTTTAGACCTAAAGGAGACCTTATGTTGTTTGCCTTTAAGGCATGCAACACAAGAATGATCATTGTGGAAAGCCTTTGAAGGAAAAGCATCAACTAGATCATGTCTCACAAGTCTATTAATGATCTTAAAATTTATGTGCCCTAACCTTCTGTGCCATAAATTACTTTTATCAACTGATGCTTTAGCATAAAGACATGACAGATTTTTATTCATTTTAATCCCTTTTAGATTAACATTATAAATGTCCTTATGCCTAGGTGTTCTATATTCAATAAACTTCTCATCAGGAATATTAAAATTCTTACTCAACACCAAGCATTCAGTATCAGTAAAAAGAACTTTATTTTTGTTGTCACAAACTTGTGACACACTAAACAAGTTATAGTCAAGTTCCTTTACCAGAAAAACATTCTCAAAACATAAGTTGTTGGTGATAAGAGTGCCTTTTCCAGATATAGTTCCATATCCACCTCCAAAGTACACTTTGTCACCATCTTTAATGGGGGTAAGTCTGTCAAATAATCTTCCTTCCCCGTCATGTGCCTATAGCATCCACTGTCCCAATATCCATGATCATTGACATGGTTTTGAATGCCCTGCACATAAAAAAATACTACCTCCGTCCCAAAATTATTGTCCACATACAAGAATTACACAGTTTAAGGAAAATGCATTAATTACTGCTTTGTTTTCTACGAAAACATAGAAATGACACTTTTACCCTTTCTAATTAATTAGTGTTTCTTTTGTTTTTGTTAATATCAATTTGGACTAAGGGTAATATAGTAAACTTAAACAAATTCAACTATTATTTTTAGAAGTGGACAATAATTTTGGGACATACCGAAAAGGAAAGATGGACAATAATATTGGGACGGAGGTAGTAGTTTTCTTTGGGAACCTAAGCCTGAGCAGACTTGGATTCATGTGGTTGTTCAACATGGACACACTTAGTCCTTTTAACAACCCCTTGTTCATCCCTTTGTGGCCTGAACACCCTGTTTACTCCAATAGGCTTAGTAATGACCTTTGAAAGATAATTAAATCTGTTGCATGTCATAGAAATTCCATTAGAATTAGGGTTTTGGTCTTGTTTAGGTCCCCATGTCAAACTAAATGAAGCTTTAGACCCCTTTCGCTTAGGTTGTAAATACCTATTGTTACTTGGTCTAACACAAGGTCTAACATCAGCTTGTTGTGGTATTTTTATACCAAACCTATAGTTGTCAGCGTTGAAATTGTTCTTGTCAGCATTGAAGTTGTTACTGTCAGCGCTGAATTTGTTCTTGTCAGCGCCCAAATTAGGGTTTCCTATAGGAACCCATTGTCTGTTAGACCAAGTATTGGTATTTTTAAAGGGCCTTTTTCCATGAGTATTTGTCCCATTAGAGATGAAGGGAGCAGGTATAATGACTTATGGACTTGGTTGCACAAAAGGTCTAGGTTTGACCATGGTTGACCTATTGTCAGTGGTGAATTTAGAGCCGCTGACACACTTATAGGCCAAATGAGAAAAACTCCCACATGTGCAACAAGATTTTCTAGACAGAACCTTAGGTCTAGATTGAAAGAACCCTGTCCCATTAACACTAGCTTGGCTTTGTGGTGACCTAGGTTTTCTATACATTTCAGCATATTTAACACTAGGTTTTCTCTTAATTGGTGAGCCAAGGTCAATGGTTTTTCCAGTAGTGGGGTTGGTCATAGTAATGGGTGTAGGCACAAACGGACTCTCACTAAGCATGCCACCCTTAACAAAAAGGAAAGATTTGGCTGCTTTCCATTGTTCAAGATCAGTCACCTTTTGTTGATATTCCTCAACTAGGGTTAGCACTCTAGGTGGAGGAATAAATTTCTCTTCTTGGAGTTCTGGAATACCAGTCCAAGAGAGATCTTTTCTCTGAACACCATAAAAGTTCCCAGCATGTGGAGCAACAACGACATATTCATTCATCCGAATCCCAGACTTGTACCTAGGGTCTCTTTGTTCACTGACACACTTTTATAGGGTTTGACTAGCTTTATCAAAATATTCAATCTTAAGCCCTACATTTTCTTTATCCTTAATGGCTTCATCTAGCTTCAGTTGCACATCTGCTCTGGATCTCATTAAAGTATCCCTAATTTCAACACTAACTCTAAGATCATTTGTCAAAACATTAAATTGATCTTTTAGGTCAAATTCCATTTTCTTGTATTCCTCTATAGTCCCTTTAGTTTGTGCAAGTTCCATTTTATAATTGGTTATCTTGCATTCTACATCAAAAACATCTGATTTTAACTTTAAATTTTCTTTGTTAAGCTTTTTAGTGTTTAATCGACACCCTTTACTATAGAAAGCATCATCATATACCTTATTATCTAATGAAGATGGGTAGTTGGCAATGAGAGCAAAGTGAACATGCTCTTCTTTTTCCTTCTCAGCAATCAAAGCCTGATTCTCTACCACATCCTTTGCCATAAAGCTCCAGTCCCATCCAACACCATCAATATCTTGCATGGAGACCATAGCCTTTGGCTTAGCATCTTTAACCTTGATAATTTGGCTTGAAGTCTTTCCAGCATCAGATATTCTTGGAGATCTGCACTCCCTCATGAAGTGACCCATCCTATGGAAGTTATAACACTCAACCTTGGATTCATAAAAACCAGCCGTGTCTTTAGCATTAAAGTTCATCTTTCTTCCAAATCTCCTATTCCATCTGTTGGCCCTTATGCTTGCAAGTGCCATATTCCACTTGATATCCATTTCTTCTAAATTCTCATCACTAATTTGCTCAAGATCCTCATAGGTAATTAAGGAACCATTGGGCAAGGCAACAATGTATGCACATACTGTATCCAAATCAATACCAGCAGGTTTAAGACTTGGTGAGTCAACATTGTATGTGTCAGCGTCAAAATTTGAGCCACTGACAAAGGTTGATCCACCGCTGACAAAAGTTGATCCAGTAACAGGATATACATATGAATCTCTTTCACTGGTTTGAGCTTCACTATGTGAGATAAAGCCATATCTCCACTTTTTGACTTGCTTCTATGATCAAGAAAGATCTCACTCTCCAAAAATTTTAACTTATTATAGACGTCATCAAAAGAAGAACTCTTATGGGCATTGGTAGCAATGATTGACCTAGCTTTAATTTTTCATGCATCACCAAGACCGCTAAGGAAAGTAGCAATGATATCAGCATCATCATGTTCTGTTCCCATAAAGGAAAACTTGCTAGTGATGTCTAGAAGCCTACTTCTCACCTTACTTAGCTTCTCATTGGGATGAGCCTTAAACACAACATATTCATGCAACAGTTGCTTCTTCCTTTCTTTGGTAGTATCTTCATTACCACCATAGGTGACTTGAAGATCTGCCCAAAGATTTTTAGCAGACTCAAAACTTCTGTACTTGTGTTGATTCTTTGGACCCAAGGAGAGTTTAAGAATGTTCAAAGTCTTCATGTCATTCCTTCTTGCGGCAATATCAGTAGTTAAGATAGCTCTTCCATCTTTAGGTCTTTCAGCAAGCTCTTCAGCAGTGGAACCAGTTGTGGTTCTTGCTGTAATAACAACAATAATCCTAGCTGCTTTATCAAATTGATTTCCATATTCAATGATTTCCCAGAGAGTATGGTTATGAATTTGAAGGTATTTTTAAAAATTGAACTTCCATTGTTCAAAGTTGTCAAGGTCGAGCATACGGATTTTTAGGTTGTGATTTGATGAGGATGAAGATTCTGTGGAAGACATCTTGTCTGGTGTTGATGCAAAAGTTGGGTGATCCTTGCTAGACCCGAATTAGGCTTAATTCGGGTTGGCTGGGCTCCGGCTCCTACACCAAGTGAATCGTTTGGTTGGGATCCTGCACACTAAACAGCACGCGTTAGGCTTACCGTGGGAATGTTTCCCACGATTAGACTCCGGCGTGAGAGTAAGTAATCGGTTAGGGTTTATGTGAGTTAAGAGTATAAGATGTAATACCTTTGTGGAACCCTTGGGGGTTCCTTTTATAGGCAGTGGAACCCTAGTGGGCTGCCACTGATACTTCGGCCCCAAGGAAAGGATAACTATCAGAATTAGAATGATTGTTATCTTCTAATTATAGTAGTGAATATCCCCCCTTTTGAGGTAAACCTATTCCTAGACAGAATATGATTCTGTCTAACCCTATGTCGGCCGCACCGGGCCGTGGGCCGCACACATGTGTGCGGTCACTGTTCATCCAAGCCCATAAGCCTGAATGACATTATCCTACCCATCCATGATGGGCCGAATACGGGTAGTACCCGTGGGCCGGGTTCATGACCCGGCTGGGGACTATACGTCATCATGTCCCCCCAGTCTAGTTGTTACGGCCATAGGCATAACCTCTAGACTACCAAGATGCTCTCTGGACGTACCAAGAAAAAATAGGGAATGATAAGTTGTCCAAGAATTTGTGTTGGTCGCACATGGCAACCTGCCTTAGGAAATTATTCCATTATTACCTCAACCGCACATGGCGACCGAGACAAATTAAATATAGCATTAAATGACAACTCTTACGTAAGAGCCGCATATCCCGACATTAATAACTGTTCACCTGACATGTTGACTGACAAAAGTGCAAACAGTCAGAGACTTGAGCAGTGCAAACGTTTGAGTCAGAAGTGACCCGCGGGTCCCGCCTGACATTTCACTTGCCACTTGCCCCCTAACCACACGATCAAGAATAGTGGCAGACACGTGTCACACAGTTATAATCTCCATTTCTGCCATTAAAGCTTTCTTCTTAGCTCTAATCAATTGCGCACAGATCCCTTCATACACAGGTTAGAACACCACGCCCTTACATTTTTATTTAGTAATGGCTCACAGAAACAACCCTACCATTGGATCCGTGCTGAATGTAATGACCCAGGACCAACTAAATCACTTTTGTACAAACTATTTCATCCCTACCAACCTACACCCCTCACTTCCTGGCACCGGAGACCTCATAACTGAGGCACCGGCGGGTAAGATTGGCCTGTACACTCGCCTGTTTGATGCGGCCAATTACCGCATTCCCTTCACCCATTTCCTCGTAGATCTGTTAGGATACTATGATGTACATATTAGCCAGCTCCACTGTATAGGTGCCTGTAAGATTAGTCAATTCGAGATCCTCTGCCGTGCTAGAAGAATCCCCCCAACCGTAGAACTATTTCGGCTCTTTTATATCCCCAACCTAGTAAATGGTTGGGTATCCTTTAAGAAACGATCCCCCAACAGTCCCCAGTCTCATAATAAGCCAATGGATTCACTGAAAAACTGGTATGACCACTACTTTTTCATTGACGCAGTAGTATGGCCGGCTGACTATACCTTCAAACGTAGGATATCCCACGACCCCAAGCCGCACACTAGTACATATAACCCCTGACATTCCCAAGAATTAGATCTGAATAGGACCGGGTTCCATAGAAATCTTCCCGAGTCATTTCTATGTTTGCTAGGGATTAGTCGCAATTATTTTGGTCCGTCCAACAGATATCCTGTGTTTTGGAGAAGGCAGGGTGAAGGTAGGCTACCATCCGTACACAAAAACTTATTCACTCACTTTGTAAATGGCTAACATATTTTGTTTTTGGTGAGCAGAAATGAACTTCTTTGGACTTCTACGCCAGGGCGACCCGAAGCTCGTACCGGAGGGCTCCCGACCCCTCCGTGATAATGAACCACCCCTTCTTGAGCATACCCGACCCGTGACGGTTGCTCTTGAAGCCGTGCCAGATCCCCACTCGGACGAGGGAGAGCAAGGAGACAATGAGGGTGGTGATAACAGGATGAATGAAGGAGGAGCCGGGCCCTCCTCACCACATAGGGAAGCACAGGGAGATAATATTGACTTAACCACCTCCAGCCTTCGCCGGATGATGGGCGATGATGATGAAGAAGTACAACAAACCAATGAGGAGGAAGAGGAAGAGGTGGAAAAAGAAGTCGAGGAAGAGACTGAAGAAGCAACAGCTCAACCCGTCGCCAGGCGTACCCGTAAAAGAAACAAACGAGCAAGGAGAGCTGCTTCAGTCGAAATTGGCGAACACAACGCCCCTCCCAAGAAACTTCGAGAAGACCACCCCTTGTACCAATCTGTTGGGAGCACTACCCAGGCTTCCGATACAATCCGGGCCGCTCATGTCGATCCAGTCACCCAGATTGCCCCAACCAAATCAGAATTAGCAAGAAATGACATGTAAGACTCCATCCCAACATGTAAGAATGATAAATTACGCTTTTAAGCAACACTTAATATGTTTCCCAATGCTTGTTTCACAGGGATGAACAAACTGGTGCCGCGCCTCTCCCTGACACCCAAATGGAGAAGGGAAAAGAAAAAGAAGTGGAAAGAAACCCCATGCTCCACACGGCCGCCACAAAGTCCGACCCTGTTTTTGAAGAAGGTTCACCCACAGCCTCCCAAGACCTCCCAACGTCCGGCCCCCCTCAATCGTTCAACCCTATATGGAATATCACAACTGCATCACGAATGAGGGACGCCGATGAATGCCGAGAGTACCTCAACAACTGCATACCACCAGGGTTGGTGCGAGAGGTGAACGCGCTCAGCCATGCGGACTTGGCGGATGAGTATAATGGTGCCTTGGTACACCAAATGGCGATGGGCACCTCGATGAGGGTAAGGTTTGAAGCCGCACTTGGGCATGTGTAATCTCTTAAGAGGAAGGTTGGACGGAGGGAGAAGATGATCGTGGACAATGAAGCTCAAATTGCAGACCTCCAATCCCAACTGGCTAGCGCCGAGGCGACCATAAAAAAGCAATCGGCCCGCGCGAATGAATACGACCAACAAGTGGCCAACCTTGAGTCAAAACTGGATGTCGCGACCACCAAGGTACATATCCGTGCTGCACCACCCATTTTCTAAAAGAAATATATTCTAACGTTTAATCTCATATAGGTAGCCACAGCGGAAGCGTCTGCCCAGTCGTACTCCAGCCAAGTATACGTGCTTAACAAGAAACTAGAAGACGCGCACCTGGCCGTCCAAAGCATGGAGAAGGTACAAGAGGAGCTTGCTAATGAGAGGGCTATCACCCAAGAGCTGAAAGAGGTGTTTGCCCAAAAGGATTTGATGATCGATGCCCTCACCACCGAGCGTGAAGAAGTGCTATGCCCCCAACTACTAGCGGCTATTGCCGGCCGTAGGTGGATGGTAGGGCATGGAGCACGCTTGGCCGTCACGAAGGTACTAGAGGCCCCCAAATTTGTGCAACAGTTTGCAAGTCTTGTGTCCGATGGCATTGACCATGGACGTCATGAGGGAATGATCCAGGCCGTAGAGCTGATCAAGAAAAGGGAGAACTTCACCAGACATGCTTTCTTTAACCCTGAGGCGGCTAACAAGATGGCTGCTTCTATGGCCGCAATGCGAGACTTGCATTATCCATTCTTGGCTGAGCTGGAGGCCACAAAAGATGCATCCAACATGGAAATCATGGAAAAGCTAAGTCTGAGTGCGTCCTCCCAAGATGAGAGTCATTCCCGTGCCTCCTTCACCCCATCGCCCAACCACCTGACGCTCCCCGTCTATGAGGATGTAACTAGGATCGTGCTCGATGAAGAACCTTTAAGTGTGGTGCTAGAGAGGAACGTTGCTCAAGCTCGGAAGCGGAAGGAAAGTGGTGAGTGGTTGTCATCCTTGATCTAGGAACAAGTGGAGATAGGTAAGCTTCTCCCCCCTATGTAGGGTGCTTCTACTTTATGATCAATTTTTGATAACTCTGGTTTGTAACCGCTGAATATTTGTTGTTTCTATTCGTCCGTGTATGTACACGGCTAAAACATGTTCATTTTGTATGTAAGTCCGTGATGACCACGGCCATTTTTTCTATTTTATTTGGAAACTTGTGTATTTTGATTGTGTTGAATATTGTATACCAATACTGCATGATACGTCATGTCTTACACACAAAAAAGGAAAATACATACAAGCATATAATTTACTAGACATGCGACGTGCGTCTTTACTATGCGAAGCACGGTGTGAATACGGCATATGAAACTTACCACAACGTCTTGTGAGTAAGGTGTCTAGTAAGGATACATGATCCGTGCGGCTGGGGTTGCATCCCTCTTACGCGACAAGTTGAATTAGTAGGTTCACTTAATCCTCTTACCCCGCCTGGAGGCGTATAGTACATGTATAGTAATTTGAAAGAATGCCTATGAATGAAACATGGCATATTATAATATAAGTAAAATTCATACAACTAACAAAAAATAAAAAATAATTTGCACGAAACAAACCGTGGGGCTAGCTAGGCACCACGGCATTTTATTAGAACGTTTACATTTTTGTTTGAACAATAATGACAAGTCCTAAAAAACAAAAAAGGAAACTAAACAAACATAAGAAAACAAAATAGATAGACCGCATGGTTCTTCATTAAAGCCACATAAAGCGAAGCACCCATGCGGAAGCCGTAACTTTCAAAGATAGCACCTTTTGAGATTGGAAATGTTCCATGTGCGCTCTAGATCACGGCCATCCATGTCACGTAACTTGTACGCGCCTCGTCCCAAGGCCTCCGTGACTTCATACGGTCCTTCCCACTTAGGGCCCAGTTTTCCTGTATTCTCCGCTCGACTCGCTTCATTAGCACGATAGACATAGTCTCCCGGTCGAAAAGAAACACCCTTGACCTTGGCGTCATAATAAGCTTTCATTTTAGCCTTGGACTTAGCCTCATTGATGGCTGCTATTTCCCTTTTTTCTTCCAACAGATCCAGGTTGATTCGCAGCTGTTCATCGTTCGTGACGACATTAACCTCCGCCGTGCGGATGGTAGGCATTCCTATTTCTGCTGGTATAACAGCTTCAGTGCCGTAAGCCAATGCAAATGGAGTATCTCCGTTAGCTGTTTTGATCATAGTTCTATGCGCCCATAGCACATGTGATAACTCATCAACCCATTTGCCACTTCGTTCATCCAGACGCGCCTTGATGCCATTTCCCAAGCTTCTATTTGCCTGTTCGACAAGGCCATTTGTCTGCGGATGCTTAACAGATGCGAAGCGCCGCTTGATGTTCAATGATGCACACCAGTCTTTGAATGGATTGTCCGTGAACTGCTTACCGTTGTCTGAGATGATTTCTCCTGGTAGACCAAAATGGCACACAATATGTTCCCAAACAAACTTTTTAACTTGTTTGCCTGTGATAGACTTGACTGCCTTGGCCTATATCCATCGTGTGAAGTAGTCCATCACAACAATCAAGAATTTAACTCCCCCCGCAGCTACAGGAAATGGTCCTGCAATGTCGATTCCCCACTTATAGAATGGCCATGGGGACGTGATAGGTGTAAGCTCCTGCTGCAGGTGCCGCGGTACTGGCCCATGCACTTGGCAATCACTACACTTGCGAATCATGTCACGCGCATCTCTGTGCATGGTAAGCCAATAATATCCTGTTCGTAAGGCTCTAGCTACCACGGATCGTGGACCCGCATGCATGCCGCACAACCCTTCGTGTATGTCACTGATTACGTAAGCGGCCTGACGTGGTCCAACACACCGCAGTCACGGCTGCAAGAAAGAGCGCTTGTAAAGGATGCCTTCTCGAAGTTCGAAATGCTGGGACTTCCTTCTGATGCGCCGTGCTGCTTTTTCCTCGTCTGGAAGGGTCTCACTAGTCAAATAGTTGATAATTAGGGTCATCCATGTAGGTCCATCCTCCTCAACTATAGCAGCAACCTCCCCTTCCGTTATAGATTTCTCCTTGAGTATTTCCACCAAGACTTGTTTAGACAAGTGAGCGAAGCTTGTGGATGCGATCTTGCTAAGAGCGTCCGCCTTCTTGTTCTCGCCCCTTGGCACCTGCTTGATGGAAAACTTACTGAAAGTCACGATTAGCGACTTGACTTTTTTCAAGTACCTAACCATGTTGTCCTCCTTAGCCACATATCCACCTAGAATATGGTTCGCGACAAGCCGCGAGTCCACGTAGGCCTCAATGTTGCGGACTCCCATTCTAGCGGCGATTTTTAAACCCGCAATTAATGCTTCATATTCCGCTTCGTTGTTAGTGGTCGTGAACTCAAAACGGAGGGCGTACGTGAATTCCATTCCTTCTGGATTTGTGAGGATGAGACCAGCTCCGGACCCGTCCGTACACGAAGATCCATCCGTGAATAACACCCATGGTTCTGTTGGGATCTCGTCTTGCTTAACGATTGGCCCTTCCTCATCCGGCTTCTCGATCAGGAAATCTGCCAAGATCTGGCCTTTCACAGCCGTCCTTGGCCTATAAGATATATTGTGCTCCCCCAATACGATGCTCCATTTTTGTAGCCTCCCTGCCATGTCCGGTCTAGAAATAACCTGCTTGATTGGCTGATCCGTAATGACTACAATTGGGTGCGCCTGAAAGTACCGGCGCAGCCGCTTTGTAGCAAACACTAGTGCTAACACCAATTTTTCCATAGAGGAGTAATTCAGCTCCGGCCCTTGTAGTGTTCTACTTATAAAGTAGACCGGAGTTTGCACTGTATCTCTATCTGTCATGAGTACCGTGCTTATTGCGCCATGAGTGGCTGAGAGATACATAATAAGTTCCTCCTTTGGTCGGGGAGCTACTAGCATAGGGAGAGACGCAAGATGCTGTTTGAGCTGGCTGGAAGCTTCCTCGGCTTCCTTCGTCCACCGGAAGTCTCCCTTCCTAATGCACTTCTTGAGTGTCTTAAATAGGGGTAATGACTTCTCTGCGGATTTAGATAAGAACCTATTCAGCCCGGCTAGTTTCCCATTCAAGGATTGCACCTCCTTCCGTGTCTGAGGGGATGGTAGTTGTATCACTGCGTCCGTCTTCTCTGGGCAAGGTTTGATGCCGTTTGGGTCAATCAAATATCCACGGAACATTCCCTCCGTTTCCCCAAACGTACATTTCTTTGGGTTTAGCTTCATGTTAATCCTTCTCAGTGTGTCGAATGTCTCTTGGACATCCCGGAGAAGTGCCTCCTCCGTATGACTTTTTATAACCAAGTCATCCACATAGACTTCCAAGTTGCGGCCTATCTGTGATTCGAAAGCTTTGTCCACAAGCCGTTGATATGTAGCACCGGCGTTCTTCAGTCCAAACGGCATTTTCGTATAGCAATACACGCCCTGGCTCGTATGGAACGCCATTTTTTCTGCATCCTCCTCCGCCATCTGGATCTGGTGATATCCTTTATATGCGTCCAAGAAGCATTTAAAAGGATACCCACATAGGGATTCCACCTTCCAGTCGATTTCCGGTAACGGGTAACAATCCTGTGGGCAGGCCTTGTTCAGATCCGTAAAATCCACACACATGCGCCAACTTCCGTCATGTTTTTTGACCATGACCGGATTGAATAACCACTCGTGGTAGTATACCTCGCGCATGATACCTGCGTCCACTAGTTTCCGTACTTCCTCCAATATCACTTGGCTGCGCTCAGGCTCCTGGCCGCGCTTCTTTTGCTTGACGGGTTGGTACCCTTGGTGGATCTGGAGCTTATGCTCTGCTATCGCACGTGGCACGCCTGTCATATGCTTAGGCTCCCATGCGAATATATCTAAGTTTGCACTTAAAAGAGAGCACATGGCCCTTTTGCCGCTATCCGAGAGCGCCCCTCCTATGGATACCTCCTGTTCCGGATAGTCAGGGTGAATTGCTACCTTCCAATTGGGAGGTGGTGACCCATCCTTGGGTGGAACAGGTGGAGCCGGTGTTGTCACGGTGTGACACTCGGATGCTGGTACGATTGTGTTGTAAATGGTAACAATTCCCCCCTCAACGGGGAATTTGATCATTCCGTGCGCCGTGGAGGGTACCGCCCGTATAGCCAAAATACCTGGTCTGCCTATGATCCCATTGTACGGAGAATGTGAGCGTATCATCATGAAGTTCATCCATGCCGTAGTGGAGTGTTCCTCATTCCCAATGGTTACAAGCAGCCGTAGTTGCCCTATCGGCCAGATAGTGTCTCCACTAAAGCCGATGAGCGGCGCCGTGGCCGGTACTAATTGGCTTCTTATTTCTGGGCATAACTGCACAAAACAGTGTTCATACAGTACCTCTGCTGACGACCCTCCATCTACATACATGCGACGAACATTGTGTGTTCCAATGCTTATCTCAATAGTGAGAGGCGCATCGGTCACATCGCTTGCTGTGATGTGAGGGAACGAGATTTCCCTGCCGCGTGAAAATTTTTGGCCAACTTTCTGCCTCGTGCGGCGTTGTCTGGATTGGATCATGTATATGGTCGAAGGTTTTTCCTTTTGGGGATCCTTCTTATCGTACTTCTTGTTATTGTCTTTTCCATCCTTCCAATCCTTAACTAGGTGCTTGAGTTTACCTGATTTGATCAGCAACTCAATATGCTTCTTGAGCTGGATACACTCCTCCGTACCGTGGCCTTTGTCATTATGGAACTCGCAGAAGCGATTTCCTTGCCGACGTTCCGGCGGAGTGGTCATTGGGGGAGGCCTTGGAAAGTTCGCCCCTTCCGTCAGCAAGATCTCCCGGTAGGACATCTTTAGGGGGGTGAACTTATCGTCCGGCCTTCCTCCTTTGCTCTGGCTCTTATAGTCTGAGCCCTTGCTATTGTTCTGATTGCCTTGACCGCCCGACTGTCTCCGAGACTGGTCATTTGACCGGTACCCATTTCCTCGGGATGGGTAGGCCGCGACAACAGCTGTTTCTCCTTCTATGAAATTTCTGACCCTTTCCATGAGGTCATCATATCTCTCTGGACGCTTGTCATTGAGGCGCCTGATCAACTCCCTGTCTGTTATGGCGTGCATGTAGTCAGAGATTTTCAGGAGCTCCAGCATTGTTTTTGTGCGCGTGCACTCATCATTGAAGCGTTCAGTGAAGGCTTCTGTGGACTCCCCCGGCCGTTGTTTGACAGTTGCTAATGAGACCGGATCCCTATTATACTTCTTCCTCTGAGTATAATTGTTCTCGAACGCAGTGCGTAGATCCGTGAAACTATCAATGCTCCGTGGAGGGAGTGCCTCAAACCAGTCACTGGCATTTCCGATCAAAGTTGAATTGAACATTTGGCACCATATAGGCATGGGCCATAGCTTAATTTTAGCCTGCATATCGAATATTTTAAGGTGATCAACCGGATCACCAGTCCCATCATAAGTCTTGACACACGTCGGCATGCGATGTTTGGTGTCCTTAGAATAGTTCCGTATGCGGAGGGTGAACGGTTCTTCCCTGGGATCCGCCCATGGCCGGGTGAGCCTAGGGTCATCCCATGGTTCACACCATGGACGCGAAAGATCCTCCGCTTCTGCATCTCGATAATAAGGGCCACCATAATACTAATCATTGTTTGGTGGTGGTGGAGGGGTGCGCCTAGGTCGGCGACGCTTAGGCGGATGGTCATCTGAATCCTCCCCTGATGGGTCCGGAGACAAAGTTGGTGCCCCACCTTTTGGTTGAGGACCACTTCTTTGGGACGAACCAGGAGCCTTTTTCCCAGTGTTCATCCTGTCCCACACGCTCGGGCGACGAGCGGTTCTGACCAGCTCTCGATCTGGTCGCTCGGGTGAACCATCCGACTTTTCTCCTTCTCGAGACTGCATTAATTCCTGCATGAGGCGATCTCCTATGCGCTCAAACACATTCCGGGGTTGAGGGGTTTCCTCAAAGGTGCCCTGCTCCTGGGGCCGAGCTCTCATTTTCCTCTGATTTTGGGAAGAGGTGATTTGTCCAGTGTCACCAAAGTTGAGTCTTGATTGGAGGTTCCTCCCCAGATTCAACCTTGATGCGATTCCTGGGACGATCCTATCGAAGTTCTGCGTAAGAACTCGGGTAAGATCCTCCTCGCTGAGTGGTAGGACTTCTACGTCCTCCTCTCCTGATGGTCTGCGCGGCTCTTTGTTAGGAGGGTCGGGCGCAGTTCCTGGGTCAGGGTTATCCAGGGTTAAAGTAGGCGGGGGTGTCATGGAGATCGTGCTCGTCACCCCCAGGGGCTGAAAACCCCCTCGGTTACCAGATCCGCCGGCGAGACGGCTAGGTGATTGATTGGGGATGAGTATCCCTTCCCCTTGGGACTTCCGATTCCCAGGATTCATGTTCCTGGGATTGGCTTGCTGATGTCCCTTCGTCATTGGAAATTTAGAATGAGGTTTTGTTCTAGCTTAGTGTAATGGGTCCCACGGATGGCGCCAACTTGTTGATGCAAAAGTTGGGTGATCCTTGCTAGACCCGAATTAGGCTTAATTCGGGTTGGCTGGGCTTCGGCTCCTGCACCAAGTGAATCGTTTGGTTGGGATCCTGCACACTAAACAACACGCGTTAGGGTTACCGTGGGAATGTTTCCCACGATTAGACTCCGGCGTGAGAGTAAGTAATCGGTTAGGGTTTATGTGAGTTAAGAGTATAAGACGTAATACCTTTGTGGAACCCTTGGGGGTTCCTTTTATAGGCAGTGGAACCCTAGTGGGCTGCCACTGATACTTCGGCCCCAAGGAAAGGATAACTATCAGAATTAGAATGAGTGTTTTCTTCTAATTATAGTAGTGAATATCCCCCCCTTTTGAGGTAAACCTATTCCTAGACAGAATATGATTCTGTCTAACCCTATGTCGGCCGCACCGGGCCGTGGGCCGCACACATGTGTGCGGTCACTGTTCATCCAAGCCCATAAGACTGAATGACATTATCCCACCCATCCATGATGGGCCGGATACGGGTAGTACCCGTGGGCCGGGTTCATGACCCGGCTGGGGACTATACGTCATCATCTGGTTTTAGGGTTTCTGGTGTTTTTAGGGTTCACTATTCTTTTAGATCAAAGTTTCTCAACAAGCTCTGATATCACTTGTTGATTCCAAACTTAGATCGATTAGCTTTGTATTAAACGAGATTGAATCAAGCTTAATATTTAGAGAAACTTTGTTGTATTTAACAATCCAAGTGTTATGCAGAATTAACACTTAGAATAAAGAACAAACAAACAAAGTAAACCAAAATTTCACATTAGATTGATAAACGAACTTGCTTACAATGAATGTTGTAAAACTAAATAATATGTATATTAGCTACAAACCCTACGGCCTCCTTTTATAACACAAGGAGTCGTGTACAAAGGTTTACCTATCAACTATTCTAGGTAAAGATAAATATAGAAAATACAATATTGATCATATCTTTACTTCAAATATAAAACGTGTTGACTAAGTATTCCTATCAGCGGCTGGAATCCTTCTTGTCAGCGCTTGAATATTACTTGTCAGTGCTTAATATGTCAGCGATTCATTTCCTCTTTTCAGCTTCCAAATTACTCTTGTCAGCGTCTTAGTGACTTAGCTTATTTTATTCCCAACAATCACCTCAGACTTCTAGAAACACTAATAGACGTGTTTCTTTTACTACAGGAGTAGTCCCCACTGCTAGTGTTAGCCGGCCTTAGCTTAACAACACTCGAATGAATGAAAAGGTTTAGCAAAACAAAAGTCAAGGGAAGATGAAGAAAGTAGAAGACCACCCTAGGAATTTGAATGTTTCTAAGAATAAAACGTTTGTAATCGCGTGTAATGACGATTTGAATGATTCGACTTTGAATGCTTTGAATTATATGTTTGTTTGTGTGAAATGTGTAAAACGTGCCAATGCTAATTATGCTATGTGTGTTTCGAATAATGTCAAAGGCGTAGATACTAGAACTAAGAAGCAAACTGCGATGCCTATTAGTGATAGTAAACCCAAATGCAAAGTGAACCATTCTGGTGCAACCCCCCCTAAGAAAAATATTGCATCAGACTCCACCACTAAGAACCCTAGAAGTAGAATTAGGGAATTATATACGTCTGCTAGCAAGTATTAGTAATGGTGGTTTGCTAATCAATGTCCTCCAGGATATAAATGGATGCCTAAGGTTAGGATAGAAAATGTGACAAAGAGCGTTAGTGTGCCTTTAAGTGATGAAACTATAGAAACTAATGATTCGGATATCACAACTAACATGGAATCCAATATAGCAAATGCTCCATCGTGTTCTAATTCTCCTATAGGTGATCGAAATAATTCTCTTTATACTGGACTCTGGATGCATGAAGCACATGACCGGGAATCTCAAGCTTCTAATTAACTTCGTGGAGAAGTTCCTAGGTACGGTCCGATTTGAAAATGATCAATTTGCACCGATCCTAGGATATGGAGATTTGGTTCAAGGGAATATCACAATCAAAAGGGTTTACTACATCGAACGGCTCAATCATAATCTTTTCTCGGTTGGTCAATTCTGTGATGCGGATTTGGAGGTTGGTTATAGAAATAAGACATATTTTGTTCGTGATTATGATGGGAATGACTTACCTACCGGTTCACGGGGTATTGATCTCTACACTATATCACTTCAAGACTCCACTTCTTCAACTCCAATCTGTTTCATGGCTAAAGCTTCAACGACCCAAGCTTGGTTATGGCATCAACGATTATTTCATCTAATTTTTGATACCATCAAGTTTCTTTCCAAGAAATATATTGTGAGAGGCCTTCCAAACTTGAAATTCATCAAAGATCATCTTTGTTCTTCTTGTGATATTTGTAAAGCTAAACGGAGTAGTTTCAATACAAAGACTACACCAAGCTCTAAAGGACGGTTAGATCTTCTTCATATAGATTTGTGTGACCTCATGCGTGTTCAAAGCATCAATGGGAAGAAATTTGTTATGGTAATTGTCGATGACTACTCAAGGTACACGTGGACTCACTTCTTGAGGTTTAAGGATGAAACACCCGAAGTTCTCATGAACTTCCTTAAACTGATACAACGTGGTATACAAGCTCAAGTAAAAGTGGTACGTACTGACAGAGGCACAAAATTTTTGAATTCAACTCTGAAGAATTATTTTGAAGCCGAAAGGATTGAACACGAAACATCTATTGCTAGAACACCTGAACAAAACGGCGTTGTTGAAAGACGAAACCGTACAATGATTGAGGCTGCTCGAACATTATTATCCGCTTCAAAACTACCACTACTCTTTTGGGCCAAAGCTGTGTCAACCGCATGTAACAAACAAAACCGTTCCTTAATTATCCCAAGACACGAAAAGACACCAGATCACATAATTAATAATCGCAAACCTTCACTCAAACACCTTCATGTTTTTTGATGTACGTGTTACATAATTTGAGATGGTGAAAATCTGGACAAGATGAAAGAGAAAGGTGATGGATGCATTCTAGTGGGATATGCAACTCAGTCTAAGGGATATAGAGTGTACAACAAGAGAACAAAATTGATAGTCGAGACTATTCATATCAGATTTGATGAATTACAAGAAATAGCACTTTAACAAAGCAGTTTAAGTCCCGATCCACAACGACAAAAGACTTATGTGCACAACCACATTGAACTCGGAACTCAAGACCACAACAATGAACCGTCAAGTTCAAAGCTTGTTCCTGAACATGTTCCAAGAGTAGATATGACAGTCGACATGACACTTGAAGAGTTAGAAATGTTATATGGACCAATGTTTGATGAATATTTCACGGGGGAAAAACATGTTGTATCAGAGTCTTCCGCTGTTACTCATGATAAGAATGATGATGTCGATCATCATTAACAAAAGGAAACAACTTCATCTACTTCAACACGTGTTGCTGCAGATTTACCTCCTCAGAATATCACTTCAACAATCGATCCTACAACATCCATAACTACTGTCATTGCTCCAGAGAACACAAAGCAAGCACACGATGCGTTATCTGACGATGACGATTTTCACAACCCATTCGGTACATCGGTACATGAAACTAGAGAGTCTTCTACTCGCCATGTTGATCCGTCAAATATGCATACGTTTTATCAACGACATTCTTCAACACATCATTGGACCTGAGATCATCCTTTGGTTCAAGTATTTAGAAACCCTTCATAACCTGTTCGTACAAGACGACAATTAGAAACCGATGGCGATGTTTGTATGTTCGCACTCGTCGTGAGTACAGCTGAACCGAAAAACATCAAAAAAGTCATGGTTGATCATGCTTGGATTGAATCGATGACGGATGAACTTCAACAATTTGAAATACTTAAGGTCTCGGAACTTGTAGACAGACCATTCGATGTAATACCGCTAAATCTTTGATGGATCTCGAAAAACAAGATGGATGAAGAAAACACGATCATCAAGAACAAATCTAGGCTAGTGGCTAAGGGGTATGGCTAGAAAGAGAGTATTGATTTTGAAGAATCATTTGCACCATTAGCTCGTATGGAAGCGGTCAGGATTTTCCTTGCTTATGCTGCACATAAGGGATTTATCGTTTATCAAATGGACGTAAAGACGGCGTTTCTTAACGGTCCTTCGAAGGAAGAAGTCTATGTCACGCAGCTAGAAGGATTCGTTAATCCTTATTATCCTAACAAGGTGTATCGTCTCCACAAAGCACTTTATGGACTCAAGCAAGCTCCAAGGCGTGGTACGACGAGCTCTCAAAATTTCTGGTATCCAAAGGTTTCTCAAAAGGTTTCATTGATCTAACTTTGTTCACTTATAAATATGGGGATAACATTTTGCTTGTGCAAATTTACGTTGATGACATTATTTTCGGGTCTACAAACCCAAAACTTTCAAAATGGTTTGAAAAAATAATGCACATCAAATTTGAAATGTCAATGATGGGCGAACTAAAATTCTTTCAAGGAATTCAAGTTCACCAATCCCCAAGTGGTATCTTTATTAACCAAGCTAAGTATTGTCAAGAGATAAACAAAAACATGGTATGACTTTATGTGACCCCGTTGGGACACCATTATCAACCACATCGCTAGATGCTGACTTGGAGGGAAATGCCTTAGATCAAACGAGATATTGTTCCATGATCGGGTCCCTCATGTACTTAACAGCAAGCAGACCCGATATTTCACTTTCTACGTGTTATTGTGCACGATATCAAGCTCGGCCCACTGAAAAGCACCTCAAGGAGGTTAAACAGATCTTTCGGTACATCAAGAATACCATTCATTGGGGACTCTGGTATCCGAGGGATACGGGTTTCTTTCTAACGGCCTATTCAGATTCTGATCATGCAGGGTGTCTTGATACACGAAAAAGTACTTCTGGTGGTGCACAATTTCTAGGTCAAGATAAGCTTGTGGGATGGTCTTCCATGAAACAAGATTGCACGCCACTTTCATCAGCCGAAGCAGAGTATGTGTCTTTATCTGCGTGTTGTGCTCAAGTTCTTTGGATGAGAACACAACTCACGGATTATGGCTTCTACTTTGATAAAGTACCTATGTATTGTGACTCAAAGTCGACCATAGCCATCTCCTGCTATCCAGTACATCATTCCCGTACGAAGCACGTTGATGTCAGATACCACTTCATAAAGGAACAACTTGAAAGAGGTATCGTTGAACTATACTTTGTTGGAACGGATTACCAATTAGCCGACTTGTTTACGAAAGCTTTGTCGAAAGATAGGTTTGAGTACCTCGTTAGGCAAATTAGTATAAGATTTATATGAGCAAAAACTCATATCAATTAATCAACAAATCACCCTAAAACACAAGAAAAATACCTAACTTCTGTGCTATAAAGCGGAATTATGTGGTATGTTTTGTGATTGTGTATAAATAGGTAAGAAGGATACATTTTCAAGCAAACAAGAACAAATCAAGCTTATTTGGATGAAAAAGACAAAGAAGGATCAAAGTGTTGATCCCAAACTTAAATCGATTTAGCTTGTGTAAACGAGATTAAATCAAGTTAAACACGTAGAGAAACTTTGTTGTGTATAAAATTTTTTTTATATTATGCGGAATTAATACTCAAACAAGAACACACAAACAATGTAAACCAAACTTTCACTTGATTGATAAAACAAACTTGCGTACAATGAAAGTGTTAAAACGTATATCAAACATAAACCTAAAGGCCTCCTTTTATAGATATAAGGAGCCTTGTACAAGAGTCTACGTATCAGCTATTTTAGGTAAATATAAACATAGAAAATACATTGTTGATCATATCTTTACTATAAACAAACTAGAAACATAATATGTGTAGACTAAGTCTTCTATCAGTGCTTGACGTCATCCTATCAACGCTTGACATCTTCCTGTCAACGCTTGTTTTCTTCTTATCAACGTCCTGATTGCTCTTGTCAGCGTCCAAGTGCACTGGCTACATTTTATTCCCAACAATCCTCCCCTAAACTTGATATCTACTCTAGTAATCAAGTTTTGAATAATAACTAAGAACTAGGAGGATTCTTACAAATCTTATCAAATTGGTAATAAACATGCCTAATCAAATCTTTGGCCACGTCACTTGAGTAGTCAATCTCCAGCTGTGTTGTCTTCATCTTTTCAAAAAATTCTTTGGACATGGGATACTCAGCATCCAAAATAAGATATTCAGAATACTTTGTAGGACTCAAATGATACACACCAGCTACTGAATACAAACGCCATTGAAGTCCACTGATATCATCCTCAAGATCCTTCCAAACAGGATCTTCTTCTTCTGGTGCACACATTCTATTGAATGTTGACCAAAGCTTTATTACATTGACTGAAGTAGGTGCTTCAGTCTCATACTTGGCCAGCAAGAACCTCCAAAGGTCTGCCAAGTCCTCCCTATCCATACTTGCAAATAGAGACATAAGAGTAGTAAAGGTGTCTACCTCTTTTCCATATCTGCCAATCATCCGAAACCCACTTGCATCTTCTTCATAGCTTATGATAGGGTTTTTGGAATCAAGAGGTAACACTTGTACCATATCTGAAGCTTCCATGGGTGAGAGCTTAATGCTCCTTCTAATAACAGCTTCACTGGGATTCACTTTATTCAAATCTTTAGGGAACTCAAGTGGAACTCGCTTCTTCAAAGGCCTTGGAACAATCATAGCCTTTTGAATCTCCATCTCTTATGCAAGTTCTTCTCTCCTTTCATCTGAAAAAAGTCTGATAGTGTTCATTTCTTGCACTGTTGCCCAAATGGGATAAGCCTTGTACTCCAATTCTTCAAAGGATAATCCCTGCAATTTCTGAAAAGTCCATCCTGTTTGATGACATCTGAGCAACATGTAATAAAACTCCCTTCTATCTCTCTTCAGTAGCGAGAAAACATTGCTAGCCTTATGCTTCAGAATTACCTTGCAATCTCTTTAAACTCTTAGAAGAATCTCCAAACCCCAAATTTGATCTGAAATTGTCATATCTGGATTCTCCATAACCTTATTCTCCCAAGCATGGTACATCTGAGCAACTTCTGGCATATCATAATTTACCTGCAACTTTAACTCTCTAAGTTTCTCCCTTGCCAACTCATCACCATATTCAAGTCTTTCTGGTTGTTTAACTATCATAACACTTGAATCTGAACTTTCATCATTACTTCCTTCTTGCTCCTTAGAAGTAACTATAAATGGTGACTCACCAACCTTCTTCTTTTCTTGTTCCAGAAGTTGTGCAGCCAACTTTGAATCAAACTCTACTTGAGCTGCATCCTTGGAAACCTCTGCCTCTACCATGATTCCTTTACCTTTATCTAATGGATCAATGATGGGTAAATATGATGATGGTACCTGTGAAGATACTTCCTTGATGATAGCTGATGATTGGAATACATCAACCATATCTGCAGGTCTGTCAACGTTCAAATCCTGTGTGTCAACGCCCAACTTACTCTTGTCAGCGCTTGGTCTGTTAGCGTCCAAAATCTGCTTGTCAACGCTCACATTATTCTTGTCAGTGCTTCTTGTGAACTGCTCCATCATTGTTGTAAAGGATAAGTTCAAATTTGTAGGAGTAACCAAAGATACATCAAAACCTGGTTGCTTCTTCAGTTCAATAAGAGCTTCAGCTACACCCAAAGATTCTCCATCATGTGAGCCTTTGTCACTCACATATATATGCTCATCCTCCCCTTTGGAAGAATCCTCCATACCACGCCTATTGTTAGCATCCTCCAAAAGAACAATCCTCTCCCTCAATTGCTTGAGTTCAAGGCCTTGTGTACTAACTGTTTTTACCAGGTCTGCATTTTGGTTTTGCAAGCTAATGCACACAGCCGTCAATTCCAACATTGTGTAGGGTTCCAATCTGCCCTCCTATAAAGTGGGGATTTGACCTCCCAAAGCTGAGTCATAGAGCATGGATGAGGTCTTAAAGATGCTAGGACTGGCTTGGCCTGCATCTAAGCGAGTACCAATAGTCCTAGCCTCATCCATATCACCAACCACACTTGTGGTGGTGGTTCTCTCTGCAACATGGCTAGGACCACTAGAGGAGAACACTCCAGTAGTCCTTGGGCGTTTTACCAACCTAAATTCAGGGGGTTTAGAAGATGATGTGGATTGGGTGGTAGTTTGAAGGTTAAGGGGTGTTTGGGTCTGTTGTAGAAAGGTGTCAACGTCTGGATTTGAAGTGTCAACACCAACATTTAATGTGTCAGCGTTGAAGGGATCTTGGTCAAGTTCCATATGTTGAGGTGAAGGTGATGGTTCAGGCAATGGTTGTGAGTCAGGTTGAGGTTGTGCTGCTGCAATAACAGCAAGTATGGGTTGGGTAAGGGGTAAGTCTCTGTGAGGGGGTGAATTCATCTTACTAAAAATAGCTTTCTTTTGCACATGGATCGCATAAAAATCATCATGATCCCTGGTCCAATACCTTTGTTCATCAAAGATCATTTGTAAAAATCTTGGGTAAGCCAAGGTCATCTTATTACCCTTGTTTTTACACATGCCATCAAAAATCAGTTTAGAAAAATTATATTTTTGCCCATTTGTAATACACACAATTGCACTAGCAATAGATCTGTTAATTTCATTATGTGCAGTACATTTGGGACTCAAACATTGAAGGATGACATGTATTAAGTACTTCCAAGCTGGGGGGAATTCTTGTTTATTATATTTATTTAAAGTACCCTCTTTGGGGAAAGGATACCCTAAAGCTTAAAGTCCTTGTTCTATCTCACCAATGGGTAGAGTGGTTATACCATCTGCATCATTAAGATGCAAAGCTTGGCGAACCAAGGCTTCAGTAACCAACCATGAACGCCCATGGACAATAGCTGTTAATATAGTCAGATTATTAAGCGTTGAGGAATTTACAGTGTTCCAAAAACTGTTTAATATAAGTGACAGGGATGAGAGGAGCATGAGAAAGTGCATACCTAAGTGGAGATGCATTCAAATACGCCACCATCTGGGTGTATTGAGGATCATCAGCCTCCAAATAAGCAATCATATTATGTTGACTTCTGAATCCCAATACCAAGTCACTTGGTTTAAACTTAGGCGCTATTGATGTAGAAAGCTGTTTGTGAAATACTATAAAAGATGAATTATAGGAGAAAAGTTGTTAGACAAGAATATGAGAGTACCCTGTTTAAAATAAGGAGCCAAATTTATAGGAGGGATAGGCACATGTGATTGGTCAAAAATGAGGCAAGTATTTTCAAAATATAATGATGAAAAAATTGAAAAGAAAATAAGTTATTGATGAGATGGCATTTATACATAATCTCATCGTTCTTTTCGGGATTTTAATGCATAAAAATGTTATAATATACCATATATATGCTTGTGTTTGTTTACTTGTGTATTTTAGGTATGGATATCGTGAAAAAGACAAAAGATCACAAGATACAAGGAAAAACGGACACGAGAAACGAAGCCGTACAAAGAACCGGACCCTAATCATGGAATATTCAACATTTATCCTTGAAGACTTAAAGATGTGCAAGTTTGATCCTCATTTATTGAAGAAATGACACTTAAAACCCTTGTATATTGATAATTACAAGTTTGGTACCTTAAGTTTGTCAAAATTACACAAAAGGTCCTTCAACTTTGAAGAAATGGCAAGATTAGTCCCTCAACAAATCCAAATTGCCAACAATGGTCCCTCATGAAGTTTAAGTTGCATTGAAGACCTTTGAAGATCAACATTGTCCAAAATCAGCCCTTGAAATATGCAAAAGTGTCAAAATTAACCCTTGAAACACTTTGTGGAAAATTTGGTGCCAAAAGTGACAAATGGTGAAAGTTATAAACAAAGGGAAACACGTTTTGTTTGCAAAATAACTTGTTATACAACTATTCCCAAAACACAAGGACCAAAGCTGTCATACCCCAAACTTCAAATTCCTAAAAATGCGCCAAACACTTACTGTTTGGATTTTTACCAGGGATGAACAAGCTTTTTACCCAGGATCAAAAAGGAGCAAAACAAAGGGGAAAACAAAATTGACTCAACCCACGTGTGATTCACATCACCTCAATCACGTCCCACACCTTAAACCTCAAATCCCACTACCAGAATGATTCCCCCATCCTCACTCACAATACGACACCTGGCATTTATCCTTACTTGGCAAAATCAAGGGATGCAAATCATTACTTGGTCCCTAAGCACTCAACAAACGTCCAGGATTCTCCTAAAACAGCTGGCAACACACCTAGAAGGTTCTGCAAGGATAGAATAGGAATTTTAGTTGTTAGGGTTTGTGAATAGTGTTTAGCCAGGCATTTGCCTATAAAAGGAGACCTCAACATCTGAGAGTCCCTTTGTTCCAGTTTTAGGCTATTATCTTTGTAATTCCTTTTTAAGTATAAATAAAATTTGAATTTCTGAAATTGTGAAATCTCTTTTTGATTTAATTAAAAGTTTGGTGTTTGAGTAGCCTAATTTTGAGTTCCATTTGATTGTTAAGGCCTCCCTTAATCTTGTGGTTAAGGCACGTCTTGTTTCATAAGGTTTTTAAGGTTTGAATACCTTGAAATCCTAGGTTCTGTTTTGGCTTATTTTGTGTACTAACCCTTGACCATTTGCTATAAGCTCTTACAAGCTTGTTGACACCAAGCTTGTGAAGGGATTAGAGCCCTTGGTTGAGTTGTTTGCTGCTTGTGTTGAAGATATAAAGTCCTTGAGGTTCTACTTTGAACCATCAACCAAGGCAGTTTGCATCATCTTCATTGAAGTACCTTGGTCTTGTTCTAGTTGTTGAACAAGGTCCAAGGAGCATAGCTGGCCTTCCTAGGATGTTGTGGAAGGCAGGTATAATCTCTTGGTTAAGATTCCCCTAAAAATTTCATGTTTATGACTGATTTTGATTTGGTGCTTTGATTTTGAGTATTGGTGTTTGTGCTGGTAATTTTTGAGTTTGATTGTGTTAGTTGCTATTATTTAAGTGTTTTTGATCATTAAAATCAGTAGGTTATTAGTTAAAATCACAAGTTTCTTTGTTAAGTGGTGGATTAAAGGGTGTTTGGGTCTACTGCTTGAATTGGATTTGTGGTTTGCTAAGTGCTTGTTTTGTGTAAGCAAGTGTTGGTATCTGCTTGTTAGGAGTACTTGTTCATCTGTTTACAGGTTTTGTGGGTTTGAACACATAGATTCATAATTTGGCTATAAAATCTTAAAAACTTGGTAAAATTAGCTAGGATTTTGAGGACACCTAGATCTAAGCTTAGGCTAGGGCTAACAAGTGCTAAATCATAGTTAATCACATCATGGAAGAAGGATTTGAGGCTTGAAATTGGATCAAGTGTCAAGTATATCAGCAAAACTTGTTTCTGCATATGTTCATTGTTCATCAGAAACATTTTGTGCTTTGATCTTGTTATTTACTTTGATTCAGTGTTTGATTCTTGTTGCTTTGTGTTTATCCATAGTTTATATAGTTTGTTTATGCATCTGGTTAAGTTTGGTTGGCTTATTCAGTCTAAATTTGCTTATTAAGTGCTTAATTGCTTATTTCCATATCTGGTGCATATCTGGTGACTGTTTGGCTTATTGTGGCTTATTGTGTGAACCAATTTGTGATTTTATTGTTGCTATTGACTCCTTGTGATTCACTGATCACAAGGGTGCCTTTGTTTCTAATTGAATCAAACCAGAACTCTCAAATAAGCTTGGTCAAATAGTCAAAGCAGTGGGAACTCCTTTCCCCTGCTAGTTGCCACTGATAGTGTAAATTTGGGGTCAGCTTATCAATAAGCTATAATAGCTTATTCCAACCTGCAACAACTTTGTTTTTGTAATAGGTGCTCATATTTTGACCCATTTGTTCATACTGGAACATTTGGGTGGTTGACTTTAGGGTTTGACTAGAAAACCAACTCCTTTGACTTTTACATAAGTTCATTTGTGCTTATTCTGGCTTATTGGTTGTGCTTATTGGATTTTTGTTGATTGATTTTGCTTATTGAGTCCATTTGAAAGCTTTTGCAAGTTGAATCAAGTCCTGAGGTGCCCTAAATCTCTAAAACGACTATTTTGTCTTTTAGTGAAATTTTTCTTTGCTTATTTCTGGCTTATTGAGTGAGCTTTTTCAAAAATTCTTTTTACAGATCTCATAAGCATCCCAAAAGAAGGTTGTGTGTCAAATTAGAGCTTATGGCATTAGCTTATGGCTTAATGGGCTGAAAAGCCCAATTAGAATAAGCTGAGTGTTAAATAAGCTGTGATAAGCTCATTTTCAGCTTTTGGGCCTTTAGAGTTTTGTTCTTAGAATTGAATTTTGAGTCAGGTAGGGCTTTTCCAAGTCAATTGGGCCAAGTTTGACTTTTTGGGCCCAAAAGCCCAATTTGGTTGACTGTTTTTGGTTTTGGCCCATTTGAGGGCCCAATAGGGGTATTTTGGTAATTTCACTTTGATTTTCTGATTATTTAGGTTAAAATAAACTAGTTTGCAAGTTTTTAGAATTTTTTTATCATTTTTGGATTTTTAATATTATTTTATTATTATTTTATTATTATTTTTAAAAATTTCACATTTTCCAACTTTTACATTTTTCTTAGGTTAATTACATTAAAATAGGAATTTAGCAAATTTTAGAATAATTTTATCACTTTTAGATTAATTCTTATAATTATTTTAAGTTTTAATAGTTTTTAAATCATTTTAAATAGTTTTTATTAGTTTAACAATTTCTAAAAATAGTTTTTAATCTTTTTAGGTCATTTTAGAGGTTTACCAATTGAAAAATCTTTATTTGGGCTTTTTGATAATTTATTTGATTTTTAGGGCTTTAATTAGCATTTAAAAATTGAATATTTAATTATTTAAAAGCTTTGAAAAAGTTTTGATCATTGGTAAACTCTTAGTTTATTTAATTTGATTTTTGGTGAGTTTTTGGTAATTTTTAGAATTTATTTTTATTTTTGTGGTTTTTAAGGTTCTACGTTTTAACTTTCTAGTAGTGATTTTTTTTTTGTTAATTTTTATTTTTACGTCCTCGTCATTTTCTTTTCTCATCCCCTTCTAAACCAATCATTAATCACAAACATTTAACAAGTTTTTCACACACATATACCTCCTTGGGAAACGAACTTTCATTTCATTAAGGGTCATTAACAATTGATTTTTCCTAGAGTCATTTGTTTGATACTTACCGCTTTTACGCCTTTTTCCTAAGAGGCGTATTTTTACCACAATCATTTTGGCGCCGCTGCCGGGGAGGTGTGTCGTGATTAATTTGTATTGTTCTTTTTAATATTAACCATAAATAGTATTTGTATTAGTAGAACTCTACTAATACGTATTATCGGTTTTCTTGGTTTTTCTTGTACAAATATTATTACTATATTGTATTAAGTATCACAATAAATTCACAATATCTCCAAAAGTATGAAAACACAACCTTAATTGGGATTTCATCACTCAATTATTGTATTCGAATCTCAAACAAAAAGAAAAAGGCAAAAATAGATAAATACTTTCGTGAAGCTCGATTTTGAAAGATACAAACTATAAGGTGGGTATAAGGCGGGTATTATAAAATATACCCTAAGAAAAAAGGCTCTTAAGTGCTTCGCGCCGCCTCGTTTCCCCGCTTGCTTGTGAGTATTTTGAGATTGAAGGCTAATCGAGGGTTTTGCCGCCCAAAGTATTATTACGTATACTATATTTGCTTGATTTCTTTGTGATTAAACCCTCTTGAACAATTTGGTTTTCACCAAAATTCTAAAGTCATTCGAAGGCGTTCACTCCACGTGATCATTTTCATTCCTTTGAGGCTTCTTTAATCAAGAGTTTGATTCGAGGAGAGATTTTGTAGATTGTTGTCTACGAAGATACACCAAAATCCAAAAAAATTAAATATCATCAAAAACACAAAAAAATTGAAAATTCACAAAACACCCAAAAAGAATCTTCTTTGCTCACCTCCCATTCTTCGTGAAGTTTATGATCACTCGTAATCAAGCAAAACGAGCTCGTAAACGACTTCAAAAGCAAGCCAATCAAGAGACGTTGATTGTAGAAGAACCTCCAATTGTTGAACCTATTGTAGAACAAGAAGTCGTCATGGCTAATCGTACTATGATGGAGTTGCTACAAGCACCCACCGAGGGTTTTGGAGAGGCTATTGTGATTCCCGCCATCCTTGCGGAGAATTTCGAGATTAAGACGGGTTTAATGTCGATGTTGCAAGCAAATAAATTTAGAGGTCACGAGAAAGACAACCCGCATTATCACATTAGGAATTTTAACCGTCTCACCGCCACTAGCAAGTTTAAGGATGTTCCACATGACGCCATTAAGATGATGTTGTTTCCATACTCGTTGGATGGACCCGCAAAAATTTGGCTTGAGAAAGAACCGCCAAATTCGATTTTGACATGGGCCGATCTCGTTTCTAAGTTTGTGAACAAGTTTTTTCCACCATCTAAAACAACACACTTGAAAAATGAGATTTCATGATTTTTATGCAAAGAAAGAATGAAAGTTTTTCAATGGCATGGGAACGATTTAAAGAAATGCTACATGAATGTCCACACCATGATTTTACGGAATTGCATCAAGTGGATACTTTTTATAATGGGCTTAATGATCATGAACGAGATTATTTGAATGCCGCTGCGGGTGGTAATTTTTTGTGCAAGACGACAAACGAGGCTTTACAAATCATTGAAAATAGATCTAAGGTTTATAGCCCTCGTAACACACCGAGTGTTGCCAATTTGGGTTCGTCTTCATCGTCACAATCGTCTCGTAGCATTAACGCCTTACATGATGAAGCTAATGAGGAAAATCGGTTTTTTGATAGATTTGCTAATCTTATGTCCCATTGGAAGGCTCAAGAAGCTTCCAATTCCGCTTCGGTTAAAGCGGTTGCTAAGAGTTGTTTGTCTTGTGGTGGAGCTCATGATCTTTCCGAGTGCATTACCGCGGATGGTAACACTTCGAGTGCTTATGTAGCAACGGGAACTTACAACCAAAACGGTCAAGGTTCCCGCCAAAATCAAGCTCCACCAAACCAAAATGTTAACAATTATCGAAAAAACAACCAAGGTAATTACCAAGGCAATTCACGCAATTACAACAAAGGGAATTATCAAAATGGGAATGGACAAATTTCTAATCAAAATCAAAACCGTGATTTTCAAAACACTACACAAGGTTTTCAAAATGCTCACACTAAAAATTTGCAAGGAGAATTTTGGGATTATGCTAAAGCAAATGACGCTAAATCTGATAACATGCAACGTGAGATGATTAGCTTAAGGTCCGAGTTGAAAAACGAGCTAAAAAATGAACTTGCTAATGAACTTAAAACTCATGCAAACAAAATGGAAGGAAATGTCCAACGTCTTCAACAAAATCAACAAAAGATGGAATTAGGACAACATGAGATTAAGCAAGAGTTATTAAAAGCGGATGCTAGGCAATCAAAATTTGAGGACCGCATGGCTAAGATGTTTGAAGCAATCATGTGTAAACCCTCTTCCTCGGGTGGTCTTCCTAGTGATACCATTGCAAACCCGAAGGGAGAAATGAAGGTTATTACTACACGAAGTGGTAAAATTTTCAAGGAACCAATATCTCGTCAAAGTACTTCTACGGAGAAGGAAATCGAGAAAGAACCCGAGGTGATGGTCGAAAAGGAGCACATTACAATACCACGAAGTACCGCTCATACCACACCTACGGTTGAACCAATACCTATTGTGGAACCCGAGTTTCCAAGGCCGTTGCCTAATGTCCAACCCACACCACCTTTACCCTACCCTTCGAGACGAAACAAAGAGAAGTTGCAAGAACGTAACAAACAACAAATCGAGCTTTTTATAAAAATGTTTCAACAAGTGCATTTTGATGTGAGTTTAGCCGACGCGTTGTTGTATATGCCTCGTTTCGCTTCGACTTTAAAAGTATGATGAGCGATAAGGAAAAGCTTTCAAAGCTTGCTAATTGTTCTTCGGTTATCTTAACCGCATACCGGAAAAATTTGGTGATCCCATAAAGTTTCTCATTCCTTGTGACATACAAGATATGAAAGAATGCCTCGCCTTGGCCGATCTTGGTGCGAGCATTAATTTGATGCCATTTTCCATTTGGAAATCGCTTTCGCTTCCGGCTCTCATTCCTTCGAACATGTCGATCGAGATGGCCGATCATTCTACGATTATGGCATGTGGAGTAGCCGAAGATGTTTTCGTGAAAGTGGGGAAGTTCTACTATCCCGTTGATTTTATAGTAGTTGACATCCCCGCGGATCCTCAAGTTCCTCTAATTTTAGGTCGTTCATTTTTAGACACTTCGAGATCGCTTATCGATGTTCATGCAAGAACTATCACTTTGAGATTCAACGAAGAGGAACTTGTTATAAACGCTACTCAAAACTCGAAACCTTCTCATGTTTATGCAATCGCTACCATCAATCACATTGACATCGTTGATGTGGTTTGCGATGAGTTTTCACAAGAAGTGTTAGGTTTTTTCGATAGCTCGTCAAGTGGCAATCCCACTATTTTGGATCCGATTCTTTCTAATTCCACACCAAATCTCACTCCATTCCAAGGAGGCGATCTCACTTCAAATGAAATCGACAATGAAGATGAGGTGTTGATTAGTGATGATACTTCTATTCCACCATTTCTTTCGCCGATGGAAGTTATGAGTGTTGAACCAAAATCTTCAATCGAGGAACCACCTATCCTTGAATTGAAAGATCTTCCTTCTCACCTTGAATACGCATTCTTGGAAGGTGATGACAAGTTGCCGGTTATTATTGCAAAGGTCTTGCTAATGATGAAAAAACCGAGCTCTTGAAAGTTCTTAAGGCTCATAAAGGGGCAATTGCGTGGAAATATCCGACATTAAGGGTATTGACCCAAAATTTTGTACTCACAAGATTTTAATGGAGGAGGACTACAAACCCGCAATTCAAAGTCAAAGAAGGGTGAATCCCAAAATTCACGATGTCATCAAAAAGGAGGTCCTTAAACTCCTTGACGCGGGAATGATTTATCCTATATCCGATAGCCCATGGATGAGCCCAATCCATTGTGTCCCTAAAAAGGGAGGAATGACCGTTGTGCCTAATGAAAACAACGAGTTAATTCCCACTCGTGTTGTGACCGGTTGGAGGGTGTGTATTGACTACCGAAAGTTAAATGACGCCACTCGTAAAGACCACTTTCCTTTGCCCTTCATGGATCAAATGTTGGAGCGACTAGCGGGAAATGAATTCTATTGCTTTTTAGATGGTTTTTCCGGTTACTTTCAAATCCTATCGACCCTCGTGATCAAGAGAAGACTACTTTTACGTGTCCTTATGGAACGTTCGCTTATCGTAGGATGCCTTTCGGACTTTGTAATGCACCCGGTACGTTTCAACGGTGTATGATGGAAATTTTCACGATATGATCGAGAAGTCGATGGAAGTGTTTATGGATGACTTCTCGTTGTTTGGCAATTCTTTCACGTCATGTTTATCTAATCTCGAGCAAATGTTAAAACGTTGTGAAGAAACCAATCTTGTGCTTAATTGGGAAAAATGTCATTTTATGTGTAAACAAGGAATCGTCTTAGGACATAAGGTATCGAAGGCGGGGATTGAGGTCGATAAAGCTAAGGTGGACGTCATCGCCAAGTTACCTCATCCCAAAACCGTCAAGGGAGTTAGGAGTTTCCTAGGCCACGCGGGCTTTTATCGTCGTTTCATCAAGGACTTTTCGAAAATCTCTAGACCTATGACACACCTTCTCGAGAAGGATGCTCCTTTTAACTTCAATGAGGATTGTGTTAAGGCTTCCGAAACTCTCAAAAGGAAACTTACCGAAGCTCCCATTCTTGTTGCTCCTAATTGGGAATTACCCTTTGAAATCATGTGCGATGCAAGTGATTATGCTATAGGGTCCGTCTTAGGGCAACGTTATGACAAGCATTTCCGTCCTATCCATTATGCTAGTAAGACGATGACCGAGGCTCAATTAAAGTACACCACAACGGAAAAGGAATTCCTTGCCGTGGTCTATGCTTTTGAGAAATTCCGACCTTATCTCGTCTTGACTAAAAGCATCGTGTATACCGACCATTCGGCTATCAAGTATCTCTTAGCTAAGCAAGATGCTAAGCCGAGATTGCTTCGTTGGATGCTCCTCCTCCAAGAATTTGATGTCACCGTGCTTGACAAAAAAAGGAGCCGAGAATCTAGCGGCCGATCATCTCTCTCGTCTAGAAGATCCTCACAAAGATGTTTTCGAGAACAAGGAAATTACCGAAACATTTCCTCTTGAGACTCTCGGTGTAGTGAATTCTAAAGACACCACCCCATGGTTTGCCGACATTGCAAATTACCATGCGGGCAATTTCATAATCAAGGGTATGACGACACAACAAAAACGAAAATTCTTTCGTGACGTCAAGTTCTATTTTTGGGACGACCCTTATCTCTTTCGGATTTGTGCGGATCAACTCGTTCGACGTTGTGTATTTGGTGCCGAAGCTTCTAATATCCTTAGGGCTTGTCACGAGGGACCCACGGGTGGTCACCACGGTGCTAATCTCACGACTAAGAAAGTGTTCGATGCCGGTTTCTTTTGGCCTTCTATCTATCGTGATGCACACGCACTTGTGAGGTCGTGTGATTCGTGCCAACGTCATGGAAAATCGTCTCAACATGATGAAATGCCGCAAAACATAATTCAAGTGTGTGAGATTTTCGACATATGCGGAATAGACTTTATGGGGCCGTTCCCATCATCTCATGGCAACAAATATATCCTCATCGCGGTGGACTACCTTTCTAAGTGGGTGGAAGCTAAGGCTTTGCCTACTAATGATGCTCGTGTGGTAGTGAAGTTTTTGAAGCAACTATTCTCTCGGTTCGGAACCCCTCGTGCTATTATAAGCGATCGTGGAACCCATTTTTGTAATGACCAATTCGAAAAGGTTCTAAAGAAATATGGAGTTACTCATCGTCTTTCTACGGCTTATCACCCGCAAACGAGTGGGCAAGTCGAGGTTTCGAACCGAGCTTTGAAGAGGATTTTAGAAAGGTCAATTGGAGAAAACCGTGCTTCATGGTCCGACAAACTTGATGACGCTTTATGGGACTTTAGGACCGCTTATAAGACACCTATTGGTTGCACTCCTTATAAGTTAGTCTATGGGAAGAATTGTCATTTGCCCATTGAGTTGGAGCACAAGGCATATTGGGCACTTAAGCATGCAAACTTTGACTTGAAGACCGCGGGAGATCACCGGAAAATACAATTGAATGAATTGGATGAATTAAGAGATAATGCTTATGAAAATTCATTAATTTTTAAAGAAAAGACTAAAAAGTTTCATGATTCAAAGATTAAAAACCGGGTTTTTAACGTTGGTGATCAAGTGTTGCTTTTTAACTCTCGTCTTAAGATATTTTCCGGGAAATTAAAATCTCGTTCGTCGGGTCCGTTCACCATTACACAAGTGTTTCCATATGGGACCATTTAGCTAGCTCAAGATGATGGTCCTAATTTCAAGGTGAATGGACATAGGCTTAAGCACTACTTTGGTGGGGAAATTCCTTCAATGGTTTCCCTCGACCAAGTCACCTTCCCCAATGATAATTAACATTGAGGGGATCGAGTCGAGCTCATGACTCGGTAATAAAAAACGAGGTGCCTCGTGGGGGAGATCCCATGCTTATCCTTTATTCTCACTATTCACTAATAAGGGGACTTGTACCCTTTTCAACTCGTTGTCTCGTGGTTGTTTGTGATTGTGTTATCTAGATCATCATCATCATCTACGATTGAAGACTCTCGTGTTCGTTTACGTGAGCCTCCATCGTTCGTTTGAAGAAGATTTTCACGAATCCATGACATATCCTTTATTGTTCTAACAATTATCTTTTAGCATACTTAATAAATGGCTTTAGATATATTGTTGATCACCCTTTCCATGCTAGATCCTAAGCATTCGACTCTTCGTCTCTAGTATGGGGGTGCTCCACCTTTAGACTCGAAACATTGAGGACAATGTTTACTTTTAGTATGGGGGGGTGAATAGGTACTTGCTTTGCTACGCCCTCAAGCTTTCCAATTTTCAATGTTTTGTTTTGCTAATAAGGCTAAAAATGGCCAAATTTTAAAATTTTTCTTAGTTTTCATAAGTGTTTTTAAGACACGAATGTATATTTTCCGATGGGTAGAATAAGAGTTAATTTTTGACTTGATGGGCATTTGGAGCCATTTACATTTCTTAACCCGCTCAATTCAAGTTTTGCTAGACTTTTATATAGGGAGCTTTAAAACGCGAAAGTCTTAATTCATATTGGTTAAGAACAAGAACTTTTCGCAAGTTCCTATAATTGATCCTAGAAAGTCACTTATCAAGGGAACTATAAAACGCATTCTCTAAACTTGAAAAAGTCCAAGAAAGTGCAAGATCCTATAGGTGGCTTGAAAACCCAAAACTTTGATTTGATATAGTCTTAATGAAAGCTAATCCAAATTTGGCTTAATTTTGACTTGCATGGCTAAGTATTCACGAGTCTCTTTAATTAGAGGTCTTTATATAGTGAAGAACGAGAAATGATAGAGTTAGACAAGTGATCATGCTAAACGTAGAACACGAAAGTGTTCTTTCAAAAACTCATATGTTTTTAATTGTGGCTATTTCTTCCCATAAGATCAATGAATTAGGAATAAATCATAATTGCAATAAGTAAGGTCGTACGATTTGAAAGGTTACTTAGCCTCTAGCGCAAGATCGTTTAAAAGTTGCTCGGGGTTAAATAGAGTTCATAGCCAAGGCATAACTTATTGAAGCGGGACGCGAAGATTGGCGATCATCCAAAAAGGCCCTAACAAGGCATGAGGAGCTCTATTTTTGCTAAAGATCCAAAGATGATGTGAAGTATCATTATTCCTAAATCAATATGAAGGATCGAGACACACGACGAAAAGCAATTACTCCCCTAAAGATCATGGAGAAAGTCTATCCAAAAAGACTCTAACAAGGTATGAGGATAAATATATCCAAGTCCGAAAAGGAGGCGGATCGTTGTATATCAAAATCCAAAGTAAAGATTGAAGAAAAATGATGAAGTCGTGGTCCAATATGAAGAATCTCTCAAAAACGTCAAGTGAAGAAATTCCAAATATATGAAGAGAAGACCATAATTTCAAGAACGTCTTCCCAAGATTTAAAGTATGAAGTACATGCCAAATATCGGTCCGAGAAAGGTCTCAAATCGTGAAACGAGTTATGCTAAGATATGAACTTAAGGAGATACACGAGAAGCCGTTTTAAAAGATTTTGTCCTTCGGCTAACTATCGATCAAATCATGCTACTTTGCTTTCGGACTAATAACTACTCAAATAAGTCAATATGAATCACTTGTGATCCATGACAAATAGATAAAAAATGCTAGTAACCCATTTTCCTTTTATAATAACTAGGATTACGGGGAGAAAAAGTATTACACAATTTGGACGTATGAGTAGTGTTAGCATTGTGACTTGTACCAACAATGATCTCGTTTTTGCACTTAGCATGGAATGTATGACAATCAAGGATGACGAAGTTTACTCTAAGGGAGATTTACTTGTTTCTATTCTTTGACCCTAAAAGTCACTTTTTGTGATGAAAATCATGCACTATGTCTTTACACATCTTCGTAGTATGTTGCAAGTCTTTTACTTTTCAATAAAGGTTAATAAAATTGAACTTTTGTGATGCTTAGATACTTTATTCTAGTTTTGCGTAAGGGCACGACAATGGCTTAGTATGGGGGAGTGATGAGATGGCATTTATACATAATCTCATCGTTCTTTTCGGGCTTTTAATGCATAAAAATGTCATAATATACCATATATATGCTTGTGTTTGTTTACTTGTGTATTTTAGGTATGGATATAGTGAAAAAGACAAAAGATCACAAGATACAAGGAAAAACGGACACGAGAAACGAAGCCGTACAAAGAACCGGGCCCTAATCATGGAATATTCAACATTTATCCTTGAAGACTTAAAGATGTGCAAGTTTGATCCTCATTTATTGAAGAAATGACACTTAAAACCCTTGAATATTGATAATTACAAGTTTGGTCCCTTAAGTTTGTCAAAATTACACAAAAGGTCCTTCAACTTTGAAGAAATGGCAAGATTAGTCCCTTAACAAATCCAAATTGCCAACAATGGTCCCTCATGAAGTTTAAGTTGCATTGAATACCTTTGAAGATAAACATTGTCCAAAATCAGCCCTTGAAATATGCAAAAGTGTCAAAATTAACCCTTGAAACACTTTGTGGAAAATTTGGTGCCAAAAGTGACAAATGGTGAAAGTTATAAACAAAGGGAAACACGTTTTGTTTGCAAAATAACTTGTTATACAACTTTTCCCAAAACACAAGGACCAAAGCTGTCATACCCCAAACTCCAAATTCCTAAAAATGCGCCAAACACTTACTGTTTGGATTTTTACCAGGGATGAACAAGCTTTTTACCCAGGATCAAAAAGGAGCAAAACAAAGGGGAAAACAAAATTGACTCAACCCATGTGTGATTCACATCACCTCAATCACATCCCACACCTTAAACCTCAAATCCCACTACCAGAATGATTCCCCCATCCCCACTCACAATACGACACCTGGCATTTGATCCTTACTTGGCAAAATCAAGGGCTGCAAATCATTACTTGGTCCCTAAGCACTCAACAAACGTCCAGGATTCTCCTAAAACAGCTAGCAACACACCTAGAAGGTTCTGCAAGGATAGAATAGGAATTTCAGTTGCTAGGGTTTGTGAATAGTGTTTAGCCAGGCATTTGCCTATAAAAAGAGACCTCAACATGTGAGAGTCCCTTTGTTCCAGTTTTAGGCTATTATCTTTGTAATTCCTTTTTAAGTTTAAATAAAATTTGAATTTCTGAAATTGTGAAATCTCTTTTTGATTTAATTAAAAGTTTGGTGTTTGAGTAGCCTAATTTTGAGTTCCATTTGATTGTTAAGGCCTACCTTAATCTTGTGGTTAAGGCACGTCTTGTTTCATAAGGTTTTTAAGGTTTGAATACCTTGAAATCCTAGGTTCTGTTTTGGCTTATTTTGTGTACTAACCCTTGACCATTTGCTATAAGCTCTTACAAGCTTGTTGACACCAAGCTTGTGAAGGGATTATGGCCCTTGGTTGAGTTGTTTGCTGCTTGTGTTGAAGATATAAAGTCCTTGAGGTTCTACTTTGAACCATCAACCAAGGCAGTTTGCATCATCTTCATTGAAGTACCTTGGTCTTGTTCTAGTTGTTGAACAAGGTCCAAGGAGCATAGCTGGCCTTCCTAGGATGTTGTGGAAGGCAGGTATAATCTCTTGGTTAAGATTCCCCTAAAAATTTCATGTTTATGACTGATTTTGATTTGGTGCTTTGATTTTGAGTATTGGTGTTTGTGCTGGTAATTTTTGAGTTTGATTGTGTTAGTTGCTATTATTTAAGTGTTTTTGATCATTAAAATCAGTAGGTTATTAGTTAAAATCACAAGTTTCTTTGTTAAGTGGTGGATTAAAGGGTGTTTGGGTCTACTGCTTGAATTGGATTTGTGGTTTGCTAAGTGCTTGTTTTGTGTAAGCAAGTGTTGGTATCTGCTTGTTAGGAGTATTTGTTCATCTGTTTGCAGGTTTTGTAGGTTTGAACACATAGATTCATAATTTGGCTATAAAATCTTAAAAACTTGGTAAAATTGGCTAGGATTTTGAGGACACCTAGATCTAAGCTTAGGCTAGGGCTAACAAGTGCTAAATCATAGTTAATCACATCAGGGAAGAAGGATTTGAGGCTTGAAATTGGATCAAGTGTCAAGTATATCAGCAAAACTTGTTTCTGCATATGTTCATTGTTCATCAGAAACATTTTGTGCTTTGATCTTGTTATTTACTTTGATTCAGTGTTTGATTCTTGTTGCTTTGTGTTTATCCATAGTTTATATAGTTTGTGTATGCATCTGGTTAAGTTTGGTTGGCTTATTCAGTCTAAATTTGCTTATTAAGTGCTTAACTGCTTATTTCCATATCTGGTGCATATCTGGTGACTGTTTGGCTTATTGTGGCTTATTGTGTGAACCAATTTGTGATTTTATTGTTGCTATTAACTCCTTGTGATTAACTGATCACAAGGGTGCCTTTGTTTCCAATTGAATCAAACCAGAACTCTCAAATAAGCTTGGTCAAATAGTCAAAGCAGTGGGAACTCCTTTCCCCTGCTAGTTGCCACTGATAGTGTAAATTTGGGGTCAGCTTATCAATAAGCTATAATAGCTTATTCCAACCTGCAACAACTTTGTTTTTGTAATAGGTGCTCATATTTTGACCCATTTGTTCATACTGGAACATTTGGGTGGTTGACTTTAGGGTTTGACTAGAAAACCAACTCCTTTGACTTTTACATAAGTTCATTTGTGCTTAATCTGGCTTATTGGGGTTGCTTATTGGATTTTTGTTGATTGATTTTGCTTATTGAGTCCATTTGAAAGCTTTTGCAAGTTGAATCAAGTCCTGAGGTGCCCTAAATCTCTAAAACGACTATTTTGTCTTTTAGTGAAATTTTTCTTTGCTTATTTCTGGCTTATTGAGTGAGCTTTTTCAAAAAATCTTTTTACAGATCTCATAAGCATCCCAAAAGAAGGTTGTGTGTCAAATTAGAGCTTATGGCATTAGCTTATGGCTTAATGGGCTGAAAAGCCCAATAAGAATAAGCTAAGTGTTAAATAAGCTGTGATAAGCTCATTTTCAGCTTTTGGGCCTTTAGAGTTTTGTTCTTAGAATTGAATTTTGAGTCAGGTAGGGCTTTTCCAAGTCAATTGGGCCAAGTTTGACTTTTTGGGCCCAAAAGCCCAATTTGGTTGACTGTTTTTGGTTTTGGCCCATTTGAGGGCCCAATAGGGGTATTTTGGTAATTTCACTTTGACTTTCTGATTATTTAGGTTAAAATAAACTAGTTTGCAAGTTTTTTGAATTTTTTTATCATTTTTGGATTTTTAATATTATTTTATTATTATTTTATTATTATTTTTAAAAATTTCACATTTTCCAACTTTTTACATTTTTCTTAGGTTAATTACATTAAAAAAGGAATTTAGCAACTTTTAGAATTATTTTATCACTTTTAGATTAATTCTTATAGTTATTTTAAGTTTTAATAGTTTTTAAATCATTTTAAATAGTTTTTATTAGTTTAACAATTTCTAAAAATAGTTTTTAATCTTTTTAGGTCATTTTAGAGGTTTACCAATTGAAAAATCTATATTTAGGCTTTTTGATAATTTATTTGATTTTTAGGGCTTTAATTAGCATTTAAAAATTGAATATTTAATTATTTAAAAGGTTTGAAAAAGTTTTGATCATTGGTAAACTCTTAGTTATTTAATTTGATTTTTGGTGAATCTTTGGTAATTTTTAGAATTTATTTTTATTTTTGTGGTTTTTAAGGTTCTACGTTTTAACTTTCTAGTAGTGATTTTTTTTGTTAATTTTTATTTTTACGTCCTCGTCATTTTCTTTTCTCATCCCCTTCTAAACCAATCATTAATCACAAACATTTAACAAGTTTTTCACACACATATACCTCCTTGGGAAACGAACTTTCATTTCCTTAAGGGTCATTAACACTTGATTTTTCCTAAAGTCATTTGTTTGATACTTACCGCTTTTACGCCTTTTTCCTAAGAGGCGTATTTTTACCACAATCAGTTATCTTGTGCATTAATTAAAAGTTATCAACTCCCAAAATTACGGCCCCAATTTTCTTCTAAAATAACAACTGGGTAGGACCCAATGAGTGTCAACGGTAAAAAATAACCCATCAACGCCCAACGGCTATATTCTTGTCAACGTTGGTAAAATCCATGTCAACGTCTAAATTGGTCACAACAACGTTTGGAAATATATCTGTCAACGTCCAAAAATAAAAATAATAAAAATGAAAAAGGACCTTAACAAAGTAATTTATCCTAGTGAAGATAACCTATAAACTGAAAATTACCATAGGGTGGCAAGCACTGTCCAATCATGCACACTTGCTTATGCAAGATAGACATAACAGTCCTCTAGTGTCCCTTACTAACCAAGGTTCTTAACAGTTAAGTTATCTCATAAAATCCCTTGTAACTTCCCAGGTAAACCCAATATAAATCATACCCAAGTCTCCCAACAGACCACATCCAATTCTAGGCCAAAAAGGTCCTGGCAGCATGCATAGTATAACAACTTTGCATGCTACAGTGCCTCATGAGATAGTAAACTAAATCATACTTACCAGTGGACACAATCTAGAATTGTGATAAGAGTATTATAAGAATACCCAAAAAGTCCTAAAAGGTTCCTAAACCTCCCCTTAAACTGTGATACATGATTTGCCAAATATTATGCATGTAAATAAAAATTTATGTCAAGATAGGAATAGAAATATTCCAACCATCATCCATAAACAGTAACATGCTCCAATAATGCTCCAAAGATCCATAAGCAACTCTGTATCCAATGGTACAATGCTAACAACGCCTGCATAATGAGATCAAAAACCACAAAACTAACATGTTGCTGACAACGTCACGAAAACACTTAACAACGTTAAGATAACCTTTGTCAGCATTAGACAAATATAGTGGAAAATCTAATTTCACATAAAGACCAATAACAATGCATATCCTGTACATACTTTTACAATAAGTTCCCAAAACACATTTTAAGTAAGATTGATAATTCCAATACTTGTTACCAAGTATTGAAATCTTCCAGTATCAAAAGGTTTAGTAAATAAATCAGGCACATTCTCTTCTGTGTCAACCATATCTGGTTGTATTAAACCTTTTTCAAAACAATCTCTTATAAATTGATGTCTAATTTCTATGTGTTTTGTTTAGAGTGATGTACAGGATTTTTAATAATACATAAAGTGTTGTTATTGTCTACAAAAATCTTGGTATGCATGAAATTATACCCATAATCCAACAGCTGGTTCTGAATCCATAAGACTTGTCCACAATAAGCAGCTGCTGCAACATACTCTGCTTCAGTTGTAGAATTGTCCACCACTGTTTGTTTCTTGCATTGCCAAGATATCAATGTACTCCCAAGAAACTGACATCCACCAGTTGTAGATTTCTTATCAAATTTGTCACCACCATAATCACTGTCTGAATATGCAATAAGCTCCAATGGTGAATCTTTTGGATACCATAATCCCAGGTCTGGATAACATCTAAGGTGTCTAAAGATCCTCTTGACATCATGAAGATGACACTTCTTAGGAGTCACTTGATGGCGTGCACATGCACACACAACAAACATAATGTCAGGTCTTGAAGCTGTGAGATATATCAATGAACCAATCATTGATCTATAGGGCCTGACATCCACTTCTTTTCCATCTCCAACTTTTCCCCAAGGGTGTTCTCTATCCTAAGGAGTGCTAGCCCTTTTCTCATGTGGAGAAAAGCCAAACTTCTTCAAAATTTCTGCTGCATATTTATCTTGAGAGATGAAGATACCATCTTCTTTCTGCTAAACTTGTAACCCTAGAAAGATGTTCATCTACCCTATTGCACTTATTTTGAACTTGTCTGTCATAAGCTTGGAAAAGTCTTCACTCATATTTGGACTAGAAGAGCCAAAGATGATATCATCCACATAGACCTGAACAAGTAAGAAATCCTTACCAGTCTTCTTTGTAAATAAGGTCTCGTCTATGGTGCCCCTTTTGAATCCATTTTCCACCAGATAGGTTGACAATGTGCCATACCATGCTCTTGGGGCTTGATGAAGTCCATACATAGCTTTCTTGACTCTATACACCTTGTTTGGATGTTCTGAATCTTCAAAACTAGGAGGCTGCATTACATAAACCTCCTCTACAATTGTGTCATAGAGAAAAGCACTCTTCACATCCATTTGATAGACTGTAAAGCCCATGCAGGAAGCATAGGCTAGAAAAATCCTTATAGCCTCAATCCTTGCAACTTGTGAAAAGACCTCCTCATAGTCTATCCCTTCCTCTTGTGTATATCCTTGAGCCACTAAACGTGCCTTGTTTCTGACCACAATGCCTCTTTCATCCTTTTTGTTCCTAAGGACCCATCTTATCCCAATAGGTCTGACATGTCTGGGACAATCAACCAACTCCCAAACATCTTGGATAGCAAATTGGTGAAGCTCATCTTGCATTTCTTCCACCCAACTTGGTTCTTTGAGAGCATCAAAAATCTTCTCGGGTTCCCGTTGTGACAGAAAACAGACAAACAAACATGCTTGAACAAGAGGGGTATCAACCTTCTTGTGAATATTGGCAATAAATCCTCCAAGATTCTAATGAGATCTTCTAGTTTGCACATGAGTCATAACATCACCAATAATTAGACAAGGAGGGTGATTTTTTATTGTAGAAGTAAGCACTCCTCCCTCAATAAGTTTGTTGTCCTCAATCTCATCTTCCATGTTACCAATATCCTCTTCAGACTCTCTTCCATCATTATCTGAATGAACCTCTCCATTTCTGTTTGAAGGTTCACCTTGTTCAAAAGTATTGGAAGAGAAAATATGGTCAAAAGATCTGTCAACGCCTGGACCAAGGCTATCAACGTTTGAGCCATCAACGCCTGATTTTGTCTTGTCAGCGCCAGAATTTCCTTTGTCAGCGCCTGAAAGATCATGCATGTTGTCAACTGGTGATACTTGGGGACCACCTTTTTCCTTTCCAGCAGTATCAGCAGCAAATGCATCTGTCCATATGGGAATGGTAACATACTCAAGTATGGGTGCTGATTTGTCTGCTTGTGATCCAACCTCTTAATCAACCTGTTTACCTGAAACATCAACAACTGGTTCTTCCACAACATTTGAAGTTACCTTCACAATGTTTGGATTAGTAACAGGCATATAATTTAAAGTCCTAGATAGAGGTTCCAAGTCAAATAACCACTTTGGACTACTTTCAGGATCACTAGGTTCACTTTCTAAAAACCTAACATGTACCTTTTCAAGTATACGTTTTTCTTTCTTAAGGTAAACCCTATATCCTCTACTCTGCACCAGAATAACCCATAAAGTAACCTTCATCACCTTTAGCACTAAACTTACCTAGGGCATCACTAGTATCCAACACAACTACATGACATCCAAAAGGTTTAAGAAAACCAGTATTAGGTTTCTTGCCCCAAAGTAACTCATAAGGTGTTTTGTTATGAATCTTGTTTACTAATGCTCTATTCTGAACATAGCAAGCTGTATTCATAGCCTTAGCCCAAAAAGCAATGGGAAAGTGAGCATCAGCCAACATAGTCCTGGCTGCTTCTATAAGGGTTCTATTCTTTCTCTCAGCTACCCTATTTTGCTGTGGGGTTCTAGCTACACTAAACTATCTAGTAATCCCTTTCTTGGCACAAAAATCATCTAACAACTTATTTCTAAACTCAACACCATTGTCACTTCTAAGTATCTTAACCTCATTCCCAGACTTCTTTTCAATTTGGGTAATGAAGTTAATCAAAGTATCAGCAATGTCACTTTTTAAAGCTAAAAAGAAAGTTCAACTAAATCTGGAAAAATCATCAGTGATGACAAAACAGTAAGATTTCCATTTAAGCTTTCTATATTTGTGCTGATTTTCTTGTCCCAAAGAGAGTTTGAGAATGCTTAGGGTTTTCATGTCATTCCTCCTCTTTGCTATGTCCTCAGTTAAGACAGCTCTACCATCTTCAGGTTTTTCTCTTTGATCTGCTTCAGTAGATCATTGAACATTTGTTCTTTGCAAGATGGCAGATGCAATCTTTTGAGCTTTATTGAATGTGTTTCCATATTCAATAATTTCCCATAGTGTGTAGTCATGGATTTGAAGATACTATTCAAAGTTAAACTTCCACAACTCAAATTTGTCTGGGTCTAGCATGGGAATCTTGATGTTGGGGGTTGAGGAGGAGGAGGATTTTACTTCTGGGGGTAGACATGTTGTTTTTAGGGTTTCTTGAAAATTAGGGTTTTTGGCGATTTAGGGTTCTTGTGTTCTTTAGATCAAAGTTTCTCAACAAGCTCGGATACCACTGGTTGATCCCAAACTTAGATCGATTTAGCATTTGTAAACGAGATTAAATCAAGTTAAGCACATAGAGAAACTTTGTTGTGTATAAAACAATTTAAGTATTATGCAGAATTAATACTCAAACAAGAACACACAAACAATGTAAACCAAACTTTCACTTGATTGATAAAACAAACTTGCGTACAATGAAAGTATTAAAATGTATATCAAACATAAACCTAAAGGCCTCCTTTTATAGATATAAGGAGCCTTGTACAAGAGTCTACGTAGCAGCTATTTTAGGTAAAGATAAACATATAAAATACATTGTTGATCATATCTTTACTAGAAACAAACTAGAAACATAATACGTGTAGACTAAGTCTTCTATCAGTGCTTGACTTCATCCTATCAATGCTTGACATCTTCCTGTCAACGCTTGTTCTGTCAACGCTTGTTTTCTTCTTATCAACGTCCAGATTGCTCTTGTTAGCGTCCAAGTGCACTGGCTACATTTTATTCCCAACACAAAGATTATAAGACTTTGAAGATGAAGGACCTATCTTGACAACATTCCAAAGTTGAAGGACTCAAAGTGTAAATTGGTCAAAGTCAAGATTCAAGTCAAACATGGTCAACTCTTAAGTCAACCAAGTCAAAGGGTAAAACTAGACAAGAATGCAAGTGGAAGGACAAAATATGTCATTTGAATGAAGATTATAACTCATTTGGACATCCTGCCAAAGTATAAGGACTTAACTTGCCAAAAATTAAACCAAAAATGGTCTTGATCCGTGTTTATTGCCAACATCCAATGAGAATGCAAGGAATATGTGACACGGATCACCAGCTGGCAAGCCACATCACCAACATAATAAATGAGCCGTCTAGCTACAATAAAAGTCCACTAACTCATTATTCAGCCAAGGGGAAGAGGACATGCAATAATGCATTATATCCAAAACGGATAACAATCCGTGTGTTTATCTCTCGACCAACCAGAAAGAGCCACGTGGCGTCTTCTTCAACAAATAAACCCAGGATCGTTCTTGAGCTACACTGAATTTCAAGAGATGATATATACATGAAAATTGCTCGTTTTCAAGAGAGGAATGCATTGGTAACATTTAATCAAGCTCAAATTCAAAGAATCAAAAACCCCCAATTCATGAAGAACATAAGAATTTGCAATTAAGAGACTGGTGACACCTGGCAGCCTGTTATTGGTGGGGATACGTCATCAACCGCAACAACTTCTCATTTCTTGTCTATAAATAGGGATTAGTTCTCTCATTTGATGTACGTAGCTAACTGTGTGAAAATTTCACACACTTCCCATTTTTCTCTCTCAATCTAGCTAGTTAGTTGTTAGTGTAACAAACTCAAGAGCTTGACAAACTCTTGAGTTAGTTATAGTTAGTTGTAACTACCTACCTAATTCTGTAACCACTTTTCACATTCAAATCGATAAAATTCCATCCTTTTCCTTCAATCTCCTTATCAATTCCTGTATTCTTGTTGAACTTGTTGCTGTTATGAGTTACTTGTGATCACATTTGATCATAAGAAGCTTTTGTTGAAGAATTGTAGCTGTTCATTACCTTTCCTGTTGCTGAGTTGATTTTGTAGCAGAATTGAGTAGATAAGATGGTGTTGATGATGGTTGATGGTTGATCAGTAGATTTTAGTACTAAGGTGGTGGTTTGGCACTGGTTAGGAGGCTCAGCGCCTACCTACTCCATCAATGGAGGCACATTGCTAAAAGGTTTCATGATTCTTAGTTTTGTTCCACTAAACAGTCACTTGTATGCTAAATTCTAGTGTAATTACTATATGCTGCTTTGATCAAGTGTGATTAGCATGTTTTTGGCTTGATTCTGATTGATTAGATAGATACTTGTTAGATTGTTATTTTTTTTGAGTTTATTTGTTACTGTCATCATTTTAATCAGTTACTTAGCTTGTTCATGCACTTTGAGTCCTTGTATGTAATATAGCCTGTTATTGGTTCATTTGCATGTCATTTTGATCAATAAGCTTGTGTAGATATCAGTCTTAGCTCAGTTCAACCATTTGCTTAATTTCTCTTCACAAAATTTGTAAAAAGTTTAGATAAGTGGTGTTTGGATTTGCTGTCATTTTGTAGTTCAATTGTTGTTAACTGGTTAATCATAGTTTATTTCTCATTCTTCAGTCATTTTAAACAAGTCTTAGTAGTTTTCAAGTCAAAAAGTTTGTCAAACAGGCAAATGGTTGAAAAAAAATGTTTGGGTCAGTTTTATGAGATTAGTTCATCAGATAAGTAGCACTTTTCAATCTTATGCCATTTCTTCATTTCTTGATAAAAATCAGTCAAACCTGTTTCTACTTGTCATTTAACATCTGAAGTTTAAGTTCTTGTAAGGAAATCATACAGTTTTCACATTTGAGTGAGAAATAAGCTTTTTCATAAGCACTTGGGCAACATCAAGTTTCTGTAACAAAAGAGCATACTGATTTCTTGTACTGGAAAATCTGATTCATAAATCTTGTGATTTTCTTTCACATTCCTGTTTAGAAACATGTCTTGATTAAATTTTGAAGTTTTCAGCTTTTTCACTTTTTGGTCAAATTTGGTCAATAAGCTAGGTTTCCGCTTATTTGCAATTTCCAGCTTAAATACTTGATCATTTCCCATAAGAAAAGACATTCCAGACTCTCCATAAGCTGTTTAATAACTTTTGACTAAAAAATTGAAATGTGCATCACTGGATTTCATTATAGCTTATTCTTGGCTTATTGGAGTTGGCTTATTTGAGTTCTAGTGCATTTTAAGCTTTTTCCTTGTACTTGCATAAGTGTTTTTGGATTTTAAGCAGTTTAAAACTTGTTAGAGCTTAATTGGTGAATTTTTGAGCTTATACGAGCTTATTTGTCCTAGGAGCCCGTTTTAGGTGAAATTTCCCATTTAATTGCATTCTAGTCCCTATACTTTGTAACAGTTTTAATTGGTAGCTAAATTTCCACTTTATTAGGGTTTACATTGTTTTAGTCCATAACTTTTCATTACTTGTCATTTTTAGTTAAGTAGTTTTACAAGTTGTTACATTTGGTTAGAAGTTTGTTAGAATTTACATAATTGGTCCTTATTCTTTCTAATTTTTACATTTCAAGCAATTTAGTTTCAATTACTCACATTTTTAGCACATTACTTCTTTAGATTTACAATTTTGTCCTTTTGTGAATAAGAATTTGGTATGGGCTAATTGTTTTACGGATACGTAGCTTACTATTTTTCACCTTTTTACGTGCTTGCTTAAATAGACATAGAAAATCCAAATAACCCTATCAACCAAAAACGATAATTGTCACACCTCACCATGGCGAAATATGGGGCGCGACGTATGGATATCATCACAACAATAGCGTGTCTATAGAGATAACTAAATGAAATGGAAATATCATAAATGATGACACAATGTCATGAAGATATCACAAACAATGCAGGCGTCTAGGTAAGTAGGTAACAGGTCTACCTCTTACCAAAGACATACAATAAACAAATAACAAACAGATAGGTGTCTACAAAGTATCACTTATTCAAGCATAAGTAAAGACAAAGAGGAAAAGGGGTTCCCCCAATGCAATCCTAAGCCTCCCAGCTAGCCACTCCTATTCTCACGCTTAACCACATTATCACCTGAAGAGACACTAAAACACGTCAACATAAAGTTGGTGAGAGTCATAGGTTTAGACTCCAACCCTAAAATAGTTATAAGCTGTGAATAACAACTATCAATAAAATAACATATGGACAGTGTGTTATAATTATGCATTAACAACTACCATTCAAGATTAACCATACAATCACAATTCCAAGGCATCAAGCCTTACCAATAACCACAATTTCCAAGGCTCCCAGCCTTACCAATAACCATGGTCCCATAGGCGCCCATACACCTATGAACCAATCCCAAGGCCCCGTCTTATCAACATAAACTTGGTACTAAGTCAAACCACAATAACTGAGACGGTACGTGTCCCCCGATCTAAATCATAAACACAATCAAGAATCACATAGCAGTTAATCACCTAAGTGTACACACAAGTCCATCACAAACCATAAGAACATTCACAACATTCTTTACAAAACCATACAGTGTCTCTTCCATCCCATCTGGAAATCAAATCATAAAAAGACATGGGACTATGAAACTCACCTGAACAAGCTTCTCCAAGTACCCGCACTCTTGCAAAATCTAAACACACAAGCGTATACAATCAAGACATGAACCACATACCAAAATGGCTCACCAATCTATGATGGATATCTAACCTTGTACTGCAACTTAACCCCATTTATATACCATATGCATCTCATGACACCCCTCTATAAAGCCCTTAACTTAGTTTAGTTCATAACTCGCCCCGTTAACATTTAACCCAAAAAGTCTCGTTTTTCATACCTTAAACTATGGGCCGAACACCCCCTTAACCAAATCAAATTCCTCTATAAAAGAAACCATATGCCCTTACATGTGTTAGATAACTCTCCCATTTGGCCTCAACATTGAAGACACTATTAAGGTCTCCATATATATATATATATATATATATATATATATATATATATATATATATATATATATATATATATATATATATATATATATATATACTTTTACATATCCAGAATTTACTGATTTTAAACATATGAAAAGTTTGTTATGATCAGAGGGTCTTACGCTAACCCATTTGTTTAGACCTCCTCCAGATCTTTTATTTAATATATAATCTAAGTCTCATGTTCGTTTGAAGGTTCCAATATAACCCTAAGTACCCCAAACAATTCAAAACATAAAAAGAAAACAGGCTGATCAAAAAACTGTTTTGACACCCGACTGCTGTAACCTATTTTTGACCCACTTCCAGACCTCCAATTTAGTTCTAGTTCATTGAATTTGAAATCCAACTCAATTACCTTTCCAGGGACATAAGATTCGAAAATTAAAAGTTTGTAAAACTCTATATATGATCAAAACAATGACCCAAAAATTCTGCCAGTTTTTAATGACGAATTTAATATGACTAACCTAATTAATCATACATAAACCCTAATTAAAACCTAAAAACGATTTACAATGATAAAAACCATTAATTACATCACTAATTATAGTTCATTAACAAACCCTAATAAAAAATTATGAATCTCAACCCTAATCCATCATATTAAGTTACATATACAGAAATTAAACGTTAATTGTCATAGTTTTAGTGTGTACCTTAAACCCTAATTGCATTATTCGGTTTTCTTTCTCCTCCATTGATAGAAACCACTGAGATTAGAGTTATGGAAAAGATAAATTTGTTTTTGGGCTAAAGGGAGTAATATGGGTAATTAAAACTAACCAGGAAGCCTAATAGTACTCAAACTGGGGTCCTCTTCCTTTCCTTAAGCAAAATTCGGCCCAAAACCAAGTCCAACACCCTATGGCCTACTTTTTTAATTATATTACTGTAAATTAAATATTAATTATTATTACCTTAAATTCCCTTAATTTATTTCAGCTGCTAAAGCCTCCCAAACCTCAAAACCGTAAAACTAGTCAAATTTACACGTATACCGTAAAAGATGTAAAATATAAAGTTTTATATAAACTCATGAAATATGAAATAAACTAATTAACTAAGTCCTAAATGACTTGAAACCATCCCGAAAAAATACTCCCGTGACTAAATACCTCTTCCGAGACCCCTAAATGCAAAACCCTAAACCGTAAAAATACGATTTTCTATAATACATATACGTATACGTAAAACCACTAAATAATACCATCTCATTTCATAGTCACTACCATGTGGGCTCATGAACATGAAATAACCGTTCCTCGATTTACTTATGAGTACCATATACTCATAAACGATATCCAAACCTCACTCCAAACATACAAAATAAACACATAAGCACATAAAAGCACATATTTGCACAAAACACCCTAAACTATAGTCTAAGTGACGAACCCCAAAACCATGGTTGTCACATCACTCCCTCCTAATAAAAATCTAGTCCCGAGATTTACTCCTTAGGATCAAACACAAAAAAAAATCACATGAGGATACTTGTTCTAAATGAACTCCTCTAATTTCCATGTGTACTTTAATTCAAGTCTCAAATTACCACATATATTAACCAACATTATTTAAACTCATTCCCAAAATATTGACCTCACAGCCCATAAATCCCACAAATGACTCTTTTTAACACAAATCCCTAATAACCGCACATGCAAATATGCATTCTCAAACGATATTTCCCAAATCTCAATACATGACATATATCACGTACACCACTCAATTCCCCAGGTAATTCTATGCCCATAAACTACTGGTCCAATCTTTCAAAAGATCATAAATCGACCTACAAAACTCGACATCAACTTTTCCTTTTTTTACCTAAACATGGCGCCTGTTACTATGGGTGAAACTTCCTACATAACTTTGGCACTAAACTGAAGTGGTTTCCTCCTTTTTAATATATCATCTCTTGTTTCTCTCGTCCTTTCCACAAACACCATTATTATATTAGCAGCTTCTTTCACCAATTCTAGTCCACAATAGGGGAAACTCACCCTATCCTTCCATATAGTGCCTCAAATGGCATTCATCGACTTCTAGTATGATAACTACCATTATATGAAAACTCAGACATTGCTAACGAGTTTCCTACCTCCCTCTAAATCAGTCACCTAAGCTCTCAACACGACTCCTATACTTGTAGCAATTTCTCACTTCATCCATCCATTTCCAGTTAGCCGGATATACTCATGTCCAATCATGTTTATCAATTCCTTTAGTCCGTTCCCCAAACCACTTAAAAATTCTAATTTCCTTTTAAAAGTGACCTATGACGGAGTTTCACATATTCATTAGTTCATCATAACAAGGCTCTTCCAATCCAAATCAGGTTATGATCTATACATATCGCCAAAAGGACAGTTATCTCAGTTAGTCTATCAACTGTCATCCAAATCCATGCTACAACTACTTCCATTAAATTTGGATAGCACATTAGTAGCACCTATACACTTCCTTCTCACTTTTCTCCATGAAAGATTTTTAATGATCCTTTATTCTAAACCTACCCTTGAACATATTTAATTCTTTCTAAGACAATTAGCTACATTTCCTCCTTTATACATACACAACGTCTTACCTTCAAGGTCATAGTGCTCCTCGCCGCGTCTCAGTTAGACCAAGCCCTTCGTCTCTCATGACACATCACATCTATAACTCCTCATCCATTCGATTATCGATACTAAGCCTTCCAATCAAACAATATAGGTCAGTGTCATTCCCTTTTCCACACTACAACAATATTAGCCCGCCTTGTGCTTTAGTCTACTCATTAGGCTCTACCAATGTTTTATCTTTGGTTCCTATCTCGACCTATTTCATTCATGATTCGCATCTATCCACACTTCCTTCTTCTTCCTCAACTCATGCCATACATCACGATGTGATGCTTCCCGTCTATCAAGTCATCTACACGTCAAAATTACCTAACTAACTTCACTTGTTTTCCTTACGACCAATTCTCCTACTCCCTCCTAATAGGGATAGATTAGAGTTTCTCGTGATTCCACTCGGATCACACTCTCATCTAAACCCATATCAGTTTTCATTTTTCTAAACCAAGCCTTATTTTAAATTCTTATTCAAATCTCATACTTCTATTTTGATTGCACCCAACATGAGGTACTTTTAATCATCATCTTCTAGGAATACTTGGTCCTCTCCTTCTGGTTCTACCTAATTCCTACACTATCCCATCCAACCGAAATTCCATACTTCATTCATCAAATCTATGGAAATAGTTAGTGCATTGGATAATGCATAATTGTCTCTTCCAAAGATCTTTCATAACACCTTCACAAAACCAACTCTCTAATCACTTCTCCACGAACTTATTCAGCTCAGCTTCACTAATCATCCCTCAATATTGATTGCCACAAAGTTCTATCTGCGTAGTCACTCGACTCCCCTTGTTATTTCCACGAGTTCTTAATCCCCCATGTTATGTATTCACTTCATCACGATCCACTGGTTTAGCTCTTTGTAGCTCTACTCCGGTACTCGATCTGTCCTTCTTCGTCACGAACCATGCGAAGATTCCCATCATAGTGCTTGTCACCTTTCCAGTCCTTGCAACTTTTGTGACTCCTTCGAAATCTCTTGCATCCTTCTAGCGGCCAACACGTATTCCTTTCAGCTCCTTTCTTCACAATGTAGCTCTTCACGCACTCCTTCTCGTCTCTATGATGTTACCTAGGAACTTCACACTACCCAGTAGCTTCTAACTTCAACTCATCTCCCACAATATTTCTAAAGGTACTTCAACCCCTCAATGGCTCACTCTTCCTTACTTGTTGTACTTCACCATTAATCAGCCTCTTACCAATCATTCTTTCACATCCATGTTTTCCTTTACGTGTCTACTACTACCTTGCCTCTATAACTATACCAATTACCTTGCGTGTTATTTGCCCCATCTACCCGCACATCTGCTAGTACTTCCATCAATCTCCTAATGGTACTTCAACCAACTTCTCATAGCATGACATCTCGTTTCCACAACCAGTCAACGAACTTTACTTACTCCCTTTTTCCCGTAACCAATCTAAGTTTCAAAACTCCACAAATCTTAATCATTCCTTCAACACCACCTTTAAACCAAAACACATCTCTGCATTCTAATATCTAACCATAAGTAATACTACCCAACTCTATCCTCTCAGCCTAACGTTTCCGCAACCGCATAACTAAATCAACCATGACGTGTACCAAAAGAATTCCAAACGATCGCGTCCCATAATAAATATAGGGTAAACCGAAATATCAACCATAACGAACCCTAGCCAAAACAACTGAAAACGAAATAATGTAATCTGAAAGATTCAATGGAGTGTGCCAACAACGAAAAATTAGACTCGTCACGATTAGTATTACCAAATTTCAATATCTTAGAAAATTTTAAATTTTCATCTCAACTAGTTACTTCACATTAGGACCATATTTTAACACCAATAAATGAAATCATAGTCATATTTTACCATCTTCGTTACTATCAAAGGGCATAACTCAGTTAGTGTACTAAAACTCACTTTATATATCATCTCCTTTAACAATAAACTCATCTTTTATCTTAATTATTTTATCAAAGGTATCCACTAGATAGTATAGTATAACGTTATTCTAACCATTATCTTGTTTACTCACATTAAACTCATTTCACTTGTTATTATGAAACCAATACGTGTTTATAAAATATGGTGTTTTTATTCATTTTATTCTATATTTTAATTATTTTATATAATCCATTTAGGCTTGTTATAACTAAATATTACACATTTACAAAGTGTGTTGTTATTATTATCATTATTATGATAAAATCTTCCTTTTTACTATTTCCGTCTATTTAAATACTTCTAAAATTTTAACTCCACTTTTAAGAAAATTATCGTAAAATATCTTTACCCTTTATATGTACTATCACATGTTACCTAGAAAACTAATCCATTCATTGTCAAGATTTTTTTTAACTTATTACCAATAAACTTAAAGAAAAGATATGTAAGTCAGGATATCATACCATATACTTACAAAATATTTTCAAAAGCATTTTTCTTTAATTAGCTAGACTCCTTTGCAAGAAAATTTGGTAATTCTAATCAATTAAAATACATACCCGAATATAAACACACTTCAAAAGATTCAAAACGTCGTTGGAACTCTGATGGATCGTATTTTTACCCCTTTAGGAAAAGGAAGGCAAAAGCAGTAAGTATTAAGTGTACGTTTAGGAAAACGTAAACACTTATGGCCCTTAAGTGGGGATCGTTCTCTCGAGGAGGCACGTGTGTTGTGTAATGAGTTGATCTTGATTGATGGTTTTTTTGAGAAAAGAAAAGATTATAGAAATGAGAAAGGAGAAAGAAAAGACGAGACGGTTACGAAAACGGATTAAACTAAGACGAAAACGCGTTCACGTAAAACCGTAAAACTACAAAATTTAAAATTTTAAACCTAAAAATCAATTAAAAGTTAAAACAAGTCCAAAATAATATAAATAAGAAATAAAATCCAATAAAAATATTTTAAAACCTTTTATTAATTAAATATTCAATTTTAAATGCTAATTAAAGCCCTAAAATTAAATATAATTAATCAAAATGTCCAAAATATGATTTTATTGAATTAATAACTTACTTATATTATCTGAAGACTAAAAAGTATTTTTCCTAATTTTTAAAAACTACTTTTCTATTTTTAAATTACTAAAAACTATTTGAAAACTAAAATAATTATAAAAAATAATAAAATAATGCTAAAAATAATCTACCAATTTTAAAAATCCTAAATTACTCTAATGAATAGTAGAAAATTGAAAAGGATTGAAAAATATAAAATATACCACTAAAAGACAAAATTAGTTTAATTTAAAACCCTAATTAACTTAAATTAATTCTAAAAAATAATAAAAAGATGAACAGTAAAATCTTTTTTAACCAAAAATCTTAAAATATTATTCTAAGCCTAGAAAAAATGTTTAAACTGAAAAAGAAATATTTTTGGCACTACATGCCAAAAACAGAAAATTAAAAGTTAATTAAAAATGCAATAAAACCTAAAAAATAGCAAATGAACAGTGAAATAAAAATTGATTAAACAGAAAAAACCTAAATTAAATCAGAAAAATAACAAAATTGGTTTCAAGTCCTAACTCTAATTTTCACCCACAAAAGACAAAAAAAACAAAATCTGATAGTGACATGTTGCTGGACTTTTGTCCTTTTGCTTAGCAGGGGAAACAAATGAACTAGCAGTGGGAAAGGAGTTCCCACTAGTAGTGTATTTTGCTGGCCAGTTGATCTAAGAGCTTAGGAAAGCCCTAGTGCTTGGTTTTCTTTGGACCACAAGGCACCCCCACACCAATTGGGTTGTGGGGAGTCTGAGTAAACACAAAAAACAACAATCACTTAGCAAGAATCACACAAAACAAGCACCAAATGTTTCTGATAAATCACTTATGTGTCTGATGAACAGTTGCCCTATTTTACTTGCTCAAAAACGAGTTTCAAACCTCCAAAATTTGCACACAAATCCACCAAATAGCATATAACTGATTGAAAACCCTACTTAAGCCTATGATCTGGCAATGAGCACAAGTTGAGGTACAAAATCATCAAAAATTCAGGCAGACAAAGCACTAGACTGTTTTTGACCTCTTTTCCAAATTTTTAGCTTACCAATTGCTTTAAAACCTTACCAAGCTGAGACCTAAACACATATATTACAAACCTACAACCTAAGAAGTGTTTCTAGACAGATTGTAACCCAAAAATCTTTCACCAATCTCAATTAACTTGCAAATCCAAACACTCCTTTAAATTTCAGATTTGAATTTTTAACAAGCAAATCAAATCAAGTGACACCCAAACCAATCTAACATGCATAAAACACCTTATATCAGCAATATTAAGCACTAAAACCAACACATAACAAGTTTACTAGCAAAATCACATGAGCACCAAATTTTCTGAAAACTGAAAATGGAAAAGGGAAAAGGGTGCTACCTTAAGGGTCCTACATCCAGGACCCTTAGTGGTTGCTTAACCACCTCCTATAGGCCCGGTCCTATGCTGGACCTTGGACAAATCAAACTTTTAAACCTGCTAAGAAAAACAAGAACAAACACAAAAATATCCAATAAACCAATTATTCTGATTTACTTCCTCTTTTTTCAAACCTTTTTCAAAAACTTTTTCAAACTTAATCCTTTCAAAAACACCTTAAACAACTACTTACAATCCTGAAATTTAAACCTTGAAACAATTTCCACCAAAAAATTTCCCAATTTCAGAAACTTTCTTTCTGAAATTTTCAAAACACACAAGTGTTCACAAATAACAATGGAACTCAGATTTTACTCAACAAACATATACCAACTTTTAAAAACAATAAAAGGAATTACATTTATATAAAAACACCAACTTTAATTTCTTAAAAAGGAATTACAATTTTTGGAGTAAAAATCAGGAACAAAGCGTATGAGTGACAGGCCACTCATACTTATACTGGCTAATGGAATAAACTAGAAGCTTACAATAAAATAATACAGGAAAATCGAATCCTAAAACCCTAACTATTGAAATGCCCAAGCTGCCCTTGAAGTCTTGGTCAAAATTCGTGCCATGTGATATGCCAGCTCTCATTGAATGATCGTGGACGTTAGATTAGCCTTTGGGACCAAGGATTCATTGTGGGTCGTTTAACTGGTCGGGTGTTGGAATTGGGGGAAAGTGATGTTGCAGGGGAGGGTCCCACAAGACACATGGGTGTGTCTTGTGGTGGTTTGTGACGTGGGTTTAAGTGAGGTTGTGTTTAATTAAGGATCTGGAGAAAATCAGCAAGAAACCCTTTGTTTTATAGGTAATTGAAGCTGGGGAAATTTAGGGTTTAAGTGGGGATTAGTGGGGGTTTAATCCTTTTTAGGGTTGGGTTAATTTAAATTAGGTGTTAGGAGGGAAGGGGGTTTGACTGGGTGGGTTGACCAGGGTTTAATAAACTTGGGTTTTGGGTAAATGGGTTGGACGGGTAGGGTCGGGTAAAAGGTTTGGGTGGGTATTATGACGTGTATGTCACTGAGTGGTGGTGGAAGTTTGTTTGTTTGGCAAAAATGGCCCCCAAGGTTCTCTATTTTGTTCATGTTGTAAATAAATGGCATCAACGCCCATATAACACTTAACAACTTTTGGCAAGTTGTCAAAATTGGCACTAAAGGTTTCCAAACTTTTATCAAGGACCTTTAATGCATTTTCTTCATTTTCCAAGGGCTGATCTTGTATAGTCTTCAAACTTTAGGGACCCTATTCATAATTTTGAATATTTGAGGGGTATAAAGTGTAAATCTTCAAAAGTTGAGGGACTAAAGTTGACAATCTTAAATTCTTCAAGGGTATTTTTGGAAATTCAAAACTTGGGCCCGGTTTATTGTGCGGCTTCGTTTCCCGTGTTCGTTTTTGAATGATTCTTGTGATCTTTTGCCATTTCCTCAATATCCGTACCTAAAAATACACAAGTAACAAACACGAGCATATATTTGGCAGTTTTAATGATATTTTATGCATTTTAAGCCCGATTTGGACGATGAGACTATGTATAAAAGCAGTCTCATCACTCCCCCATACTAAACCATTGTCGTGCCCTCACACAATGCTAGAATAAAGTATCATAGCATCTCCAAAATTCAATTTTATTCACTTTATTGAATTGATAAACTAGCTACACTACTACTATTGCTACTACTTGCGTTTTAGACATAATGTATGATTTTCATCGCAAAATGGGACGTTTAGGTTCATAGAATAAGAACACGTGAATGATTTGTTAGAAATAATTTCATCGTCCTCGATTTTCACTCCAATTCCATGCCAAGCGTGCAACGAGATCATTGTCATTATAAGTTAGTAATGCTAACACTACTCATATGCCCCAATCACGTACTTATTCTCCCATTATTCCTAAGTTGTATCTCTTATATTTTATTTTGTCTTGAATGTTTCACGAGGATACATTGTTTGACTTATGCGATAATAGAGATTTAGGTCTAAAAATAGAGTCCTAACGGTGTAACTAAGACCATCAAATCAATAACCCCTCCTAATAGACAACGATGTCAAAAAATTAAGTTGACAAGAAGAATCGATAAACACGGTTTTATAACGGTTTTGAACATGAGACTTATTACCAAGACTTTTATACGCCCCCTAACGGAAGGGGCTTATTATCTTTGGTTTACCTCCATCTTTTATTCAACTTCGCCATGAAGCTTTTATTATGACTTCGGTCTTGCCTTGCCTTTTATTATCTGCCTCATCGGTGGTTTTATTAGCCAAAGACGTATATCCTCACGCTAAAGCGAATTTTGGATCTTTAAAGCTTCGAAGATTAAGGCTTGATTCACTTTCAATTTTGCATAGATTTTTCGGCCTTGTGGGGCTTCAAATTGTTTGCTAGATTTAGGTGAGCACTTGAAATCTTATTATTGGGTGAAGCTTTCGATTATTCGGGTTGCCAATACTTCAAAACCGTGACGCTGGCGATACCTTAATGTCTTCCCAATTTAATTACACGGAAGCTACTAGAAAAGACTTGAAACCCAACAATCCTAACTAAACCGCTAAGTCAATATTTATTAAGCAAAAAATATTTACATGCGATGGGAGAATAAGCAAACAACGAGAACACATGAGTTTTTGAAAGAATACGAGTACTCTACGTTTAGCATAGTAACTTATAATTAACTCTATCATTTCTCGTCCTCATTTAAGAGACTTAGCCTAATGTGTAGTTAAGGAATCAAAGCTAAGTGCTCAACACGCACGGTCGAGTAAAAAATTACTCTTATTCTCGCCATCGGAAAATCTACATTCGTGTCTTCAAACACTTATAAAACATGAGACAAATTTTAAAATTTGGCCATTTTTAGCCTTATTTTGCAACAGAACGATAAGAAAACGATAAACTTTGGAAAGCGTGAAGGTTTGGCAAGGCAAGTATCTATTCACCCCCCCCCCCCCATACTAAAGTTAAACATTATCCTCAATGTTTCGAGTCTAGGGGTGCACACAGCCCCATACTAGAGACGTAGTCGAATGCCTAATCTAGCATGGAAAGGGTGTAACCAATAAGTAATAGCTGTTTATGAAGTGTGCTAAAAACCTAAGGTTAGAACATCAAAAGGATATATCATTTGGATATTGAGAAATGTCTCCAAAGCAAACGATCGAGTGCTCCCATAAAACGAACACGAGAGGCGCCAATCGTGAAGATCATGATCTAAAAACCACAATGCACAAACAACCACGTAACAAAGGTTGGAAGGGCACAAATCCCCTCACATTAAACTAATTAGAAAGCAATAATAAGTACATGGATAAGCATGGGACTCCCCCACGAGGCACCTTGTTTTTGATAACCGAGTCAAAAGCTCGACTCGAATCCCCATAAATGTGATCATTTAGGGATAATCATGGTATGGTCAGTTTTTGGTGGGGCTTACATGATAAACAAGGCCCAAAAACAACCGGTATAAAGGACTAAGTCATTTGATGGTGCAAAATACCGGATCGAAGATGGCGTTCTCGTTTTCATTAGAAAAACTAATCAACGCCACTTCAAGGTGTGCCAACAAAAACTCAAAGAGTTTCAAGAAAAGAGATGAGAAATAGAAGGGTGGGACAATGGGTAAGTCATGAAAACATTGAGCTACTCGAGGTAGACTCGCACCAATCAAATGAAAAGATTTTCCATTTATTGCATCGGTGGAAGACCGAGATTTCCCTTTATAAGCAATTCCAGGATCAAATATCTCGTCCTCGGTGGAGAAAGGGAAGGGAACATAAGGGGATTCTCCCACACTAGGTCCACACAAAGCATCGTCAAAAGGAGAAGACGAGCTTGTAGCACTCAAAAAACGCGGTGATGACAAAGTTAGAATTGTAGAAAAATCTTTTAAATCCAATTTAAAGTCTTTTCCTTTTTCATCTTTTACACTCTCCTTGTGAAAACCCGATTTAATTATGTCAAAAATATTTGGCGTTTCTAAAGCAATGTTAGTCACACTAAAAATTCTCACATTTTGAAATCTTTTTGGCAAAGGTGGTGGTAAGTTTTCAAATCTTTTGTCAACAAAGAAAACCTCCCCATCGGGATCAACGTATTCATCATCCGAAGAATCACTCGAGATTGGAATCGTAGGCTTAACACCCTTAACCTCCACCGGCGGAGGGGACGGAACTTCATTTTTATCAACAACTCCTAAAACTCTATTTGAAATCTTTTTGCAAATGTTTTTGATGGGATTGACATTGTACAAAGATGTGATAGAATACACATGAGAAAGAGTGGAGTTTTGGGTTGCATTAATGACGAGTTCTTCCTCATTGAAACGAAGAGTGATTTTTCTTGCATGCACATCGATAAGTGCTCTCGAGGTATCCAAAAAAGATCGACCTAAAATTAACGGAACTTTAGGATCGATGGGAATGTCAACAACAATAAAGTCTACGGGATAGTAGAACTTTCCAACTTTCACAAAGACGTCCTCGGCAACTCCACAAGCTAGAATCGTAGAATGATTGGCCATTTCGATTGACATTCTTGAAGGAGTGAGATTTGGAAGATTGAGCGATTTAAAAATCTCAAGAGGCATCAAATTAATACTAGCACCAAGATCGGCCAAGGCGTAGCATTCTTCCATGTCTTGTATAGCACATGGGATTAAAAACATTCCAGGATCACCGACTTTTTGAGGTATGCGGCTTAGAAAAACCGATGAACAACTAGACGATTTTTGCAATTTTTCTTTGTTATTCAACATACTTCTGAAGTTCGCGGCAAATCGAGGCATCATGACTAAGGCGTCGGTAAAACTTATATTAAAATGCAAGTCACGAAACATTTTCATAAAGAGTTCAAGTTGATAATTATTTCGTTCTTGTGCCTTTTCCTTGTCTCGTCTTGAAGGGTAGGGTAAAGGTGGTGTGGGTTGGGGCATAGTAGGCAAAGGCATCGGCCTTGGAATCTCGGGTTCCATGATTGGTGTAGGTTCCACCGTAGGTGTGGTTTGAGCGGTACTTCGTGGGCTTGTAATTTGCTCCTTTTCAACCACAACCTCGGGTTCTTTCTCTTTTTCCTTCTCCATAGAAGTACTTGGACGAGAAATGGGTTCTTTGAAAGTTTTACCACTACGAGTGGTAATAACCTTCAACTCTCCTTTTGGGTTCACGATGGTATCACTAGGAAGACCACCCGAAGAAGAGGGCTTACACATGATAGCTTCAAACATCTTAGCCATACAGTCTTCAAACTTAGATTGCCTAGCATCCGCTTTTAACAACTCTTGCTTAATCTCATGTTGACCTTGCTCCATTTTTTGTTGATTTTGTTGGAGACGTGTGACATTTCCTTCCATTTTATTAGCATGAGTTTTAAGTTCATTAGCAAGTTCGTTTTAAGCTCGTTTTTCAACTCGGACCTTAAGCTAACCATCTCACGTTGCATATTATCAAACTTAGCATCATTAGCCTTTGCATAATTAAAAAATTCTCCTTGAAGATTTTTGGTGTGATCATTTTGAAAACCTTGAGTTGATGTTTGAAAATCACGGTTTTGGTTTTGGTTTGAAATTTTCCCATTTCCACTTTGATAATTACCCTTGTTATAATTCCTTTGATTTCCTTGGTAATTTCCACCTTGGTTGTTGTTGCGATAGTTATTAGCATTTTGATTTGGTGGAGCTTGATTTTGGCGGGAACCTTGACCGATTTGGTTATAAGTTCCCGTGGCTACATAAGCACTCGAAGTGTTACCATCCGCGGTAATGCACTCGGAAAGATCATGAGCTCCACCACAAGACAAACAACTCTTAGAAACCGCTTTAACCGAAGTGGAATTCGAAGCTTCTTGAGCTTTCCAATGGGACATAAGGGTCGAAAACCTATCGAAAAACCGATTCTCCTCATTTGCTTCATCTTGCAAGGCATTGATACTACGAGACGATGATGAGCCCATTTTGGCAACACTCGGTGTGTTACGAGGGCTATAAACCTTAGACCTATTCTCAGTTATGACTAAAGCTTCTTCAACCGTTTTACACAAAAAATTACCACCCGCGGCGGCATTTAAATAATCTCTTTCATGATCATATAGAATTGGGTGGCTCTTTCTCTAACCAAATTTTAGCGGGTCCCGCTAAGGAATACGGAAAAAGCATCATCTTAATCGAGTCATTCGAGACATCCTTGAATTTGCACGTGGCCGTAAGACGATTAAATTGGCGGATATGGTTGTGAGGATTGTCCTTCTCATCACCACGGAATTTGTTGTTTTGGATCATCGACAACAAACCCGTTTTCACCTCAAAATTCTCCGCAAGGATAGCGGGAATCACAATAGCCTCTCCATAACCCTCGGTGGGTGCTTGAAGTAACTCCATCATAGTTGGATTCGCCATGGTTGGTGCTTCTCGTACAATGGGTTCGTCAATAGGAGACTCCTCACTAGAATGAGTTGGAGTGGGAGTTTTGTTCTTTCATTTACGTGCACGTCTTGCTTGATTTCGAGTTAGCATAAACGTCACGTACAATGAGGAGACGAGCAAAGAAGATTCTTTTTGGTATTTTTTATTTTTCAATTTTTTTGTGGTTTTTGATGGTATTAACTTTTTTGGAAATTGGTGAAATGTATTAAGTAGACAATAATCTACAAATCTCCTCCTTAATCAAATCTCTTGATTAAAGAAGCCTCAAGGAATGAAAACGATCACGTGAAGTGAACACCTTCGATGACTTTAGAACGATGGTGGAACACCAAATCGTTCAAGAGGGTTTAATCAATAGAAACCAAGAAAATATATATGATATGTAGTAATACTTTGGGCGGCAAAACTCTCGATTCACTCTCAAAATCAAATACGCACAAGCAAGCGGAGGAAACGAGGCGGCGCGAAGCACTTAAGAGCCTTTTTCATTTAGGTCGTGAAATACAACCGCCTTATACCCACCTTATAGTTTGTATTATCAAGATTAAGCTTCACGAAAGTATTTATCTATTTTTGCCTTTTTTCTTTGGTTTGAGATTCGAATACAATGATTGGGTAATGACCTCCCAAGTCAAGGTTGTGATTGCTCACGTATTTGGAGTACTTGTGAATTTATTGTTCTACGTATACAATATAGTAATAATATTCACACAAAAACCAAAAAACGATAATACGTATTAGTAGAGTGCTACTAATACAAATACTATTTATGGCTAATATAAAAAACAACAATGGTCAATCAAAACACAACACGCCTCCCCGGCAGCGGCGCCAAAAATGATGGATCGTATTTTTACCCTTTTAGGAAAAGGAAGGCAAAAGCGGTAAGTATTAAGTGTACGTTTAGGAAAACGTAAACACTTATGGCCCTTAAGTGGGGATCGTTCTCTCGAGGAGGCACGTGTGTTGTGTAATGAGTTGATCTTGATTGATGGTTTTATTGAGAAAAGAAAAGATTATAGAAATGAGAAAGGAGAAAGAAAAGACGAGACAGTTACGAAAACAGATTAAACTAAGACGAAAACGCGTTCACGTAAAACCGTAAAACTACAAAATTTAAAATTTGAAACCTAAAAATCAATTAAAAGTTAAAACAAGTCCAAAATAATATAAATAAGAAATAAAATCCAATAAAAATATTTTAAAACCTTTTATTAATTAAATATTCAATTTTAAATGCTAATTAAAGCCCTAAAATTAAATATAATTAATCAAAATGTCCAAAATATGATTTTATTGAATTAATAACTTATTTATATTATCTCAAGACTAAAAAGTATTTTTCCTAATTTTTAAAAACTATTTTTCTATTTTTAAATTACTAAAAACTATTTTAAAACTAAAATAATTATAAAAAATAATAAAATAATGCTAAAAATAATCTACCAATTTTAAAAATCCTAAATTACTCTAATGAACATTAGAAAACTGAAAAGGATTGAAAAATATAAAATATACCACTAAAAGACAAAACTAGTTTAATTTAAAACCCTAATTAACTTAAATTAATTCTAAAAAATAATAAAAAGATGAACAGTAAAATCGTTTTTAACCAAAAATCTTAAAATATTATTCTAAGCCTAGGAAAAATGTTTAAACTGAAAAAGAAATATTTTGGCACTAAATGCCAAAAACAGAAAATTAAAAGTTAATTAAAAATGCAATAAAACCTAAAAAATAGCAAATGAACAGTGAAATAAAAATTGATTAAACAGAAAAAATCTCAATTAAATTAGAAAAATGACAAAATTGGTTTCAAGTCCTAACTCTAATTTTCACCCACAAAAGACAAAAAAAACAAAATCTGATAGTGACATGTTGCTGGACTTTTGTCCTTTTGCTTAGCAGGGGAAACAAATGAACTAGCAGTGGGAAAGGAGTTCCCACTGGTAGTGTATTTTGCTGGCCAGTTGATCTAAGAGCTTAGGAAAGCCCTAGTGCTTGGTTTTCTTTGGACCACAACGCACCTCCACACCAATTGGGTTGTCGGGAGTCTGAGTAAACACAAAAATTAACAATCACTTAGCAAGAATCACACAAAACAAGCACCAAATGTTTCTGATAAATCACTTATGTGTCTGATGAACAGTTGCCCTTTTTTACTTGCTCAAAAACGAGTTTCAAACCTCCAAAATTTGCACACAAATCCACCAAATAGCATATAACTGATTGAAAACCCTACTTAAGCCTATGATCTGGCAATGAGCACAAGTTGAGGTACAAAATCATCAAAAATTCAGGCAGACAAAGCACTAGACTGTTTTTGACCTCTTTTCCAAATTTTTAGCTTACCAATTGCTTTAAAACCTTACCAAGCTGAGACCTAAACACATATATCACAAACCTACAACCTAAGAAGTGTTTCTAGACAGATTGTAACCCAAAAATCTTTCACCAATCTCAATTAACTTGCAAATCCAAACACTCCTTTAAATTTCAGATTTGAATTTTTAACAAGCAAATCAAATCAAGTGACACCCAAACCAATCTAACATGCATAAAACACCTTATATCAGCAATATTAAGCACTAAAACCAACACATAACAAGTTTACTAGCAAAATCACATGAGCACCAAATTTTCTGAAAACTGAAAATGGAAAAGGGAAAAGGGTGCTACCTTAAGGGTCCTACATCCAGGACCCTTAGTGGTTGCTTAACCATCTCTTATAGGCCCGGGTCTGTGCTGGACCTTGGACAAATCAAACTTTTAAACCTGCTAAGAAAAACAAGAACAAACACAAAAATTATCCAATAAACCAATTATTCTGATTTACTTCCTCTTTTTTCAAACCTTTTTCAAAAACTTTTTCAAACTTAATCCTTTCAAAAACACCTTAAACAACTACTTACAATCCTGAAATTCAAACCTTGAAACAATTTCCACCAAAAAATTTCCCAATTTCAGAAACTTTCTTTCTGAAATTTTCAAAAGACACAAGTGTTCACAAATAACAATGGAACTCAGATTTTACTCAACAAACATATACCAACTTTTAAAAACAATAAAAGGAATTACATTTATATAAAAACACCAACTTTAATTTCTTAAAAAGGAATTACAATTTTTGGAGTAAAAATCTGGAACAAAGCGTATGAGTGACAGGCCACTCATACTTATACTAGCTGATGGAATAAACTAGAAGCTTACAATAAAATAATACAGGAAAATCGAATCCTAAAACCCTAACTATTGAAATGCCCAAGCTGCCCTTGAAGTCTTGGTCAAAATTCGTGCCATGTGATATGCCAGCTCTCATTGAATGATCTTGGACGTTAGATTAGCCTTTGGGACAAAGGATTCATTGTGGGTCGTTTAACTGGTCGGGTGTTGGAATTGGGGGAAAGTGATGTTGCAGGGGAGGGTCCCACAAGACACATGGGTGTGTCTTGTGGTGGTTTGTGACGTGGGTTTAAGTGAGGTTGTGTTTAATTAAGGATCTGGAGAAAATCAGCAAGAAACCCTTTGTTTTATAGGTAATTGAAGCTGGGGAAATTTAGGGTTTAAGTGGGGATTAGTGGGGGTTTAATCCATTTTGTGGTTGGGTTAATTTAAATTAGGTGTTAGGAGGGAAGGGGGTTTGACTGGGTGGGTTGACCAGGGTTTAATAAACTTGGGTTTTGGGTAAATGGGTTGGACGGGTAGGGTCGGGTAAAAGGTTTGGGTGGGTATTATGATGTGTAAGTCACTGAGTGGTGGTGGAAGTTTGTTTGTTTGGCAAAAATGGCCCCCAAGGTTCTCTCTTTTGTTCATGTTGTAAATAAATGGCATCAACGCCCATATAACACTTAACAACTTTTGGCAAGTTGTCAAAATTGACACTAAAGGTTTCCAAATTTTTATCAAGGACCTTTAATGCATTTTCTTCATTTTCCAAGGGCTGATCTTGTATAGTCTTCAAACTTTAGGGACCCTATTCATAATTTTAAATATTTGAGGGGTATAAAGTGTAAATCTTCAAAAGTTGAGGGACTAAAGTTGACAATCTTCAATTCTTCAAGGGTATTTTTGGAAATTCAAAACTTGGGCCCGGTTCATTGTGCGGCTTCATTTCCCGTGTTCGTTTTTGAATGATTCTTGTGATCTTTTGCCATTTCCTCAATATCCGTACCTTAAAATACACAAGTAACAAACACGAGCATATATTTGGCTGTTTTAATGATATTTTATGCATTTTAATCCCGATTTGGACGATGAGACTATGTATAAAAGCAGTCTCATCAAACTCCATGAAACTCCAGCACTAATAAACGTCTAAACACGAGAAAACACTAGGTACGTTCAAGTTATAATAACTATTGAACGACCGTATATCATAACATAACATCTACAAGTATATATACATCCACATATATATACCTATTAAATCTCTTAAAACATACTCGTTATCATACATGTCAAGTCAATCGATCGCGTCATACACTCATTTTTCCATACGAGTAATCACCATCTCACCATCTCACCATACCACAACAAGGCAAAAAACCCATCACCCAAACCAAACTATATCGTGTGACCCCATAATCACACAACACGACTATAACCTAAAACATATAACAAAAAAACATAGCCATATCATAGGCAACCATTACATAAACCCATATTGTTTACAAATACCCGAAATACAAATCTCATCATATACAAGCACGTACTAACCCCTTTTTTCATGCAACCATACTTGGAAGTCCATCGGTGTTGTGGCATATATATAATTACGTAGGCCTCCATAATTATAGATGTCCCCTTTCGCCCATGTACTCCCTCCTATGACGACACTTATAAGAAATTAGTACTACACAGAACACATAATTCTACCACATATATACCACATAAAATACACTCTATATATATACCGTATAGGTAAAATAAGAACATCTCATACATCAACCCCAACTTCATTCATAAGTCGAGGCTCAGTCGCCAAAACAAATCAATAACAACAAAATATCCAACATTAAAAAATGACCATAACCATTCAGGCGGAATTTCGAACTACTACTAGTCGCAGACTTAACATCGGTACTATCCTATTATTACCTGGCACACCTCTTCTTCTACGCGACATGGGTAACATTAAATAGGTTTCTACACTTCCGTTTCATACGTCGCATCAAAAGAAAATAAAAGAATGTACTTACATATATTATATCTCAGTAAGTAAATATGAATGTTTATAAATATCAAAAACGAAATTAACACTTAAGCACTCCATATACTATAATGCACACATACCCCTATGACATCTACATGCATGTATCCTTAAGCTATAGACTAGGCTACTAGACTAGGCAACCTAATTCTATATAACCATTGTCTCTGATACCATTCTGTCACACCCCACCATGGAAGAATATGGGGCGCGACGTATCGATATCATCACAACAATAGCGTGTCTATAGAGATAACTAAATGAAATGGAAATATCATAAATGATGACACAATGTCATGAAGATATCACAAACAATGCAGGCGTCTAGGTAAGTAGGTAACAGGTCTATCTCTTACCAAAGACATACAATTAACAAATAACAAACATATAGGTGTCTACAAAGTATCACTTATTCAAACATAAGTAAAGACTAAGAGGAAAGGGGGTTCCTCCAATGCAATCCTAAGCCTCCCAGCTAGCCACTCCTATTCTCACGCTTAACCACATTACCACCTGAAAGAGACACTAAAACACGTCAACATAAAGTTGGTGAGAGTCATAGGCTTAGACTCCAACCCCAAAATAGTTATAAGTTGTGAATAACAACTATCAATAAAATAACATATGGACAATGTGTTACAATTATGCATTAACAACTACCATTCAAGATTAACTATACAATCACAATTCCAAGGCATCAAGCCTTACCAATAACCACAATTTCCAAGGCTCCCAGCCTTACCAATAACCATGGTCCCATAATCTCCCATACACCTATGAACCAATCCCAAGGTCCCGCCTTGTCAACATCCCCTTGGTACCAAGTCAAACCATAATAACTGAGACGGTACGTGTCCCCCGATCCAAATCATAAACACAATCAAGAATCACATAGCAGTTAATCACCTAAGTGTACACACAAGTCCATCACAAACCATAAAAACATTCACAACATTATTTACAAAACCATACAGTGTCTCTTCCATCCCATTTGGAAATCAAATCATAAAAAGACATGGGACTATGAAACTCACCTAAACAAGCTTCTCCAAGTACCCGCACTCTAGCAAAATCTAAACACATAAACGTATACAATCAAGACATGAACCACATACCAAAATGGCTCATCAATCTAAGATGGATATCTAACCTTGTCCTACAACTTAATCTCATTTATATTCCATATTCATCTCATGACACCCCTCTATAAAGCCCTTAACTTAGTTTAGTTCATAACTCGCCCCGTTAACATTTAACCCAAAACAGTCCCGTTTTTCATACCTTAAACTATGGGCCAAACACCCCCTTAACCAAATCAAATTCCTCTGTAAAAGAAACCATATGCCCTTACATGTGTTAGATAACTCTCCCCTTTGGCCGCAACCTTGAAGACACTGTTAAGGCCTCCATATATATCTTTACATTATATATAAGAGGAGGGATTTGCCACGTCATCAATCAAGGCATTAATCCCAGTCAGCAGTCAGGCTTATGTTTTGGGCTTACAAATTCCCGAACATTATCACTTGCTTAAAATAAAACTCTAACGAACATGTAATCATGCTTACCCAACCCAACCCCGATCCATTATCAAGTATCATATCATAATTAACGATAAAACACAGTTTCATCGCTCTTCTGATTGTCCATTACTTATTATCGCAAAATTAACTTGCAAAATTACGATAAAACACCATTATCTCAAAATTAGGAATTGATATTTTGTTTCCGTGCTAACTTATTATCGCAAAATTAGGAATTGATATTTTGTTTCTGTGCTAACTTTTGTTCTTTTGATTATTAGGGATTGGTGGTATGATTGCTTTGAAGCTTATCCGTCGTCATGGCTCTATAGACACTGATACATCTGTTTTTTAACAACAAGATACTTCTTGGCTGGTAAAGCTCTTTTTTACCTACCTGATACTTTCATTAAAAATTTTACTTTTAAGGGTGTGCTTCCAGTCATGACCTGGAAGATTTTTTACGATTGCTGCAGAAAACATGGTTTATAAACTCGATGGGTAATTTGCTTCCAGTTTGAGTTTATTGTTTTTGATTAGTAGTTAAAAGTAATTTTTTATTCTTACCAGTTTCCGGTGTGGGTTTAATTGAAGATCTGCCAAAGGAAGCTCTTAAAGGATATTTTGCAATGATTACTTTGGTGGTGGTGCTCTATCTAGAGGCTGTGTTTCAGGTGTGCTTATCTTTATTCCGGATAGTTCTAAATCTCATTGCCTTATAAATCTGTAATGATCCCGTTGTTTGCATCTTTTGGTAAATATTTTTGAGATGTTGCTGATACCATCTTTATAATATATTTTAGGAAGAGATTCATTACATGATCAATTATATTATATTTTTTAGGAAGCCAACAAAAGCATTTTGTTAGTTTCCGGACCCTTGCAAGTCTCATCCTTATCGGATACATTATAGCAGGCATCAAGGGCTTTCGTGATATATTACACATTCGGCTTGGAGGCATTACAAACACCGGACCAGATAAATTTTATAATATAATGATAATATGACCCAATTATGATTGCCTGATAAAATAATGACAGAAGATTCACTTTTATTACATGACTGCATAAAATGTAAAACATCGAAAGAGGTTGGGTTGGTTTGATCTAAAACATTTTGCCTAAAGACTTGATGTACATAACGGTGTTAAACTTTTTAGGTTCTTAAACCCAATTGCAAGCCTTTACTAAATATGTTCCTTTGATGTGTCTAGCCTCAGGCGAAGAGATTAATATCTCAAAATTTCAGGTCTGATCTAAACTACTACACTCTTTATTCTGTAGCAATGAAAAGGTTTTATGGATTTCAGCAGGTAACAAAGTGGATTACTCCCGTGAAAGGAATGTCTCTGACCTTTGTCAGGTTGGGCATTCATATAATAATATGTGAATTTGATGTGATTAGCAAGTTGCATAATCAATAAAGCAAGAGGTTGATAATATTGACTAGAGTTGATATTTTACAAACTAGAGTTGCATCATGGTTATAATAAAACGTATTAAAAAGATCGAATTAGCGTGCTTTTTGATTTAGCCTAATTACATCAGTAAGTTGTGTAAGATAGGCTCTTAACATTTTAGGTTATGTCGTATTTGTGTATTCTGAAAATAAGCTATCCAAACAACCATTAGTAACATGTTTAGGGCTGACGTGTGATGGCAGCTATCCAAATAAACCTTAGCCTTTAATAACATGTATTAGACTCGAAATGAATGCAACAATAGGCTATCCAAACATCCCTTAATTGCATGTATATCGTGATATAATCACATGAAACTTAAGGAACCACGAGTACTCAAGTATTCATATTATGCAAAACGGAATTCAATTAGTTTGCATTTTGATGTTTATTACAAATTATATATTCCGTTATGTGCTTTTATATGCGATATATACTAAAAGGATTCGATGTTACAAGTTCAAAAGAGTCTGGCTGCCACTTTCTAAAGAAAAAATATTGCGAGATGAGGCAGAGTCTGCAAAGATGCAGCCGTAGGTTCACCCACAGCTTTTCGTGCTCTGACTGCTCTTTACGAAAGGGATGCCGATTTGGAGTTTAATCCTGTCAGTTTTCCAGCGGTGAACACGAGTCACCTAAGTTTCTTGGTCTGAAAGTACTATAAGCAACCTATATCCCTAAAGTTATCAGTTATTAAAAGGACATTTCTGCTACGTGTATATTGTAGTAGACCTGTTAACCTCTCTTTCTAATACCAGCAAGCGAACACAACTATCAAAAACCAATTTTACATTATTGGAGACCTGTTATACCCTCTCTTTCATTGCTATCCTCTAAACCCTTATTTTGCGCTGAACTCATTTTTTATTAACTTTTGCACATTTTATGTATCTGTTAAGTTTTATTTTTCACTCTTCGGGTTTTCCTACATGCCTTAGGGATCCTGATCATATTCAGGTTACCCATTTTATCCGTCTCTTTTCCTCCCTCTCTGGTTCTCTGTAGAAACTTGCATGTTTTAGGGGGACGCTTGGATTTATGATTAGTGATTATATTATTAAAAATAAAAATTAGATATTAAAATGCTACAACTTTTAACGTGATCCATGCTTACAGGATGGTGATGATCGAAGTTTGGTTGATACAAGCCTAGAATCAGAGACGAGTCCAAGAAATGGTCACACAATGACCGAACTTTTGGCTGGAAATGTATGTTTGTTTGTATCGTTATATGTTTATAGTTTTAATGGAAATAATTATTAGTTATAAATTAATCAAACCACTACTTTGACTTTGTTTTCTACAATCAGCTGGAATAAAGAGTACCTCGGCCAGACGGGCATGACAGAATGCAATACCCGATTGTAACAGGTAGTATCTAACCTTATTTGCCTTTACGAAAACACCAATGCTTTATTATAATTCATCTCTTAGATACAATTGCACATATAACAGGGTATTGCACCTTAAATTTGTCACCCTATTTGGTATCGTTTGTCTTAGTTTTCTAAACACTCTTATAATTGCATTTTTTTTATAATCTTAGTTGTTCTTTTTGTTGCATATTCAGGTACAAACACCAGACACCATCTGTACATAAATATTGAATATGTCCACAATACCACCTAGCAAAAATACGTGTGAGAATGACCAGCTTGCCTTTAGATGATATTCACATAATTTTGGTATGTTCTATTAGCTCTCTGGTTTGGCTATTCTTGAGAAGGACTACATCTCCCATCTAAGCACTCATCATTCGAGGTTCCATCAGATAGTTGGCAACACTCAACCATAATTTATGATGATAAGTAAGTTCATTAGTTGTATTACTGTGGTTTCTATAGGACTTGCAAATTTAACCTGCATACTTTTGAGTGGGGTTTATCCGGGTTATGTTCTTTTTAGAACGGGTCAAATGGTTTTAATAAGTCTGATGGTTGAGAGTTGCCCCTGTGCATAGGTTTGTTATTCTACCATTGTGATATAAAAGAATCAACCAAAAAAGGAAATGCTCACTCGAGCTACGAAATTCACTTGGCCCTTTAGAAACAGGCTTTGCAACTTATAAGAGCAGCACAAACTTCACCATAGGTATTGAATCGAAGTGTTTGGCAATCTATCTACCTTTTTTGTTATATGTGATCTGATCCCTTGTGTCTATCTAACAGGTTTTTGCTTCTCAAACAATAGGCGATGAAGATTATTGATGTCTATACAACATTTGCATACAAGGAAGCTGGAATACCTGTAACACAAAGGTGAAAATCTAAGGTAGAGACATTTCCTAGAGCATATAAAACTTATGCAATTGAAGATTTGACGGGTGATCGTTAAGCCTTGCAGGCTGGAACCAATAACTATTTGAGACAAATCTTTTCCCATGCATTTAGCACCCAGGTTTTTCTCATTTAATCCATGTTCATCGCTTTAATTGGGTAGGAAATTAGGAAATACGTATAAGAGGAGGTAAACAATGATTAAAGATACCTTGATGGACATTTTTTTTTCTATTCTATAACAAAAATGATCTACTTGGCATGTTTACCACTATATATGTTGTTCAATTAACTAAAGAAACATACCACAGGGTATGTAAGCTTATTTGGAAGCACCAACACAGATCTGAAACAATTCGAAAAAAGTTATTCTTTGCAATTTTTTATCAATAAAATGTAGTTTCAACTACATGTCTGCATTCACAAGGACCCTGTGTTTGAAAGTGCATTTGTAGAAGAGGCTATGATTGGCAAACAACTTCTTTTTCTGTCTAAGATAGGGAAGATAATCACTTTAATTGCCACACACTCAATTTCCATTACGCGCATTTACAAACTCAATAATCAGCTATGTTCTGAAAAACGTAATCCCAACAAGGACCTGCTTTGCAGACCCGTCTGCTATTGTTGTAGTTTAGAACTTCATCCGCTATTGTTGATATTTATTTCGAAACATTATTTGCACGATAATGACATTGCCAGTGTACAAAGATATAAAAAAACTAACTTTATAAAATTAGTTAGATGGTTATTTGATCAAGTGGGCGTTTGGATAAGCTTTCTGAAATGTTTATCATATTTGATCAAGGGGTGTTACCAACATTCACTTATATAATCGAGGATTGTTGAAAACGACAATTACATTAGAGCACTTTTGCCACAGTCAATACGTTGGTATTTCCCTTCATTGTTTACCGCAAATAGTCTGTTTAGAAATTAGATTCCCAGTAGACTAAGTAAGATGTGTCATTTTAAATCTCATATGGCCCTACTATTTGTGAAACTATCTGATAGCCTTAATTTATAAATAAAACTGCAACAATATTTCGTATTGAACCAAATTTTTGGGTAAATAATTGTTTTAATTGGCTTTAATGGACATGAAATACTGATACAAACTAGCATTGGGCCAAACACATGGGATCGACAGAGTCTTCGGAGTTAACAATGATTGATGATGTGATATGCTCATTAGCGATCAGTTATGTAAATTTCTTAAAGTATAACTGTTTAAGGACCATTGTATTCATATATAGAAGTGGGAATAAGGCATTGAAGTGTGGCCCATACCATTACCTGATGGAGTCTTACTTTTTATGCAAATTTCATATTTAGACTGTGAGATGGTTGTATTTCAGTTCGTAGGGACTTGAAGGGGTGTCCATTTGCTATGTATAAAAAATTAGACAGAAACGTATATAAAGCTAATGGTTCAACTCCTAAAAATTAGTGTAACTATATTTGTGTAGTTATTATATCTTACTAAGTGAAGGTTAAAACTTAAAAGACTCTTCTGATTATTTTTAGGATTTCAGGTGATGTGATCACTAATTAATCATAGGGTATTGTTATTAAATCCCACCTATGTGTTCTCGTCCATCTGTTTTGTTAAAACTATGAAAATGATCACTATTTATTGCAGGGTTCAAAGTTCAAACGATGAGTCTAAGTCTGGAAATATCAAGGCTTTAGGAAAATGTGCAATCCTTGGTCCTTGAAATAGCTGCAGCAAAGTTGGCCACAGTGAACGAATGCAACAAGAATAAAGTGTTGCGTAACCAATTAAAGAAGCCTAAAACGGTGTATGTTCCCATTTTTCATTTGATTTTTTCATCAGATAGTTATACACCTTCAAACCTTTCACTAGGGGTAGCAAAATTAGCAGGTCAGCTGAGTGGTTAAATAATTTTTGTCCATTTTACTAATAACTGATATATAGTAACTCTGACTGCAATAACAATATTATTGCAGTAATGTAGATCTTTGAATGAAATATTTAAGAAATTCTATGCAGTAGTGAAGAAACTGTGCCAACAATCTATCGTGAGTCGGTGTATGTTTTTGCTTTGAAAATCTATTTTCTTTATTGATTACATTCAGCTTAAGATTAAATATATTCTACAACCTCTGCGTTTGCTAGGAACTTAATTATTCCGAAACTACTTTGGTAGGAACCACGTGTAAGATTGAATGTGTGGACCTTTACATGCTTATTTTGGTAATGTCAGTGATCAAATTATGTGAATTTTTTAGTAATATGTGCAAACTTTTGAAGATGGTCAAGATGTAGTAATAAACAAGCAATTGAAGTAGCACACACTAGGAGAGAGTTTGTTTTAATTTATTTTTTTGATCTTTGACGAGTGCCAAGTTTAGAGAATAATATTTTATTTTCTCAAAATAGCGGATGTTTATTGTTTGTAGAATCTGACTTAAGGTTGGTGCAAACAATGGATTACTCGATGATAGTTTTTTATTATGCTCCTACCGCACATAGGCTTCGATTTAAAGTTTTTAGTTATAATTGTGTTGATGCTTTTTTGAAGGAGCATATGTTAAAGGAAATGTGAATATGTGACTTTGTATCTAGGCCTATTGTAAAACATAAATCCAACTGTTTCTAAGTCCCTTTAGCTTAAAATACATGGTTATAATTTGCCTAAACAAACAAGCTTCTGCACTTGAAGTTAGCTATAAAATGGATGGAATATTCACATGTTTGCAGCAAAGAAGGGGCCAAAGATTAAAGACCAGGTTAATAAAAATTAGTTTCATTTTACTAATTAAAAATATACATGACTCCATTTTCTAAAAATCTATGTTTGAATACTGAAATAGTGTTATGTTAGTGAATATATCTCTCTCTCTTCAGATATGATGGTGCCCACACTGCTAAGTGCTAATGCTGGCACGAACCTAATTTCACCCATTTCTGACATTTGACATGCCCAGACATGTTATCAACCTGTTCGAACCACCCATTTTGCTATATTTAGTTACAATATTTTCCAAAGCATTGAAAAAAAGTTCTGGTCAGTTTTTGGCATTTCTACACCTGTTAAACAACATTGTAACCGAAGTTTTTTTAACTAAACAAATTGCGCAAAGATTTGGGAAACTTTAGATCCTTCAACGTCCAACTTTCATACACAAACAACTACTTGTGGCTATTTCTAAAAGGAAGAGCAAAATATTAAATATTTGTTTATAGCGACAGTGAAGAAAAATACACAAACTGAGTTAGGATCAATATTTTGAAATCCGGTTTTTAAATCGAATCGGTCGAATCACCGGATCCGGGTTAACCCTGGTCGACCCGGTTTTCGTAAAAAGATAAAAAAAATTTAAATTTTTTTAATTTTTTTAATAATTAATAAAAGTTATATATAAAAACTTTGGTATATTTAAGATTTAAAATGTTTACCAACCAATATAATATTTAAAAACAAAATTCCGTCGTAAATACGTAACATTTACATATTCTTATAAAAAAAACCCGAAAAAAACGAAATACGGTTGGGTCTCGAGAACCGGGTTGACCCGGCTCAACCTAAACCAGACAGGTCTAACCGAGTTTCGAGAATGTAAAACCCGAGTTAATATGACCTTTTTTTGGCTGGAACCGGGTCAATCGTTTGACCCGACCAAACCAACCCGGGTCTGAAAACATTAGTTACGATGTCGTTTACAAAGTTCTTTGTGGGCTCTAAATGTACAACATATATGACATTCTGTTACCATCATTAAATATTCATTTCATACTGTTCTGAGTGTATCATGAAACTTGTTTTAAATATGTTGACAAAGTTACATTTATATATGTGATTCGAATGTTCAAGGTTTATTTTAATGTTATTCGGACTTGTGTTTGCGAATGAGGCGAAGATTGTTTAATGGCACATAATTAACGTTATGGGAATTGAATCGTTGGTCGAACTGGTAACCTGATGACTCGATCGGTTAACCCGATGACTCGACCAACTTGATGGTCGAACTCGTGACCCAGTGACCCGGTATCATTAATTATTATTGTTATTTCTTTTTTTACAAGATTTTCTTCTTTACAAATTGTTAAGAAACCTACAAATTTTCTACGTCTATTTTAATTCATCCAATAATATTTTTAAGCAAGCCGCTCATTTGAGTGGGTGTATTGATAAAAAGGGACTTTTTGTAGATGAGAAGAATAAATGCATATGTTTACACGCATTAATTGTATAGTGGTATGGTGCTCGCGTAATGCGGCAGCGAATCCTCGGTGATAATTTTTGAATCGAACAAATGTTATTATATTTCTTATTAACTTCGTATTCACATTGATGTTAAAGGGGTAAAAGGGTGAAATCAAAATAACCCGCTAAAAATAAAAAATAACAACTAAAAGTAAATAAAATTTATCGAATTTGAATTAAATAGTATAAAATTTTAGAAAATACGGTGAATTTAAATTATTAAAATAATAAATAGATAAAAAGATGCTTTAATTTAAAATAAAAAATATTATTTTAATTTTTTGTTACAAAATGTTGTTACAAATGCTAATATGGTATAGAATATGAGAAAGACACCAACAACTTGTTATATTTATTAATAAAATTGCTGAAAATCCAGTCTTGCTACTTTTAGAATATCTCAAATGCTTTATAATGTAATTATAAATTATAGATATTCTTTTTACAAAAAGCCTCGTGGTATAGAGAAGAAAGACCAGCATGAATGTTCGTGACTCCAGCAGGATTTGAAGGGTCAAGAGCAAGAAAGATTGAAGGTGTTATGTTGCTTTAACGATGGTAATGACACAAACTACACCAACACAAACTACACAAACACAAACTACACAAACACAAACTACACTCACAGTGTACAAAGAAAGAAGTAGATCACATGGTGGAAATATGAATTTTAAAGAATTTGTATAGCCACTTCATTTACAAAATTATGAAATTATTGTAAAGAATTTGTATAGCCATTTCATTTACAAAATTATGAAATTATTGTATAAAGAGCAATGTTGAAATCACAAATTTTTTACAAAATAACTTTACATAATGATGTGTAAAAAAATAAGTTATTTTAGAAAAGAAAGACACTCGAAGAAAAGAAGAAAAATGGTTCAAATGTGACAACTATAATTTCTTTTGTTAAATTTACGTGATTATAGCATTGCTATTGTATGAAGCTCATTATTTGTTAAAAAAAACATAACTATAAGTCAACCACATTTAAAACTGTCTTAACACAAGCTTATACACATCAAATTAATCAAAACCCTCAACCTAATTCACGTTTACAAGCAATTTTATACAATTAACCTTAATTCTTATTTCAATTAAAACAATATATAGCACAAATAAAACAATTTCTTTGAACAACATTGATCATAATCAATGTATTGAAGCTTAAACGTGAATTACCTTAACACAATCTTAAGTCGGATTGAGTTTCGATTAATGGAGGATGAATAAGGAAAAATATGTTTCAAGAGTGGTACAGAGATAAGTTATTTGACCGAAAAAAATGTGGGGTTGACTACAGGAGCGAGAAAAAATTATCTTGCCAAAGGAATTTGCCATTTTAACACATTTGGCCCTTAAAGTTTAACATAGATTAAATTTAACAATCGAAAGTTACAACTACCTATACATAACTTTGGTAATTTTCATTTTAAGCCCTTTTAGTTATAATTAAATCATACAAGCTAATGGGTATTCCTATAAGCCCCTTCAGTTTTTACACAATTTACTTATCAAACATTTTATTTAAACAAAAAAACATATTACTAAATTTTTTAACAAGTATAACAAAATGTCTTTATATTGATCTAAAGCATATAAATTTACCATTTACCGGGGTAAACCTTTACAAAAAAAAGCATATAAATTTTGATGTCCATGATACCTAATGATAAAGGGGGAAACATATAATAAAATTAAGAGAGACTTACGTAGGTATGGTTACTGGGATAATATAATTGTTGATAAACATATTAAATCTAAATATTTTTACCTTAATTTAATACGCTTTAGTTTTAAAAAATAAAAATAAGATAAACGACAATTAGAAGTCATACCCGTCCATCGGACGGGTTTTGCCACTAGTATATATATATATATATATATATATATATATATATATATATATATATATATATATATATATATATATATATATATATATATATATATATATATATCTTTACATTATATATAAGAGGAGGAAAATGCCACATCAGCATGCTCTTAATCCATGTCAGCATTTTTTTTTTTCGAAATTGTTAAAATTTTTATCACTAACATTGATTCGAACTCGGGCATATTGATCCACAAGTAAACAACTCGACCACTAGACCAAGCGCACTGTTGTGTTAAACTAAGCAAAACCAGATTAATATCATCACAAAATCACCAGTCTATTTTTTCATAAAACCTAAACCCAGCGTTCCATCATCATAGGTCCTATATAAACATAGATCCTATATAAAAAATCGTCCGATAATTTTTACCTAAACCAAACCATAGCTAAAAAAAAACACAAACGATCCTGATTTCCATGCCACATCCAAGCACCCTTGGTTGTAGATTTACAGTCACTGGATACAATCTGTTTGTTTGTTGCAGATTTCTTGGTCATCTCTATTAGCAGACTTGAAGAAGTTTGAACGAAAATATCTTTGATCAGGTCTCATATTCTTTTGATTGCTTATTGAGCCTTTAGTATATGTCGATTGATATGCTAATCCTAAGATTGTTAATAACCCAATTACCCATTCGAGCTGTATATAATATTATTATGGTTTTACAGGCTTAATCGTTCTTGAAACCAGCTTAAGGATCTTCCTTGCTCCCTCGAAGATTGCCTGAATTTATCTGACCTCAAGGTAGATTTATGCTGCATCATGTATAAATCTTTTCTTGATGGCGTGTAGGTGTTAGTATTCAAACCGGCAAAAAGGTTGTTGTTAGTTGGTATTATCAATTAATGGGGTATATTTGTTTGTGTAGGGGCATAGGTGCAGTAGTTGGCCTCTGATGGAAGACATATTACGTGTCTTTGAGAATGTGATTCTTGGTTGTTTCAAATATGACTTCAAAAGTTGGCCTGATGGAAGACATATTAATGTGTACACATCAAATTATCAATTATACAAATCACTTAAATTTTTATTATTCGTAATTACTTACATGAAACAACCGAAGCACTTACATACACTATCTCCCACATCACGCCCTTATATCAACTGATATGCATCACATAAACATACCATTAACAAGTTCAGGGGTATGTTTTTGATTTCATGGTCAATCTTTTTGAAATTTGGTGGTATTTTTTCCGAACAACAGGTGGAGTTAAATGAAACAGTGTTGTCGACAAACTTGAAAGAGGTGGGAGCGAAAGAGGTCAAAGGAACTACCCTAGATGTTATTAATAGGTGCATAATTAGAATCACCTATTTATTATCTTTTTATGTCTGTTGAATTCATATTTAATCTCACGCATCATGTTTTTTGTTTACATCTCTAATAGGATACCAAGTTGGCCTAATGAGCGGATTAAATTCATATCTTCTTTCTGTGGAAAGAGCAGCAGACATTTATCAGTCCAGGTAAACTTGATAATATTCAAATACCACCACCTCAAATAAGCAATTTGTGATGTGTTTGATATTATGGCTGCACGCATACCCTCTACACTTTCAAGACTTGAACCAAAGTAAAAGTGTGATGTGTTTGATAATATGGCTGCTGGTGCAAGTTTGGGACATCTCATTTTCTACCCACAGTAGAGAGTGGGTATCTCAATTTCTCTTTCTCTTATTTTGGTGATTTTTGATGCACAGGTTACAAGGTGGTTGGGCGGTTTCTTCAAAAAGAACAAAGGTAATTCCTAAACCATGGGGTCCACGTTATCCTTTGAGGCCAGCTAGACAGGTTGGTGCACCAGTCAGGCCTCTGTGCAGGCTGACCCAACTCGTGATAGAGGTGGTGCAAGTTTGTGACATTGGTGGTGTTATATAAATGTAATTTGTTTTTGTAAATAGCGAGTAATGAGTCTCAAATTTATTAATGGCTGAAAATCCAGAGTAAATGGACCACTTATACGCCCCTTTCATGTTATAATGGTCACTTTGGGTTATCATTTTATCATCAGATGTTCCCATTTCCTGCTTTATTTGGTTGTGATAACTAAGCATCTGTTTATCCCGCAGGTGTGGACACGAGTTTAGTTTGTGAGAGCGTGAACAGGGCTTCTCCGGGTTTATGCCTCTAAAGAAGTTATATGATCCCGATGGAGGACATGTTGTGAATGATACATGTATTATTGAAGCTGATGTCGCAATCAAGAAGGTTTTCGATTACGTCCCATATACTATGATCGCATGTTCAGAAGGTTAGTAGGCTTATTTTAGTTTATTTTAGGAAAATCTAAAAAACTATTTGACAAGGTTTAAGCACCTGTCAAAATTTTTTTATTAAGTAATTTTGAACACCCTTTAGGTGATCTAGACTAATATTTATGCACGAATATTTATGCTACTCCTAACAAAAGGAAAAAGGCTTTAGTTTGTAGTACTTATATCCATGATTAGACTTGATAGAAGGTATGGTTTGAGTTGATTTCGGTTGATTTAGACAAAGGCAATCTAAAAATTCGTGTATGCGAGTGTTCTTTTATTTTCTTTCAGGATTAAGTTTAAGGATTGAGGAATATAGCTATTAAAAATGCGTATGAGTGATTGAAAACGAAAATAGCTGAAATTGGTGGAGGCTCGGATGGAGGTTTAATTAAGGAACCATTACGTGAAGCTTCTGCGTGTAGCATAAAAGAAGATTGGGCAAAATAGATGAGGCAACTCAGTTGAATCACGTAAATGATCACCTTTTATTGCCTTATTATACGTGCCCATTCCAGTTATTTATTCCATGTAATGCAAAGAAAATTTGATTGATTCTGCAGTACACCATAGAAATGATAAATAATGGACCTGAAGATAAAAAATTATTGTTCTAGAGCTGACTTATAATTAAGGGGCCACATAATATGACAAAATGGAAAATGGTGAGGTGAATAAAAAAAATATTTTCACTATTTTGCACTGTTTTTTTATTGAAGGGATAACGATAGTTAATGTTTATGCCTGAAAGGGATAACAATAGACACACGCGACGTCTATAAAACTGTAGATGTAACCTCGTCAAGTTGAATGAGAGACCAAAATTGTTAAATTGAAAGTTTTGTAGTAAACGAGTCAAATGGGGATGATCGTTGAAATGTAGGATCTGATCGATTCCGTTGCAGTAAACGGGTTATGTAGTGATGTATTATCTGCACAGCGATAGGCATTTGCAGCCATTATTGATGTGTAACACTTATAGACATTTAGTGTTTGCAGCCTTTAGTGATAAGCAGGTTATGTGATGAAAATGCATATATTTTTTATAATCCATAATCTTATTAGTTAATTAGTCCCTCTTTTAGTTAGGACAATGCTCTTTCGATGGTCACAGGAGACTATATTTGTACTTCACATTCCCACCTGTATATAGTGTATATATATACTTGATTAAAGAGCCCATATAACATGACACTCTTCTTATTTATGTGGTCAGTATCATACATGATACACCTATATCAGGTGCCATTTGCTTCTATGTATAGGAGATAGGAGTATCTGTTCAAGGATAAAGAACAAGATGACGTGGACAATATGTATGATTCTGACCAAAAATCCGCTCCAAGGTGCCACGAGGTAACTGAAAACAATTTAGTCTAATTATGTGAGTGGTACATGTGGTGAATTTTCTATCTATTTGCTTTTAAAATGTGTTTACTTGACATATTTTGACTCAACTAAAAAGGGCCAAAGCATCCTTTACGTCAAATGGATGAGCATGTCGACGATCACCTAAACCTTCCCCTTATTAATTATTCGTTATGTTCACTACTCTTTATTCTTTAAGCTCATCTTAATCATCATCAGAAGTCTCTACGAGGGCATTTCTAGCTACAGGAATCTACTGCATGAAGAAGACTCAAGTATGAACAATATACACCATAAGAGTTTGTTATATAGTCTGCCATTAGATCAGAACCTAAAGCTACATTTTGCACAGGTCAACTATGAGACACAATTTATTAAATGAGTTAATAGAGATTGTTATAGAGATTGCATTATGATCTTAGTCCATTGCGATTTAAAACACTCTTGATTATTTATATATGTTCTATAATCTTCTATAATACAATGTATTTAAGGAGTAAATATCTGATATATGATAGAACACCTCAATGGGTATAGTGACTGACACATACTAAATTATGTGGCGCATAGGCTACCTGAGTAAGCTTTCCCAATTCGCAGATCCAACCTGGACGTGAATTGAAGGAGTGTTCCAAGACATAAGTGGCGGACTGAGAGTTATTTGAGTGAAGCAAAACAATGAAGTGCATCGATCATGACTTTTAATTTGCTAGGATCAACGTTTAGTTTGGCTTTTATGAACACCAAGTGTTCCATGATTTGCTCTTTTGTGGACATTTTGATTGAATAGCTATGTAATCCAACTTTGAACTATATATACTATATTATTTTTCCTTTGCTAGGAGGATGAATTGGATAACAAATTGATTTTCTTTTTAGTACCAAAAACGATGCCGCTTCCAAATCCCCCATTAGAAGATGTCGAGGTTAGCTTTATTAAATTAGTACACCAAAAATGACATCAGATAAAGGTAAACCATGTATGATAGGCATGCTATTGTATAGTTTAATACGATAGAACTAATATGTGAAATAACACATAAATCATTGGTGCAAATGTATTGAAATGATATAAAATAGTTACTATACCACTTTATAATTGCAAATTGTAATATCTCATGTTTTTATATTGCAAGTCGACCTACAAAAATGAAGTCTTAATCATTGAAGTCTGAAACTGTCAGATAACTAACAGTGGATTAGTCGGCCAATGAGTCGGAAATCACGGTTACCAAAAAAAAAAAAAAAAAAAAAAAACTAACAGTCATGTAATTGCTGAAGCTGCATACACCGACAAGGTAATTGTTAGAAGTGCAACCTCTGCCACACTTGCTTTGTTGTTTCCTATACGTCTTGCAAGTTTACTAAATTATATTTCCAATCATAAAATTGTTTTCGGCCTGTTATTCTACAGTTGGAATGGATGTTGCTGAATCTGAATTCTACGATGAGAAGGAAAAGGCCTGTGATCTGAACTTAAAGGAAGAAATAAATTGCTCATTCTGATCAGTTGAGACACCGCTGGTTTATGTTTTTGTATTTTATTACAGGTTTGTGTTATTTTTTTGTAATACTTCAACCCTGTTGGTGCACTCCCAAGTTGTCACATTTTGAATTGACTACTCAACGAAAGATGGAATAGGGGTATGTTCTGATTTGAGTTTTAAGTTTATTTATATAAAACTAAGTAGCCTATTTTGACTTTAGAAAGTCAAGTTTAAGTTTATTATTTGCAAACATGTAATTAACGGGGACACTTCTAAAATTACAACATTCTGTGAGGTCAAGCATCGGGAACAAATCATTGCACTTTGTTGCTACATTAGGTTCCTTTACCTTTTTTGGTTTTTCGTTTTCAGTTTCCCTTATGTCATATTGACATATAGTTGTCTTAAAAATTTTGTTTTCATGTGATATACAGCTTATAATTTTGGTGCAGTCCATTCGACTGGATCACCTCACATGCACCAGTGTAGATCTGATTTGCACCAGAATGGTTCCAACATCAATGACCTTTAGATTGAGATAGATTGGCAGAACACTCTCACAAGCTAGGCTCAAGTTTTGAAGTTCAGTTTATTGCTCTTTTATTTTTATATAGTTTTTTACCATTAAGAATTATATGTTTGCGGCGGCTTCAGTAGAGAGCTATGCAACAGGAATTGAAAAAAGGTAGAAATGGAAATGTCGATGATGTTAAAGTAAATAATACGGTCATTTGTAGCGTTTGTCCTAGCCTTGACATACATTCTAGGAAACCAATCGCGTGTAGATTCATCCTACTAAGGCAAAACCTAATTTTTTCGGCAATTTTAGTTAATCATCTTTAATTTCAAGTTGACGATTGATTAAAAAATAAAAATATCCACCACTGTGAAGTTAGTATGGTGCCTGAAAGAGATTTACATAAATAAAAGAGTAGTATATATGTTGCCAACTTATGAGAGGTACAACATTAAACCCGAATCATATAACTTTGCAGTATGTGTGCATCTTATGCAATCCAAAATATTATATACACGTGTTTTACTGAGTTTCTAAGTGATTACTAATTAGTATGACCACGCCAAAATAAAGTCACTTATAATAGACATGGTTTTGGCCAACCTTCTTTTATTTATGTTATTAGAAACAACCTTATTTCTAGGCTTTTGGATGTGGCTTCTAATTTAATTCAAGTTATTCAAGCTATGACTTATGAAAGGATAAAAACACTATGCTTAATTACACCTATCATTATTCGTTGCTAAAAGACATATGTAAGCAAAGTTATGTATACCATTAAATTGATATTATGTTTAACCATACCCTAAGTTGATCATATATCCGCTTAATTGCTAATATGCTTAACCATAACCCGTAAATACAAAAATATATATTAAAAAAAATGCTTTTATAGGTTCAGATCGAAATTTTTTAATTCAATTTATGCCAACTAATAATGCATTATAAAAACTATATTATAAATAACATTTGATAACTAACACTTTACATTAATTTTTTTTACCATAAGGGTTTCAGTGTTTTTTTTTATTTTGCTAAAGTAGTGATGGAATAGCTAAGCAGTGCGCTTTTTTTTTCTTGCATTTGAGGTACACTTAGACCATTGAATCACATTTTGTCGTGTTCACTTCTGTTAAAGTTCAGTTCTTAGTGGATGGAGGATTTATATCGAATGACTAATATCGCGTGTGTTCGTCGTGTAGGATTTATGTTGATTAGTGATGGGGTTTCTGATGGCGGGGATCTGGTGATGGCCAGTTTGCTCCTGATGCTCAACATCGTGTTATGATGTCAGGGTTTTTTATGACTGGGTTGCTGATGCAGGGTTCATGATGTCGGTCATGTTGTTCCTGATGTTCGAAATCGAGTCGGGTATTAAGAGAAGTTTCAGTTAAGCTTTGGTTATAGTCCACTTTGTTTGTAAACTCACATTAATCTTTTGGTGTGTATAGATCCAATGCGGAATTCAAAAAACGAAGCTCACACCGCTGAATATAATTAATATTGTACACACCTGTAATTTCATTTCTCACATTGGATTATTGTAGTTTTGATTTGTATCACTGATGAGCGTGCCTAACCAAAAACGATTTAATTCCTCTTTTTTCCTTTCGTTGCGTTCACACAATATCCAGTTATTGTCCAAGATTGTCATTCTAGCAAAATTATAGTTCTCCTAACCTTTAACTAATGCAATAAATAATCAATTACAACGGTTGAAATAGTCAATCCATCGTTAATAAATGAATGAAAATTTCACCTTTTTTCTTACAAAATTTAGCAATGTTTATTTAAAATTTCATTACAGTATTTTTGTTGAAAAAGTTAATCAGGGTTGATTTTCTATTCTTTATTAATTTGTTAATGGTTTCTATCGATGTTTTCAAACCCGGTTTGGCCCGTCATATTGAACCGGGTTTTGCGTTTTTGAAACCTGGCTAGACCTGCCGGCTTTGGGGTGACCCGAGTTAACCCGGTTCTCAAGACCCGACTGAGTTTTAGATTTTTCATGTTTTTTTAAACATGTAAGTTTTTCGTATTTGCGGTGTATTTTTCTTTTTTACATATTATATTAGTTGGTAAATAATTTATATTTCGGATATATGGACGATTTCATAATTTTAGTTAATTATTAAGAAATATATGTTTTTTTTTAAATTCGGTTGACTCGGGTTGACCCGGACATGATTGCTCGACTGGATCGATTTAAAAACCGATTTTCAAATCATTTAAAAAAACAAGCTATCCTTCGATAACCAAGTTGTTTTATATTCCACCTATTCAACTGTAGATTATTTGATTATAGCCAAAATAAATACAACATAGTTTATGCTTGTGAGTTGTGATACAAAATCCTTTCATAGGTTTAAAAGGACTCAACTGTCACAAACCAGTATTGATTTCACGTGAGAGCCAAGCATTTAAATTGGTAAAAGAAAATCCTTATATTGCATATTATGTTGATTTTGTTTTTGGCTAAAACTATCTCTTGTCCATTCCGTGAAACTTAAACTACTCTTTTAGGTAAATTTAGTCTCTACTTCTTTAAAGGCGTCGTTAAAAGCTTGAAAGATATATAAAAAGTTTCGAGATGAAGAATAGTGATAATTCACAAGTCCCCGTCGGTTTATTTTCAACAACACTATATGTATGTTTCGATATTTGAAAGTCAAATTCATCTATTTATATTTGATTGTAATACATATTTTGTTTATTTTCAATATGTTTTGGCATTTTAAAGTCAAATTCACATATTTATATTTGATTGTAATACGTATTTCATTACAAGTGAACTCATGATTAAACTTTTTTTTAGTATACACTAAAACAATAGCATTTTTTAACATTAAAAGTCAAATTAAATATGGAATAAAAGGTATGTTTATTTAACTGAGCTAAACTCTAGGTAAGAATATAATTGAAACAAGGATAATATCCGGTTGTAGTTTTCATACTATTTCTCCAATATCGTGTATGGTCACTAGCCCGTTAGAAAATTGGAAGCTATTTAAACCAAATCATCAGCAATTTCATGTTTCAGTTGTTCCGCCACGACGATAAATAAGTCAATACTAAACATTGTCGCAAGTTTGGTTCTTTTCTGCATATGTTAGTTTTGTCGCATGACTAATTATTTATGTCGACTAATCATGCAATAAAAAAAATTTATATTAAAAAAAGCACCAAATGACGTAATGCTTACCTACTAAAAAAAAACTTACAAACAAATATTTTCATTAACTAAAAAATTGAAACAGTAAATACAAGTTATGACGACTGATAATGCATAAAAAGACAGTTATAATAAAAATAAATTTACAAACATACATTTACCAAATAAAATAAGTTAAACGATAGTCAAAAGTCATACCCGTCCATCGGACGGGTTTTGCCACTAGTATATATATATATAGATATATATATATATATATATATATATATATATATATATATATATATATATATATATATATATATACTTTTATATATCCATAATTTACTGATTTTGAACATATGAAAAGTTTGTTATGATCAGAGGGTCTTACCCTAACCCATTTGTTTAGACCTCCTCCAGATATTTTATTTAATATATAATCTAAGTCTCATGTTCGTTTGAAGGTTCCAATATAACCCTAAGTACCCTAAACAATTCAAAACATAAAAAGAAAACAGGATGATCCAAAAACTGTTTTGACACCCGACTGATGTAACCTATTTTTGACCCACTTCTAGACCTCCAATTTAGTTCTAGTTTCTTGCATTTGAAATCCAACTCAATTACCTTTCCTGGGACATAAGATTCGAAAAGTAAAAATTTTTAAAACTCTAGATATGATCAAAACAATGACCCAAAAATTCTGCCAGTTTTTAATGATGAATTTAATATGACTAACCTAATTAATCATACATAAACCCTAATTAAAACCTAAAAACGATTTACAATGATAAAACCATTAATTACATCACTAATTACAGGTCATGAACAAACCCTAATAAACAATTATGAATCTCAACCCTAATCCATCATATTAAGTTACATATACGTAAATTAAACGTTAATTGTCATAGTTTTAGTGTGTACCTTAAACCCTAATTGAATTATTGGGTTTTCTTGCTCCTCCATTGATAGAAACCAATGAGATTAGAGTTATGGAAAATATAAATTCGTTTTTGGGGCTAAAGGGAGTAATATGGGTAATTAAAACTAACTAGGAAGCCTAATAGTACTCAAACTGGGCTCCTCTTCCTTTCCTTAAGCAAAATTCGGCCCAAAACCAAGTCCAACACCCTATGGCCTACTTTTTATAATTATATTACTGTAAATTAACTATTAATTATTATTACCTTAAATTTTCTTAATTTATTTCAGCTCCTAAAGCCTCCCGAACCTCAAAACCGTAAAACTAGTCACATTTACACGTATACCGTAAAAGATGTAAAATATAAAGTTTTATAAAAACTCTTGAAATATGAAATAAACTAATTAACTAAGTCCTAAATGACTTAAAACCATCCCGAAAGAATACTCCCGTGACTAAATACCTCTTCCGAGACCCCTAAATGCAAAACCCTAAACCGTAAAAATACGATTTTCTATAATACATATACGTATACGTAAAACCACCATATAACACCATCTCATTTCATTGTCACTACCATGTGGGCTCATGAACATGAAATAACCGTTCCTTGATTTACTTATGGGTACCATATACTCATAAACGTTATCCAAACCTCACTCCAAACACACAAAATAAACACATAAGCACATAAAAGCACATATTCGCACAAAACACCCTAAACTATAGTCTAAGTGACGAACCCCAAATCGATGGTTGTCACAATAATAAACCTGATTTTGTTAGGACTTTCAATTGGTTAAGAACCGAAAGAAACGAACTTCAATTTACACAATTTCAAATGGCGCCGCTGCTGGTTCTTTGACTTTACGAGAGACTATCGATTGACGGTTTCATTTGCTTTTGGGATCCGTTCACCTCGTGAACGTTATTTTTTTTACGTATCATAAATCAAAACCAATAAAAAATCAAAAATATAAAAATATAAAAACTAAAAAATAATAAAAACAATTCTTTTCCTAAAGAATTGACCAAAAAAATTAAACAAATAAAAAAGCAATCTTTTTCCTAAGAGATTGCACCCAAAAATATATATTATTGGATTCCCTCGGTTTTTATGTACATATAGTAGTTTCTTTAAAAAACCCCAATACATACAAAAATATTTTCTCTATATTATTATATGTAAATACGTACACGTATAAGAACAACCAATACACATATTCTGCATAAGTATTGCCAAGGAAATAAACCGTGTTAGGGGGCGTTCCGGTCCTTGACACGTGTATCGATCAAATTCAATAAAGAAAGAATAGACAAATACTTCCAATAGGCAATAATTCGAAGAATACAAACTACAAAGTGAATAGAAAGGCGATGTGCAATAAAATGCCATCTAAAGGTCAATAGGTACTTAAGTGCTTCGTGCCACCTAACCCCCCGTTCACTAATGCGTATTCCAAGAAGGAAGGCTTCATTGGGGGTCTTGCACCCAAGTAGTAATTACGTATATTATACTTTCTTGTGGATATTTCATATTGAAACTTGAAGAGGATAATCCTTTTCTCTTCAAAGTCAAACGAGAGATTCTCTCTCATTCCTCGCATTGAGTTGCATGCTCACTCGCGGGCGTGCACAAATACCGATTGGTGTACAACCCCTTCCTCCGAAAAGGAAGAAAAAGAGAAAGAGTAGGAACACCACCGTCCATCAAGCCGATCTCGAGAATCGTGCTTTGATCCACAAACAACAAGAAGCCCTGGCCGGAGTTGATAATTGACCTTTGATGGAGCACTTGCAATCCAATGTGTAAGGATGTGCTGATGCTATCAAGATACCCGATATTCCCGCAAACACATTTGAGCTAAAAACATCCATGATTAACTTGGTTTCAAATACACCATTTTATGGGAACAAGAATGATAATCCACATGATCACCTTAAGAAATTTCTTGCTCTTTGCAACACCATTAAGTACAATGGAGTTCCCCATGATGCCATTAAGTTGATATTGGTGCAATTTTCACTAGAGGGTCCGGCTAAGCATTGGTTAGATACACAACCACCCGAGAGCATTACCACATGGGATGGTTTCACAAAGAAGTTTTTGAACAAGTTCTTTCCCCCATCTAAGACCACGGCTTTGAGGAACTTAATTATAGGCTTTCAACAAAAACCTAGTCAAACATTTAGTGATGCTTGGGAGGAGTATAGAGAGTTATTGAGGAGATGCCCTAACCATGGATTGGATGAAGTTCACCAAATAAATACTTTCTACAATGGCCTTAGACCTCATCACCAAGACTCACTCAATGCTTCCGCGGGAGGAAATATTCTTCTTAAATCCATTCAAGACGCTTGGGACATAATTGAGACTAAAGCAATGGTGCAAACTAACTCACAAGTTGATGAGAGAGTACATGTCATTCAAGAAGGAGGTTCTAAACCATTGGAGACTCAACTCATTTCATGCATCCAAGAATTGACTCAAGCTCAAAAGGAAAGTCAAACAATTATGCAAAACACCCAAAAGATGCAACAAACCATGATGAATGACTTTATGAAATTTTCTTTGGGCAATAATTCCACAAATAATGTGCATGCTATTACTCTTTCATGTGAGACTTGTGGAGGTCCCCATTCATATCAACAATGTGATAAGGTGCAAGGATATCAAGGGGAGTGTTATGCATACCTAGAGGAACATAGAGAACATTTCAAGCACAACATAATTCAAAATAACCTTTCTTGTAAGTCTCAAAGTTATCTTGCACCACCGGGATTCCCATCCCAACCACCCACCCAACTTCAACAAAACCCCCCTTAGTTGTTACAAAGGAACCAAGGTCCAAGACCACAATACCAAGGGAACAACTATAAAGCACCCAACACCTTTCACAATCAAGGAAATAACTTTTATCCACCAAATCAAGGATTTAATTCACCACCTCTACCCTATCCAAACCAAGGTTTTTATCAAGGGAATGAGCAACCTAATCCCATGGATTTGATTCTTTAAAAGCTTACTTCCTATGAGAGACAAATGAAAGAGGATCAAGAGGAAAACAACAAGAAATTTTCTCTTCTTCACAACCAAATTATGTATAATCAAAGACCACAAGGGGATTTACCATCTAACACACAAACAAGCCCGCGGGTAAATGTCAATGATATTACAACAAGAAGTGGAAAAACAACAAATGATCCTTCACCTCCTACACCTTCTGTTGTTACACCCACTTTGGTTCCCACTTGTGATAAGCCTTCTACATCTACTTCACCACCTCCACACTCTACTACTTCATCAACCACACCTTCTCAACCTATTCCCACTTCTCCTTTACCTTCCACAACTCCCAATGAAGAAGCTCACAAAGATAAATCTTCCACTACAACACCTACACCTAAACAAAATCTTCCTTACCCTTCAAGATTGAAAAAGGACAAATTAAAGAACAAGGATGATATCCAAGTCTCAAATTTCTTAAGGATGTTCAAGCAACTCAACATAAACATCTCCTTTGCGGAAGCTCTTGCTTACATGCCAAAATTTGCTAAGATGTTTAAGGATCTACTCTCCAACAAGGAAAAACTTGGTTGATTTGCCTAACACATCCCTTAAAGAAAATTGTTCCGCCGTGTTACTCAAAACCTTACCAACAAAACTTGGAGATCCGGGGCTCTTTTTGATACCTTGTAATTTTCTCGGGGTGGAAAATTGCATGGCTTTGGAGGATCTAGGGGCAAGCATAAACCTCATGCCTTTATCGGTTTGGAAAAACCTCTCTCTTCCCGAGCTCACTCCCACTAGGATGAAACTTGAGTTAGCCAACCGTACCTAGCTTACCCGGTAGGTATCGCGGAGGATGTATTTGTAGGTGTGGATAAGTTTACCTTTCCGGCCGACTTTGTAGTGGTTGATTATGATATGGACCCTAGAGTTCCTTTGATTGTTGGTAGACTGTTTTCGAGAACAGGTCGTACTTTAATAGATGTGACAGAGGGAGAACTAGTTATGCGAGTTGAGGATGATAAAGTGGTGTTTAAGTTAGGGAAAGTGTGTGATAAGAAAGAGATTAAGGATTATAAACCTTGTGAGACCATTAACATAGTTGATGTGTTAGATGAGGTGTGTGATGAGCATTTTCATGACGCTTGCAAGAGTAATAGTGAGGATATGACCCATGTTGAAACCGTGGCCTCAATTACTCCCCCCTTAACACCTTTTGGAGAGAGTGATTTCCTCTTGGAGGAATTTGAGTCCAACTTTCTTGGTAATGATGATTCTCCCATTAATTAGGAAGAAGATATTCTCACTATCCAAAAGTTTCTCTATGAGGACCCCATTCCTTCACCCATTCCATAAGAAGTAACCAATGATGATCCATCCATAGTTAAACCTTCCATAGAGAGTCCACCTCCACTTGAACTTAAGGACCTTTCATCCCACCTAGAGTATGCTTTCTTAGAGGGAAAAGACCAATTACCCGTGATTATTGCTAAAGAGTTGAAAGAGGATGAGAAAGAGAAACTCATAGAAGTCCTTAAGAAACATAAGTAAGCCTTAGCATGGAAAATATCCGACGTAAGGGGAATTGATCCACATTTTTGTACACACAAAATCCTTATGGAGGATGATTATAAACCCGCCATTCAAAGCCAAAGAAGGGTTAACCCTAAAGTCCATGAGATCATTAAAAAGGAAGTTATCAAACTCCTTGATGCGGGCATGATTTACCCCATTTCCGATTCTCCACGGGTTAGGCCGGTACATTGTGTTCCTAAAAAGGGTGGAATCACCGTAGTACCCAATGAGAACAATGAGCTTATTCCTACGAGACTTGTTACGGGCTGGAGAGTTTGTATTGATTATAGGAAGCTTAATGAGGCTACTAGGAAATATCACTTCCCATTGCCTTTTATGGACCAAATGCTTGAACGCTTAGCGGGAAATGAATAGTATTGCTTTCTTGATGGATTTCGGTTATTTTCAAATACCCATTGACCCTAAGGATCAAGAAAAGACCACATTCACTTGTCCCTACGGTACATTTGCTTACAAGAGAATGCCTTTTGGCTTGTGTAATGCACCGGGGACATTTCAAAGGTGTATGACGGCAATTTTCCATGATATGATTGAGCAAACTATGGAGGTTTATATGGATGATTTCTCCGTCTTTTTTTTGTTAACCGTGATTTCCGACTCGTTGGCCGACTAATCCACAGGGTTTGATTTCTCCGTCTTTGGAGATTCATTTACCTCTTGTCTCACCAATTTAGAACGAATGCTTAAGCGGTGTGAGGAAACCCGTTTAGTTCTTAATTGGGAGAAATTTCATTTTATGGTGAAAGAGGGAATTGTCTTGGGACACAAGATATCAAATAAGGGATTAGAAGTGGATCGAGCTAAAATTGATGTGATTGCTAAGCTTCCCCCACCCACTACGGTTAAAGGTGTAAGGAGTTTCTTAGGTCATGCAGGGTTTTATAGACGCTTCATACAAGATTTCTCTAAGATAGCAAGACCGATGACCCACCTCTTGGAAAAAGAGGCTCCTTTCATTTTCAACCAAGAGTGTTTGGATTCTTTTGAGACTCTTATGGAGCAATTGACTAAGGCTCCCGTTTTGGTTTCTCCAAATTGGGAATTACCTTTTGAGCTTATGTGTGACGCTAGTTATTATGCGGTGGGGGCCGTGTTAGGACAAAGAGTGAATAAGCATTTTCAACCTATACACTATAGTTTATGCCTTTGAGAAATTTAGACCGTACCTTGTGCTATCCAAAACCATAGTGTATACGGATCATTCTGCTCTCAAGTATCTCATGACAAAGCAAGATGCTAAGCCTAGGATTTTGAGATGGGTTTTATTGCTTCAAGAGTTTAAGATAGAGATTCGAGATAAGAAAGGATCCGAGAATTTAGCGGCGGATCACTTGAGTAGACTTGAGCATCCTTTTCAAGGAGATTTGCCTAATAAGGAAATCAATGAATCCTTTCCATTAGAGGAGCTCATGTCTATTTCTTCTCAAGAGGATGCCACCCCTTGGTTTGCGGATATTGCAAACTATCTTGTGGGGAATGTGCTTAAAGAGGGTCTTACTTCCCAACAAAAGAAGAAATTTCTCAAGGAAGTGAAGTATTACTTTTGGTATGATCTGTTGATCCCAAAGTCAGATCTTAAACCTTAATAGCTTGTTTAAGGGTTGTGAAAGAGAGAATGAATTCAATCTAACACTAGAGAAACTTTGCAAAGCAAAGTAACTAACCAAGATGCGGAATGTAATGTTTAGCACAAGAACAAATGTGATTCAAACGTTGAACTTTAATATATCAAAGATATACGAATACCCAAAGTGGTATTAGGGTTTACAAAACCTTAAAGTAATAATAATGAAAGACAAATGAGAAAGACACACTTTGCATGCTAACCTAGTGAGTCCTTTTATAGCCACAAGGACTCACGTACAAGATCACTACTAACAAACTATGGAAAGTATTAAGGAATAATAACTGAAACGTGTAAAAATCTATTCCATGTTTATCTTTGACAGCAGGGCCTTTGACTTCAGCAGGGGAACCGATCCCCCTGCCTTTGTTATTTAGTAGGGGGAACTTACTCTAGCAGGGGTACGAATAATCAACTAGCAGGGGAAACAAATAAGCATAGATTTATTCCCAACATGATCCTTACCTCTTTAGGCAATGTGCAGACCAAATCATTAGACGGTGTGTAGATGGGCCCGAGGCATTTAAGATTTTAGAAGCTTGTCATAAGGGACCTACGGGTGGACATTTTTGGCCCAAATATACCGCCAAGAAAGTCTTTGATTCGGGTTACTATTGGCCTTCCATTTACAAAGATTCCCAAGAAATGGTGAAATTTTGTGATGTATGTCAAAGACAAGGAAAAATTACACAACGTGATGAGATGCCACAAAACTTCATTCAAGAATGTGAGATTTTTGATGTGTGGGGAATAGATTTTATGGGACCTTTTCCATCTTCCAAGGGAAATAAGTATATACTCGTAGCGGTGGATTATATGTCAAAATGGGTTGAGGCCAAAGCCTTACCTACTCTTGATGCTCGAGTTGTTGTGAATTTTTTGAAGCAGTTGTTTGCTAGATTTGGTGTACCTCGGGCCATCACAAGTGATCGTGGTACATTCTTTTGTAATGATCAATTCACGAGAGTTATGAAGAAGTATGGAGTTAATCATAGACTTTCTACCGCATATCACCCTCAAACCAATGGTCAAACCAAGGTCACAAATCGTGATTTAAATAGAATTTTGGAAAGAACGGTGGGAGAGCATCGAGCTTCTTGGTTGGATAAGCTTGATGATGCTTTGTGGGCTATTAGGACGACTTTTAAGACACCAATTGGTTGTACTCCGTATAGGCTTGTCTATGGAAAAGCATGCCACCTCCCATTCGAGTTAGAACATAAGGCTTCTTGGGCTCTCAGGTGGGCTAACTTTGTTTTAAACAAAGCTGGCTCACATAGAAAGGATCAACTTAATGAGATGGATGAATTGAGAGCCAATGCCTATGAGAACTCATTTCTTTATAAGGAGAAGACTAAGAAATTGCATGATGCTAAGATTAAGAACCGTAAGTTTAAAGTTGGAGAGCCGGTTCTCCTCTTTAACTCAAGGTTGAAACTTTTTGCGGGCAAGCTTAAGTCGAGATGGTCCGGTCCATTCACTATTGCTCAAGTATTTCCATATGGAACTATTGAGTTGTCACAACCCGATGGTCCCAATTTTAAAGTGAATGGTCACCGTGTGAAGCACTATTTCGGGGAGGACATTTCCGTGGAAATGGTCTAAGAGATCCCCATTTTCCCCATGAATTAATTCATTGTGGGAAGAGTCGAGCTAGAGACTCCTTTAATCAAGCTTGAATAACTAGGTTTAGAAGTTTTTTTAGATCTAGAGTGTTGTAGGTTAGAAATAAGGATAGCAAGTTGATGAGAAGTGTAGGGGAGACCTTCTTTTGTCTTTATGTTGTTTGTAGGGTTGCTCACTCATCACGTGTTCTGGAGCTTATTGAGGAGACTCTTGTATTCGGTTCACTTTGTTACTATTGTGATTTTTCATAGACACCTTGTGCTTTAAAAATGAATTTACTATAGTTGATCTTTCCTTAACTTGGGATAATCAAAGCCTATTCATTGTCATAAGTGTAGGGGAAGTTTTACACTTCCATGCTCTTAAACATTGAGGACAATGTTTAGCTTAAGTGTAGGGGGGTCTTCTATCGAAGTGGCCTTACCTAGACCTTGTCATTGACCTTCATGATAACATGGAAATTAATTTTTCAAACATTTTTCATATTTTTGATCTACTTTGGCCACCAAAAATATGCATTCATAATTTTTACATCAATCATTTTTCATCTTCATAATACATTTGTATTGTATATATATCTTCTTTTATTTTCATCAAAAATATATAAAAGGAAAAAAATATAATAAGGACATGGTTTAACAAATTTAGATTTCTTTGACATATTAGGCCCGCCATGGATATTTTGACTCAACCCGAGTTTGCTTATCTAAGCTTACTCTAGCTAGTATCCTTAACCATGTAGTCCTTCGTTGGTCTATTAGGCTAAGCATCCACCACTCTCATTGTTTGAGATTTTAAATTTATGGAGAATGGGAAATGATAGAGTTGAAGCAAGTATAAAAGGGCTAGATAAACTTCATGATAATTACTTGTGGCTAAACCCTTCTCTTCTTTACCTCAATTTTCTTCGCATGTATATATGTTAATAAATAATCAAGAACGGTTTTAATCGGTTTGTAATCTCTTATACATATTTGTCTAATCATTCATGGTTGATATAAGTACGTCTTACGATCTAAGTTAGAACGTTTTATGTGACAATCTAACATTTTCAGGTAGTGAATTATTTTCTCGTATAATATTTTGAAACTTATTTTCATGTTGGTTGATGAACTCACAATTTACGGATTTAAATTTGGGCTTACGTGCATAATTTAGCGTCCTTTACGACTAAACCGGAAACCTTAGGATTACGTATTTACGTTTTTGAACTCCGTTTTTGATGAGACAATTTTTATTGGATTCGTTTTGTGACGTTGATTCATAATTTATAAAAACGTTTTTCGTGAAACGACCCGAGGGCACGCAAATCGAGAAAACTAGAATCGAGGAATACCCGTAAATTAGTGAGGTGGGACAAAATACATTATCCCACCCCACTAGCTCATATGGGACGGCACAACATGACACCACATCAATATGTGGCATTGATTGTGGTAAATTACGACCTTTAGGAAAAGGTGTGTAAAAGCGGTAAGTATTAAGTGTACGTTTAGGAAAACGTAAGCACTAATGACCCTTATGAAAAATCGTTTCCTAAGGAGGTATATGTGTGTGAGAAATTTGTTAAATGTTTCTGATTAATGATTGGTTTAGAAGGTGATGAGAAAAGAAGATGACGAAGACGTGAAAATAATATTACGACGACAAAACGTAAAACCGTAAAAACTACAAAAATAAAAATTAATTCTAAAAATTACCAAAAATTCACGAAAAACCAAAATAAATAAACTAAGAGTTTACCAATGATCAAAACTTTTCCAGACCTTTTAAATAATTAAATATTCAATTTTTAAATGCTAATTAAAGCCCTAAAAATCAAATAAATTATCAAAAAGCCCAAATAAAGATTTTTCAGTTGGTAAACCTCTAAAATGACCTAAAAAGATTAAAAACTATTTTTAGGAATTTTTAAACTAATAAAAACTATTTAAAATGATTTAAAAACTAATAAAACTTAAAATAATTATAAAAATTAATCTAAAAATGATAAAATTATTCTAAAAGTTGCTAAATTCCTAGTTTAATGTATTAAAGTTAAGAAAAATGTAAAAAGTTGGAAAATGTGAAATTTGAAAAATAATAATAAAATAATATTAAAATAATATTAAAAATCCAAAAATTATAAAAAATTCTAAAAACTTGAAAACTAGTTTATTTTAACCTAAATAATCAGCAAAATCAAAGTGAAATGACCAGAATACCCCTATTGGGCCCTCAAATGGGCCAAAACCAGAAACAGTCAAACCAAATGGGCTTTTTAGCCCAAAAAGTCAAACTTGGCCCAATTGACTTGGAAAAGCCCAATCTGACTCAAAATTTAATTCTAAGAACAAAACTCTAAAGGCCTAAAAGCTGAATGTGAGCTTATCGCAGCTTAATAAGCAAACAGCTTATTCTTATTGGGCTTTTTAGCCCATTAAGCAATAAGCTAATGCCATAAGCTCTAATTTGACACACAACCTTCTTTTGGGATGCTTATGAGATCTGCAAAAATAAATTTTGAAAAAGCACACTCAATAAGCCAAAATAAGCAAAGTACAAATCCATAAAACGACAAAATAGCCGGGTTTGAGAATTAGGGCACCTCAGAAGCTCTAGTTTGTTGCAAAAGCTCACAAATAGCTTAACTAAGAATAGTCAATAAAGAAAATCACAAAAAGCCAAGTAGAATAAGCTGTAAGAACCAATAAGCTAGCTGAAAAAGCCAAATAAGCTAGTTTTCTAGCAAAAGCTTAACCAAAAGACTTGTAACCTTCCAGATTTGTTATTAAGCTAAGAAAAATGATTTCTATTACAAAAGCCAAGTTGTTGCATGTGCCAATAAGCAGTTCTCAAAAGTAAGCCAATTTGTGCTTATTTGACCAAAAGTCAAAGTACTCAAAAATGCACCAAATGATCAGGGATGGTCTATGGGCTTGTTATAAGCAATTTTTGTGAAGGACTCAAGGAGGAGGCCTTGTGAATCAAGACGTCAGTTGACCTTTTGATGACAGATTTTGGCAATAAGGGCTTAATAAGCCAGTTAGCTTATAAGCCAGATACAAAGCACACCAAATAGCAAAATTCACTCACAAGCAGCACATAAGCAAGTTCCAAACAACAAAATCACAAGGCATACACTAGGATAACAAATGCAAGCACAAAATAAGGTGGTCACTTTGCTGATGCAAATGACCACTTCAGCAAACTTTGATAAGCTATAGCACACTCAATAAGCCACCAAATTCAACAACCAGATAACCAATAGATAGCTTATCACCTAAACTATTCCCAAACCTAATTTCAGACCTTAGATCCAACAAACAAAGAAGTTATTAGATCTGATGTGTTTGACCAATTTCAAAACCACTTTTATCAGATTTTTGCAAAACTTTAAATCCTTTTTCCAAACTTTCAAAAACTTAACCAATGACTAAAACTTGTATAAAATGACTTGTTTAGACTTCCCAAACCCTAAGAACCAAGGGCTCAAGGCCACAAGGCCTTATGAACCAGTAATCCCAAACAACCCTTAATCAAGCACTTTTTCAAACAAACTTCTGATTTTTAAACACAACCTATTGAATTTAATGATCAAATAGCTACACTAGGTGACAACTAACCGATTACAACCATAAAACACAAAGCACAAACACAAGAACACCAAATCATATACCAAAATGCAAAACAGGCAGTAACATATGATTTTTGAGAGGAAACATAACAAGAGCTTATACCTGTCCTCCACAACATCCTAGGAGGACCAACAATGCTCCTTGGACCTTGTTCAACAACTAGAACAAGACCAAGGTACTTCAACAAAGGAGATGCAAGACTGCCTTGGTTGATGGTTTTATGTAGAACCTCAAGGACTTGATTTCTTCAACACAAGTAGCAAACAACTCAACCAAGGGCTCTAATCCCTTCACAAGCTTGGTGTCAACAAGCTTGCAAGAGCTTATAGCTTATGGCTAAGGGTTAGTACACAAAAATAAGCAAAATCAGAAACCTTCTTTCAAGCTTTTTCAAACTTGAAAAACTTACCAAACATAAACGTCCTTGAACCAAATGATTCAAGCACACTTATAACAATCAATGGAACTCAGAATCACCTTTAAACAATACCAACTTTCAAAAACATAAAAAGGAATTACAATTTTCTCAAAATACCAACTTTTATAAATTTCAAAAAGGAATTACAAGTTTAAAAGGTAAAGACTGGAACAAAGGGACTCTCACATGTTGAGGTCTCCTTTTATAGGCAAATGCCAGGCTATACTATTCAAAAACCCTAGAAGTGAATTCTCTAAAATGCCCTTAAGCTCTTGAGGCAGTTTGTTGTTGATGAGCTGTCCAAAGAGATCCAAGACGTTCATTTTATCTTTGTGATCAAGCAAAGACTCTTAGTTGTTGATCTTGACACGTGGCATGACTTGGAGGGCAAGTAGTCACATGATAGGTGAATGGGTATTTGGGGGTGGGGTCCATTGTGAGTGGGAGTGAGGGTTTTGAGGTTGGGATGTGTTTAAGGTGAGGTGAATCAAACGTGTGCCAGGGTAATTACAAATTACCCTTTGTTTTAAGTGAGGTAATTCTGGGTGGGTAAAAGTGAACAGTGGAGTGTTTGATCCGTTTTTTGTGGGATGGAAAGATGTTTGGCGCAATTCACATTTGAATGTTTCATTTGCCCAATAATAGTCCTTGTCTTTTGGTAATTTTGGTAAAACAAGTATTTCAGCCCTAAAAACGAATTCCCTTTGTATTTAACTTTCACACTTTGGCAGTTTTGGCACAAAACTTTGGAAAAAGGTTTACAAGGGTTGTTTTTGCCATTTTGAGATATTTCAAGGGCTGATCTTGGACATTCTTGATCTTCAAAGGTCTTCATTTTATCTTTGACTTCATGAGGGACCATTGTTGGCAATTTGGAATTGTTGAGGGACTAATCTTGCCATTTCTTCAAAGTTGAAGGACCTTTTGTGTAATTTTGAAAAACTTAAAGGACCAAACTTGTAATTATCAATATACAAGGGTTTTAAGTGTCATTTCTTCAATAAATGAGGATCAATCTTGTATGTCTTCAAGTCTTCAAGGGTATTTGTTGAACATTCCATGATTTAGGGCCCGGTTCTTTGTACGGCTTCGTTTCTCGTGTTCGTTTTTCCTTGGATCTTGTAATCTTTTGTCTTTTTCACGATATCCATACCTAAAATACACAAGTAAACAAACACAAGCATATATATGGTATATTATGACATTTTTATGCATTTAAAGCCCGAAAAGAACGATGAGATCATGTATAAATGCCATCTCATCACTCCCCCATACTAAGCCATTGTCGTGCCCTCACGCAATGCTAGAATAAAGTATCTAAGTATCACCAAAGTTCAATTTTATTAACCTTTATTGAAAAGTAAAAGACTTGCAACATACTATGAAGATGTGTAAAGACATAATGTATGATTTTCATCACGAAAGTGACTTTTAGGGTCAAAGAATAGAAACAAGTAAATATCCCTTAGAGCAAACTTCGTCATCCTTGATTGTCATACATTCCATGCTAAGTGCAAAAACGAGATCATTGTTGGTACAAGTCACAATGCTAACACTACTCATACGTCCAAATTGTGTAATACTTTTTTCTCCCCGCAATCCTAGTTATTATAAAAGGAAATGGGTTACTAGCATTTTTTAACTATTTGTCATGGATCAGAAGTGATTCATATTGACTTATTTGAGTAGTTATTAGTCCGAAAGCAAAGTAGCATGATTTAATCGATAGTTAGCCGAAGGACAAAATCTTTTAAAACGGCTTCTCGTGTATCTCCTTAAGTTCATATCTTGGCATAACTCGTTTCACGATTTGAGACCTTTCTCGGACCGATATTTGGCATGTACTTCATACTTCAAATCTTGGGAAGACGTTCTTGAAATTATGGTCTTCTCTTCATATATTTGGAATTTCTTCACTTGACGTTTTTGAGAGATTCTTCATATTTGGACCACGACTTCATCATTTTTCTTTAATCATTATTTTGGACTTTGATATACAACGATCCGCCTCCTTTTCGGACTTGGATATATCTATCCTCATACCTTGTAAGGGTCTTTTCGGATAGACTTTCTCCATGATCTTTAGGGGAGTAATTGCTTTTCGTCGTGTGTCTCGATCCTTCATATTGATTTAGGAATAATGATACTTCACATCATCTTGGATCTTTAGCAAAAGTAGAGCTCCTCATGCCTTGTTAGGGCCTTTTTGGATGATCGCCAATCTTCGCGTCCCGCTTTAATAAGTTATGCCTTGGCTATGAAATCTATTCAACCCCGAGCAACTTTTAAATGATCTTGCGCTAGAGGCTAAGTAACCTTTCAAATCGTACGACCTTACTTATTGCAATTATGATTTATTCCTAATGCATTGATCTTATGGGAAGAAAAAGCCACAATTAAAAACATATGAGTTTTTGAAAGAACACTTTCATGTTCTACGTTTAGCATGATCACTTGTCTAACTCTATCATTTCTCGTTCTTCATTCTATTAAGACCTCTAATTAAAGAGACTCGTGAATACTTAGCCATGCAAGTCAAAATTAAGCCAAATCTGGATTAGCTTTCATTAAGACTATATCAAATCAAAGTTTTGGGCTTTCAAGCCACCTATAGGATCTTGCACTTTCTTGGAATTTTTCAAGCTTAGAGAATGTGTTTTATAGTTCCCTTGATAAGTGACTTTCTAGGATCAATTATAGGAACTTGCGAAAAGTTCTTGTTCTTAACCCGTATGAGTTAAGACTTTCGCGTTTTAAAGCTCCCTATATAAAAGTCTAGCAAAACTTGAATTGAGCGGGTTAAGGAATGTAAATGGCTCCAAATGCCCATCAAGTCAAAAATTAACTCTTATTCTACCCATCAGAAAATATACATTCGTGTCTTAAAAACACTTATGAAAACTAAGAAAAATTTTAAAATTTGGCCATTTTTAGCCTTATTAGCAACAAAACATTGAAAGTTGGAAAGCGTGAGGGCGTAGCAAAACAAGTACCTATTCACCCCCCTATACTAAAAGTAAACATTGTCCTCAATGTTTCGAGTCTAAAGGTGGAGCACCCCCATACTAAAGACGAAGAGTCGAATGCTTAGGATCTAGCATGGAAAGGGTGATCAACAATATATCTAAAGCCGTTTATTAAGTATGCTAAAACATAATTGTTAGAATAATAAAGGATATGTTATGGATTCGTGAAAAACTTCTTCAAGCAAACGATGGAGGCTCACGTAAACGAACACGAGAGTCTTCAATCGTAGATGATGATGATGATCTAGATAACACAATCACAAACAACCACGAGACAACGAGTTGAAAGGGTACAAGTCCCCTTATTAGTGAATAGTAAGCATAAAAGATAAGCATGGGATCTCCCCCACGAGGCACCTTGTTTTTGATTAACGAGTCATGAGCTCGACTCGATCCCCTCAATGCTAATTATCATTGGGGAAAGTGACTTGGTCGAGGGCAACCATTGAAGGAATTTCCCAGCCAAAGTAGTGCTTAAGCCTATGTCCATTCACCTTGAAATTAGGACCATCATCTTGAGATAGCTCGATGGTCCCATAAGGAAACACTTGTGTAATGGTGAATGGACCCGACCAACGAGATTTCAGTTTCCCGGAAAATATCTTAAGTCGAGAGTTAAAAAGTAACACTTGATCACCAACGTTAAAAACCCGGTTTTTAATCTTTGAATCATGAAACTTTTTAGTCTTTTCTTTAAAAATTAATGAATTTTCATAAGCATTATCCCTTAATTCATCCAATTCATTCAATTGTATTTTCCGGTGATCTCCCGCGGTCTTCAAGTTAAAGTTTGCATGCTTAAGGGCCCAATATGCCTTATGCTCCAACTCAATGGGCAAATGACAATTCTTTCTATAGACTAACTTATAAGGAGTGCAACCGATAGGTGTCTTATAAGCGGTCCTAAAGGCCCATAAAGCGTCATCAAGTTTGTCGGACCATGAAGCACGGTTTTCTCCAATTGACCTCTCTAAAATCCTCTTCAAAGCTCGGTTCGAAACCTCGACTTGCCCACTCGTTTGCGGGTGATAAGCCGTAGAAAGACGATGAGTAACTCCATATTTCTTTAGAACCTTTTCGAATTGGTCATTACAAAAATGGGTTCCACGATCGCTTATAATAGCACGAGGGGTTCCGAACCGAGAGAATAGTTGCTTCAAAAACTTCACTACCACACGAGCATCATTAGTAGGCAAAGCCTTAGCTTCCACCCACTTAGAAAGGTAGTCTACCGCGACGAGGATATATTTGTTGCCATGAGACGATGGGAACGGCCCCATAAAGTCTATTCCCCATATGTCGAAAATCTCACACACTTGAATTATGTTTTGCGGCATTTCATCACGTTGAGACGATTTTCCTTGACGTTGGCAAGAATCACACGACTTCACAAGTGCGTGTGCATCATGATAGATAGAAGGCCAAAAGAAGCCGGCATCGAACACTTTCTTAGCCGTGAGATTAGCACCATGGTGACCACCCGTGGGTCCCTCATGACAAGCTCTAAGGATATTAGAAGCTTCGGCACCAAAAACACAACGTCGAACGAGTTGATCCGCACAAACCCGAAAGAGATAAGGGTCGTCCCAAAAATAGAACTTGACGTCACGAAAGAATTTTCGTTTTTGTTGTGTCGTCATACCCTTGATTATGAAGTTGCCCGCATGGTAATTTGCAATGTCGGCAAACCATGGGGTGGTGTCTTTAGAATTCACTACACCGAGAGTCTCAAGAGGAAATGTTTCAGTGATTTCCTTGTTCTCAAAAACATCTTTGTGAGGATCTTCTAGACGAGAGAGATGATCGACCGCTAGATTCTCGGCTCCTTTTTTGTCAAGCACGGTGACATCAAATTCTTGGAGGAGGAGCATCCAACGAAGCAATCTCGGCTTAGCATCTTGCTTAGCTAAGAGATACTTGATAGCCGAATGGTCGGTATACACGATGCTTTTAGTCAAGACGAGATAAGATCGGAATTTCTCAAAAGCATAGACCAAGGCAAGGAATTCCTTTTCCGTTGTGGTGTACTTTAATTGAGCCTCGGTCATCGTCTTACTAGCATAGTGGATAGGACGGAAATGTTTGTCATAACGTTGCCCTAAGACGGCCCCTATAGCATAATCACTTGCATCGCACATGATTTCTGAAACTATGAATTTTAGTCGAATTAATTTTCGTTCCACGGATCGACTCGAATTGAAATCGGTTTAATCGTAAAACTTGATTTGTTTTTGGTCACGATATATATTTTTTTGGTATTTTTGAACTATTTTAAAAACTATTTAAAATAAAAGCCATTTAAAATTTAAATCTAATTAATCTAAAAACTATTTTAATCTAATTTAAATTTAATACTAATTTTAAACTAAAACAAAAATTTTTAAATGAAATCTAATTTTAAAAGCAAATTTAAATCATAAAATAAAGTCTATTTTTAAATAAAAGTAAATTTGCAAACTAATTTTAAAAATCTAATTTAATCTAATAAAACTATTTTGAAAATTTAATGTAAAAAGAATTTTATTTAAAAACTTAATTTATAAAAAACTAGATTAATTTAACTAATTTTAAAACAATGTAAATAAAAACTATTTTTAAATAAACAAAATAAAATGAAAAGTAATTTAAATTTATAAAAGTAAATAAAAATATTTTTTTATCTTTTTATTTTTATTTTTTTTATAAAAACTGAATTAAATAAAACTTATTAAAGAAATACATTGAATAAAACTTAACTTGAATTAAACTAATTAAAGAAAACTGGCAGATTGAATTTAAAGGCTATATTAATAAGTAATCTAGTTAATAAACACAAAAAGAGTCTTAGAGCAATTGGTAAGGGCGAATTGCTGATAAACGGATGGTCAGGGGTTCGATTCCCAACAGGACCAAATTTTTGCTATTTTTTTTGACTTTTTGTACTTATATTAGGACTTTTGATACTCAGACCAAGAGATTTGAGTTTTAAGCAGAAACAAAAGCAAATAAATCAAATACCAGTTAAAGAAGCAGATAAATCAATAAGCTATATCTAAAAAGCAATAAGCTATATCTAGATAAAAAGCAATAAGCTATATCTAAAAAACAGATAAATCAAATACCAATTAAACTACAAAAACAGATAAGCAGTTAAAACTAACTTAATAAGCAAATCTAAAACTTAAGACAAATAAGCAAATCAAATTAAATAATGCTTAACAAGAAACTAAAAGAAAATTCGAACCTAATGTCGAAACCTTTGAGCTGAAGGATTGGCGCTGAGCCACCTTAAGATCGAATCAAAACAATTCAAACACCACCTTCGATTCCAAACCAACACTCGAACAATGAACAGTCGAACCAGGAGATCGAGTACCCTTTTCGAACAGTGATTTTTGTAAATCTCCAGTAGGGAGATTTATTATACTTTCCTTTATTTTATTTTTTTTAATTTTTTTTAATTCGAATAATAATAATATCAATGAACAGTAGAACTAAAAAGTAAACTTTAAAGCAGATTAAATCAAATTTTGACAGAATTAAGATGAAACCAAAATAAACTGAATAAAACTTTTCATTAATCAAAATCAATTACAAATACTGAAATAAAAAATACAAGATTAAACTTTAAAACCTTATCTAATTTTACTGAAAAATTAAAAGTAAAGAAAAAGCTATCAATTACATGATAGAGGGGGGTTTTTATAGGAGAACCCCGAACCTTCTAGGTTCTCCTTGGTGCCCAAGTAATTAAATCCTAGCCCTTGAATTCTTCAATCTTCTTCTCTCTCTTCTTTTCTTCTAATCAAGCGGCTGAGAATGATCTTGTATCATGGATTGCCAAGGTGGCATGTGTGATGTTTGTTGTAGCCAATCATACGCAAGAAAAAGGGCCACGGTGGAGATAAGATTGAGGACCACATGGTGATTGATCCGAAAAACTTGGGGGTTTTAAGTGGATTTGTGGGAATTAATTATATATGTAAAAAGCCCCAATTTTACTTGTGATTTATTTTTGACTTGGGTTAATTAGGGTTTATGTTAGATTTGGGTAAAAGGAGATGGTGGTGTTTTCCATTGAGAGAGAAAAGGGGGGGCAGTGAATTTTTCTTGTGTGTATCGAAAAGGGTTTGGGGTAACAAAATACGTTTTATAAAAAAAATGAGTGGGGTTGTGTGTGATATACACACGTGTGAGTGTGTGATTTATTTGTTTGACCAATAAGTTGACTGGGGGTGAGTAAGAGTTTGTGTGGGACAAATAACTTTGACCGAGCAAACTAAATGTATTCATCCGTTTGATATACTTAGAAAACTAGGCTTGGCCCAATTGTGTTCCGTCCCTTTGTTTATTTTTCAATCAAATGGGCTTGAAATGGGCTTATAATCCGTTGTAGCATTTTAGTTCAATTCTCCAAATGGGCTTGTGGGCCCAATAAGCAATGTGAGACCCACAAGGCCCATTAAACTCAAATGATATTAAATCCACTAAGTACGAGCTTGATTACGGTTTTCTTTGATCATTTCTTCAAAACCGTGTCGGTTTTGTCGGGTTTCGTGATCGTCGGCACACTTTTGACCTTTTGACTTTGTCTTCGTCACTTTTTGGACTTTTCTTCAACATTTGACCGTGAAATCCCGTGTTTTCTCTTCTTTTGATCATTTGTACCTATTTTAACACAAAAACACAAAATCACGCGTAATTCCGACTTTTATGATATAAAACACATGATTAGGTCTTGTTTTTCCTCGATTTTAGTGGCAAAAGGATAAGTGTTTTCACACTTATTAAATCCCCTACACTTGACCATTGCAGTGACCCCATGCAATGCATTATTTCAAAGCATATAGTTACATTTTTCTCATTATTAATCCATCTCGGCCTTTATTATTATTACTACTACTATGACGAAAAGATAAAAAATTCTAAAAGGAGACAAAAATTATAACAATTTTATTACTTGAAATTATTTGATGGAAGAAACTTGTAAAGAAATCTAAGACTTGAATTAGGGCTTAAGTGTCATGAATATAAATCACCCTCAAGTTCCACGTTCCCCATACCAAGCTTAAAAACGAGATCATTGTAACTATAAGTTAGCACAACTAACACTTACTCATGTGGTTTAGTTAATCACTTAGACCCCCTTATTCCTACGGTGTATCTCTTGTATTTTATTTTTGTCTTGAATGATCACGATGATGCATTTTTGACTTATTTCGATAATTTATTAAGGCCGAAAATAAAGTGGGACGATTTAATCAATAGTTAGCTAAAGGACAAAATCTTTTAAAACTGCTTCTCGAAACCTCAAAAAGTTCATATCTTGGCATAACTCGTTTCACGATTTGAGACCTTTCTCGGACCGATATTTGGCTTGTACTTCAAACTTCAAATCTTGAGAGACGATCTTGAAATTATGGTCTTCTCTTCATTTTGGTATACATCTTCATAAGGAGTGAAAGATGCTTCAAACGTTGACCACGACTTCTTCATTTATCCTCTTCTTTATTTAGGATTTTGATATACAACGATCCGCCTCCTTTTCGGACTTGGATCTATTTATCCTCATACCTTGTTAGGTTCTTTTTGGATAGACTTCTCCATGATCTTTAGGGGAGTAATTGCTTCTCGTCGTGTGTCTTGATCCATCATATTGATTTGGATTAATGATCTTCACATCATCTTTGGATCTTTAGCAAAAAAAGTGAATCCTCATGCCTTGTGAGGGCCTTTTTGGACTGGGTATCCTCATGTCTTGTTAGGGCCTTTTTGGATAAGCCAATATTCGCATCCCGTTTCAATAAGTTATGCCTTGGCTATGAACTCTAATTAATCCCGAGCAACTTTTAAACGATCTTGTGCTAGAAGCTAAGTAACTTTTCAAATCGTACAACCTTATTTATTGCAAATATATTTATTAACAAGTGATGGGAGAAAAAGCTCATAACTAACTCACATAAGTTAATGAAAGAATACCAAACTTATAATAAACTCTATCATCTCTCGTTCTCCACAATTTAAAATCTCAAGTAATGAGACTCGTGGATGCTTAGCCTAATAAACCAATTAAGGTCCATATGGTTAAGGATACTAGCTAGAGTAAACTTGGATAAGTAAACTCGGGTTGAGTCAAAATATTCACGACGGGCCTAATATATCAAAGACATCTAAACTTGTTAAAACCATTTTATATATTTATTCTTGAAAATATAAATATGATGCAAAGAAAAGAAAATAAAAGAAAAATACTATAAGGCCAAAATAGATCAAAAATTTGAAAAACGTTGAATTTTTTTTTAATTTTCTGGTTAAAATGGGTTCAAATTCCTGGAAAAGACCACTAAAATTTCGATAGAAATCCCCCCTACACTTAATATAAACATTGTCCTCAATGTTTAAGCATGTGGGAGAATAAACTCCCCTACACTTAGGACATTGAGTACGTTGTTTAAAATCGAACTAAGGAAGGGACAACTAAAGTGATTACATATATTCGTTTTATTTATATACAAGTATGAATCACAATAGCAAAAACTTATCGAAGGAACCGGGTACACGGGAAACACGGGAACACGGGTCGTGTCAAAAGCACCAAAAGTGGATCATCAAAGCACATGTACAATCACAACACAAAACAAACAACCTACACGGCTCCCCCTACACTTATTGTAGAAAATAGATAGAAAAATAAATCATCGGGTTGCCTCCCGAGAAGCGCTTGTTTTTGTTAACCGAGTCATGAGCCTGACTCGACCCCGAATTAAATGGTCCATGGGAAGCCTCGAATGTAATACCGGGATAAAAAATCTTATCCTCGGTCCCGGAGGAACATAATAAATGAGAGGCATGAGGATATGTCATGAAAGGTAAAAAGTTCCTCTCAACATACGAAAAGTATGTGAAGTCGTGAACCACGGGAGGTGGGATGGGTAAAGGAGACAAATTGTCATCCCCCAAAGACAATGGATGGTCACTATTCGCCAAAGCCGTAAAGGTGTCTATCATAGAATGGTTAATGTCACCTCCCGGGTCAAAGCAATCATCCTCATGAACGTGAATCTCTTCGATTTCTTCATCATAGATAGGCTCGTCAAACAAAGGTTTGTTGTTCCCCTCATTGAGGATTTTAGAAATTCTCTCGAAAAGATCATGATCAAGTACGAAACCATCATTCATTTGTAGGATTTATTGATAAGTTAAATCCTCACGAATGTGGTAAACCTCATTAGAGGAGTGTTGATTAGGTAACTCCTCGAGAATTGGATGTGAGGTCATGATAGAATCAAAAGTAATTGGCGAAGAGGCAAATGTGAATTTATCAAAATCTGAGTTTTCAAAATCAATATCAATATCAAGTTTTAAAACACCATTTGCCTTCTCATCAATACCATGATCACAATTAAGCTCATGCGAGAAATCCAATAACACGGGATCATAAAAAGCATCCTCGTGATGGAATTTCTCAATACTCGGGGGATAAAAGTCATCACTGTTGATCCCAAACTTAGATCGATTAGCTTTGTGTATACGAGATTAGATCAAGTAATACACGTAGAGAAACCTTTGTATATACTTATGAATCTAAGTGTTATGCAGAATTTAACACTTAAACAAGAACACACAATGATATAAACAAACTTTCACTTTGATTATCAATATCAAACTTGCTTACAATGAAATATGTTTACGAATGAAAACTTATATGAAACTTATATGAAACATTAACCTAAAGGTCTTCTTTTATAGACATAAGAAGCCTTGTACAATAATCTACGTATCAGCTATTCTAGGTAAAGATAAATATAGAAAATACATTGTTGTTCCTATCTTTACTAGAAGTATTCTAGAATATAATACACGCGTAGAATGTATCTTCCATCAGTTCTTGTCTTCAATGTGTCAACGCTTGACTTTATCTTGTCAACGCTTGAGCTGTCAGCGCTTGTTTTGTTCTTGTCAACGCTTGTTTTGTTCTTGTCAGATCTCAAGTGATCTGGCCTTAATTTATTCCCAACAATCCTCCCCTAAACTTGATATCCACTCTTATGATCAAGTTTTTGAATAAGCATTAAGGACTAGGAGGAATCTTACAAACCTTCTCATATGGATAGTGAATAAATCTGATCAAATCTTTTGCCACGTCACTTGAATAATCTATTTCCAACTGAGTATCCTTCATCTTCTCCAAAATAGCTTTGGATATGAAATACTGACCATCCAAAAGTAGATACTCAGCAAACTTTGTAGAACTCAAATGGTATACACCAGCAGCTGAATATAACCTCCATTGAAGACCACTGAGGTCATCTTCAAGATCCTTCCATATTGCAGGATCCTCATCTTTTGGTCCACACATTCTTTTGAATGTGGTCCAAAGTTTTATTCCATTAGCTGAAGTTGGTGCTTCAGCCTCATACTTGGTCTCCAGCAACCTCCAAAGGTCCACCAAGTCTTCTCTATCACAACTTACAAACAAAGATATGAGAGTGGTAAAAGTGTGTACCTCCTTGCCAAATCTGCCAATCTTCCAGAACCCACATTCATCTTCTTCATAGCTCACAATTGGGTTCCTGGAATCTAATGGTAACACTTGCACCATATCTGAAGCTTCTAATGGGGAGAGCTTGAGGCTCTTTCTTATAACTGCTTCACTTGGATATAGTGGATCCATATCTTTTGGAAACTCAAATGAAATTCCCTTCTTCACTGGCCTGGGAACAATCATAGCTTTCTTGAGTTCCATTTCTTCTGCAAGTTCCTCCTTTCTTTCATCTGAAAGAAGTCTGAGAGTGTTTGCTTCCTGCACTCTCACCCAAATGGGATAAGCCCTACTTTCCAACTCATTAAATGTCAAAGCCCTCAACTTCTGATAAGTCCATCCAACTCCATGACATCTGAGCAACATAAAGTATATCTCCCTTCTATCCCTTTTCAACTCTGAGAGAATATTGCTTGCCTTGTGTTTCAAAATTACCTGGCAATCCTTCTGAACTCTAAGAAGAATGTAAAACCCGCATGCTTTTACCATGAATAGTGCCCTTAAGATCGTACGTCCTAGATTAAAACTTACCTTATTCAGTATTGATCACATTCATTTGCTATTAATCAAGTAAGTACATACGTGTATAACATGATAAGTATCGTTACGTACGAACTCATGATAAGCAGTTAATAAGTATTTCACGGGAACATAATTAAATCATGATCACCATTAAAACATGAACTAAAATAATCACGTAAATACATATAATATAATTACGAGCATAAATAAATACGTTAAGGTTCGGTAAATATTTAACGAGAACACACTAAACATGAACACCAATAAACACGAATAAACACGTAACAAATTAAAACACGTAAAACACGAACACGAGAGCACACTATAACATTTTAGACACGGAAAACATTTGGGCTACCCCTTGTGGGCCCCATATCCATGAATTAAGGAAGAGAAATGGGCCTAGCCCATCATTTTTACTAAACAAGGGGGTTAAGGGGAAAAAGTCTTTCATTTATCACATTTTATTAAAAACAACTAAAACCCTAATTTGTTCTTCCTCCTCCTCCCTTGTTCTTGTGTGCCGCCACCTTCAAGACACCATAGGAGGGTGTTTGATGATCTTGGATAATAAAATCATTGCTAGAAATCGTGTTTGTTCATCCTCTATTGATCCACACATTCGGTATAACTTTTTAACCTTTCTTTTTAATCTTTTCTTTTGATTTGATTTAGTAAAATTAATTAAGAACATGAGGTTTTTAAAACCTAATTAAAAACATAAAATAAACATGTATTTGATTAAGGGGTAAATTAAAAAGGGCGTTTATGGGTGTTTTAGTTTGGCCGCTGCCTAGCCCGTGCCCTAGGGGGTCACGGCTTGGTCATTAAGCCACCACCGAGACCATATGGTCCCGGTTCGGTGGTGTGGGTCCCACGGCAGCAAGGAACCAAGGGGAACCCCGATTTGGTTCGGGGTACGGTGTCGATTTCATGCCCGGTTCACGGTTCGTTGGTTAAAACACGATTTATGCTACATGTTAATTTTATGAATCATCAACTTAGGATATAAATTAATTAATAAATGATATATTAATTAAACCATGACTTAGGTTATTTCTTAATTATTAACTTAGCATGATATTAATTTAACCTAAGTATTTTTATGTTATAAGTTATAATTAATTAATTATTTAAAACATGCTTATAATTAATTAATTTAGACATGACTTAGGTTATATTATTAATACATATTAATATACATTTTAACCTAAGTAATTTATTCCATTTTAATTAAAACATGTTATACTTTAATTAAAATGCTTAACCTATAGTTTAATTAAAATGCATGAAATAATAATTAAACTATACACTATATCATATGACTTAAGAAATAAGCTTATAAACACTTAGACTTATATTTTAGCTTATGCAACCAGCTTAATTCTAATTATGGAAACTTCTATTTATAGAAACTTAATTAAATAAGGCAACTAATCTATTAATGGAAACCTTCTATATATGGAAATCTATCTATTTCAGGCAGCTAATCTAATCATGGAAACCTTCTATATATGGAAACTTATTTAATTAAGGCAGCTGATCTATTTTTGGAAACTTTCTATTTTTAGAAACTAATCTATTTTAAGCAGTAAATTCTATTTTAGGAAACTTTCTATTTTTGGAAACTTTCTATTTTTGGAAACTTTCTATTTTAGGAAACTTTCTATTTTTGGTAACTTTCTATTTTTGGAAACTTTCTATTTTTGGAAACTTTCTATTTTTGGAAACTTTCTATTTTTGGAAACTTTCTATTTTTGGAAACCTGCTATTTCTAGAAAGTTACTTATTATTACACAGTAAGTATAATAATACATGAATTACCAGTAATACTTAATCAGATTAATCAGAATACAAGATAAACACAATTTAAGGCTTTAAACAGTAAACCATGACCTAAAACATACAAAGTAAGCTAAGATGAGACATAAAACCCAGTACGTAATCAGTGATTCGATACTTATACACGTGTGTATTCATGTAGCGTTAGTGATCCAGAAGTAGGAGTCTTTCTTCCGTTCATTCACTGGACTTGAGGTACGGATTCCCGTCCTTTTAGTATGGACATTCTTTCCTTATTATGATTTCCCCGTATGCAGCCAACTGTTTTCCCCAGTATTTGTTTTATTGTTTTGAACTGCTTATGTTTAATTAGCATAATCTATAGCCATATACAAGCATGACCAGTTTCACCTAGTTATGGAGGTACCATAACCATAACATTGGAGGCACCAATGTTATGACTTCCCCACGGCGGAGTGATTGCTCGTGGCGTCCCTTTCAGTTTTGGCCATATTATTATATCATGTGGGGCGTATGGGTGCATCCTAGTTACATGTTTTATTCAGTATTTCATGGTGAATGTGGTGTGTGCCTTGCATCCTTCACAAGGAGTTGATCCCTCCTACCCAGACCAGTATATTAATTAGAGGCATCCCCTCTAATCAGCATGATGAGGTCACCCCTCCAAGTATTCATGCACGTGACCTTTTCATGACCTATATGGGCTATGGTATATTTATGTTAAAACAGTTTTCATAAGATAAACATAAGGCTTTTCAAACTATAAAACCAGTTTTCTTAATACTTAACCAGTTTATTCAGAACTTAGTCTTCCGCTGCTATATGTTACATGCTTATCCTATTTCATGCTATATTGTATATCCGTGCACTGAGCGTTTTGCTCAGCCGTTACTTTCCTTTCCATGTCCCAAAACGGCAGGTACCCAAGACTCGAGCATTTGGAGGACATGCATAGGATGGAAGCTGCCATAGACTTCTTCTCCTGTTTCCTTCATATATTTATGCTTGTTTAGTCTTTCATTCAGTTCATTTACTTTGTTATGTTTTGGGCTTATGTTGGGAACCGATGTTTGATTCCGGTTTTCCCTATGGTCATGTATGTTTTACTACATATTACCTTGCATGCTTTGATGACACGCCATAATTACGCGTGACATTCCATTTATCAAAATGGGGTGTTACAAAGAAGCTCCAAACCCCATATTTGATCTGAAATGGTCAAGTCTGGATTATCCATGCATCTTTCTTCCCAAGCATTATACATTTGAACCACCTCTGGCATGTCAAAGTCAACCTGCAATTTCATCTCTCTCAGCTTCTCTTTGGCCAACTCATCCCCATACTCAAGCCTTTCTGGTTCTATAATTATCACACTTGAGTCTGAGCTAGCTCCATCACTTCCTTCTTCTGAAGTCACAACAAATGGTGACTTTTCCTTTTTATCTTGTTCCATCATTTGTTCAGCTAATCTTCTATCAAACTCAACTTGAGCTGCATCCTTTGGAACAATCTCCTCTACCATTATACCCTTACCCTTATCTGATGGTGCAATGGTTGGTAAGGTAGATGGTGATACCTGAGTAGAAACCTCCTTGATGATAGATGATGACTGGGATACATCACCTTCATGTGCAGGTCTGTCAAAGCCCAACTTTGTTCTATCAGCGCCCAAAATATTTCTGTTAGCGTCCAAATTTTCCTTGTCAACGCGCAAATATCTTCCCTCAGCGCCTTGTGTAACCTCTCTCAACATAGCTGTAAATGATAAATTTAAGTTGGTAGGAGAGACTAAAGACGTATCAAAACCTGTTTGTTTCTTCAAAGTTGTAAGGGCTTCAGCAACATCCATTGATTGACCATCATGACTGCCCTTATCACTCAGATTTATTAGATATTCCTCCCATTTGGAAGATTCCTCCATACCCCTCCTAGCACGATCTCTTTCCAGAACAACAATCCTCTCCCTCAATTGCTTGAGTTCAAGGCCTTGTGAGCTGACTACTTGTACTAAGTCTGCATTTTGCTTTTGCAAGCTAATGCAGACTGCCGTCAATTCCATAAGAGTCATTGGTTCCAGTCTGCCCTCTTCTGATATGGGGATTTGACCTCCCAAGTCAGATTCATTGGGCAAGGATGAGGACATAATGATGGTGGGACTGCCTTGGCCAACATCTAAGCCATAACCAATAGTGCCAGCCTCATCCAGGTCACCAACCACACTTTTGGTGGTGGTTCTCTCTGCTACATGGCTAGGAACACCAGAGGAGAACACTCCAGTAGTCCTTTGGCGTTTCATCAACCTATATTCAGGGGGTGTGGAAGATGGTGTGGAAGAATGGGTGGATGTGGGTTGGTTAAGGGGTGTTTGGGATTGTGAAGGTTGTGTGTCAGCGTTGGAAATAGGCACATCAACGCCAACATTTAATGTATCAGCGTTGAAGGATTCTGAGTCAATTTGCATGTGTTCAGGTGAAGGTAAAGGTTCAGGGATTGGTTCAAGTTGTGGTTGGGGGTCAGTTTGTGGTTGGGGGTCTGGTTAGGGTTGTGCTGCTGCAATAACAGCAAGCATAGGTTGGCTTAAAGGTAGGTCACGATGGGGTGGTGAGTTCATCTTCATAAAAATAGCTTTCTTTTGCTCAGTGATCTTATAAAAATCATTGTGATCCCTTGAGTAGTAACCTTGGACATCAAAAACCATTTGCAGAAAACGGGGATAAGCTAAAGTAATTTTGTTCCCCTTGTTTTTACACATGCCCTCAAAAATCATTTTAAAATAATTAGATTTTTGCCTTGTTGCAATGCACACAATAGCACTGGCAATGGATCTATTGATCTCATTGTGTGCAGTACATTTGGGACTCAAACATTGAAGGAGGACATGTATGAGGTACTTCCAGGCTGGGGGAAATTCCTGCTTATGATACTTGTTAAGAGTACCTTCATCAGGAAAAGGATATCCCAAATCCCTAAGCCCTTGTTCTATTTCATTTATGGGAAGGGTGTCTATACCATCAGCATCATCAAGATGCAAGGCTTGGCGTACCAAAGCCTCAGTAACCACCCAAGGTCTCCCATGAACAATAGAAGTCAATGTGGTCACTCTATTAACTGTTGAGGAACTGACAGTGTTCCAAAACTGCTTGATATGTGTGACTGGAATGAGTGGTGCATGAGAAAGAGCATACTTTAATGGGGATGCGTTCAAATACGCCACCATTTGTGTGTATTAGGGAAACAGAGTATCATCAGCTTCAAGATATGCAATCATGTTGTGTTGAGATCTGAACCCCAATTCCAATTCTGATGGTCTAAAATTTGGTGCCATTGATGAAAGCTGTTAATTTTAAGTGAAGAAGATGAAGTTGATAAGAGAAAATTGTTAGTTGATAAGAATTATAGATACCCTGTTTAAAATAGGAGCCAAATTTATAGGAGAAGAAGATGCATGTGATAGGCCCAAAAATAGGCAAGTATTTTCAAAAATCAATCATGAAAATATTGAAAAAGTTATAAGTTATCTCATGCATTAAATGAAAGTAACAACTCCTAAAATTACGGCCTAAAAATTTGTCAAAAAGTAACATCTGGGTAGATCCCATTGAGTGTCAACGGTAAAAAATAACCTATCAACGCCCAACGGCTATAATCTTGTCAACGTTTGCCTATAGCCATGTCAGCGTCCAATTTGGTCACAACAACGCTTGGAAAATTACTTGTAAGCATCCAAAAATAAAAATGTTTAAAAATGAAAAATGACCTTAACAAAGTAATTTATCCTAGAGAAGATAACCAAAAAGCTGATAATTATCATAGGGCGGCAAGCACTGTCCAGTTATGCACACTTGCATAAGCAAGATAGACATAACAGTCCTCTAGTGTCCCTTGCTAACCAAAACTCTTAACAACCAAGTTATCTTATAAAATCCTTTGTTACTCCCAGGTAAATCCCATAACAAAATTATTCCCAAGTCTCCCAACAGACCACAACCAATTCTAGGCCAAAAATGTCTTGGCAGCATGCATAGTATATCAACTTTGCATGCTACAGTGCCTCATGATTTAGTAAAACTAACTCATACTCACCTGTGGACACAATTTAGAATTGTGATAAGAGTATCATATGGATACCCAAACATCCTAAAGGTTCCTAAAACCTCCCCTTAAACTATGATACAAAAGTTTGCTAAAATCATGCATGAACATAAATTTTTTTTATGTCAAGATAGGAATGAAACATTCCAACCATCATCCATAAATAAAAACTTGTCCAAATGCTTCTCCATTGATCCATAAGCAACTCTGTATCCAATGGTATACTGCTAACACCATCTGCACATTTAGATTGAAAACCACAAAACTAACATTGTTGCTGACAACGCCCCGATAACACATGACAGCGTTGAGGGAAGCTTTGTCAGCGTTAGACAATTATATTGCTGACAACGTTACAAAAACACTTATCAGTGTTCAAGTAACCTTTGTCAGTGTTAGAAAAAGATAGTGGAAAATATAAATCATCAATAAGACCAATAATAATGCATCATCCTGTACATACTTTTACAAAAAGACTCCAAAACACATATTATGTGAGATTGACCTTTCCAATACTTGTTACCAAGTATTGAAACCTCCCAGCATCAAAAGGTTTAGTTAATAAATCTGACACATTTTCCTCAGTGTCAACCCTATCTGGTTGTATTAAACCTTTTTCAAAGCAATCTCTTATAAAATGGTGTCTAATGTCTATGTGTTTAGTTTTAGAATGATGTACAGGATTCTTAATTGCATAAAGTACTATTATTGTCAACAAATATCTTAGTATGCATGAAATTGTACCCATAGTCCAACAGCTGGTTCTGAATCCACAACACTTGGCCACAACATGCAGCTGCAGCCACATACTATGCTTCATTTGTAGAATTAGCCACCACTGTTTGTTTCTTGCATTGCCAAGATATCAACCTGCTCCCAAGAAACTGACATCCACCAGTTGTGGATTTCCTATCAAATTTATCACCTCCATAATCACTATCTGAATATGCAATCAGCTCCAATGGTGAATCCTTTGGGTACAACAAACCAAGACTAGGATAGCATCTTAGGTACCTAAAGATCCTCTTCACAGCATAAAGGTGACATTCTTTGGGAGTCACTTGATGGCGTGCACAAGCACACACATCAAACATGATATCAGGTCTGGAGGCAGTAAGATACATCAAGGATCCAATCATGGATCTATAGTGCCTGACATCAACATCTTTCCCATCTCCAATCTTTCCCCAAGGGTGTTCTCTATACATATGAGTAGTAGCCCTCTTTTCATGTGGAGAAAAGCCAAACTTCTTCAAGATCTCAGCCACATATTTGTCCTGGGAGATGAAGATACCATCCTCTTTTTGCTGAACTTGTAAACCAAGAAAGAAGTTCATCTCCCCCATAGCACTCATCTTGAATTTTTCTGTCATAAGCTTGAAGAAATCCTCACTCATCTTTGGATCAGTAGACTCAAAAATGATATCATCAACATAGACCTGGACAAGCAACACATCCTTGCCTTTCTTCTTTGTAAACAGTGTCTGATCTATGGTGCCCCTCTTGAATCCATTGTCCACCAAATAGGTAGACAAAGTACCATACCATGCTCTTGGGGCTTGATGAAGGCCATACATAGCCTTTTTGACTCTATACACTTTATCTGGATGCTCTGGATCCTCAAAACCAGGAGGCTGCATTACATAAACTTCCTCAACAATAGTTCCATAGAGGAAAGCACTCTTGACATCCATTTGATAGACTGTGAAGCCCATGCAGGATGCATAGGCTAGAAAAATCCTAATAGCTTCAATCCTTGCAACTGGTGCAAAGACCTCCTCATAGTCTATCCCCTCCTCTTGTGTATAACCTTGAGCCACTAACCTTTCCTTGTTTCTGACCACAATGCCTCTTTCATCTCTTTTGTTCCTGAGAACCCATCTTGTCCCTATAGGTCTGACATATCTGGAACAATCAACCAGCTCCCAAACATCCTGAATTGCAAATTGGTGAAGCTCATCCTGCATTGCTTCCACCCAACTTGGTTCTTTGAAAGCATCAAATATTTTCTTGGGTTTCTCTTGTGACAGAAAACATGCAAACAAACAAGCTTGCACAAGAGGGGTATCAACCTTCTTGTGTATATTGGCAATAAACCCACCAAGACCTTGATGAGATCTTCTAGTCTGAACTGGAGTCATAACATCACCAATGATTTGGGAAGGGGGGTGATTCTTCATTGTGGAAGTGAGAACTCCTCCTTCAAAGAGTCTGGTGTCCTCAACCTCACGCTCCATGTTGCCAATATCTTCTTCATCAGACTCTCTTATATCAACATAAGGATGACCTTCTTCATAAGAATTGGAAGGTTTACCTTGTTCAAAAGTGGGAGAGAAAAGATGTGCAAAGGTGTTGTCAACGTCTGAACCTTGTTTGTCAGCGCTTGGGCTAACAACGCTTGAACTGTTGTTGTCAACGTCTGAGCCATCAACGTCTGAATTGGTCTTGTCAGCGCTAGATTTGCCTTTGTCAGCGCCTGAAGGACCATGCATGTTTGTATCTGGTGGTGCTTGAAAACCACCATTATCTTGTCCAGCAGCAGCAGCAGCAGCAAAAGCATCTGTCTAAATGGGAATGGAAACATATTCTAGAATAGGAGATGTCTTTTCTGCTTGTGATCCAACCTTTTCATGAACCTGAGTACCTGAAACATCAACAACTTGTTCCTCCATAACATTTGAAGTTACCTTCACAATGTCTGGATTAGTGACAGGTATATAATTTAACGTTCTAGATAAAGGTTCCAAGTCAAACAACCAATTAGGACCACTTTCAGGATCACTAGGTTTATTCTCTAAAAACCTAACATGTACTCTTTCAACTATACGTTTGTCTTCTTTAAGATAAACCTTATATCCCTTTCTCTGCACTGAATACCCCATGAAGTAACCCTCATCACCTTTTGCACTAAATTTCCCTAAGGCATCACTAGTATCCAATACTACTACATGACAACCAAAAGGTCTGAGAAAACCAATATTAGGTTTTCTACCCCAAAGTAACTCATAAGGTGTTTTGTTCTGAATTTTGTTAACCAATGCTCTATTTTGCACATAGCAAGCTGTGTTAACAGCCTCAGCCCAAAAGGCTATAGGAAAGTGAGCATCAGCCAACATTGTTCTGGCTGCTTCAATTAGGGTTCTATTTTTCCTCTCAGCAACCCCATTTTGTTGTGGGGTTCTAGCAATACTAAATTGCCTTGTAATTCCTTTCCTGGCACAGAAATCATCTAGCTTCTTACTCCTAAATTCTCCACCATTATCACTCCTAAGCATTTTAACCTCATTGCCAGACCTCTTCTCAATCTGAGTGATAAAATTAATTAGAATATCAGCTGTGTCACTCTTCATAGCTAGAAAGAATGTCCAAGTAAACCTAGAAAAGTCATCTGTGATAACAAAGCAATATGACTTACCATTCAAACTTTCTATATTGGTTGGACCAAAGAGGTCCATGTGAAGCATATGAATAGGTCTAGAACTAGTGTGCACCTGTTTAGACTTGAATGAGACCTTGTGCTGCTTGCCTTTAAGACATGCAACACAAGAGTGGTCATTGTGGAAGGCCTTCTCAGGCAAACCATCAACTAAACCAAGCCTCACAAGTCTATTGATATTTTTGAAATTTATGTGCCCTAGTCTTCTGTGCCACAAATTACTCTCATCTACTGAGGCCTTAGCATAAAAACAAGACATATTATTATTCATTTTAATCCCATTTAAATTCACATTATATATGTCTTTATGCCTAGGTGTTCTATACTCAATATATTTCTCATCAGGGATCTTAAAATCCTTGCTTAACACCAAACACTCAGTATCAGTAAAAAGAACTTTATTTTTGTTATCACAAACTTGTGATACATTAAACAGGTTGTAATCAAGTTCTTTTACCAGGAAGACATTCTCAAAATGCAGATTATTGGTGAGAAGGGTTCCTTTGCCTGTGATAGTACCATATCCACCTCGAAAGTATACCTTATCACCATCTTTAATAGGAGTGAAGTTCGTCAGATAGTCTTCCTTCCCTGTCATGTGCCTTGAGCATCCACTATCCTAATATCCATAATCATTGATCTGTCTTTGAATTCCCTGCACATAAAGAAAACAAATTAGTTTTCTTTGGGAACCCAAGTCTTAAAAGACTTGGATTCATCTGGTTGTTCAATAAGAACAGACTTAGTTCTCACAACAACCCCATTCTCATCCTTCTTAGGATGAAATACCCAGTTAACCCCAATAGGTTTTGTAATGACCTTTGAAATGTAATTAAATCTATTGCAAGTCATTGAAATCCCATTAACATTAGGGTTTTGATCTTTCTTGGGTCTCCATGTTAAGCTTGAAGAAGCTTTAGACCCCTTACCTTGTGGTTGCAAATATTTAGGTCTGGTCACGTTTCTGTCAGCGTTAGAATTTGTCCTGTCAACGCTGAAATTACCCTTGTCAGCGTTGAACCTAGGGTTTGCTATAGAAACCCATTGCCTATTTGACCAGGTGTTTGTCTTTGGAAATGGTCTTTGTCCATGAGTGTTAGACCCTCTAGTAAAGAATGGGGCAAGTCTAATCACTTGTGGACTTTGCTGCACACAAGGTTTGGGTCTGACAACGTTTGACTTCCTAACAACGTTGACTTTGTTCCTGACAACGCTGAAATTGTTCCTGTCAGCGCTGGCTTTGGGAGCGTTGACACACTTGTATGCCAAGTGTGAAAAGCTACAACAAGTGTAACAAGCTTTTCTAGACATAACCTTTGGTCTAGAAGAGAAGAAGCCTGTTCCATGATTGCTAACTTGGCTCTTGGAAGACCTAGTATTCCTATACATCTCTGCATATTTAATGGTAGGTCTTCTAACAGTGTTTGAGCCTAGGCCAATAGCTTTACCAGTGATTGGGTTAGTAACCTTAATGGGTGGTGACTCATTAGGACTTTCACACAGCAAGCCACCCTTGACAAATAAAGTAGGGTTAGCCTTCTTCCACTCATTCAGGTCAGTCAATTTTTGTTGATACTCTTCAACTGGAGTGACAACTCTTAGTGGAGGAATGAATTCCTCCTCTTGGAGCTCTGGCAAACCAGTCCAAGATAAGTCCCTTTGTTGGACACCATAGAAGTCACCAGCTGGTGGTGGAACCAAAGAGTAATCATTCATCCCAATCCCAGTCATGTCCTTAGGATCCCTTTGTTTAGCCACACAGTCTCCTAGGGTCTGGGTGGCTCTATCAAATCTTTGAATTTTGAGGCCAACATTATCTTTATTTTTAATGGCCTCATCTAACTTAGCCTGTAATTCACCATTAACCCTTTCCGTGATGTTTCTAATATCCATACTACCCTCTAACTCATGTTTTAAGATATTGATTTTATCTTTTAAGTCAAACTCCATTTTCTTGTATTCAGAAACGGTTTTCTCAGTTTCAATAAGAGCTAGTTGGTAATTAGACAATTTACATCTTTCAGTACTCATATCATCTTTTAATTTTAACACCTCTTTGTTAAGTCTTTCAGTATTTAACCTACAACCTTTGCTACAAAAAGCGTCATCATATACCTCATTATCAGATGAAGAGGAGGAGTGTGCCATGAGATCATATTCAACATGCTCTTCTTCTTCAATATCAGCAACCAAAGCTTTATCCTCTTCAACATTCTTAGCCAGATAGCTCCAATCCCATCCCATACCATCAATTCCTTGAACTGCAACCATGGCTTTGGAATCCTGAGCTTTATCAATCTGACTTGAGGGTTTACCAGCATCAGATCTTCTAGGAGATCTGCATTCCCTCATGAAGTGCCCCATACGATGGCAGTTGTAGCATTCAACTTTGGATTTGTCAAATCCAGCTGTGTCTTTAGCATTGAAGGTCATTTTCTTCTTAAACCTTCTGTTCCACCTGTTTCCTCTTATACTAGCAAGAGCCATATTCCACTTGATTTCCATATCTTCCAAGTGCTCATCACTTATCTTCTCAAGGTCCTCATATGTAATCACTGAACCATTGGGCAAAGAAGCAATGTAAGCACAAACACTATCCAAATCTAAACCAGCAGGTTTAACTCTTGGGGAGTCATTCTTGTATGTGTCAGCGTCTGAAAAGGAGACGTTGACAGGACTTGTTCCAGCGCTGACATATGATGATCCAGTAACTGGATGCATATAAGAGTCCTTCTGATTGAATTGACCTTCACTATGAGAGAAGAAGGCCATGTTGCTGGTGGTAGATTTGCTTCCATGTTCTAAAAGAGTTTCATCTTCCAACAGCCTTAGTTTGTTGTAGATGTCATCAAACGAGGAGCTCTTGTAAGTATTGTTGGCAAGAATAGATCTTGCCTCAATCTTCCATGCCTCACCAAGACTTTTAAGAAAGGTAGTATTGATGTCAACATCACCAACTTGTGTCCCCATGAAGGACAACTTGCTTGTAATGTCAAGCAATCTGCTTCTTACACTACTTAGTTTCTCATTGGGTTGAGCTTTGAAGACAGCATAATCATGCAGAAGTTGCTTTTTCTTTTCCTCCTTAGTGTCTGCATTGCCACCATATGCAACTTCAAGAGCTTCCCAAAGATCCTTAGCAGATTCATAGCCTCTATATTTATGCTGGTTTTCATGTCCCAAAGAGACTTTCAGAATATTTAGGGCTTTCATGTCAACCCTTTTCTTTGCAATGTCATCAGTAGCCACAACTCTACCATCTCCAGGTTTTTCTATTTTATCCTCTTCAGAACATCCAGCAACAGCTGATCTTTGAGCAATGACATTAAGAATCTTTTTAGCCTTTTTGAATGTGTTTCCATATTCAATAATCTCCCAGAGTGTGTAGTCATAGATCCCCAGATATTGTTCAAAGTTGAACTTCCACAAGTCAAAGTTGGTTGCATCAAGCATGGGAATCTTGATTTTTGGTAAGGCTGAGGACGAGGAGGTTATTGCTTCAGACATGATGTTGTTAGGGTTTCTGAGAAAATTAGGGTTTTGGTGATTTTTAGGGTTCTGGTGTTCTTTAAGATCAAAAGTTCCTCAACAAGCTCTGATACCACTTGTTGATCCCAAACTTAGATCGATTAGCTTTGTGTATACGAGATTAGATCAAGTAATACACGTAGAGAAACCGTTGTATATACTTATGAATCTAAGTGTTATGCGGAATTTAACACTTAAACAAGAACACACAATGATATAAACAAACTTTCACTTTGATTATCAATATCAAACTTGCTTATAATGAAAGATGTTTACGAATGAAAACTTATATGAAACTTATATGAAACATTAACCTAAAGGTCTTCTTTTATAGACATAAGAAGCCTTGTACAATAATCTACGTATCAGCTATTCTAGGTAAAGATAAATATAGAAAATACATTGTTGTTCCTATCTTTACTAGAAGTATTCTAGAATATAATACACGCGTAGAATGTATCTTCCATCAGTGCTTGTCTTCAATGTGTCAACGCTTGACTTTATCTTGTCAACGCTTGAGCTGTCAGCTCTTGTTTTGTTCTTGTCAACGCTTGTTTTGTTCTTGTCAGCGCTCAAGTGATCTGGCCTTAATTTATTCCCAACAATCACTAAGGAGTAAAGAATCCGATAAATTATTAGTATCATTGTTTTCAAAAGTCGGTCTTGGTAAAATAGGCGAATCATCCTCATCCAATCCTAAGGAATAATTAAAAATGTAGTCGGAATCACAAGATAACTCATCCCTATCTACAAACTCCTTAGGTGTAGGACAACTTATGGGTTCTTCTTCTATGCACTCATTATAATGTTCTTCACACTCCTCAAAAATTGGTTTCTCAAAACATGTCTCGCTAAGAGGATTTGAAGAAAGCATAAAATCGTTTGAAAGAGTAGGTGAAGGAGTCATAAAAGAAATGGGGTCATCAACGGGTAATGAAGGCTCAAGAAGAATATCGGGAATTTCCTCAATGGGAGAGCTAATAGTATCCGTGGGTGTCAACACCAGAGGGTGAGTAAAACTCATGATAGTCTCCGGGCCTTGTCTCTCCTTTATTGGCGGAGAGATGGAAGGATCCACAGTGGGAACATCACTACTAGTAGTGGTGTTAGCCTCAATATCAACTCTTAAAGACGGCTCAATATCACATTGAGCTTGATAGGTTTCTAAAATGAGCATGAATTTCCTATCGGTTTCCTCTTGCATTTCTCTTAAGAATCTATCATGTTCCTCAAGTTTATTAAGAATTAAATCCATTTGAGGTTGTGAAATACTCCCTTGATTATAGTTTTGAAAATTGTCTTCATTTGGAAAACCTTCATTATTTGAAAATCCTTGATTATAAAATTCCCCATAAAACCGTTGATCATATTGTGGTGGGTCACTATTTGTAGGAAAACTAGGTGATATGAGCTTAAACTCATATCCTTTTATCAACAAATAACCCTAAAACATGAAGCAAAATACCAATTTATCTTGCAAAAACAGTGTTATGTGGTATGTTTGTGTTTGTGTACACTTGTGTAGGTAAAAGGATACATTTTCAAGCAAACAAAGAAAAATCAAGCTCAAATGGGTGAAAAAGACAAAGAAGGATCAAAAGTGTCAAGACTTTGAAGTACAAGGACCTATCTTGACAAATTGCCAAAGTTGAAGGACTACAGTGCAAATAATGTAAAAAGTCAAGATCAAAGTCAAAATTGGTCAACTATCAAGTCAACAAAGTCAAAGGGTCATTTCTGCTTAAAGATGAAGTTTGGAGGACTTAAAGTGCCAAAGAAATGAAGTTACAAGCTTTAAATGCAATCTGCCAAACTACAAGGGCTGAAACTGCTAAAGTTGGAAAGATTACTAGTATTGATCCATGTGACACAAGTTCTAGCCAATAAGAGGAGAGTAAACATGGCACACGGATTGCCACCTAAGGGTAATTAATATCCACTAGCAGCCGCCAAAATTAATTACCATATCCTAACAGTGCAATCCGTGTGACACTTTTTCAACCAATCAGAATTTGACACGTGTCTTCTTCAAGCTACAAAAACATTTCCAGGATCGTATTTGAGCTACAATCAATTTCATGAAAAGATGTAAACACCAAAAATGCTTGTTTTGAAGAGACGAACACAATGGTATCAACCAATTAACATGAGATCCACTCAAGAAGAAAACCCCAATTGGTGTTCATACCTTGAAGATGAGTTTTGCAGAATCATGCCACGTGGAGTCCTGTGATTGGTCTCAACACGTCATCATCCCCAACAAACTTCCTCTTCATGTCTATAAATAGCCTACTAGTCCTCATTTGTAAAGTAGTAGTTAAATTTTGTAAAAACACACACTTTTCAATTCTCTCTCATTTTCCTTCCTTTTTACCCTAACTACTCAAGAGTCTGACAAACTCTTGAGTTAGTTAGTTAGTTAGTAGCTTTTCAACAGCTTTGTAACAACTTTCATGGAATAAAATTCGAATTCTATTTTTCCCGCCAATTCTCCTACTCATCTTACTGTTCATATTCTGCTCATGTTTGATCATTGAGTTACCGAATTGAGTTTGTTATGATCATTGAATGATCATAACTGACTTTGAAGAAGTTTGGTAGCTGTTGTTGTGACTCCAGTTCAGAAAGTAGCCTTATTGAAGTTTTCAAGCCATGATAATGATTTCTGTTGATTAGTAGTTGTTTTTGATGATTGATTAGATGATCTAGTGATAAGGTGGTGGTTATCACTAGGATAAGAGAGTTCAGCACTCCTCTTCTTCCCAATGGTTTACTACAAAAGGTTTTAAGTTTCTGATTTTGGTTCACCTAAATAAGTCAAATGCATGCTAAATTTTCTAGTGTAGACTTGTTGATTGCCTGATCAAAGTTGTTAAGATTTGCTAATTGATTGATTTTGGATTACTTGTAGCTTAATTCTTGTTTACCTGCTCATAGATTTTGGTTTGTGTTGATTCATAACTTGTTTTCAGTCATTTTCAGTTCTTGCACCTTAATTGAGTAATTGTTGTTTTTAGTGCTTGCTTGCAGTCTTAAACTCTTTCATTTTGAGTCCCAAGTTTGGTAGATAAAAGCTCTTCATTTAGTTTAATCCAGCTATTAGAAAGTCTTTTGGAAATTTCCTCAAATCTCAGTAGAGGAGTGTTGGGTATTAGCATTTAATAAGTTTTCAAGTACTGGAAATTGGCAAGATAATGCTCATTTGTAGTTGATTGGTCATAATAAAGAGTTTCAAGTCAATTTCAAGTCAAGTAACTGGTCAAACAGGCAATTGGCCATAAAAAGCTTTGGGTCATTTTCAGTCATTTTTGTCTTTTAAAAGTCCTCAATTTCATCTGCTTGGCTTTAACTGGTTACTTGATGAAATCTTGTCAAACCAGCTCTCATTTGTAGTCCAACATATGTAGTTTCAGTACCTATAAGCATTCTATACAGTTTTCAATAAGCAAATAGAAATAAGCATATTCTTGAAAAGCTGAGTTGAGGCATGTTTCTGTAACTTAAAACTGAAATTTTGTATCTCTTGATTCACTTCATTAACCTGGCCATTTTTCTTCACAAATCCATTTAGAATATAGAGTTACTTGATTTTTGAAAGTTTCAACTTTTTGACAAAAAGCTTGGTCAACGCTTGGTCAACGATAAGCACTTTTGAGCTTAATTCAGATTTCTAGCTTAATACTGGATGAAATTTGTTCTAGTTTGATTTCCCGTTCATTTTTTGAGTTGCTTAATCAGTCTTGGCAAGAAAATCAAGTTGTGCTTGTCTGGATTGTTCAATAGCTTATTTTGGGCTTATCAAGAAGTGCTTATTTGCTTATTTTGAACTTTCATTAAAAATCCTTTTACAGACATAGCTTAATTTGGATTTTAAGTGTTTTACAACTTGTCTCATTGATTTTGGTCCAGTAATAAGCTCAAACGAGCTTATTTCCCTTCCAAACCCGTTTTAGCTTAAAAAGTTCCTGAAATTGCAATTTGGTCCTTAATGTTTTAAGCAGTTTCTAAATTTGGCTAATCTTCATTGTTTTTAGGGTTTGCAACATTTTAGTCCTTGTAGTTTTGAGTTTGTTTAAATTCAGTTAGCAAGTTGTTGGATTTGTTACATTTTGGTTAGTTTGTTACAAGTTTCACATATTTTGTCCTTGTAGTTTACTGATTTACACTTTTAGTCCCTAGACTTGTTAGAATTTACATTTCAAGCATTTAACTTTCCTAGAATTTACATTTTCAGTCCTTTAAGTTTCATATTTTACATTTTGAATATTACTTGAATAAAAACTTGGTATTTGCAAAATGTTTTACATATAAGTAGGTAATATTTTTCCGTTTTGCAAGGATTTGTTGAATTAGCAAATAGAATATCCAAACAAGATTAACAACCAAAAACAGTTAAAAACCCGATATTGGTTGGACTTTCAATTAGCAAGAACTGAGAAAAAACGAACTGCATTATACACAATTTCACTAGGGGAGCCAAAATAAGTATTAGTATCATAACACATACTTTCCTTATTATAATAAACCTCCTCATAAGTTTTGTCACAATTAAAATAAGCATGAGGCCCACCACAAGTCGTACACTCCTCGGACATAATCTTATAACGCTCTTCTTGCAATATTTTCCAAATCGGACGATTATCCATGGTAGTGTCGAAAGAAACCGAAATAACAATAATTATTATGCTACGTAATATATAAAAGAAAAATCTTTTTTGTATTTTTTAGAAAAATATATATTTACAATAAAAACGAAAGAAATCGAACTAAGAAAAATAACACTAATACGTATTATTTTTGGTGTAATACTTTTAGGAAAAAGTATTACTTTTGGATTTTTTAATTTTTTTTGGTGCAATTCTTAGGAAAGAAATTGCTTTTGTGATATTTTAATTTTTTGTATTTTTAAATTTTTGATTTTTTTTGTGTTTTTGATTTTTTTGTGCTAGAAAATTAACGTTCAAAGCGAACGGATCCCAAAATCCAAACATCTTCACGAAAAATCGTCAATCGTACGAGCGAAGCGGCAGCGGCGCCATTTTGAAAAAAGGATTTTGTTAATCCAAATTTTAGCAATTAATGTTCGTTTTCCTCGACTCGACTCGAATTTGATTTCCGGTATAACGTATCGACTTAACTTTGTTTTTGGTAAGAATTTATGGAATTTTTTAAACTAATTGCTAAAAAAAACTATTAAATAAAACTAATTTTAACTATTTAAACTAATTTGAAAAAAAATAAATAAAAACTATTTTTAACTAAACAAAATAAAATGAAAAGTAATTTAAATTTATAAAAGTAAATAAAAATATTTTTTATCTTTTTATTTTATTATTTTTTTTATAAAAACTGAATTAAATAAAACTTATTAAAGAAATACATTTAATAAAACTTAACTTGAATTAAACTAATTAAAGAAAACTGGCAGATTGAATTTAAAGGCTATATTAATAAGTAATCTAGTTAATAAACACAAAAAGAGTCTTAGAGCAATTGGTAAGGGCGAATTGCTGATAAACGGATGGTCAGGGGTTTGATTCCCAACATGACCAAATTTTTGCTAATTATTTTTTTTTTTTGACTTTTTGTACTTATATTAGGACTTTTGATACTCAGACCAAGAGATTTGAGTTTTATGCAGCAACAAAAGCAAATAAATCAAATAAAAAAGCAGATAAATCAATAAGCTATATCTAAAAAGCAATAAGCTATATCTAGATAAAAAGCAATAAGCTATATCTAAAAAAACAGATAAATCAAATACCAATTCAACTACAAAAGCAGATAAGCAGTTAAAACTAACTTATTAAGCAAATCTAAAACTTAAGACAAATAAGCAAATCAAATTAAATAAAGCTTAACAAGAAACTAAAAGAAAATTCGAACCTAATGTCGAAACCTTTGAGCCGAAGGATTGGCGCTGAGCCACCTTAAGATCGAATCAAAAAAATTCAAACACCACATTCGATTCCAAACCAACACTCGAACAATGAAAAGTCGAACCAGGAGATCGAGTACCCTTTTCGAACAGTGATTTTTGTAAATCTCTAGTAGGGAGATTTATTATACTTTCTTTTATTTTTTTATTTTTTTATTTTTAATTCGAATAATAATAATAATTTCAATGAACAATAGAACTAAAAAGTAAACTTTAAAGCAGATTAAATCAAATTTTGACAGAATTAAGATGAAACCAAAATAAACTGAATAAAACTTTTCATTAATCAAAATCAATTACAAATACTGAAATAAAAAATACAAGATTAAACTTTAAAACCTAATCTAATTTTACTGAAAAATTAAAAGTAAAGAAAAAGCTATCAATTACATGATAGAGGGGGGTTTTTATAGGAGAACCCCGAACCTTCTAGGTTCTCCTTGGTGCCCAAGTAATTAAATCCTAGCCCTTGAATTCTTCAATCTTCTTCTCTCTCTTCTTTTCTTCTAATCAAGCGGCTGAGAATGATCTTGTATCATGGATTGCCAAGGTGGCATGTGTGATGTTTGTTGTAGCCAATCATACGCAAGAAAAAGGGCCACGATGGAGATAGGATGTAGGACCACATGGTGATTGATCCAAAAAACTTGGGGGTTTTAAGTGGATTTGTGGGAATTAATTATATATGTAAAAATCCCCAATTTTACTTGTGATTTATTTTTGACTTGGGTTAATTAGGGTTTATGTTAGATTTGGGTAAAAGGAGATGGTGGTGTTTTCCATTGAGAGAGAAAAGGGGGGGGGGGGGGGGCAGTGAATTTTTCTTGTGTGTATCGAAAAGGATTTGGGGTAACAAAATACGTTTAATAAAAAAAATGAGTGGGGTTGCGTGTGATATACACACGTGTGAGTGTGTGATTTATTTGTTTGACCAATAAGTTGACTGGTGGTGAGTAAGAGTTTGTGTAGGATAAATAACTTTGACCGAGCAAATTAAATGTATTCATCCATTTGATATACTTAGAAAACTGGGCTTGGCCCAATTGTGTTCCGTCCCTTTGTTTATATTTCAATCAAATGGGCTTGAAATGGGCTTATAATCCGTTGTAGCATTTTAGTTCAATTATCCAAATGGGCTTGTGGGCCCAATAAGCAATGTGGAACCCACAAGGCCCATTAAACTTGAATGATATTAAATCCACTAAGTACGAGCTCGATTACGGTTTTCTTTGATCATTTCTTCAAAACCGTGTCGGTTTTGTCGGGTTTTGTGATCGTCGGCACACTTTTGACCTTTTGACTTTGTCTTCGTCTCTTTTTGGACTTTTCTTCAACATTTGACCGGGAAATCCCGTGTTTTCTCTTCTTTTGATCATTTGTACCTATTTTAACACAAAAACACAAAACCAAGCGTAATTCCGACTTTTATGATATAAAACACATGATTAGGTCTTGTGTTTCCTCGATTTTAGTGGCAAAAGGATAAGTGTTTTCACACATATTAATTTCAAAGGGTAATTCCCAATTAGGAGCAACAAGAATGGGAGCTTCGGTAAGTTTTCTTTTGAGAGTTTCGAAAGCTCTAACACAATCCTCATTGAAGTTAAAAGGAGCATCCTTCTCGAGAAGGTGTGTTATGGGTCGAGAGATTTTCGAAAAGTCCTTGATGAAACGACGATAAAAGCCCGCGTGGCCTAGGAAACTCCTAACTCCCTTAACGGTTTTGGGATGAGGTAACTTGGCGATGACGTCTACCTTAGCTTTATCGACCTCAATCCCCGCTTTCGACACCTTATGTCCTAAGACGATTCCTTGTTTACACATAAAATGACATTTTTCCCAATTAAGCACAAGATTGGTTTTTCGCAACGTTTTAACATTTGCTCGAGATTAGATAAACATGACGTGAACGAATTGCCAAACACCGAGAAGTCATCCATAAACACTTCCATCGACTTCTCGATCATATCGTGAAAAATCGCATCATACACCGTTGAAACGTACCCGGTGCATTACAAAGTCCGAAAGGCATCCTACGATAAGCGAACGTTCCATAAGGACACGTAAACGTAGTCTTCTCTTGATCACGAGGGTCGATAGGGATTTGAAAGTAACCGGAAAAACCATCTAAAAAGCAATAGAATTCATTTCCCGCGAGTCGCTCCAACATTTGATCCATGAAGGGCAAAGGAAAGTGGTCTTTACGAGTGGCATCATTTAACTTCCGGTAGTCAATACACACCCTCCAACCGGTCACAACACGAGTGGGAATTAACTCGTTGTTGTCATTAGGCACAACGGTCATTCCTCCCTTTTTAGGGACACAATGGATTGGGCTCACCCATGGGCTATCGGATATAGGATAAATTATTCCCGCGTCAAGGAGTTTAAGGACCTCCTTTTTAATGACATCGTGAATTTTGGGATTTACCCTTCTTTGACTTTGAATTGCGGGTTTGTAGTCATCCTCCATTAAAATCTTGCGAGTACAAAATTTTGGGTCAATACCCTTAATGTCGGATATTTTCCACGCAATTGCCCCTTTATGAGCTTTAAGAACTTTCAAGAGCTCGGTTTTTTCATAATTAGCAAGTCCTTTTGCAATAATAACCGGCAACTTGTCATCACCTTCCAAGAATGCGTATTCAAGGTGAGAAGGAAGATATTTTAATTTAAGGATAGGTGGTTCCTCGATTGAAGATTTTGGTTCAACACTCATAACTTCCATCGGCGGAAGAAATGGTGGAATAGAAGTATCATCACTAATCAACACCTCATCTTCATTGTCGATTTCATTTGAAGTGAGATCGCCTCCTTGGAATGGAGTGAGATTTGGTGTGGAATTAGCAAGAATCGGATCCAAAATAGTGGGATTGCCACTTGACGAGCTATCGGAAAAACCTAACACTTCTTGTGAAAACTCATCGCAAACCACATCAACGATGTCAATGTGATTGATGGTAGCGATTGCATAAACATGAGAAGGTTTCGAGTTTTGAGTAGCGTTTATAACAAGTTCCTCTTCGTTGAATCTCAAAGTGATAGTTCTCGCATGAACATCGATAAGCGATCTCGAAGTGTCTAAAAATGAACGTCCTAAAATTAGAGGAACTTGAGGATCCGCGGGGATGTCAACTACTATAAAATCAACGAGATAGTAGAACTTCCCCACTTTCACGAAAACATCTTCGGCTACTCCACATGCTAAAATCGTAGAATGATCGGCCATCTCGATAGACATGTTCGAAGGAATGAGAGCCGGAAGCGAAAGCGATTCCCAAATGGAAAATGGCATCAAATTAATGCTCGCACCAAGATCGGCCAAGGCGAGGCATTCTTTCATATCTTGTATGTCACAAGGAATGAGAAACTTTCCGGGGTCACCAACTTTTTCCAGTATGCGGTTAAGATAAACTGAAGAACAATTAGCAAGCTTTGAAAGCTTTTCCTTATCGCTCATCATACTTTTAAAAGTGGAAGCGAAACGAGGCATATATAACAACGCGTCGGCTAAACTTACATCAAAATGCACTTGTTGAAACATTTTTATAAAAAGCTCGATTTTTTGTTTGTTACGTTCTTGCATTTTCTCTTTGTTTCGTCTCGAAGGGTAGGGTAAAGGTGGTGTGGGTTGGTCATTAGGCAACGGCCTTGGAAACTCGGGTTCCACAACTGGTATTAGTTCAACCGTAGGTGTGGTTTGAGCGGTACTTCGTGGGATTGTAGTGTGCTCCTTTTCGACCATCACCTCGGGTTCTTTCTCGATTTCCTTCTCCATAGAAGTACTTGGACGAGAGATTGGTTCCTTGAAAGTTTTACCACTTCGTGTAGTAATAACCTTCATTTCACCCTTCGGGTTTGCAATGGTATCACTAGGAAGACCACCAGAGGAAGAGGGTTTACACATGATTGCTTCAAACATCTTAGCCATTCGGTCCTCAAATTTTGATTGCCTAGCATCCGCTTTTAATAACTCTTGCTTAATCTCATGTTGTCCAAATTCCATCTTTTGTTGGTTTTGTTGAAGACGTTGGACATTTCCTTCCATTTTATTTGCATGAGTTTTAAGTTCATTAGCAAGTTCATTTTAAGCTCGTTTTTCAACTCGGATCTTAAGCTAATCATCTCACGTTGCATGTTATCAAATTTAGCATCATTTGCTTTAGCATAATCCAAAAATTCTCCTTGCAAATTTTTAGTGTGAGCATTTTGAAAACCTTGTGTAGTGTTTTGAAAATCACGGTTTTGGTTTTGATTAGTGACTTGTCCATTCCCATTTTGATAATTCCCCTTGTTGTAGTTACGTGTATTGCCTTGGTAATTACCACCTTGGTTGTTGTTTCGATAGTTATTAACATTTTGGTTTGGTGGAGCTTGATTTTGGCGGGAACCTTGACCGTTTTGGTTGTAAGTTCCCGTTGCTACATAAGCACTCGAAGTGTTACCATCCGCGGTAATGCACTCGGAAAGATCATGAGCTCCACCACAAGACAAACAACTCTTAGCAACCGCTTTAACCGAAGCGGAATTTGAAGCTTCTTGAGCTTTCCAATGGGACATTAGATTAGCAAATCTATCAAAAAACCGATTTTCCTCATTAGCTTCATCATATAAGGCATTAATGCTACGAGACGATGACGATGAAGACGAACCCAAATTTGCAACACTCGGTGTGTTACGATGGCTATAAAACTTAGATCTATTCTCGATGATTTGTAAAGCCTCATTAGTCGTCTTACACAAAAAATTACCACCCGCGGCGGCATTCAAATAATCTCGTTCATGATCATTAAGCCCATTATAAAAAGTATCAACTTGATGTAATTCCGTAAAATCATGGTGTGGACATTCATGTAACATTTCTTTAAAGCGTTCCCATGCCATTGAAAAACTTTCATTATTTCTTTGCACAAATCGTGAAATCTCATTTTTCAAATGTGTTGTTTTAGATGGTGGAAAAAACTTGTTCACAAACTTAGAAACGAGATCACCCCATGTCAAAATCGAATTTGGCGGTTCTTTCTCAAGCCAAATTTTTGCGGTTCCATCTAACGAGTATGGAAACAACATCATCTTAATGGCGTCATGTGGAACATCCTTAAACTTGCTAGTAGCGGTGAGACGATTAAAATTCCTAATGTGGTAGTGCGGGTTGTCTTTCTAATGACCTCTAAACTTATTTGCTTGCAACATCGACATTAAACCCGTCTTAATCTCGAAATTCTCCGCAAGGATGGCGGGAATCACAATAGCCTCTCCAAAACCCTCGGTGGGTGCTTGTAGCAACTCCATCATAGTACGATTAGCCATGACGACTTCTTGTTCTACAATAGGTTCAACAATTGCAGGTTGTTCTTCAATCAACGTCTCTTGATTGGCTTGCTTTTGAAGACGTTTACGAGCTCGTTTTGCTTGATTACGAGTGATCATAAACTTCACGAAGAATGGGATGTGAGCAAAGAAGATTCTTTTTGGGTGTTTTGTGAATTTTCAATTATTTTGTGTTTTTGATTTAATTTTTTGGATTTTGGTGTAACTTCGTAGACAACAATCTACAAAATCTCTCCTCGAATCAAACTCTTGATTAAAGAATCCTCAAAGGAATGAAAACGATCACGTGGAGTGAACGCCTTCGAATGACTTTAGAACTTTGGTGAAAACCAAATTGTTCAAGAGGTTTTAATCACAAAGAAACCAAGCAAATATATTATACGTAATAATAATTTGGGCGGCAAAACCCTCGATTAGCCTTCAATCTCAAAATACTCACAAGAAAGCGGGGAAACGAGGCGGCGTGAAGCACTTAAGAGCCTTTTTCCTTAGGGTATATTTTATAATACCCGCCTTATACCCACCTTATAGTTTGTATTTTTCAAAATCGAGCTTCACGAAAGTATTTATCTATTTTTGCCTTTTTCTTTTTGTTTGATATTCGAATACAATAACTGAGTGATGAAATCCCAATTAAGGTTGTGTTTTCACACTTTTGTAGATATTGTTTATTGATTGTGATACTTAATACAATATAGTAATAATATTTTCACAAGAAAAACCAAGAAAACCGATAATACGTATTAGTAGATTTCTACTAATACAAATACTATTTTTGGTTAATATTAAAAACAACAATACAAATTAATCACGACACACCTCCCCGGCAGCGGCGCCAAAATGATTGTGGTAAATTACGACCTTTAGGAAAAGGTGCGTAAAAACGGTAAGTATTAAGTGTACGTTTAGGAAAACGTAAGCACTAATGACCCTTATGAAAGTTCGTTTCCCAAGGAGGTATATGTGTGTGAGAAATTTGTTAAATGTTTGTGATTAATGATTGGTTTAGAAGGGGATGAGAAAAGAAGATGACGAAGACGTGAAAATAATACTACGACGATAAAACGTAAAACCGTAAAAACTACAAAAATAAAAATTAATTCTAAAAATTACCAAAAATTCACCAAAAATCAAAATAAATAAACTAAGAGTTTACCAATGATCAAAACTTTTCCAAACCTTTTAAATAATTAAATATTCAATTTTTAAATGCTAATTAAAGCCCTAAAAATCAAATAAATTATCAAAAAGCCCAAATAAAGATTTTTCAATTGGTAAACCTCTAAAATGACCTAAAAAGATTAAAAACTATTTTTAGAAATTTTTAAACTAATAAAAACTATTTAAAATGATTTAAAAACTAATAAAACTTAAAATAATTATAAAAATTAATCTAAAAATGATAAAATTATTCTAAAAGTTTCTAAATTCCTATTTTAATGTATTAAAGTTAAGAAAAATGTAAAAAGTTGGAAAATGTGAAATTTGAAAAATAATAATAAAATAATATTAAAATAATATTAAAAATCAAAAAATTATAAAAAATTCTAAAAACATACAAACTAGTTTATGTTAACCTAAATAATCAGAAAATCAAAGTGAAATGACCAGAATACCCCTATTGGGCCCTCAAATGGGCCAAAACCAAAAACAGTCAAACCAAATGGGCTTTTTAGCCCAAAAAGTCAAACTTGGCCCAACTGAATTGGAAAAGCCCAATCTGACTCAAAATTTAATTCTAAGAACAAAGCTCTAAAGGCCCAAAAGTTGAATGTGAACTTATCACAGCTTAATAAGCAAACAACTTATTCTTATTGGGCTTTTTAGCCCATTAAGCAATAAGCTAATGCCATAAGCTCTAATTTCACACACAACCTTCTTTTGGGGTGCTTATGAGATCTGCAAAAAGAAATTTTGAAAAAGCACACTCAATAAGCCAGAAATAAGCAAAGTACAAATCCACAAAACGACAAAATAGTCGGGTTTGAGATTTAGGGCACCTCAGAAGCTCTAGTTTGCTACAAAAGCTCACAAATAGCTTAACTAAGAATAATCAATCAAGAAAATCACAAAAAGCCAAGTAGAATAAGCTGTAAGAACCAATAAGCTGGCTTAAAAAGCCAAATAAGCTAGTTTTCTAGCAAAAGCTTAACCAAAAGACTTGTAACCTTCCAGATTTGTTATTAAGCTAAGAAAAATGATTCCTATTACAAAAGCCAAGTTGTTGCATGTGCCAATAAGCAGTTCTCAAAAATAAGCCAATTTGTGCTTATTTGACCAAAAGTCAAAGTACTCCAAAATGCACCAAATGATCAGGGATGGTCTATGGGCTTGTTATAAGCAATTTTTGTGAAGGACTCAAGGAGGAGGCCTTGTGAATCAAGAGGTCAGTTGACCTTTTGATGACAGATTTTGGAAATAAGGGCTTAATAAGCCAGTTAGCTTATAAGCCAGATACAAAGCACACCAAATAGCAAAATTCATTCACAAGCAGCACATAAGCAAGTTCCAAGCAGCAAAATCACAAGGCATACACTAGGATAACAAATGCAAGCACAAAATGAGGTGGCCACTTTGCTGATGCAAATGACCACTTCAGCAAACTTTGATAAGCTATAGCACACTCAATAAGCCACCAAATTCAACAACCAGATAACCAATAGATAGCTTATCACCTAAACTATTCCCAAACCTGATTTCAGACCTTAGATCCAACAAACAAAGAAGTTATTGGATCTGATGTGTTTGACCAATTTCAAAACCACTTTTATCAGATTTTTGCAAAACTTCAAATCCTTTTTCCAAACTTTCAGAAACTTAACCTGTAACACCCCATTTTGGAAATGGAATATTACGCGTAATCATGGCGTGTCATCAAAGTATACAAGGATAAATGTCTAAGCATTATTCAACCATAAAAGGGAAATACCGGAATCAAACATCGGTAACCCCAAAGTAAAGCTCATCACACACAAACATAAATACTGAAAAAGGAAAGGACGAAACAATGTCCATAGCAACTGTATCAAGGTAAAGGAAATGCATAAGTAAAGAAAGGCAGTAAAGCTTCCAATCCATATGCACGTACGTTTGAGATCTACGAGCGTCCCTGAGTACCTGCCGTTTTGGGAACATGAAAAGGAAAACGGCTGAGCAAGACGCTCAGTGCACGGATGTACAATATAGCATGAAATAGGATAAACATGTAACATATAACAGCGGAAGACTAAGTTCTGAGTAAACTGGTTAAGTGTTAAGAAAACTGGTTTTATAGTTTGAAAAGCCTTATGTTTATCTTATGAAAACTGTTTTAACATAAATATACCATAGCCCATATAGGTCATGAAAAGGTCACGTGCATGAATACTTGGAGGGGTGACCTCATCATGCTGATTAGAGGGGATGCCTCAAATCAATATACTGGTTTGGGTAGGAGGGATCAACTCCTTGTGAAGGGTGCAAGGCACACACCACATTCACCATGATAAACTGAATAAAACATGTAACTAGGATGCACCCATACGCCCCACCTGATATAATAATATGGCCAAAACTGAAAAGGGACGCCACGAGCAATCACTCCGTCGTGGGGAAGTCATAACATTGGTGCCTCCAATGTTATGGTTATGGTACCTCCATAACTAGGTGAAACTGGTCATGCTTGTATATGGCTATAGATTATGCTAATTAAACATAAGCAGTTCAAAACAATAAAACAAATACTGGGGAAAACAGTTGGCTGCAAACGGGGAAATCCTAATAAGGAAAGAATGTCCATACTGAAAGGACGGGAATCCGTACCTCAAGTCCAGTGAATGAACGGAAGAAAGACTCCTACTTCTGGATCACTAACGCTACATGAATACACACGTGTATAAGTATCGATTCACTGATTACGTACCTGGTTTTATGTCACGTCTTAGCTTACTTTGTATGTTTTAGGTCATGATTTACTGTTTAAAGCCTTAAACTGTGTTTATCTTGTATTCTGATTAATCTGATTAAGTATTACTGGTGTTTCATGTATTATTATACTTACTGTGTAATAATAAGTAACTTTCCAAAAATAGCAGGTTTCCAAAAATAGAAAGATTCCAAAATAGAAAGTTTCCAAAAATAGAAAGTTTCCAAAAATAGAAAGTTACCAAAAATAGAAAGTTACCAAAAATAGAAAGTTTCCAAAAATAGAAAGTTTCCAAAAATAGAATTTACTTCTTAAAATAGATTAGTTTCTAAAAATAGAAAGTTTCCAAAAATAGATCAGCTGCCTTAATTAAATAAGTTTCCATATATAGAAGGTTTCCATGATTAGATTAGCTGCCTGAATTAGATAGATTTCTATATATAGAAGGTTTCCATTAATAGATTAGTTGCCTTATTTAATTAAGTTTCTATAAATAGAAGTTTCCATATTTAGAATTAAGCTGGTTACATAAGCTAACATATAAGTCTAAGTGTTTATAAGCTTGTTTCTTAAGTCATATGATATAGTATATAGTTTAATTATTATTTCATGTACTTTAATTAAACTATAGGTTAAGCATTTTAATTAAAGTATAACATGTTTTAATTAAAATGAAATGAAATACTTAGGTTAACATATGTATTATTATTATTAATAATATAACCTAAGTCATGTCTAAATTAATTAATTATAGGCATGTTTTAAATAATTAATTAATTATAACTTATAACATAAAATACTTAGGTTAAATTAATATCATGCTAAATTAATAATTAGAATAACCTAAGTCATGATTTAATTAATATCTCATGTGATTAATTAATTTATAACCTAAGTTCATGATTCATAAAAATTAACATGAAGCATAAATCATGATTTAACCAACGAACCATGAATCGGGCATGAACTCGACACCGTACCCCGAGCCAAACTCGGGGCACGTGTGCCCCCTTGCTGCCGTGGGTCCCACATGAGCCAACCAAGACCTAAAATGGTCTTGGTGGTGGCGGCAATAAGCAAACCAAACCCCACTCGGGTTTGTTTTGCTAGGCGGCTAAAAACAAACACCCCTTTTAAATCATTCTTTGATTTTAATTAATACCAAAACATGTTAGATCCATGTTTAATTATCATGTTTAAATAAGAAAAACAATAACATATTCATGAACATAAACAAAGATTCAAAAGAACTAAAAAGAAGGGTTTAAAAAGGTATACCACTATGTAGCTTGGAAAAGGATGAACAAACACTGATTATAGCAATAGTTTTTAAGATCAAAATCAACCAATCACCCTCCTATGGTGATGTTAAGGTGGCGGCACAAAGAGAGAACAAAGAGGAGGAGAGAAAACTCTTTTAGGGTTTTTGTGTTTATTTCTTGAAAGTGAAAAATGAAAACTAGTTTTTACTCTTTACCCCCCTTTACTTGTAAAAGTCCATGGGCTAAGCCCACCTTGGTATATGTGCCGTGGGTATGGGGGCCCCACATGGGGTACCCGTACCTTTCTCGTGTCCCGATGTTTCGTGTTCGTTCGTGGTTAAACGTGCTCGTGTTTAAAGTGTTTCTGTTTATTTTATCATGTCGTTTATCGTAATCTTAACGCTCGTAACTATATTATATGTATTTACGTAATTATTCTAGTTCGTATTTTAAATGGTGATCATGATTTAGTTATGTTCACGTGACATATTTATTAACTGTTTATCATGAGTTCGTACGTAATCGATACTTGTCATGTCATACACGTATGCACTTGCTTGATTATTAGCACATGAATGTGATCAATACTAAATGAGGTAAGTTTTAATCTAGGACGTACGATCTTAAGGGCACTATTCTTGGTAAAAGCATGCGGGTTTTACAATTCTTCCCCCCTAAAAAGAATAATTCGTCCCCGAATTATAGATAAAGTAAGCTGGAAAGAAGTAATATACCCGAACTCAAAATATGAAGTGAGGGTAAGAAGCCCGGATAGACTCCTCTGTTTCCCAAGTGGCTTCCCGCTCGGTATGGTCCCTCCAAAGGATTTTGACGAAAGGAATCGTCTTCCTTCTCATGACTCGTTCTTGCCTGTCGAGTACTCGTTCGGGTTCTTCTATAAAAGTGAGATCCTCACGTATCTGTTCCAGTGGATACTGAACCATGTGAAGGGGATGATAATTGTACCCTCTGAGTAAGGACACATGGAGCACGTTATGCACGTGCGAAAGCTGAGGAGGTAACGCCAATCGGTAAGATACTTCACCGATTCGTTCAATGATATCAAAAGGTCCGATGAAAAGAGGACTGAGTTTTCCTTTGATCCCGAAGCGTTTAACACCACGTGCCGGCGAAACCTTGAGGAAGACGTGATCTCCCACATTAAAATGTATGTCCCTACGATGCTTATCGGCGTAACTCTTCTAACGTGACCGTGCTTCTTGCAACTTTTGTTTAGCTACCTCAATCTTCTCATTGGTCATTTCTATAATCTCTGGTCCTTCGAGTGTTCGCTCTCCCACTTGATCCCAGCAAGTTGGAGCGCGACACTTTCTGCCATACAACATTTCGAAAGGAGCACATTTGATACTTGCGTGCCAGCTGTTGTTGTATGCAACTCGACCAAACAGATGTAATCGTCCCAATCACCTGTCCATTCCAACGCACACGACCTTAACATATCTTCCAATGTCTGAATTGTTCGCTCCGATTGTCCGTCCGTTTGAGGATGGAAGGCTGTACTCAGCTTAAGTTGTGTACCCCAAGCTTTTTGCAGACCTTTCCAGAATCGCGACGTGAAACGAGGATCTCTGTCTGAGACGATGCTGGAGGGAGTACCGTGGAGTCTCATGATCTCCCTTCTGTAAGTATCTGCGAGTTTACTTACCGGATCTTCCTTGCGTATCGGTAAGAAATGAGCTGATTTGGTGAGTCGATCAACAATGACCCAAATAGCATCGTGCTTCTTCTTGGTAGGCGGAAGACCGGTAACAAAATCCATGGTGATTTTGTCCCACTTCCACTCTGGAATATCCAACGGTTGAAGGAGACCGCCAGATCGCTGATGTTCAATCTTAACCTGCTGGCAGGTAAGACATTTGGAGACATAAGTGGCTACATCCTGTTTCATACCACTCCACCAAAAGTGCTGTCTGATGTCGTGGTACATTTTTGTCGACCCAGGATGTATAGAAAATGGGGAGCTGTGAGCTTCAGCTAACAATGCTTCCCGGAGTTCTTGGTTGTCAGGAACACAAAGTCTCGTGCCCTGCCAAACGATACCGTCTGCGTCCATTCTGAATTCTGTCTGCTTCTCCAAATTCTGAATTATCGCCCAAATCTCTCCATCATCCTTCTGCGCTTCCTTGATCCTAGTCAGTAACTCAGGTTCTACTCTAAGATTCGCCCAGTATCCGTGCTGCCCACGTACCATGATTTCGATGTCTAGCCGCTCCAAGTCTCTTATGTTTTGTTCCTTGATCTCAATGCCGTTGATCATTCCGGACTTTCTGCTGAGTGCATCTGCTACTACATTAGCTTTCCCGGAATGATACTATAGGTTAATATCGTAATCCTTCAACAGTTCCAACCATCTCCTTTGTCTCATGTTCAATTCTCGCTGTGTGAAGATATACTTCAAGCTCTTGTGATCCGTGAAAATGTCGCATGATTCTCCGTATAAGTAATGCCTCCATATCTTCAATGCGAACACCACTGCAGCAAGTTCCAAGTCATGCGTAGGGTAGTTTTCTTCATAGGGCTTAAGCTGTCATGAAGCATACGCGATCACTTTCCCATGTTGCATGAGAACACAGCCCAGTCCCTTCCCCGATGCATCGCTATAGATCTGAAATCCACGTGTACCAGATGGGAGAGTAAGAATAGGTGCAGATACTAACTTCTGCTTTAGGTCTTCTAAGCTCTTCTCTCGTTCTTCCGTCCAGAAGAATTTCTCTCCTTTTCGCATCAGTTTGGTGAGAGGTAGTGCCAAGCGGGAAAAGTTCTCCACGAATCTGCGATAATATCCAGCTAAGCCTAAGAAACTGCGGACTTCTGTCGCTGACGTTGGTCTTGGCCATTTAGTGATAGCCTCAACCTTCGCTGGGTCCATAGTGATCCCTTCTGCTGATACAATGTGACCTAAGAATGCCACCTTGTTTAACCAGAACTCGCACTTGGAGAATTTTGCATACAACTGCTTCTGACGAAGAATCTGTAGTACCGTACGGAGATGGTCTTCGTGTTCCTCCGTGGACTTTGAGAAAATCAGGATGTCATCGAAGATTCTGTTCATCAGATCCATGAATACTGCTGGAGCGTTAGTCAGGCCGAATGGCATGACCACAAACTCATAATGGCCATAGCGGGTACGAAAAGCAGTCTTAGCAATGTCCTGCTCTTTAACCCTCAGCTGATGGTAGCCTGACCTTAGATCGATCTTTGAGAAGTGTTTGGCTCCTTGAAGTTGGTCAAATAGATCGTCTATACGTGGTAGTGGATATCTATTGCGGATGGTAATCTTATTAAGTTCACGGTAGTCAATGCAAAGTCGCATGCTGTCGTCCTTCTTCTTAACAAACAAGACCGGTGCGCCCCATGGGGATGCGCTTGCTCTAATGAACCCTCGTTCAAGAAGTTCCTGCAGTTGGTCCTTCAGTTCTTTTAGCTCTATGGGAGCCATACGATACGGAGCCTTAGAGATTGGCTCAGCTCCTGGAACAAGGTCAATGTTGAACTCCACTTCTCTTGCAGGTGGTATGCCTGGAAGTTCATCTGGGAAGACGTCTTGAAATTCCGAAACTACTGGTTGATCCTAAATCGATGGGGATTCAGCATCCATGTCGTGAACCGTAGCTAGATAACCTTCGCAGCCATGTGACAGTAATGCACGTGCTTGCAAGGTAGATATCACTTGTACAGACCGTCCGGGTATGAACCCGTTATGAATGTACTCAGGTGCATTAATGTCGCCGAAGATCACCCGATATGAGTGGCATTCTATGGTAGCATGGTGCTTGGATAGCCAGTCCATGCCGAGAATCATATCGAACTCAATCATGTCTAGGGGAAGTGCATCTACTACACGAACTTTATCGTCAAACTCTAGAGGAAGACTCTTGTATACCTGAGTTATTAATACAGAGTCCCTCAAGGGCGTGGAAATGGTAAGCCTATTTCCTAATGGCAAGGGAAGTGTCCTGATGTTCTTAGCATAAGTAGTGGAAATAACTGAATGAGTGGCACCCGTGTCGAAAAGAACACATGCAGCCTGGCCGTACATATACAAAATTCTAGTAATGGTACCTGTAGATTTGTTTGCCTGATCGCGCGATGTCGTGTAGACACGCCCAGTGGTAGGAGGCGGTTTAGTATCAGCATGACCCGAAGTACCCTCCATTTCACCCTTACGGCAATCTCTCATACGATGGCCAGGGAGGCCGCACTTGTAGCACGCGTCGGAATCATGACGACATGGGCCAGGGTGTCTGCGATGGCAAGTACTGCAAAGAGGATGAGTGAATCCTCCAGCAGGAGTCCTTGCTTGCTGAGGGCCTGCTGATGACAAAACGTTTTAAGAATAAAGTATATGCACGAGTATATGACGTAAGCGTCATAAAATGTTTACCAGTGTTAGCTGAACGGTTAGGCTGAGAACCCCTGTGGTTCTGGTCCTTCCCGTTACCGTGGTTCCTGGTAGAGGTTAATATAGTGTCAGCATGAGAGATATAACATGAAATCATAATAAGATGCGTAAATAGTAGGACCTGCTGTTGTTGGAGTGTCCCGCATTGTTACGGTAATTATCATTACCGTTGCGCCTTTCCACAACAGAACGGTCGTTATTGTGACCGTTTCCTTTGGGCTGATGAGGCTGCTGCTGGGTAGCCGGCTGAGACCGGTCCCCAGTTTTCTGCCTGGAAGATACAGTTTAAGAGATGATTATAGAACATATAATGATAGGATGCGGTCTGGTTAACGCTAGAACACGAAATGTTTTACCTCTTGTCGGGTCTTTCAGCTTCCCCGAACTCATCACGTTCCTGCAACATCTCAAGCTTCCTTGCTGCGTCGGCCACTTGTGCTACTGTATTGAACGTAGAACATACTAGATTGTTCGCGACCGAGGTGCGAAGTGCCCACCTAAAGTTGTGTGCCTGCTCCTCAGGAGTACCAGCTGCTGCTCCTAGAAAACCAGCTAAGCGAAGAAAGAGCTGCATGAATTCATTGCTATTCTCGCCCGCTCTCTGACGTATCCCATGGTATTCTCGCTTGAGTTTGTCCTGCTCTGCCTTAGGAAAGAACTGCTCCATCACTCTCTCCTTGAATTGGGCCCATGTCAAACCAGCGACCCATTCATCACCTCCTTTTGACTGCGTCAAAGCTAGCCACCAGTTGAGTACATCGCCTTCAAACCGGTAGCATGCCAATCTCGCCTTGAAGGCGGGGTCACATCCCATAGCATTGAAGATTTTCTCAATGTGAGTCAACCAGCTTTCAGCATCGCTGGGGCTATCAGTCTTTTCAAAAGCTCTAGGACGGAGCTTGTTAAATCTTTCCAACCATACTGCTAGTGTCACTGGGGGAGGAGGAGGAGGAGGTGCCTGATTCTGCTGCTGCTGATTGTTGGCAGCTTGGACTTCAGCACGAATGTCGTTCCTCAGTTGAGGAAGTAAGGCTTGCATGGCAGCCTGAATCGCAGCATTGAGCTGCTCTTGCTCGCGTGTGAGAACCATCTGACAGTATAACATAAACATATGATTAACAGTTCAAACATAAGATATAACTTATATATACATAAAAAAAATTTTATGCTAAAAAAAATTTCACGAGAAAAATTTTATGCAAGAAAATCTTTGTATGAATGCATGATGCAGTTTATGAAAACTTTTGATGCTCGAGATTGAACGCCTCTGGTCGGTTCACTCAAAACAAAAGACATATCGAGGGGACGCCTATGGGTCGGTCCCAAATTTAAAAGTTTCGATAAAACACATGCGACTAAATAGGGCCAGTCCTGTACCAACCATTACTTAGTCAAAAACCCTGTAACAATGACATGTATATGTATGCTAAAAATGATGAATGCATGAAAACAACTGTCAGTTCTAGGAAGACCGTAGTGACTACCCACTAATCACAGGTCATATTTGAGAGCCTACAGGTCGAAACCTTGGCTCTGATACCATAATTGTAACACCCCATTTTGGAAATGGAATATTACGCGTAATCATGGCGTGTCATCAAAGCATACAAGGATAAATGTCTAAGCATTATTCAACCATAAAAGGGAAATACCGGAATCAAACATCGGTAACCCCAAAGTAAAGCTCATCACACACAAACATAAATACTGAAAAAGGAAAGGACGAAACAATGTCCATAGCAACTGTATCAAGGTAAAGGAAATGCATAAGTAAAGAAAGGCAGTAAAGCTTCCAATCCATATGCACGTACGTTTGAGATCTACGAGCGTCCCTGAGTAACTGCCGTTTTGGGAACATGAAAAGGAAAACGGCTGAGCAAGACGCTCAGTGCACGGATGTACAATATAGCATGAAATAGGATAAACATGTAACATATAACAGCGGAAGACTAAGTTCTGAGTAAACTGGTTAAGTATTAAGAAAACTGGTTTTATAGTTTGAAAAGCCTTATGTTTATCTTATGAAAACTGTTTTAACATAAATATACCATAGCCCATATAGGTCATGAAAAGGTCACGTGCATGAATACTTGGAGGGGTGACCTCATCATGCTGATTAGAGGGGATGCCTCAAATCAATATACTGGTTTGGGTAGGAGGGATCAACTCCTTGTGAAGGGTGCAAGGCACACACCACATTCACCATGATAAACTGAATAAAACATGTAACTAGGATGCACCCATACGCCCCACCTGATATAATAATATGGCCAAAACTGAAAAGGGATGCCACGAGCAATCACTCCGCTGTGGGGAAGTCATAACATTGGTGCCTCCAATGTTATGGTTATGGTACCTCCATAACTAGGTGAAACTGGTCATGCTTGTATATGGCTATAGATTATGCTAATTAAACATAAGCAGTTCAAAAAAATAAAACAAATACTGGGGAAAAAAGTTGGCTGCAAACGGGGGAATCCTAATAAGGAAAGAATGTCCATACTGAAAGGACGGGAATCCGTACCTCAAGTCCAGTGAATGAACGGAAGAAAGACTCCTACTTCTGGATCACTAACGCTACATGAATACACACGTGTATAAGTATCGATTCACTGATTACGTACCTGGTTTTATGTCACGTCTTAGCTTACTTTGTATGTTTTAGGTCATGATTTACTGTTTAAAGCCTTAAACTGTGTTTATCTTGTATTCTGATTAATCTGATTAAGTATTACTGGTGTTTCATGTATTATTATACTTACTGTGTAATAATAAGTAACTTTCCAAAAATAGCAGGTTTCCAAAAATAGAAAGATTCCAAAAATAGAAAGTTTCCAAAAATAGAAAGTTTCCAAAAATAGAAAGTTACCAAAAATAGAAATTTACCAAAAATAGAAAGTTTCCAAAAATAGAAAGTTTCCAAAAATAGAATTTACTGCTTAAAATAGATTAGTTTCTAAAAATAGAAAGTTTCCAAAAATAGATCAGCTGCCTTAATTAAATAAGTTTCCATATATAGAAGGTTTCCATGATTAGATTAGCTGCCTGAATTAGATAGATTTCTATATATAGAAGGTTTCCATTAATAGATTAGTTGCCTTATTTAATTAAGTTCCTATAAATAGAAGTTTCCATATTTAGAATTAAGCTGGTTACATAAGCTAACATATAAGTCTAAGTGTTTATAAGCTTGTTTCTTAAGTCATATGATATAGTATATAGTTTAATTATTATTTCATGTACTTTAATTAAACTATAGGTTAAGCATTTTAATTAAAGTATAACATGTTTTAATTAAAATGAAATGAAATACTTAGGTTAACATATGTATTATTATTATTAATAATATAACCTAAGTCATGTCTAAATTAATTAATTATAGGCATGTTTTAAATAATTAATTAATTATAACTTATAACATAAAATACTTAGGTTAAATTAATATCATGCTAAATTAATAATTAGAATAACCTAAGTCATGATTTAATTAATATCTCATGTGATTAATTAATTTATAACCTAAGTTCATGATTCATAAAAATTAACATGAAGCATAAATCATGATTTAACCAACGAACCATGAATCGGGCATGAACTCGACACCGTACCCCGAGCCAAACTCGGGGCACGTGTGCCCCCTTGCTGCCGTGGGTCCTACATGAGCCAACCAAGACCTAAAATGGTCTTGGTGGTGGCGGCAATAAGCAAACCAAACCCCCCTCGGGTTTGTTTTGCTAGGCGGCTAAAAACAAACACCCCTTTTAAATCATTCTTTGATTTTAAATAATACCAAAACATGTTAGATCCATGTTTAATTATCATGTTTAAATAAGAAAAACAATAACATATTCATGAACATAAACAAAGATTCAAAAGAATTAAAAAGAAGGGTTTAAAAAGTTATAGCACTATGTAGCTTGGAAAAGGATGAACAAACACTGATTATAGCAATAGTTTTTAAGATCAAAATCAACCAATCACCCTCCTATGGTGATGTTAAGGTGGCGGCACAAAGAGAGAACAAAGAGGAGGAGAGAAAACTCTTTTAGGGATTTTGTGTTTATTTCTTGAAAGTGAAAAATGAAAACTAGTTTTTACTCTTTACCCCCCCCCCCCTTTACTTGTAAAAGTCCATGGGCTAAGCCCACCTTGGTATATGTGTCGTGGGTATGGGGGCCCCACATGGGGTACCCGTACCTTTCTCGTGTCCCGATGTTTCGTGTTCGTTCGTGGTTAAACGTGCTCGTGTTTAAAGTGTTTCTGTTTATTTTATCATGTCGTTTATCGTAATCTTAACGCTCGTAACTATATTATATGTATTTACGTAATTATTCTAGTTCGTATTTTAAATGGTGATCATGATTTAGTTATGTTCACGTGACATATTTATTAACTGTTTATCATGAGTTCGTACGTAATCGATACTTGTCATGTCATACACGTATGCACTTGCTTGATTATTAGCACATGAATGTGATCAATACTAAATGAGGTAAGTTTTAATCTAGGACGTACGATCTTAAGGGCACTATTCATGGTAAAAGCATGCGGGTTTTACATAACCAATGACTAAAACTTGTATAAAATGACTTGTTTAGACTTCCCAAACCCTAAGAACCAAGGGCTCAAGGCCACAAGGCCTTATGAACCAGTAATCCCAAACAACCCTTAATCAAGCACTTTTTCAAACAAACTTCTGATTTTTAAACACAACCTATTGAATTTAATGATCAAATAGCTTCACTAGGTGACAACTAACAGATTACAAGCATAAACACAAAGCACAAACACAAGAACACCAAATCATATACCAAAATGCAAAACAGGCAGTAACATATGATTTTTGAGAGGAAACTTAACAAGAGCTTATACCTGTCCTCCACAACATCCTAGGAGGACCAGCAATGCTCCTTGGACCTTGTTCAACAACTAGAACAAGACCAAGGTACTTCAACAAAGGAGATGCAAGACTGCCTTGGTTGATGGTTCAAAGTAGAACCTCAAGGACTTGATTTCTTCAACACAAGCAACAAACAACTCAACCAAGGGATCTAATCCCTTTACAAGCTTGGTGTCAACAAGCTTGCAAGAGCTTATAGCTTATGGCTAAGGGTTAGTACACAAAAATAAGCAAAATCAGAAACCTTCTTTCAAGCTTTTTCAAACTTGAAAAACTTACCAAACATAAACGTCCTTGAACCAAATGATTCAAGCACACTTATAACAATCAATGGAACTCAGAATCACCTTTAAACAATACCAACTTTCAAAAACATAAAAAGGAATTACAATTTTCTCAAAATACCAACTTTTATAAATTTAAAAAAGGAATTACAAGTTTAAAAGGTAAAGACTGGAACAAAGGGACTCTCACATGTAGAGATCTCCTTTTATAGGCAAATGCCAGGATACACTATTCACAAACCCTAGAAGTGAATTCTCTAAAATGCCCTTAAGCTCTTGAGGCAGTTTGTTGTTGATGAGCTATCCAATGTGATCCAAGACGTTCATTTTAGCTTTGTGATCAAGCAAAGACTCTCAGCTGTTGATCTTGACACGTGGCATAACTTGGAGGGCAAGTAATCACATGATAGGTGAACAGGTATTTGGGGGTGGGGTCCATTGTGAGTGGGAGTGAGGGTTTTGAGGTTGGGATGTGTTTAAGGTGCGGTGAATCAAACGTGTGCCAGGGTAATTACAAATTACCCTTTGTTTTATGTGAGGTAATTCTGGGTGGGTAAAAGTGAACAGTGGAGTGTTTGATCCGTTTTTTGTGGGATGGAAAGATGTTTGGCGCAATTCACATTTGAATGTTTCATTTTGCCAATAATAGTCCTTGTGTTTTGGGAATTTTGGTAAAACAAGTATTTCAGCCCTAAAAACGAATTCCCTTTGTATTTAACTTTCACACTTTGGCAGTTTTGGCACAAAACTTTGGAAAAAGGTTTACAAGGGTTGTTTTTACAATTTTGAGATATTTCAAGGGCTGATCTTGGACATTCTTAATCTTCAAAGGTCTTCATTGTATCTTTGACTTCATGAGGGACCATTGTTGGCAATTTGAAATTGTTGAGGGACTAATCTTGCCATTTCTTCAAAGTTGAAGGACTTTTTGTGTAATTTTGACAAACTTAAAGGACCAAACTTGTAATTATCAATATACAAGGTTTTTAAGTGTCATTTCTTCAATAAATGAGAATCAATCTTGTATGTCTTCAAGTCTTTAAGGGTATTTGTTGAACATTCCATGATTTAGGGCCCGGTTCTTTGTACGGCTTCGTTTCTCGTGTCCGTTTTCCTTGGATCTTGTAATCTTTTGTCTTTTTCATGATATACATACCTAAAATACACAAGTAAACAAACACAAGCATATATATGGTATATTATGACATTTTATGCATTTAAAGCCCGAAAAGAACGATGAGATCAAGCCATCTCATCAGGCATCATGTTAACTTGTTAGCTACAAGTGTAAGACTAAGCTTACACTTTAAGCCACTTACTAGCTAAAACCATCAAACCTACAACTAGGTTCTCATTACCACCATTCTACTCATGCAAACAACTTCAAACTCTCTCAAAACCCCACCCTTTGCCGTCCACTTTTGAAGAACAAACACCCCTTCTTGATCTTTTCTAGCCATGAAATACTTGTTATCTAGCTCTACCATGGAGTTATCTTGAAGCCTTGATCATTTGGTGGCCATTTTAACAACAAAGGAGGTGATTTGCTTGTGTCCTAGGGCTGATTTCTCAACTATTATTCTTGGTGTTTGATGATGTTGGAGTTACTTTTGGTGTTCATCAAGTTCTTGTCTTCCAAAAACAAGATATACACTTGGTTGGTAAAGAAGATCATCCTCTCCATTTTCTCTTGTTATTTTTGTAAAGAACAAATGTATTTTCTTTCTTATTGTATATGTATATGATGAATATATGATGATAAAAATATTGTGTGGGGATCAAGTGTTGATAAATATGCTTAAAAAGGTTAATAACCATAAGAAACAAGGCTAAGAATCATGCTTAATTTGTTGGCTGTATAAAAACAGTATGTAACCAAAACTTGAACTGATAAACTTGCATGGTAGAATCCATTTACAGTAATTACAAGATGTCATACACATGTGAGAGTTGGCCATGCAATGGAATCATTAAAATGAGGGAGATATGATCAAAACAAGATGAGTGTGCTAATCTGAATAAGCTGTTTTATAGGGACTGTTAAAGATAGATAAACTTAAAATGAGCAGTAAATATAACTAAGTTAATTGTAGCACATAATATGAAGTTCATGCCGCCCAAAAATGAGCTTCTAATTCATTGTAGAACTCTAGATATGATAAAAATGGTGAAGATGAAAATAAAAATCAGATTTTGAAAAATTAATGTTTATTACTATTATATAAGCACTCAAATTATATAGTATAAAATGTGAAATTAAAACCCACTAACTTATGAATTTCATTTATATAAATATGTATAAGGTTAAATAAATGGAAAATTTATAAAAATGGTAGTTGAATAAGATTTTAAGCTATAAAAACTATAAACTTGATTTTTACGACTTTTTCGGCTATTACCGTAAAATTAACGTTTTTCGCCAATTAAAACTTAGACGATCAAACCCGTCTAATGTAAAGTTTTTAAAAGTCATATACTGATATATAAGTATCTAATACAAGTAAAAACCGATAAAACCCGAACTATAGGACATACGGACATTAACGAGCTAAGTAAGCATCTTGGACTAATAATTGGACTAAATAAGTTAAACACTTATAAAAAGTACTTATTGGGCTTAACCTGTAACACCCCCAAATTTACACAATTCAATACAGCGGAAGACTCGTTGGTGTTACGGGATAGCACATTACTCACATCAAAGACAACGCTTAAAAATCGCGTCGTTTGATAATAAAGCATTTCCATTCATAAATATCAAGTTTACATAGGTCCCAAGTCATTGTATTTCATACAAGTTTTACAAAGAATTTGAATGGAAATTATAATTTAAGTGCGGGCCATGAATTCTTGTTGTCTTCCCGAGAATTACCTTCAAGTACCTAAGATAAAACATGTTAAAAGAAAAGGTCAGCGATAACGCCGAGTGAATTCATAGAGTTTAATAAATTACATCAATATAACTTTGGTATAAAATTTTTACCAAAAATCATTTCGTACAAATCATTGTAATAGGCCATAAAATAGCCAAAATCATTTTATACAAATCTTTATCAAAATCATAATATAGGCATTTGCCTTAAAAATCATTATACGAGCCAATGTCGTAAAAGCATCATACAATACGGCTTATGACGTTGTATAAAGTTAAATAAAAACCGTATATGAATATGGTTACGAAAACCAAAACACGAACATAATATCAATAGTGTGACCCTGTATTGCTAGTCATGCAATACATCGTAATCCGGCGCGTATAGCAGTATTTTGTTAATTTGGATTATTATAAGCCGCATGACATTCTTACCTTACTACAACAAAAAACGGGTAGCTAACCCGATACTCAATTTTGCCCATCTAAAGTAGCGTGTCGTCACAAAGGTCACGCTATGGAAATCTTCTCATACATAAATTCGCTTACCAATCAATGTGGCATGACGGGGATCAACCGTCAAGGCAAGAACTGGGGTGATCGTCCCCAAATAGTACTATTAAATGCATAAGCGTCTACCAACTTCCGGTAGTTCACAATTCATGCTAATGGGACTTTTAGTGACATAACCTAACTTTAATAATCCATTTAATTTCATCTATTGGGTCCTTTAATCATTTATCGGGTCATACAATCATTCGGGTCCAAATCAATAAACAAACAATCGGGACAAATGGTGTCCTATTTTATAAAAACTAACATGTTATCTCCCTCGCGGGTTTATAAAACATTTCATAAAAACATTTAAAAGAGTGCGAGGCTATGAACTCACGTTGATGTGGGAAAGCGGGTTATCGGCAACTCGGACGTACGGTACGTGCTTCAATCACAGAAACCACCAAGATGATGAAAAGATGGGATTTTGATGAACAAGGCTTGGTTCTTTGTTACCAAATCTTCAACTTTAGCAAGGCAACTTCTTGAGTCCATAAAATGGATGAACACCTCCATGAAATCAGCCCTAAACTCCTTCTTGAAAATTATCCCAAAGACCTCCATGAAAACTCCTTTTCACATGTTATAATCACCTCCAATCTTCATCTTTTCAAGTAGGCTTCAACATATGTTGATTATAGCCTTTGTTTATGGTTAAAATTTGATGAAAATGGTGATAGAATGGTGGTGTTGTACTTTCAAGGGGAGAGAGGAAGATAGATTGATGAACTTTTAGCTTGTTTGCATGTATGTGTGAAATGAGAGAGAGAGTTACATGGTTTTGGGGTTAGTGGTTTGTAAATAAATGAGACAAGTGTCTCTAAGACACTTAAAACTTTGACAACAAAGGGGTGAGGTGGTGGATGTGTATTGATTATAGTGGGGGTGGGACAAGTGTCCCACTTGTCTCATCTCCACTAATTTACGGGTACTTATCGATTCTAGTTTCCTCGATTTGCGTGCCCACAGGTCGTTTTACGAAAAACGGTTTTACAAATTATGAATCAACGGAACAAAACGAATCTAATAAAAATTGTCTCATCAAAAACGGAGTTCAAAAACGTAAATACGTAATCCTAAGGTTTCCGGTTTAGTCGTAAAGGACGTTAAATTAAAATCGTAAGTCCTAATCTCTTCTCGTAAATTTGTTAGTTTATGAACCAACACAAATTTAAAATCTTAAAATAATATTCACGGACAAATTTATTTTCTGAAATGTCGGATTGTCACCAAAACGGTGTATGTAAACGTAAGCACGTAACGTTGAATCCTTCGGTTTAGACGTAGTCGATGCTACTTCAAGACGTAAATCCAAATTACTTCCTAAAAATAAGTGAGTTCATAATATAACATTAAAATAATATTTTTAATTAATATTTGATAATAAAATATCAACCATAAATTGACGGATTGTCACAGCATTTACCCCTAAACATGATCTTTGTCCTCAAAGATCATCTTACCTTACTGCTCGCTTCTTATAGAGTTAAATCCATGTGGGTATTTCCTCCACATTCGGTCTTTTCTCATAAGTGTAATCCATTACAATACGCGAGTTTCATCAAACATAACTACAGGAATAAGATCAGGCTTAATGTTGACTTACTTTCTCTATCCATGATGTTCACGGGTTTATGATGAATGCAACTTTTCGCCGATCTAAACTTTATCAAGAAGAATTCAGATTTTCACTTGATAGATATTTCATCAAGTTCGATATACGAAACATAATTCACGCAGCCCTTGAAGTCCTAGGGTAGATCCAGCTTATATGCCTTTCAAACCAATCTTTTATATCATCTCAATGGTCCCATACAACGGGGACTTATATCCCATGATCTTTCCGATCATAAATTCATTTTTCCATGGGTAAAATTTTTGGCATAACTTCGCTACCCATCTGGCACTACAAGATCTACATTTCATATTCACATAACCTCCTGCCCACTACCGGCAGTCAATAATCAGATCCTAATTTCAACAATCATTTCAGGTCTCGCGGGTCGGGTATTTTGCAAGGATAGGTTCGCCATTATAGGAAACCTTAAACCTAAAAGTCATGTCCAACTTACAATGGGTGTATGTCAGGTGTCTTCATCTCAACTCCTGCTACAGATGCTCTAATTTCTAAATCTTAACAAGATTCGATCTCGATCCTAATACAATAGTTATCAATGATAATATCTCCAAAGGAAAACGATTATGTGGTTTATTACCAAAGGTCAATCATTCAAATATAAAACAGCACTTATATTACTTTGTATCGTTACTTTACCTCGTCCCTTCGATTGGGGTGGTACATAGTACTCTCATTAAGGTTCGTTCTCAATGACTTCTGAGCAAATCTCTAGAAATTCAATGCGAAGCGAGGATCTTGATAAAGATGTTCGATACAGGCACACCATGCTTACATAACTCCTTTAAATACAAAAAGAGTCAATTTCTTCATCGAGAATCTATCATTAACAGGAATGATATTAGCAGATTTGGTCAGTCCGTCGACGATGACCCAAATCGAATCAAATTCAGATGATGACCTTTGCAATAGCTAGACATTTACTAATGTATGAGGCGGTGTCTGCCTTCATAATTTGCCATAAGTACAACTTCTTCTGATAATGATACATTAAATCAGAAATGATAGGAATAGAATACTTATACTTACAAGATTCCAATATAACTACATCTCACAATCCTTCATATTTAGGCAACCATAAACGGCCTTTTAAAACATTTAACGCCATTGGCTTCTCAGTTCTAATGGTTCACATTAGCCGCGAACCCCTTTTATTATCTATATTATCCTTTTTACAAGCATTGTTTATTTTTATATTGTTCGGCAATTTATTTTGCACAGTCATTATTAAGGAACATGTCCTAATTGGTTCTTTATCTTTTCTACATAATGCGTCGGTATCTATATTCACCTCTCATGATGATATAATTATCATGTCCACAATTCACTCATATATTCTTTCTATATTATGCGTCAGTAATTACGTTCACCTTTCTTCATATTTTCTAAGTTTCAGTTTCGTCTTATCTATCATTTTTATCAGTTTTTCTCAATCCGGCGTTTAAAGCGTCGATAATTATTAAAATTAATTAAATATTCAATTTTTATGAAATGTAAACGTAAAGATTTTAAATTTCTTAGTCTGTCCAATTTTATGAAAATATTCAAAATAGTTTTTAATTTAATTAACATGATTTTTGTTGATTTACCGAAAATAATTAATAAGATTCGTAAATGTTCGAAAAATCTTTGTTTATATTTTGGTCAAAATTTTCTTAGTTTTGAAAAGCAAAAATTGTCATTTCAAATTTCGAGTCATGGTTTAAATGGTTTCCTCAATCCCTCTTAGGTTGTCTTGAGGTATACACAAACATTTACCCCTAAACAGGAGTTTAGTTAAATGATTTGTGTATAAGGGAATAATTTCTTAAAAATCCTTTGATAAATTATTTGTCAAAACATATTTGCATTTTCTTTTTGGTAAAATCCAAAGTCTTAAAAGGGCTCTTAATTTTTAAAGAGTCTATATGCATACATCTTACCATTATTAATCCAACGGTCATTTTATGTAAAGGATTAAGTTTTTGATCCCTAAGCGTTAATGGTTCTAATCTTTGAAAAGTCAATATAGCTTCCATTATCTATTAATCACACGGTTAAATCATATAAAGGATTAAGTCCTTAATCACATGTTAAATATTTAAGGTATAGGTTTTCATTGTTTAGCCAATTCAGGGCAATTTATAACTAATTATTAACTCATTATTATTCTTATATACAAACAATTGGTCCTTAATGATCTCAAGCATGAATTTATCAAATTACAGCCTACACACGTGATTCACCAAATTTATGAATGCTACATGTGCACTGGTCAATCCAAACGACATCAGGTGAAACTCATAATGTTCATTACAAGTACTGGATGTAGTGATTGGAATACATAATCTTTTTCGCGGACGCGACGTTGATGATAACCATGTCGTGAATCAAATCATTAAAACATACGCTAAAACCTTGTAAATGATCGAACAAATCTTCCATTTCGAGTTATGGATATCGTTTTCGATTGTCAATTTACTCAGTTCACAGTAATCTATAAATATAAGGAATGATAACACCACAACTCTTCATGATGACAGGCTTGGTAGAATAAAATCTTTCTCCGATAACTCTCTCAGTTGTACGGTAATTCCTTTAATTCAGATGGTGCTGATGTACAGTGCACAAGCCACAAGTGCAGCACTGAGAATATAATCAATTACTAATTTCAACTTGCCTTAGTGGCGAAAGTCTAGGTAATTTATCAACAAATACTTACTAAAGTTTCAGATAACATAAATATCTTTTAATAAATCATATTAGGTTCTTTCTAGATTATAATATCTATGACTAGTTCACAATCATTCACGGTATAATTTCAAGTCTAAATACAGGATATCGTCATCCAGCAAGAATTATTTAGATCACTTTTGATAATCTACATCTTATCTTTTTAGGGGAATTTTACTCGAGTTCCCATCAATTAAGACAATGTCGTCATGTCATAATCAATCAATCCATTCTACTGGCACTACCAACTTTCCAGTTTTATTACCGTTGATAAGATGTGAACTTCTCAAAAGACTAACAATAACTCATAATCCTTCACAGATTCAAGGATATCAGGAGACACAACTACTATTAAAAGAGTAAGGTCAACGTATAATCTATGCGAGAGAATTTCGAATCAGATACAGACGATAACATTTAACGAATATAAATATATCCCATGTTTTCATAATTTGAGTACGCATTCGAAAGCTCCTCGGATCGTTACCCAGGTCATTCAAATGAAATCAAATCAAAAGAAATGATAGGAACGTCGATACATCCAGTCAGGTATCAACACTCGGTAATCAGATACTTTTCCTAACAATCTTACTACGGGAGAATCAGACAAGAAAGAATTGTCAATTGTCAAATAAGACAATTTCCACAGATGAGTAAATTCAACTCAGAAGAATAGATGCTACAGGCACATATGTAGGTGTCCCTAACACTATGTCCTTATTTTTCACTTCTTGCAGATCTCATAAAATTTAACCTTTCACAATCTTCAAAGAGAATGTAGTGTTTATTCATTAGTTTTATGGTGACTACTAATCAGCCTTGCATGGTTACTTCCAAATTGTATGTAGGCGCGCAACTATATACAATTTCAAGATTAACGATGCAATACTCAGTTCGTCAAAATTTTATCATCATGTTTATAATAAAAACATTTTCATGCTTAATTCTTAAATAAGAATCAAGAATAAAGTTACAAAGATTTTCTTTGTTATGAAAACAATTAAGTTTTCCAAGGTGTTTTATAAACAACTTCATTTCGATAACAATCACTTATAAATCTCACTTTGAATAATCCTTAAAGTGATGAAAATTCAATTTTCTCAAAGGACACTATTTTATCTTATAAAAACAATGAGTGATCTGCAAAAGAGTGATAAAAAGTTGTATACCAAGAACTAACTACAATCTAATAGGAAATGAGCTTAGCCAATTAATCATGAGGTTCATGACCTCGATGGCGCTCAGGAATACAAAGAGAATAATCCACAACGTAACTCAAATCGAGACGAGTACTTGTTCAATGGTTGCATCACTAATGCGAACATTAGGAAGAAACAAGAAAAGATAGATAACATCGATACATGTAGAATTTAGTAATCCAAGGTAGTCTTTTCATTAATCACAAACAAGTCAAAATTGTACCGTTACACATTACGTGTCACTATGTCATACAATTCAAATAACTCATCCTACCAACTGATGTCTCAGTTAAGTTAGGGATTATTTTTAAAAGATGCCACAATGAATACTAATCTACAAGAGTCATGAGGTGTTCCACCTGTCTCGGAAGATCAATCGGTCCCAATTCAGAAGAAGATCTCTTCAATTTATTTATTGGACACTGGGCATCCTCGTTTGTGGACAATGACCTAGGAACAGCCCTTAACGCAAACTAACAATCATTTAAAGCCTAATAATTCAATCACAAAACTTAACGACTTCCTCTTAACAATTTAATATTCCATACGGGTTAAATTTTACTTTATTCGAGTTTTCAATCAACTTATACTCAATTCGATATCCTACTTCATTCTCCAATACTTACATCCTTATTCTTAGACCTTAATAGGGCAATAAAAGCTCGATATGAACAACACTTAATTTCCAATCCTATAGCTCTTTCATCAATAGTTATCAAATGAGTCTCTAGTATGAAATGACTCACACATTCAATTAGAATTCTCGGAAAGGTACTAGTGACATGAGGCTTTTGGGTAATGGTTCCAATGACAGCTTCAAGTGCAACATTCACCCTTTCGATTTTAATTTAAGAATTGGATGACAACGAATCAGACGACATTTTTCTAGGTGGTAACGTTTTGTCAGACTCTACTCAATAAGGAAAGATCGTCATGACATCGATATCAGATTTAATCTCGTCAATTCTTCTTCAAGATCACAATCTACTAATATCAACATTTCTACGAATATCAACCATTGTGTTGGGATCATAAATATCCACAACTTGGTTTAGATCTAGAATAGCTAGAATTCCTACGAAAATAGCTTCGATTAATTTACTATGGGAGTTAGGGTTCCTTGTGACAATCTACGTCTTATAAATACCTCGTATAGATATCAAAATAATCATGAAACAATCATGTAATAAAATTACATCATATATATATATATAATCCAGGTTTTATATATATTAAAATAACACTTCTCGATCTGGCCTTGTCGGTAACTCGGGAATTCTTCGGCACCGTTATAGTCAAAAGATTTTTAGACATTTTTAGAAAAATGTTTATAGTTAAAAGATTTTGAAATGATTTATTCAAAACCTTGGTTTTAAAAATCTTTCGTTCTCTATAACGAGAGCTCTGGTACCAAACGGTAACACCCCCAAATTTACACAATTCAATACAGCGGAAGACTCGTTGGTGTTACGGGATAGCACATTACTCACATCATAGACAACGCTTAAAAATCACGTCGTTTGATAATAAAGCATTTCCATTCATAAATATCAAGTTTACATAGGTCCCAAGTCATTGTATTTCATACAAGTTTTACAAAGAATTTGAATGGAAATTATAATTTAAGTGCGGGCCATGAATTCTTGTTGTCTTCCCGAGAATTACCTTCAAGTACCTAAGATAAAACATGTTAAAAGAAAAGGTCAGCGATAACGCCGAGTGAATTCATAGAGTTTAATAAATTACATCAATATAACTTTGGTATAAAATTATTACCAAAAATCATTTCGTACAAATCATTGTAATAGGCCATAAAATAGCCAAAATCATTTTATACAAATCTTTATCAAAATCATAATATAGGCATTTGCCTTAAAAATCATTATACAAGCCAATGTCGTAAAAGCATCATACAATACGTCTTATGACGTTGTATAAAGTTAAATAAAAACCGTATATGAATATGGTTACGAAAACCAAAACACGAACATAATATCAATAGTGTGACCCTGTATTGCTAGTCATGCAATACATCGTAATCCGGCGCGTATAGCAGTATTTTGTTAATTTGGATTATTATAAGCCGCATAACATTCTTACCTTACTACAACAAAAAACGGGTAGCTAACCCGATACTCAATTTTGCCCATCTAAAGTAGCGTGTCGTCACAAAGGTCACGCTATGGAAATCTTCTCATACATAAATTCGCTTACCAATCAATGTGGCACGACGGGGATCAACCGTCAAGGCACGAACTGGGGTGATCGTCCCCAAATAGTACTATTTAATGCATAAGCGTCTACCAACTTCCGGTAGTTCACAATTCATGCTAATGGGACTTTTAGTGACATAACCTAACTTTAATAATCCATTTAATTTCATCTATTGGGTCCTTTAATCATTTATCAGGTCATACAATCATTCGGGTCCAAATCAATAAACAAACAATCGGGACAAATGGTGTCCTATTTTATAAAAACTAACATGTTATCTCCCTCGCGGGTTTATAAAACATTTCATAAAAACATTTAAAAGAGTGCGAGGCTATGAACTCACGTTGATGTGGGAAAGCGGGTTATCGGAAACTCGGACATACGGTACGTGCTTCAATCACAGAAACCACCAAGATGATGAAAAGATGGGATTTTGATGAACAAGGCTTGGTTCCTTGTTACCAAATCTTCAACTTTAGCAAGGCAACTTCTTGAGTCCATAAAATGGATGAACACCTCCATGAAATCAGCCCTAAACTCCTTCTTGAAAATTATCCCAAAGACCTCCATGAAAACTCCTTTTCACATGTTATAATCACCTCCAATCTTCATCTTTTCAAGTAGGCTTCAACATATGTTGATTATAGCCTTTGTTTATGGTTAAAATTTGATGAAAATGGTGATAGAATGGTGGTGTTGTACTTTCAAGGGGAGAGAGGAAGATAGATTGATGAACTTTTAGCTTGTTTGCATGTATGTGTGAAATGAGAGAGAGAGTTACATGGTTTTGGGGTTAGTGGTTTGTAAATAAATGAGACAAGTGTCTCTAAGACACTTAAAACTTTGACAACAAAGGGGTGAGGTGGTGGATGTGTATTGATTATAGTGGGGGTGGGACAAGTGTCCCACTTGTCTCATCTCCACTAATTTACAAGTACTTATCGATTCTAGTTTCCTCGATTTGCGTGCCCTCAGGTCGTTTTACGAAATACGTTTTTACAAATTATGAATCAACAGAACAAAACGAATCTAACAAAAATTGTCTCATCAAAAACGGAGTTCGAAAACGTAAATACGTAATCCTAAGGTTTCCGGTTTAGTCGTAAAGGACGTTAAATTAAAATCGTAAGTCCTAATATCTTCTCGTAAATTTGTGAGTTTATGAACCAACACAAATTTAAAATCTTAAAATAATATTCACGGACAAATTTATTTTCTGAAATGTCGGACTGTCACCAAAACGGTGTATGTAAACGTAAGCACGTAACGTTGAATCCTCCGGTTTAGACGTAGTCGATGCTACTTCAAGACGTAAATCCAAATTACTTCCTAAAAATAAGTGAGTTCATAATATAACATTAAAATAATATTTTTAATTAATATTTGATAATAAAATATCAACCATAAATTGACGGATTGTCACATAACCCATTTGGGCCCAACATGTAAAGTATGAATACTGAAAATATAAGTATAAAATGAAATAATACAAGTTAAAGAACTTATAATAAGCTTATTGGACTTAAAATAGGTAAATAGGTAAAACTAGTAAACTAGTAAAAAGTTACCAATACGTAAACACTAAAATGAGTAAACAAGGATATATAAACCCATTTGATCATCATCATATGTACAAAATCATCATATGTATATTGTTATTTTGATAAAAGTCATTGGACAAAAGTCTAAGACCTGTTATTATTTATATAGGTTTCCGTGACCGAAGCACGCCCGTAGCCGATAATCCGCCTTTCATTATCAACGTGAGTTCATGGCCTCGCACTCTTTTAAATGTTTTATAAAATGATTTGTAAACCCGCGAGGGAGATAACATGCTATATTTTGATAAAAATAGAACATAAGTAGTCCTGATGGTATGCTTAATGATATGGACCCGAATGATGCTATGACCCTATAAACGAGACAAAAAGGATTATTAGTAGTTAGGTTATTTCACTTAAAGTCCCATTAGCATGAATTGTGAACTACCGGGATTTGGTAGACGCTTATGCATTTCATAGTACTATTTGGGGACAATCACCCCAGTTCGCGCTTTGACGGTTGATCCCCGTCGTACCACATTGATTGGTAAGCGAATTTATGTATGAGAAGATTCCATAGCGTGATTTTTGTGACGACACGCTAACTTAGATGGGCAAATTGTTTGTCGGGTTCGCGGCCCGCTGTTTTCATAGTAAGGTAACAATGTCATGCGGCTAATAATAATCCTAAAATGTATCCTAAAACCTATATACAATACAATAACGATGCAAATAACGATGAATATATTACCTATTATGGTAATATTGAGGCTACGATCTCATGGACGGTTTAAGATGTATGCTTGATTTATATATTGCCTGACTAGCAATATGAGGAATTACTTCCGATATTATACTTGTGTTCTGATTTTAACGGTTGTTTTATATAACGGTTTTATTAAACTCTATGAATTCACTCGGCATTCGCTGATATGATTTTTGCATGTTTTTATCTCAGGTGCTTGAAGGTAATCCGGATGGAGATCGACTCTGATGGCCCACATAATATTAAAAATGTTCATTCGATCTATGTTTTGTAAACTTAATGACCTGTATAATTTGGGACCTGTTGTACACTTTAAAACTTTTTATCGAATGAATGTATGTTGAACCTTGTACAACCGTTTTTATGTGTTGTCTATGATTGGAGTTATTATGCTATCCCGTAACACTCTGAAAGACCCTTCCGCTGTACCGATACAAAAATTGAGAGTGTTACAGTTTGGTACCAGAGCTCTCGTTATAGAGAACAAAAGATTTTAAAAACCAAGGTTTTGAACAAAACTTTTCAAAATCTTTTAACTATGAACATTTGAGAAAATATTTGAAAAATCTTTTGACTATAACGGTGCCAGAGATCTCTGACGCTACCAACAAGCCCTATTGAGAAGATATATATTTTGATATATATATATAATATAATTTATATATATGTATATATCGTGGCTTCAGTATGTAATTGTTTAACTAGTATGTTATCCTAATACGATATATATATATATAAATGCAGATTGTCATGGCTGACCCTAATATTCCTGTAGAGAACCATGCTATTCCCGAACGTAATGTAGATGATGATCCTTATTTAGACTTAGTAGATTATGATATGGATGATGAGGAGGAACCATTTGAGGACCCCGAGCCCGAGTTAGGACTAGGAGATCAGATTGCCCCTCAGGTTGATATGGTAGAGAATGAGATTGATAATGTTGATATAGAGAATGATGATGAGATTGGGTTAGATAATTTAGATGATGAGATTGACGACGAGGATGTCGAGGAGGATGTAGGTATAGACGATGAGGTTGGTGATGATGAGGAAGCCGAGCTTATTTACCCTTATGATGTTCCAGAGGGCGAGCCTTTACCCCCACCAGTTTATTTGTCTGATTCTGAGGTTGAGCTACCTAGGGATGAAATGTCTGAATCGTCTGAATCTGATTCTGAATCAGAGGAGGATGAGGATGACAATGCACCTTATGGTACTGATGGTATTGCTACTCGTAGAATTGTGATAGGAGAGTCGTCTAGTACTCGAGAGGCTACTCATATTGATGGTCTTGCACCATGGGCCTTGAGACGTGATCTAGATGCTTCCCGTGTTAAGAGTGATATGACAGAGATTGGATTAGGTGTTGTTTAGACTCATGTTGCTTATTTGGAGTCGAAGACTAAGGTTGGCGAGAAAGAGCGAGAATTGCTTAGTTTGGATTTGACTGATGTAGAACATGGTTTGAATGAGGCTTTTAGGAGGTTATCAGTGTTAGAAAGTGGTGAGTTTGCTGAAATGAAGAAAAAGGTGAATTCTATGGAGATTCAGTTGAGTGTAGCTCGTGCGATGCGTGAGAAAGCTGAAAAGGAGTTGAATATATCTGCGGGATTGAATAGTAGATTTTATGCTGACATGGTTGAAAGAGGAGTGATCCGTAAGCGCCCAGCTGAAGATGTGTCTAGTGATCGTCCGACAAAGATACAGAAGACGATGGATGATGGACCATCTGGCGGTTCTCAGTAGACCAGTCTGTATTTTGTAGTTACCTTTGTATATTTTGTACTTTTGTAGCTTTGACTGAACCGACTTGTTAGTAGTAGACTTGGCACGAATTTTGAGTATATATATAGTGCTAGAACTTTGATATGGGATGTAACTAAGACAATACTTTTGTTTCAAATCAAATGAAATATGTATCTTGTCTTGAATTCCATATTGTGCCTTATTTGTACCTTGATTATGAATTCAATCCATATTATATGAATCCTTGTTGGGTGAATGCTTAATACTTTGAAATTGTGAAATTATAGAACTATGCCGCCCAAGAAGGCTGTGACTGAGGATGATGTACGTAGGATTATTACGGAGCAAGTTACCGCATCTATGACTGAATTTATGGCAAATGCTAGAAATGAAGCTGGCGGTAGTGGAGCTGGCAGTAGTGGAGCTGGCGGTAGTGGAGCTGGCGGTAGTGGAGCTGGCGGTAGTGGAGCTGGCGGTAGTGGAATTGGCGGTACTAATGTGAATGTGAATGCTAATAATGTGAATGCTAATGCTGGAGGAAATATAGGAGGACTTGGAACTAATGCACCTGAAGTTGGTGGCTGTACTTATGTGACGTTCATGAAGTGTAAACCTCTACCTTTTAATGGAACTGAAGGTGCTGTAGGATTAAGCCAGTGGATTGAGAAGCTTGAGTCGGTGTTTCAGATTAGTAAGTGTAAGGAGGAAGATAAGGTGACTTTTGCTATGGCTACTCTTAAAGGTCGTGCGTTGACTTGGTGGAACGGGAGAATTGCTTTCATGGGTCTTGATGCTGCTAATGCTACTCCTTGGGCTGAAACTAAGAAGTGGATGACTTTGGAGTTTTCTCCTCGTAGTGTGATCATTAGGTTAGAACAAGAGTTGATTCATTTGAGAATGAAAGGTGTGGACATTGATAGTTACACAAACCGATTCCATGAGTTGGCCTTGCTATGTCCTCGATTGGTTGAACCCGAAGAGATCCAATTTGAGCAATATATTAAAGGGTTGACCAGGAATATCCGGGGGGACGTGACATCATCTAAACCACTGACCATTGATGGTGCTGTTCGAATGGCTTACCACCTCATTGGACAGATAATTCAGGATAGGGAAGATGAAGCCCGTGTAGGTGAGAAAAGAAAGGGGGACGGTGATCGTGTAGATAGAGGTGATAATAGGAATAATTTCAATCGCCGTCAGAACCAGAGAAAGGGGAATGCAAATGCTCTTACCAACAACACACCGCGTAACGATGATAGATGTCCTAAGTGTGGCAACAAGAGGCATGCTGGCGACTGCTGAAAGTGCCGAAATTGCGGAAAGCTTGGACACAAGGTTGAAAGGTGTAAGAAGGGAACCATTGCTTCAACTGTAATGAAGAAGGTCATAGGATATCGGAATGCCCCAAGTTGAAAGCGATTTTACCTGGAAGAAACCCCCAGGGTGGTATCTATCAACTTGGAACAATTGAGGTGAAGAATGAGGATCCTAATGTCGTTACCGATACGTTTTTACTCAACAATCATTATGATGTTGCTTTATTTGATTCGGGTGCCGATAGGAGCTTTGTATCTACTAAATTTAGTGCCCTTATTGACATTGAACCTGTTGAGATAAATACCAGTTACGAGGTGGAATTGGCTGATGGTAAATTAGTGAAAACTAATAAGCTATTAGAAGGATGCTCTCTAAATCTCTTGAACTATGCCTTTCCGATTGATTTGATGTTGATAGAATTAGGTAGTTTTGATATTATTATTGGTATGGATTGGTTGTCGTTGAATAATGCCACTATTTTATGTGGAGAGAAGAAAGTTAAGATTCCTCTTAGGAATAGGACGTTAGTAACTGATGGTAATCGAGGTGAATCCCGTTTAAAAATCGTTTCATGTATTAAAGTCCGAAAGTACATCAGGAACGGTTGTGAGTTATTCTTAGCTCAAGTGACCGGGAATGAGCCTAGGGAGAAACGATTGGAAGATGTACCTATTATTTGTGAATTTCCTGAGGTATTTCCTAAAGATTTACCCGGACTTCCACCGATAAGGCAAGTAGAGTTTCGAATCGATTTAATTCCTGGTGCTGCACCGGTGGCACGTGCGCCTTACCAATTAGCCCCTTCTGAATTAAAGGAGTTATCTGAGCAACTTAAGGAGTTGTCTGATAAAGGTTTTATTCAACCGAGCTCGTCGCCTTGGGGAGCTCCAGTCTTGTTCGTTAAGAAGAAGGATGGATCTTTCCGTATGTGCATTGATTATAGGGAACTGAATAAGTTGACAATTAAAAATCTATATCCTTTACCTAGGATTGATGATTTGTTTGATCAACTATAAGGATCTAGTGTGTATTCTAAGATAGATTTGCGGTCAGGATATCACCAACTTCGCGTCCATGAAGAAGATATTCCTATAACTGCATTTAGAACTCGTTATGGACACTATGAATTTCAAGTAATGCCATTTGGGTTAACTAACACACCTGTGGTTTTCATGGATTTAATGAATCGAGTGTGCAAGCCCTACTTGGATAAATTTGTGATTGTGTTTATTGACGATATTCTAATCTATTCTAAGAATGAAGATGAACATAGATAACATTTAAGGATTGTTTTGAATTTGTTAAAGGATGAAAGGTTGTATGCTAAGTTTTCGAAATGTGATTTCTGGTTAGATTCTGTGCAATTTCTTGGTCATGTGATTAACAAAGATGGAATTCATGTTGATCCTGCAAAGGTTGAAGCCATTAAGAATTGGTCTGCACGGACAACGCCAACGGAAGTGCGACAGTTCTTAGGATTGGCTGGCTATTATAGGTGATTCATTAAAGAATTTTCTTTGATAGCTAAACCCTTGACTAAGCTTACCCAGAAGAATAAACCTTTCGTTTGGGGAAGTGATGAATATGGAGCATTTCAGACATTGAAGCAAAAATTATGTAATGCGCCAATCTTATCATCACCCGACGGGAGTGAAGATTTTGTAGTGTATTGTGATGCATCTCTTAGAGGCTATGGAGCTGTTTTGATGCAGCGAGAGAAAGTGATAGCTTATGCTTCTAGGCAATTAAGGAAGAATGAGGAGAATTATACTACTCATGATCTTGAGTTAGGAGCTGTAGTCTTTGCTCTTAGGTTGTGGAGACATTATCTGTATGGCACCAAGTGTACGGTATTCACCGATCACAAAAGCCTACAGTATATTCTCGATCAAAAGGAATTGAACATGAGGCAACGAAGATGGATAGAGTTGTTAAGTGATTATGATTGTGATATAAAATATCACCCAGGAAAAGCCAATGTTGTTGCCGATGCATTAAGCAGGAAAGATAGAGAGCCTATCAGGGTGCGTTCTCTAGTCTTGACCGTGCACAATAATTTGCCTGAGCAAATTAGAAATGCGCAAATAGAAGCCTGTAAGAAAGAAAATTTTGTTAATGAAGGGTTCCGAGGAGAAGGAGATCCTTTAGAGGTTAGAGCTGATGGAGTGAAATGCTTAAGAGGTCGTATGTGGATACCTAAGTTTGGAGGCTTAAGAGACTTGATTATGTTAGAATCCCATAAATCTAAGTATTTCATTCATCCAGGATCTGATAAGATGTACCATGATTTGAAGAAGTTGTACTGGTGGCCGAATATGAAAGCTAATATTGCTATGTATGTTCTTTAATGCTTGACTTGTGCTAGAGTTAAAGTGGAACATCAAAAGCCATCAGGACTACTTCAACAACCAAAGATTCCTGAATGGAAGTGGGAACGAATTACGATTGACTTTATCACCAAGCTTCCTAGAACATCATCTGGAAACAACTCGATTTGGGTTATTGTCGACAGACTGACCAAATCAGCACACTTCATTCCGGTTAAAGAGCAGTTCTCACTGGATAAGCTGACTCGTATATACCTTGAGAATGTTGTATGCAAGCATGGAGTGCCTGTATCGATCATTTCAGATCGAGATCCTAGATTCGCATCGAATTTTTGGAAATCTCTCCAAAGATCTTTGGGAACGAATCTCGACATGAGCACTGCTTATCACCCCCAGACTGATGGGCAGAGTGAAAGGACGATACAAACACTTGAAGATATGTTGAGAGCTTGTGTTTTAGATTTTGGTAAGAATTGGGATAAACATTTGTCGTTAGCAGAGTTTTCGTATAACAATAGTTACCATTCTAGTATTAAGGCTGCACCGTTTGAAGCTTTGTATGGTAGGAAGTGTAGATCTCCTGTATGTTGGAGTGAAGTTGGGGATACCCAGCTCACGTGACCGGAATTGATCCGAGAGACTACGGAGATGATAGTTCAGATTAAGAATAGGTTGTTGACTGCCCGTAGTAGACAGAAAAGTTACGCGGATGTGCGGCGGAAGCCAATGTAGTTTAAAGTGGGTGACCGAGTAATGTTGAAAGTATCGCCATGGAAAGGCGTTATAAGATTTAGAAAGCGAGAAAAATTGAATCCCCGTTATATTGGACCCTTTAAGATTTTATCTAGAGTAGGTCCGGTGGCTTACAAACTAGAGTTACCCCCAGAACTTCATGGTGTTCACAACACATCCCATGTATCTAATCTGAAGAAATGTCTAGCAGTGAGTGATGAGAAAATTCCGTTAGGTAAGGTTCGAATAGATGGGAAGTTGCATTTTATCGAAGAGCCCGTAGAGGTTATGGATCGTGAGGTAAAGCAACTGAAACAAAGTCGGATACCTATTGTCAAGATCCGATGGAATTCAAAGCATGGACCGGAGTATACTTGGGAACGAGAGGATGAAATGTGGAAGAAATATCTGCACCTCTTCGATTTCAATAAGAAACGGACATCCAAATGAAATGGATCACGAGGACGTTGATCCCTTTTAGGAGGAAAAGCTGTGACAATCTAACATTTTCAGGTAGTGAATTATTTTCTCGTATAATATTTTGAAACTTATTTTCATGTTGGTTGATGAACTCACAATTTACGGATTTAAATTTGGGCTTACGTGCATAATTTAGCGTCCTTTACGACTAAACCCGAAACCTTAGGATTACGTATTTACGTTTTTGAACTCCGTTTTTGATGAGACAATTTTTATTGGATTCGTTTTGTGACGTTGATTCATAATTTATAAAAACGTTTTTCGTGAAACGACCCGAGGGCACGTAAATCGAGAAAACTAGAATCGAGGAATACCCGTAAATTAGTGAGGTGGGACAAAATACATTATCCCTCCCCACTAGCTCATATGGAACGGCACAACATGACACCACATCAATATGTGGCGTCATGTTAACTTGTTAGCTACAAGTGTAAGACTAAGCTTACACTTTAAGCCACTTACTAGCTAAAACCATCAAACCAACAACTAGCTTCTCATTACCACCATTCTACTCATGCAAACAACTTCAAACTCTCTCAAAACCCCACCCTTTTCCGTCCACTTTTGAAGAACAAACACCCCTTCTTGATCTTTTCTAGCCATGAAATACTTGTTATCTAGCTCTACCATGGAGTTATCTTGAAGCCTTGATCATTTGGTGGCCATTTTAACAACAAAGGAGGTGATTTGCTTGTGTCCTAGGGCTGATTTCTCAACTATTATTCTTGGTGTTTGATGATCTTGGAGTTACTTTTGGTGTTCATCAAGTTCTTGTCTTCCAAAAACAAGATATACACTTAGTTGGTAAAGAAGATCATCCTCTCCATTTTCTCTTGTTATTTTTGTAAAGAACAAATGTATTTTCTTTCTTATTGTATATGTATATGATGAATATATGATGATAAAAATATTGTGTGGGGATCAAGTGTTGATAAATATGCTTAAAAAGGTTAATAACCATAAGAAACAAGGCTAAGAATCATGCTTAATTTGTTGGCTGTATAAAAACAGTATGTAACCAAAACTTGAACTGATAAACTTGCATGGTAGAATCCATTTACAGTAATTACAAGATGTCATACACATGTGAGAGTTGGCCATGCAATGGAATCATTAAAATGAGTGAGATATGATCAAAACAAGATGAGTGTGCTAATCTGAATAAGCTGTTTTGTAGGGATTGTTAAGGATATATAAACTTAAAATGAGCAGTAGCTATAACTAAGTTAATTGTAGAACATAATATGAAGTTCATGCCACCCAAAAATGAGCTTCTAATTCATTGTAGAACTCTAGATATGATAAAAATGGTGAAGATGAAAATAAAAATCAGATTTTGAAGAATTAATGTTTATTACTATTATATAAGCACTCAAATTATATAGTATAAAATGTGAAATTAAAACCCACTAACTTATGAATTTCATTTATATAAATATGTATAAGGTTAAATAAATGGACAATTTATAAAAATGGTAGTTGAATAAGATTTTAAGCTATAAAAACTATAAACTTGATTTTTACGACTTTTTCGGCTATTACCGTAAAATTAACGTTTTTCGCCAATTAAAACTTAGACGATCAAACCCGTCTAATGTAAAGTTTTTAAAAGTCATATACTGATATATAAGTATCTAATACAAGTAAAAACCGATAAAACCCGAACTATAGGACATACGGACATTAACGAGCTAAGAAAGCATCTTGGACTAATAATTGGACTAAATAAGTTAAACACTTATAAAAAGTACTTATTGGGCTTAACCCATTTAGGCCCAACATGTAAAGTATGAATACTGAAAATATAAGTATAAAATGAAATAATACAAGTTAAAGAACTTATAATAAGCTTATTGGACTTAAAATAGGTAAATAGGTAAAACTAGTAAACTAGTAAAAAGTTACCAATACGTAAACACTAAAATGAGTAAACAAGGATATATAAACCCACTTGATCATCATCATATGTACAAAATAATCATATGTATATTGTTATTTTGATAAAAGTCATTGGACAAAAGTCTAAGACCGATTATTATTTATATAGGTTTCCGTGACCGAAGCACGCCCGTAGCCGATAATCCGCCTTTCATTATCAACGTGAGTTCATAGCCTCGCACTCTTTTAAATGTTATATAAAATGATTTGTTAACCCGCGAGGGAGATAACATGCTAGATTTTGATAAAAATAGAACACAAGTAGTCCCGATAGTATACTTAATGATATGGCCCCTAATGATGCTATGACCCTATAAACGAGACAAAAAGGATTATTAGTAGTTAGGTTATGTCACTTAAAGTCCCATTAGCATGAATTGTGAACTACCGGGATTTGGTAGACGCTTATGCATTTGATAGTACTATTTGGGGACGATCACCCCAGTTCGCGCCTTGACGGTTGATCCCCGTCGTACCACATTGATTGGTAAGCGAATTTATGTATGAGAAGATTCCATAGCGTGATTTTTGTGAAAACACGCTAACTTAGATGGGCAAATTGTTTGTCGGGTTCGTGGCCCGCTGTTTTCATAGTAAGGTAACAATGTCATGCGGCTAATAATAATCCTAAAATGTATCCTAAAACCTATATACAATACAATAACGATGAATATATTACCTATTATGGTAATATTGAGGCTACGATCTCATGGACGGTTTAAGATGTATGCTTGATTTATATATTGCCTGACTAGCAATATGAGGACTTAATTCCGATATTATACTTGTGTTCTGATTTTAACGATTGTTTTATATAACGGTTTTATTAAACTCAATGAATTCACTCGGCATTCGCTGATATGATTTTTGCATGTTTTTATCTCAGGTGCTTGAAGGTAATCCAGATGGAGATCAACTCTGATGGCCCACATAATATTAAAAATGTTCATTCGATCTATGTTTTGTAAACTTAATGACCTGTATAATTTGGGACCTGTTGTACACTTTAAAACTTTTTATCTAATGAATGTATGTTGAACCTTGTACAACCATTTTTATGTGTTGTCTATGATTGGAGTTATTGTGCTATCCCGTAACACTCTGAAAGACACTTCCGCTATACCGATACAAAAATTGAGAGTGTTACATTTTATGTGTATTAGACTTATGTCATGCTTAATATTTAGCGGGTGTTTTTCCTTTTATTCTTTTCAACTTTCTTTGTGAGGAATAAAGAAAAATAAGAGTGGCTTACAAAAAATGAGTGGCTAGAAAAAAGAGAAATAAAAAAAAGAAAAGAAAAAAAATAATAATAATACAAGACTCCCAAGAAGGGGCAGTGAAGTGTTAATTATAGCAACTTTTAGATTCCAATATTACCTTGACGGGTTGCCGGGATTTAATAGTTGCTCCAATCCAATATTACCTTGACGGGTTGCGAGGTTGAAGATCCAAAGTCTAAAAAAGATGGCGGATGTAAATTATTACGTGAGTTTTATTTTTCTTTCCTTAGCGAGTGTGTAGCTACTTATTAATGCATGACATGAGGATTTTACACATAAGGCGAATGACTTATTATTCTTGAAACTGACTTATATTAATTGTGAGCGGTTTTTCAAGTAATGGATGAGAGGATTACTTAGAACTAAAACTGTGCTTCCTTATTTTTGGATTTTACATTTCTTATATTTCACACTTTAAATAATGACAAATTTGCCCAAAATCAATTTGCTCAAATAATAACCGGTTCTACATTTAATTGTCTTGAATAAGTTGATGCACCTTTTTACTTGTGAATGCAATGATCCTATTTTTAAGCTTGGTATGGGAAAGTGAAACTTGAGGGTGATAAGTGTCCATTGTACCAAAGCCCTAATTTAAGTCATTTGACTTCTTATTGAGTTTTCCATCAAAGCCATTTCAAGAAAAATCCAAAAAGATATAAATAGAATTGTTTCTTTTGCATTGCATTGTTCAAAATCAAAATCATGCATCATGTAGAGTAGCATAGTATAATAGCATTCCATATTGGCCAAGGTGGGTTAATTATGAGGAAAATGTAAATTTGTGCTTTAAAATATATCATTGCATGAGGTCATGGCAATGTTCAAGTGTAGGGGATTTGATATGAGCAAAAACTCATATCAATTAATCAACAAATCACCCTAAAACACAAGGAAAATACCTAACTTTTGTGCTATAAAACGGAATTATGTGGTATGTTTTATGTTTGTGTATAAATAGGTAAGAAGGACACATTTTCAAGCAAACAAGAAGAAATCAAGCTTATTTGGATGAAAAAGACAAAGAAGGATCAAAGATGACAAGAATTTGAAGATGAAGGACCTATCTTGACAACATTCCAAAGTTGAAGGACTCAAAGTGTAAATTGGTCAAAGTCAAGATTCAAGTCAAACATGGTCAACTCGTAAGTCAACCAAGTCAAAGGGTTAAACTAGACAAGAATGCAAGTGGAAGGACCAGAAATGTCATTAGAATGAAGATTATCACTCATTTGGACATTCTGCCAAAGTATAAGGACTTAACTTGCCAAAAATTACACCAAAAATGGTCTTGATCCGTGTTTATTGCCAACATCCAATGAGAATGCAAGGAATATGTGACACGGATCAACAGCTGGCAAGCCACATCACCAACATAATAAATGAGCCGTCTAGCTACAGTAGAAGTCCACTAACTCATTATTCAGCCAATGGGAAGAGGACATGCAATAATGCATTATATCCAAAACGGATAACAATCCGTTTGTTTATCTCTTGACCAACCAGAAAGACCCACGTGGCGTCTTCTTCAACAAATAAACCCATGATCGTTCTTGAGCTACACTAAATTTCAAGAGATGGTATATACATGAAACTTGCTCGTTTTCAAGAGAGGAATGCATTGGTAACATTTAATCAAGCTCAAATTCAAAGAATCAAAAACCCCCAATTCATGAAGAACATAAGAATTTACAATTAAGAGATTGGTGACACCTGGCAGCTTGTTATTGGTGGGGATACGTCATCAACCCCAACAACTTCTCATTTCTTGTCTATAAATAGGGATTAGTTCTCTCATTTGATGTACGTAGCTAAGTGTGAAAATTTCACACACTTCCCATTTTTCTCTCTAAATCTAGCTAGTTAGTTGTTAGTGTAACCAACTCGAGAGCTTGACAAACTCTTGAGTTAGTTATAGTTAGTAGTAACTACCTACATAATTCTGTAACCACTTTTCACATTCAAATCAATAAAATTCCCTCCTTTTCCTTTAATCTCCTTATCAATTCCTACATTCATGTTGAACTTGTTGTTGTTATGAGTTACTTGTGATCACATTTGATCATAAGAAGCTTTTGTTGAAGAATTGTAGCTGTTCATTACCTTTCTTGTTGCTGAGTTGATTTTGTAGCAGAATTGGGTAGATAAGATGGTGTTGATGATGGTAGATGGTTGATCAGTAGATTTTAGTGCTAAGGTGGTGGTTTAGCACTATTTAGGAGGCTCAGCGCCTACCTACTCCATCATTGGAGGCACATTGCTAAAAGGTTTCATGATTCTTAGTTTTGTTCCACTAAACAGTCACTTGTATGCTAAATTCTAGTGTAATTACTATATGCTGCTTTGATCAAGTGTGATTAGCATGTTTTGGCCTGATTCTGATTGATTAGATAGATACTTGTTAGATTGTTAGCTTTTTTTTAGTTTATTTGTTACTGTCATCATTTTAATCAATTAATTAGCTTGTTCATGCACTTTGAGTCCTTGTTTGTTATATAGCCTGTTATTGGTTCATTTGCATGTCATTTTGATCAATAAGCTTGTGTAGATATCAGTCTTAGCTCAGTTCAACCATTTGCTTAATTTCACTTCACAAAATTTGTAAAAAGTTCAGATAAGTGGTTGTTAGGACCATTGTAATAGTTATATGTAATAGGTAGACTAGGAGGTATGTAGTTCCTCCTGGTCCTAGTCGTAGTAGGAGCAAGTCCTGCTCCTGGTTCTAGTCGAAGTCAAACTTTATTATTTACTTAATATTCTGTTAGGATATGCATGAGATATGTTAGGAAAGGATATGCATATCAGTTTTACACGTTTTCTTTAATGATGTATTAGGGTTTCCTTGTAGTATAAAAGGAACCTTAGGCAGAAGGGTTAGAGACACCTTCACCAAACGTAGTTCTAGTCATTATCAATATTAGAAATCCTTAGAAAGGATCAAGTCTTTATAGTTATTCTGTTCTTCTTAATTATATTTATATTCTACATTCATATTGTGTATAGAGTCTCTTTGTGATTTGACTTGTGATTACAGAAGTCATTCACCGGTCCTGACAGGCTGCAAGATCTACATCTAGTAGACCCAACAAGTGGTATCAGAGCCTGGGAGGGTCTTTATACAAGAAGAATCAAGTTTTCTTATTTCTGACATTTTTTTTATCATGTCTGCCTCATCTTCTACTCAAACAGGAGAAGAAGGCACTCCTAAAATTGTGCAACCTCAGCAGATCCTGGCTACGGTCTCTAACACGAATGGTAAATTCCCTCTTCTGAAGAAGGGTGAATATGATAACTGGGCAATGAAGATGGAATGGTGGATCACCAACACTGATCAAGATCTTTGGAAGATCATTCTGAATGGGAACAGCAGGAAGCTTACTGGACGAGACAAGAATGGTAATATTACTCTTCTTGACCCTAAATCTCATGAGGAAATCATAGCTATTCAGAAGGAGGTAAAAGCAAAAACGATCTTGCTTCAATCTCTTCCTGAAGATCACATGGGTGACTTCTACCATTTGGATGATGCCAGAGAAATCTGGAATGGCATAAAAGCAAGGTTCGGCGGGAATGAGGAGTCAAAGAAAATGCGAAGGTCCATGCTGAGAGATGAATTCACAGAATTCAAAATCTCAGAAACTGAAGGTCTGAATCAAGGGTATGATAGGTTCCAAAAGATATTGAGCCAGTTGAATCAACTTAGGTCCAAGCCTGATGATGGTGATATTAATGCAAGGTTTCTTAAAGCCTTACCCTACTCATGGAATCAGGTGGTGATCTCTCTCAAAGCCAAAGGTAGGCTTGACTATCTCAGCTTTGATGATTTGTTTCATAAGCTCAGAACTTTTGAACCTCATGTGAGAGGCTTTTCAAGCGACTCTTTTCCTACTCCTGCCAACTCGGCCTTTGTAAGTTCTATGGCATCCAGTCCTATGTCATATGCAAGTAGCCCAAGCAACATTGTGACCTCTCAACACACTTTCCAGCATACTTCTGCTCCTGAACCTACTGCCAAGTCTGGTAGTATGGTAGAAGTTTTTCTTCATTCGTTTGTTGCTGATGTTAATGCTGAACAACAACTTGCTTTTGATGACTTCAAACAGGTCGATAAACTTGACCTGGATGAGATGGATCTTAAATGGCAGATGGCCATGCTTACTCTTAGGGTTCACAAGTTTGAGAAGAAAGCAGGAAGGAAATTTAATTACAACCCTCGGGAGCCAGCAAGATTCGATAGAAGCAAGGTACGATGCTATAACTGCCAGAAACAGGGTCACTTTGCAAGGGAGTGCCCTAGCAAGATTGATCAGGAGAAGAGCAGGTACTCCGCTTTCAAGGTTCAGGAGATAAAAGATGACAAGAAGGCATTGGTATCTGTTGACTCTATGGTCAACTGGAATGATCATCAGGCTTCTACCCTGGAATCAGCTGAGTCCTCGACTGACGTATTTGAAATGATTGCTGGGAATCTCTCTGATGCAGAAGAAGCAGACGAGTTTGCTCTTATGGGCATCTCACCTCAGGTACAACATTGTCCTCTTGGTTGTCATGATAAATACTCAGAATTGTTGTCCCAATTTAATGAAGTAAATGATCAAAATGATAAGTATTTTTTAGAGGTTCAAGCCTATAAGGCTTCATTAAACACTTTGGAACAACAAAAGAGGTGGTTACAAGATACACAACGTGCGTATGAGGATAAAATCAGGATACTAAGCATTGATTTAGAAAACACTACAAATATGATTAAATATACAGAAACTGAAAGAGATGCTAGTATCAAAGAAAAAGAGGAGATGCAAGCTAAATTAGATGCTACAATGCTAAGATTTGACAAATGGCAAAAGGCACCTAAAAATCTTTCAAAATTAATTGACAGTAGCATGTCTGGAAGAACTCAAAGAGGCTTAGGATTTGAAAAATATATTGATTCCGAAGATGTATTTGATTTATCTTTCTCAAGTGTCTTTGATGCCGACAAAGAGGATGAGGGCAAACCTAGCTACAATAGGTTTAAACCAGCAGCAGAAATGCATGCTGTCCCTCCTCCTCTTACTGGAACTTTTATGCCCACTTCATGGCATAATGACTCGGATGGATCACAGATGCTTGAGTCCCCAACAAGTTCTACTAATACTAATGACTTTGTCTCATGTATTTTCAGTGACAAAGCCGGTGACTCTGCATCTAATGATTCAAGTGACGAGTCAAGACCTACAAGTTCCAAGTCGAATGAACATGCTGCTACTGGTGCTAGGAAGTGTGAAGAAAGAGTTGCTGTCAAGTCAAGTGTGTCTGGTCCTTGTTTATTGAGTCCTAGGAAGAATGTTTTTCCTAGAAATGTGTGTAATAAAGTAGGCAGTATGAAACAATCTCATTCTAATAAAAGGTCTTTCAAAACATGTTTTGTTTGTGGTAGTGCCTTTCATTTAATTAAAGATTGTGATTATTATGACACACGTGCATCTGTTAATCATGCTTTTCCTGCTCCTGGTCCACCAGGAGCTGCTTCATATGCTACTAGAAGACTTAATCCTAGTGCTCCAACGTTTAATACTTCTAGAGTATCCTCTCCTTTCGCATCTGATTATTGGAGAGATAGTGGATTCCAAACAACCAGTAATTATTTTACAAATCTTAATCCAATCTATCCACATAATTTAGACCACACATATTTTGGTTTGGGAAATTTGGGAACTGCTGTTAAGCCCTCAGCAGGTTGTTCTTGGTCAAATAATAATACCCATATGATGCATAGGCAACCAAGGAACAATGGTGGATCTCATCAATCTTCTTGGCACTCTTCTAATGATCCACAAGGCAGGCTCAAACATGAAAAGGTTTGGGTCCCCTTAAGACACTAACTTTTGCATGTTTATTCTCTTGTTGTTGTAGGTTACTCCATACCAAGATCCTAGTCTAGGTATTGTTGATAGTGGTTGCTCCAGGAGCATGACTGGCAATAAGAGTCTTCTCTCTAACTTTGTACCATTTCATGGTGGCAAGGTCTATTTTGGTGGGGGTGAAGGCAGAATCACTGGCAAAGGAACGATAAAGACTCCAAATCTTAATTTTGAGCAGGTCTACTATGTGGAAGCACTTCAACATTTCAACTTGATATCGGTCTCTCAGATTTGTGACAAGAAACAGTTTGTTCTCTTCACCGATACTGATGCACTTGTGCTTTCCAAAGACTTTAAGCTTCCGGATGACTCACAAGTTTTACTCCGAATCCCTAGAAGACACAATCTCTATAGCATCAAGTTGAATGAAGTCAACCCTACTGGTTAACTAGCTTGTCTGGTTGCAAAAGCCTCAGAAGATGAAGCCACTAAATGGCACCGAAGGATGGGACATGTGAACTTCAAGACCATTCACAAACTTGCCAATCTGAATCTGGTCTCTGGTTTACCTCCCAAGACGTTTAGAAATGATATAAATTGTATTGCCTGCAGCAAAGGCAAACAGCACAAAGCATCCTTCAAGGCCATTACTGCTCTAAGTCTTATTACTGAACCATTGCAGCTTCTACACATGGACTTATTTGGTCCTACTTCCATCAGGAGCATTGACCACAAGCAATTTTGTTTGGTGGTGACTGATGGTTATAGCAGGTTTACGTGGGTGTTCTTCATGGCTGCCAAAAGTGAGACCTACTCAATTCTTAGAGATTTTCATACCTTGATAGAGAATCAGTTGTCCAAGAAAGTTAAAGGTATTCGTTGCGACAATGGAACCGAGTTTAAAAATAAAGACCTCATCGCACTTTGCAATACTAAGGGCATCAAAAGAGATTATAGTGCTGCTAGGACTCCTCAACAGAATGGTGTGGCAGAAAGAAAGAACAGGACACTAATAGAAGCAGCAAGAACTATGCTTGCCGATTCCAAGCTTCCAACCATGTTCTGGACAGAAGCTGTTAATACTGCGAGTTAAGTTTTGAATAGGGTTTCTATTACCAATCCTCACAAGAAGACTCCTTATGAGCTGCTCACGGGCAAAGTTCCAAATATTGCTCATTTGAAGCCTTTTGGGTGTCCAGTCACCATTCTGAATACTAGTGACTATTTGGGGAAGTTTGATGGCAAGGCAGATGAAGGATACGTTGTGGGATATTCAGCTCATTCTCGGGGGTATCGTGTCTACAATCTTCAAGCCAAACGGATAATTGAAACTATTAATCTCAGGTATTTTGAGGAGAAGTCAAACATCCAAGGCAAAGGTCCAGAATGGTATTTTGATCTTGATTATCTTAGTGATTCGTTAGGATATTTTCGTTTCAAAACTAACCATGATGCAGGACCACAAGTGTTTACAACTTCTAGTACTGGTGTTCCTTCTAGTCTTTCTGATTCAGATGATGAGGATGACATTTTTGTGGTTCCATCCTATTCCACCATGGTTTCTCCCACTCCTCCTAGTGATGCATCTCCATTGGATGTACAGGATTCCCAAGCAGCTCTTGACACTCTTCTCAAACAGCAACAAGAAGCTACTAAAGCAGCAGCTTAAGGTAGTTTTGAGTTTCCCTTGGTTGAGCCTACAGACAAAGTTGCTCCTGGTACTCCAGCTTCTGCTCCTATTGCTAGTTTATCACCTACTGGTACTCCGGCTAGTGAGTCTGCTTCCAATACTCGCTTCTCCGGTCCTTCTGATTTGGGGAACCATGAAAAGAAGTCTTCTACCAAACTGGATGATATTCATAAACAACCGGTAGATGGGATTTTCCAAAATGCTTCATATGATGCAGACTTTGTTGGTGATCTCAATAACTTGGCACCAGAAGAGGAGGTTTCTTCCAATCCAGTCTTGCAATCACATAAAGATCATCCTACCACTCAAATTATTGGAGATCCTGGTTCTACCGTCAAGACACGCAGAATGCAGCAGAAGGCCTTGTCTGATCATCATGCTCTTGTGGGCTATATTGAGGATCAAAAGCGTAATAATCATACGGACTTTCAACACTGTTTGTTTGCTTGTTTTCTTTCACAGGTGGAACCTCGTTCTGTTTCTCATGCTCTTGAGGATCAAAGTTGGGTGGAGGCTATGTAGGAGGAAATGCAGCAATTCTTGTTTCAGAATGTTTGGGTTCTGGTTGACTTACCAGATGGAAAGACAGCTACCAAATGGATTCTGAAGAACAAGAATGATGCACGGGGAATTGTCGTAAGGAATAAAGATAGGCTTTTCGCACAAGGACACACTCAAATTGAGGGCATTGACTATACTGAAGTCTTTGCGCCGGTTGCCAGGATCGAGGCCATTCGTCTATTTTTGGCCTTTGCTTCATATGTTGGCTTTACGGTGTTCCAGATGGATGTCAAGAGTGCATTTCTCTATGGCAAAATTGACGAGGAAGTGTATGTTACTCAACCTAAGGGGTTTGTAGATCCACTTCATCCCAAGAAAGTCTACAAGGTGGTCAAGGCTCTTTATGGGTTACATCAGGCTCCTAGAGATTGGTATGAGCGTCTTTCAACTTTCTTGTTAAAGAATGACTATAGAAGAGGTACTATTGACAAAACACTATTTCTTCGGCGAAATTCCAAGGATATTATCCTTGTTCAGGTTTATGTGGACGACATTATTTTTGGTTCTACAAGGAAGGAGTGGTGTGATGAGTTTGAACACTTGATGAAAGGCGAATTTCAGATGAGTGCAATGGGAGAACTGTCATTCTTCCTTGGTCTTCAGGTCAAGCAACAATCGGATGGGATTTTCATCAGTCAAGATAAATATGTCCATGAGATTCTTCAGAAGTTTGACATGGATCCTCTGAGACCAGCAGCAACTCCTTATGAAGTTGCTAAAATCAAACTTAAGAATGAGCCAGACCCTCCGGTAAATGTTCACATGTACAGGTCTATGATTGGCTCTCTCATGTATTTGACTGCATCACGTCCGGACATTATGTTTGCCGTCAGTGCTTGTTCTAGACACCAGGTGACTCCAACGGTTTCGAACTTAAATGCAGTGAAGAAGATTTTCAAGTATATCAAGGCTCAACCTAAATTGGGTCTATGGTATCCTAGAGAATCTCCTTTTGTTCTAGAAGCCTATAGTGATAGTGACTATGCTGGTGCTAATAATGATAGGAAGTCTACTACTGGTGGTTGTCAATTTTTGGGTCGTCGGCTAATTTCATGGCAATGTAAGAAACAGACAATCGTAGCTACTTCTTCAACAGAAGCTGAATACGTTGCTGCTGCTAGTTGTTGTGGACAAGTTTTATGGATCCAAAATCAGATGTTGGATTATGGTTTCAATTTTATGAATACCAAAATTTTTATTGACAATCAAAGCACTATTTGCATTGTGAAGAATCCTGTATTTCATCAGCGGACGAAGCATATTGAGATTCGGCATCATTTTATACGGGATGCCAATGAGAAGAAGCTGATACAGGTTCTTAAAGTTCATACGGATGACAATGTTGCTGATTTGCTGACTAAAGCTTTTGATGGTCCTCGGTTTAACCACTTGGTGGTTTATATTGGGATGGTCAATCCTTGAGGTCTAGGATTGAGGGGAGGCAAAGCCTAAGGGGAGGCTTTGTGTACATATTAGGTCAGACTAACGTATTAATAGTATGTAACAACATAGTTTCTTGGTTATGATGGTGTGTGGTGCTTATGATGGAGGATTTTTGCTCTCTTCTGGTGGATATGGCCTTACATGACTGGCTTCTGGTCCTCTTTGGTCAGCTTCTAGTTATAATTGGTTGGCTTCTGGTGGATTAAAATCCTTCCATGTCAAGTGGTGTTTGGCTCCTGGTACTGGTCTGGCATACTGTTCATTCCTTTTGTCCTTTGTTAATCACGTTTTGCTCTTGGTCTGACCATTATGTGCTTTGAATTTTGGTCAACGCTCCCATTCCTGGTATTTACAAGTTTGAATTCAGCATGTTAATTGGGAGTTGGTTATTATGTTAAAAAGGGCAAGTGGTTATTATGCAATTATGGTTTAATTTGAAAGGGAAACCCCCAATTAATAGGGGTCAATGAACAGTTACCACTTTCTTTATATATGGTCAACATACACCCTTGACTCACTCATTACAATTAACACACACACAAAACCGCTTCTACTCTTTACACCCTAATCCCAATCCTTCTTCCATCAATTCATCAAGATCCATGGCTGCTCTTGCTTACCAACATGCTCACAACCGTGTTGCTTATCTGGGTGCTGGTCCAAATCGTGAACATTTTGCTGACATCTTGGATTTCATTGAAGCTTCTAACTTAAGGTTTGCATTTAATGTCAATCCCACCATATATGATAGTGTGATTCGTCAATTTTGGGCGTCTGCTCAACTTGTGAATGTGGTTGGTCATCCACGTGCACTCCATGCTACCATAGATGGACGTGCATATGTGGTGACTGAAGCTTCTATTCGCTCTTCTCTTCATCTTCAGGATGAGGGGGGTGTTGAATCAATCCCCAATTCGGAAGTATTGGAGGGGATGGCTGCTATAGGTTATGAACATGGGGGGAAGTTTAACTTCCAGAAAAATAGGTTTTCCCCCCAATGGAAGCTTCTGGTTCACTTTTTAATCCATTGTATGAGTCCCAAGTCTGGGAGTTGGGATGCGTTCCCTACTCCTTTGGCTACTGGTCTTATTTGTTTAGCCCAGGGTAGAGTGTTTAATTTTTCTCATTATCTATTTGAGGGGATGGCTAGTAATTTGTCTACTGCTGGCTCAAGAAAGAAGTTTCTTATGTACCATAGGTTTCTTCAGCAAATACTTGTTTGTATTCCTCGTGATAGGACTGAGCATGTGCCGTCTAAACTTACAGCTAAAGTGTATTACAATATGATGAATGGGTTTACTGGGGATTGGAGGCCCCTGACTGAAGCCATGTTGGGATTGGCTCAGGGTCCTATGGGTGAGGACGAGGCGGCTCCTGAGTTTGTTGTGATTGATGATGACCCAATGGAGGAGGAGGATCCTACTGCTGGTGCCACTCCTTTGGTTGAGGAGGAGCTGGTTGAAGAGGTGGTGGTTGAAAAACCATCCCCTCCTAAGGCTGGTCCTTCCTCCGTCCCACACCAGTCTCCATTTGTGGAGACTCCCCCTCCTAGTCCTGCCCCACACTCGATTGATAAACATTTTGATGCTAGTACTCCACAGGTTGACCCACATGTTGCTTCGGGCTCCAGTGATGCTTTCCCTGATCCAAGTTCTCTTGGTGGGCAGGCGGAGGAGCCTACTACACTGATATCTTTGCTTGATCTTATGCGCAGGTACCATGAGCGGATGATTTGTTTGGAAGCTGACTTAAACCAACATCGGAAGCTTATAAGGGAGTTTGTTCTTCCTCTGGCTGCTCGCATCAAGGCGTTGGAGACTCAACAACGTCGTCGCAAGAAGCATGTGGTCCATTCAGATTCTGAGGATGAGGGTGCGGAGAATGTTGAGGATGGCTTGACGTTGTTGGCAAAGGCTGCCTTTGCTGATAAAGTTTATGATGATTTGCCGGTTCCTCCAACGTCCTCCAATGTTCCTTCTCCTGGTGCTATTCCCCCTTTTATGGGTGGTGATTCTGATCCTGCTAATGGTTCTCTTGCTGGTCCCTCTCATGATCCGAAGGGAAAAGCCCCAATGACTGATGCTCCATCTACTTCTCGCAAGCGTACTCGTCGACAGATTGAAGAGGAAAGGCTTGGTGAAGAGGCTGCTCGTCGGGTTCAGGCTGAGATTGATGAAGCGGATAGGGCTGCTGAGGACGAGCTTCGAGAGCGCAGGCGTGCACAAATTCAGCATGATGCCATGCATTGGAGTGATGGTGAATGGATGCAAGTGTTGACTGTTCTCACTCGGGATTATGCTCAGTTTAAAGATCTATTGGGTGATGATGTTGACGAACACAATTGTATTCTGCGTGCTATGGTAATGATGCGTAAGCACCAGTTGACTCTTGCTGCAGAACTTAAGAAACAGAGAAGGAACAGACCTTTATCTCGGGCTGAGGAGCGCCAACAGATGCAGCGTTATGTGAAATTTCAGTCTGCTGTTCATTTTAATGCTCCTTGGACTTGGGCTCGGGTGCGGGCTTTGACTTTTGATGAGCTCAAGGCCCTTTATGAAAAGATGGTGAAGCGTCAGAGTCAACCTATTCCGGAAAGATTTATTTACCATCCTCGTGGTGTGACTGCTTCTATGCCTGCTGATTCTACTGGTCCTTCGTCTGCACCCACTCCTGGTTCTGCTGGTAGTCCTTCTGGTTTTGTTGCTACTTCTGTTGGTCCTTCTACTACACCTTTGGTTGCTCCTATGGGTTCTACTGCTGGTCCTGCTACTACCATTTTTGTTACTACCACCACCACTCATGCTTCCACCACCACACCTGTTACTACCACCACCACACATGTTCCTGCAAGCACCTTTGTTGATACCACCACACCCACTGCTACTACATCTGATGTGCCATCTCCATCACCACCAGTTCCTGGAACTCAACCTAATCTTACTTCTGATGCAGCTCCTAGTGGTCCATTGGGTGGACACGTTCATGTGTCTACTTCTACTGCTTCCCCTGCTGCTGCTGAGGTTAAGGTAAAGGTTGAATCAACACCTTCTGCTCCCACACCTAGACGTTCCATTCGCCAGAAACAAGCTCGTCGTGTTCGCCGTGGTAAGACAGTTCCTTTTGAGAAGCGTGATCCTGAGAATTTAATTGATGCAGCTTCCGACAGCGATTCTGACTTGCCCTTGGGCAATGGGAACATTACTGGTTCTACGGTTGAGCATTCTACAACACTTCCTAGTGGTGTGTCCCATCGGATTACTTTGAGTGATGGGTCTGTGCGATTGGCAACGAGTTTGCAAGGTGTATTGTCTTGGGCTGACCGTATGGATCTTATGGCGTTGTATGGACTTGTTGATTCTAGTATGCCGTTTGACCCAATGGCTGTGTCTTCCTGGCCTGGTCTGCGTATCTGGGCTGATCTCAAGCTGATGTTGGATCCTCCTCCAAATGCTCCTGTTTCGGGCATATGGAAGGATCAAATGCAATGAGAGATTCTGCGATGGAAGCTTTATGCCGGATGTGGAGTTCATATGTTGGAATTAGAATCTGGTCATATGGTGTTTATGTTGACGGATGTGGAGTATCCTTTGACTATTTCTTCGATGGAGGCGATGTTAGCGAGTCACTTGCAAATTTCTACTGCTCCATCTGGAAATGAGTCCTCTATGGCTACGACATTGGTAGAAGGTATTCAGGCGCGGTTGCTAGCAGATAAGAAGGCTGCTTCTGGTATGTAAGGTGATTGGGTTGTAAGTGTTTATACTTTGTATTTTTGTTCATTTGTTCTTATTTTTATTCTTTTCACCAGTATGTACAGTGATTGGTGAACTTCATTCTTTATAGTTAAAAAAAATAAAAAATAAAGAAAATAAAAACAAAAAAACAAAAAAAAAATAATTAAAAAAAAATAAGTAAAAAAAATATATACTTTTTATATAATATCTGCTTATACTTTAAACACAGATTAAATTTTATACTTGTACATAATATCCCTTGGCTACTTCACAATGAGGTTCCTGATTTGAGCTTGTCCTGGTACTTGGTCTCACTTGGTGTTGGACGTGGTCCACACAACAAATGGTTCTCAACTTACCATGTCTAATCGACAAGAAAAAGTTGATTCACCTTGAGGGTACAGCTCCTGGTGCGATTCTCAAATCCGTTGATGGTTGCCAGGTTACCCAAAACTGGATGGTTTTCACTTGCCATAGTCTTGGGCTGAAAAGTGGCTAATCCAAGGGGGTACGGCTCTTGGTAAAGATCTTATCAAATCCGTTGATAGCTGTAATAGCTTGCTTAAAGCTATAGGGTGTTCAACTCACCGATGCTTCCTTGCTAAGAGTTGGCGAGTCCAGAGGGGTACGGCTTCTGGTAAAGACGCATCAAATCCATTGACGGCTGTGATGGTTTGCCTAAAATCATCAGGGTACTCCCACTCACCATTGATTCACGTTCTAAGAGTTGGGTTGGGTTCTAGTCTCCCAGGGTGATGCTTATTCCACCAGAATGACTAGCTAGCCCAAGAGCGAGCAGCTACTTGGTAAAGGCTCATCAAATCTGCTCATGTTGCTGAAAAGATTCAACATGATGCTGATTTGTTACAAGCTTTAGAGAAGCTTCTAGTGTTTCATGTTACGGCGATTACTCTGATTCTTATCTTGTTGATGCTGCTATTTGTTTTGCTAATACAATCCTCGGGCTTTCTTTGCACGTTTTCCAGGAAACTTGAACTCAACAAGTCAAATTCAAGTTTAGGGGAGGATTGTTAGGACCATTGTAATAGTTATATGTAATAGGTAGACTAGGAGGTATGTAGTTCCTCCTGGTCCTAGTCGTAGTAGGAGCAAGTCCTGCTCCTGGTTCTAGTCGAAGTCAAACTTTATTATTTACTTAATATTCTGTTAGGATATGCATGAGATATGTTAGGAAAGGATATGCATATCAGTTTTACACGTTTTCTTTAATGATGTATTAGGATTTCCTTGTAGTATAAAAGGAACCTTAGGCAGAAGGGTTAGAGACACCTTCACCAAACGTAGTTCTAGTCATTATCAATATTAGAAATCCTTAGAAAGGATCAAGTATTTATAGTTATTCTGTTCTTCTTAATTATATTTATATTCTACATTCATATTGTGTATATAGTCTCTTTGTGATTTGACTTGTGATTACAAAAGTCATTCACCGGTCCTGACAGGCTGCAAGATCTACATCTAGTAGACCCAACAGTGGTGTTTGGATTTGCTGTCATTTTGCAGTTCAATTGTTGTTAACTGGTTAATCATAGTTCATTTCTCATTATTGAGTCATTTTAAACAAGTCTTAGTAGTTTTCAAGTCAAAAAGTTTGTCAAACAGGCAAATGGTTGAAAAAAATGTTTGGGTCAGTTTTGTGAGATTAGTTCATCAGATAAGTAGCACTTTTCAATCTTATGCCATTTCTTCATTTCTTGATAAAAATCAGTCAAACCTGTTTCTACTTGTCATTTAACATCTGAAGTTTAAGTTCTTGTAAGGAAATAATACAGTTTTCACATTTGAGTGAGAAATAAGCTTTTTCATAAGCACTTAGGCAACATCAAGTTTCTGTAACAAAAGAGCATACTGATTTCTTGTACTGGCAAATCTACTTCATAAATCTTGTGATTTTCTTTCACATTCCTGTTTAGAAACATGTCTTTATTAAATTCTGAAGTTTTCAGCTTTTTTACTGTTTGGTCAAATTTGGTCAATAAGCTAGGTTTCAGCTTAGTTGCAATTTCCAGCTTAAATACTTGATCATTTCCTATAAGAAAAGACATTCCAGACTCTCCATAAGCTGTTTAATAAGTTTTGACTAAAAATTGAAAAGTGCATGACTGGATTTCATTATTGCTTATTCTTGGCTTATTAGAGTTGGCTTATTTGAGTTCTAGTGCATTTCAAGCTTTTTCCTTGTACTAGCCTAAGTGTTTTTGGATTTTAAGCAGTTTAAAACTTGTTAGAGCTTAATTGGTGCATTTTTGAGCTTATACGAGCTTATTTGTCCTAGGAGCCCATTTTTGGTGAAATTTCCCATTTAATTGCATTCTAGTCCCTATAATTTGTAACAGTTTTAATTGTAGCTAAATTTCCACTTTATTAGGGTTTGCATTAATTTAGTCCATAACTTTTTATTACTTGTCATTTTCAGTTAAGTAGTTTTACAAGTTGTTACATTTTGTTAGAAGTTTGTTAGAATTTACATAATTGGTCCTTATACTTTCTGATTTTTACATTTCAAGCAATTTAGTTTAAATTACTTACATTTTTAGCACATTACTTCTATAGATTTACAATTTTGTCCTTTTGTGAATAAGAATTTGGTATGTGATAATTGTTTTATGGATACGTAGCTTACTATTTTTCACATTTTTACGTGCTTGCTTAAATAGACATAGAAAATCTAAATAACCCTATCAACCAAAAACGATAATAAACCTGATTTTGTTAGGACTTTCAATTGGTTAAGAATGGAGAGAAACGAATTTCAATTTACACAATTTCAAAGATATTTGTCTCCAGTAGACCTGGAGATTCTGGCAAAGGTGCCTGCTTGATTCGTCTATCAAACATCTACTTGTACATATCTATGGAAAAGCAAAATACAAAAATATAAAACATATAAAAGCAAAACACAAAATTAAAAATCTTTTAAAATCCAAAAATATTCTTCTCGACATGTCTTTCAGTATCAATAATATGGACGTACCTAGAAATGTCGCTCAATAACGACATGGGTGTGTACATAAAGCTCGAATGAAAGCTGTAAATATTTTTTAAAACATGTCATTTCTATTTTTAAGAAAGGAAAATGTCTATTTTGGACAACTTTTCCAAACAACGGGTAGAGCAATCTTTCTTGCGTTGAGCCTGTCACAAAACATTCAACGTTTTAAGCTCAACACAATGGTTTGTAATCACTTTCAAATTGCAACCCGGATCGATATTCACGGGGGAGTGTACGATTTAGTGCGCTTACCCTTACCAAAAGAAGAGAAATCTTCTTACACTTGAGTGGATTTGTCAAGACATTCAAAGTCTATGAACTCAAGTTTATGCTTTAGAAAAACCTCTTCGGCAAAAAGAAATAGAGTTTTTCAAAAAGCGTTGAACACAATTTTTTCAAGAATTTATCAATGATTATTCAAAATCTTTCAAAATTTGTGTGTTCAACAACTTCTATCCTCAAAAAGTGAAATGTGGATCAGATCCTTACAATGACAATTCAATTGGATCAATTTTTGAGGGGGAGCATTCCAACTTCATGCAAAGATTGACACATCTTTCTCCCGAAGATTTTCAAGAGTATTTTTCGTGATATATTTTAATCAAATTTGGTATCTCTAATATCAAAAGATTCTATAAATTAGAGATAGGGGAGAAAATGTGATCTATTTTGCAAGACTCAAACACTTTAACTCTTACCTACATGTGCGAAACACTTTCGATTGTCGATGCACATGTGAAGGGGGAGCTTTTCTGAAACGACAAAACTAGCAAGATGTTACATGTTTTTCAAACACTTTGTTAGACTTTTTGAATTGGTTTTATGGTTAGGATCTCATACCCACAAAATCTTTAATTCACGATGTTATTGGTGTCAAAAGGGTGGTTAGGTTTATGTCCTATGATCTAACCAAAACTGGAGGGATCTTCCCAAGGAAAATCCAATAGATTATTAGAAGTCCTTAGGAAAGATTAAGTAGAATGTGAATGTAGCTGAATGTCGACTAAGTACTGATTCTAGCACTGGAACCATCACAACAAGGTGTTAGTAATGATGCCTTGGTAAGCATTGAAGGGGTTGAAGAATGAAAAAGAAATGTAAGGATAAAGGGTGTAAAAAATTAGCCCTCTGTTGGGAATAAAATGAGCCAAGACACTTAGACGCTGACAAGAGTTAATTAGGCGTTGATAGGAAGAAATTAAGTGTTGTCAGATCAACCGTTGACAAGAATAAATCAAGCGCTAATGAGAAGAAGTCCAAGCACTGATAGAATACTTAGTCTACACGTTTTGTATTTCTAGTAAAGATATGTTCGACATTGTATTTTCTATATTTATCTTTACCTATAATAGCTGATAGTTAGACTCTTGTGCAAGGCTCCTTAATCTATAAAAGGAGGCCTTTAGGTTTTAGTTTAATATACGTTTTACACTTTCATTGTACACAAGTTCGATCATCAATCAAAGTGAAAGTTTGGTTTATTCTGTTTGTGTGTTCTTGTTCTAAGTATTAATTCCGCATAATGCTTGGATTGTTTCATATACAACAAAGTTTCTCTAAGTGTTTAACTTGATTCAATCTTGTTTACACAAAGCTAAATCGATCTAAGTTTGGGATCAACAAGTGGTATCAGAGCTTGTTGAGGAACTTTGATCTAAAGAACACAAAACCCTAAAAACCCTAAATCACCAAAAATCCTAATTTTTCAAGAAACCCTAAAAACCAGACAATATGTCTACTCCAGATATGACCTCCTCCTCAATCAATAACCTAAAATCCCCATGCTAGACCCTGACAACTTTGAGCTATGGAAGTCCAATCTTGAGCAGTACCTTCAAATCCATGACCATACTTTATGGGAAATTATTGAATATGGAAACACATTCGATAATGTCGCCAAGATTCAAGCTGCTATTACTTTAAGATCAGTTGAGGGCTCAACTGAAGAGGATCAAAAAGAAAAACCTTCAGATGGGAGAGCTGTCTCAACTGAGGACATTGCAAAGAGAAGGAATGACATGAAAACTCTAAGCATTCTTAAACATTCTTGGGGACCAGCCAATCAGCATAAGTATAGAGGTTTTGAGTCTGCCAAATAGCTTTGGGCAGCCCTTCAAGTCAATTATGGTGGTAATGATGATACTGCCTCAGAGAAAAAGAAGCAACTCTTACATGAGTATGTTGTGTTCAAAGCTCTTCCCAATGAAAAGCTAACTGGGGTGAGAAGCAGACTTCTTGACATAACAAGCAAATTGTCCTTTACGGGAACAGTGTATGATGATGCTGATATCATTAACACTTTCCTTAAAAGTCTTGGTGATGCATGGAAGATTTAAGCAAGGTCTATTATTGCTACCAATGCTCACAAAAGTTCCACTTTTGATGACATCTACAATAAATTGAAGATTGTAGAAAATGAAATCCTTTTGGATCAAGGAAGTAAATCTACCTCTAGAAACATGGCTTCTTCTCACACAGTAAAGGTCAATTTGATCAAAGGGAGTCATACGTGTACCCCGTTACTGGATCACCTTGTGTCAACGTTAGATCAAGCTTTGTCAGCGCCCCACATTCAGACGCTGCTGACACATACAATGTTAACTCACCAAGGATTAAACCTGCTGGTATTGATCTAGATATAGTGTGTGCATACATTGCTGCATTGTCGATGGTTCAGTGATTACATATGAGGACCTTGAGCAAATCAGTGATGAGAATTTGGAGGAGATGGACATAAAGTGGAATATGGCACTTGCAAGCATAAGGGACAATAGATGGAATAGGAGAGTTAGGAAGAAGATGACATTTAATGCTAAAGACACTGCTGGATTTGATAAATCCAAAGTTGAGTGTTACAATTGCCATATAATGGGACACTATGAGAGAATGCAGATCTCCAAGAAGGTCTGATGTTGGAAAACCTTCAAGCCAAATCATCAAGGTTGAAGACACAAAGGCTATGGTTGCCATGCAAGAAATTGATGGTGTTGGCTGGGATTGGAGCTTTATGGCCAAGGAGGTGGAAGAGAACAAGGCCTTGATTGCAGAAAAGGAAGAAGAGGAGCATGTTCGCTATGCTCTCATGACACATTCTTCATCTTCATCTGATAATGAGGTATATGATGATGCATTTTGTAGTAAAGGTTTTCGTTTAAACACTAAAATACTTAACAAAGAAATTTTGAAGTTAAAATCAGATGTTTTTGAAGAAAAATGCAAGTTATCTAATTATCAACTGGCACTTGTTCAAACTGAAGAGACTGTGGCTGAATATAAGAAAATGGAGCTTGACCTAAAAGATCAAATTAACGTTTTGTCTAATGACCTTAAAGTTAGTGTTGACCTTAGGGATATTTTGGAGAGATCCAAAGGTGTAATACAAGCTAAGTTAGAGGAGGCCATGAAAAACAAAGATAATGTAGGGCTTAAAATTCTCAGATTTGATAAAGCTTCTCAAACCCTAGAAAAATGTGTTAGTGAACAAAGAGACTCTAGGGATATGACTGGGACTGGGATGAAAGAGTATGATGATGTTCCACCACCTGCTGGGAACTTTTATGGTGTCCTTAGAAAGGATTTGTCTTGGACTTGTATACCAGAACTCCAAGAAAAGGAATTCATTCCTCCACCAAGAGTTCTTACTCCAGTAGAGGAATATAAGTAGAAATTGACTGATTTGGACCAATGGAAGAAAGCCAATCCTACTTTTTTTGTTAAAGGTGGCATGCTTAATGAAAGCCCAAATGAGTCTATACCCATAAAAGTGACCCACCCTACTACTGGAGAACCTGTTGACCTTGGCTTAAATGTTGATAGAAAACCTAGGCCACCAAAAAGTCAAGTTAGTGATAATGGGACAGGTTTCTTTTCGTCTAGACCTAGAGTTATGTCTAGAAAAGCTTGTTATTGTTGTGGAGTTTTTCACATTCGGCGTATAAGTGTGTCAGTGCTTAAAAAGTCAACGCTGACAAAAAGTCAACCATGGTCAAATCCAGACCTTTTGTCCAGCAAAGTTCACAAGTTACTAGACCAGCTCCATTTTTCACTAAAGGGTCTAATACTTATGGACAAAGGCATTTTCAAAAGACTAATGCATGATCTAACAGACAATGGGTTCCTGTATCAAACCCTAGTTTTGACGCTGATAAGGGTAATTTCAGCGCTGTCAAGAACAATTTTAACGTTGACAGGAATGTTTCCAATGCTGTTAGACCAAGTAATAACAAATACTTGCAGCCAAAGGGAAAGGGGTATAAAGCTTCATCTAGCTTAACATGGATACCCAAACAAGACCAAAACCCTAATTTAGATGGGATTTCTATGACCTATAACAGATTTCATTATATTTCAAAGGTCATAACTAAACCAATTGGGGTTAAATGGGTGTTCAATCAAAAAAAGGATGAACAAGGGGTTGTTATAAGGACTAAATCTGTTCTTGTTGAACAACCAAATGAATCCAAGTCTGCTCAGGCTTGGGTTCCTAAAGAAAACAAATTTGTTTTCTTTACGTGCAGGGCATTCAAAAGTAAGTAAATGATTATGGCTATTGGGATAGTGGATGCTCTAGGCACATGACGAGGAAGGAAGATTATTTGACCAATTTTACCCCCATTAAAGATGGTGACAAAGTGTACTTTGGAGGAGGATATGGAACTATTACTGGCAAAGGCACTCTTATCACCAAAACTTTGCATTTTGAAAACGTATTTCTAGTAAAAGAACTTGATTATAATAGGTTTAGTGTATCACAAGTTTTTGATAACAAAAATAAGATTCTTTTCACTGATACTAAATGCTTGGTGTTAAGCAAAGACTTTAAAATACCTGATGAGAATTTTATTGATTATAGAACACCTAGGCATAAGGACATTTATATTGTGAATCTTAATGGAATTAGGATGAATAATAATTTGTCATGTCTATATGCTAAGGCTTCAGTTGATGAAAGTAATATTTGGCACAGAAGGTTAGGGCACATAAACTTTAAGAACATAAACAGACTTGTGAGACATGGTTTAGTTGATGGTCTGCTTGAAAAGGCTTTCCACAATGATCATTCTTATGTTGCATGCCTTAAAGGCAAACAGCACAAAGTCTCCTTTAAGTCTAAACTTGTGCACTCTAGTAATAAACCACTTCACTTGCTGCATATGGACTTGTTTGGTCCAGCTAATATAGAAAGCTTAAATGGTAAATCCTTTTGTTTTTGTCATAACTGCTGATTTTTCTAGATTTGCTTGGACTTTCTTTTTGGCTTTGAAAAGTGAAACTGCCACTATTTTGATTAACTTTATTACACAAATTGAAAAGAAAACAGGGAATAAGGTTAAAATTCTTAAAAGTGATAATGGTAGTGAGTTTAGAAATAAGTTGTTAGATGACTTCTTTGTCAATAAAGGGATTACTAGGCAGTTTAGTGTAGCTAGAACCCCACAACAAAATGGGGTGGCTGAAAGGAAGAATAGAACACTCATAGAAGCAGCTAGGACAATCTTGGTTCATGGTCATTTTCCCATTGCTTTTTGGGTTGAGGCTGTGAACACAACCTGCTATGTTCAGAATAGGGCATTGATCAACAAAATCCCCAATAAGACACCTTATGAGCTATTTTAGAATAGGAAATCTAATACTGGTTTTCTTAAACCCTTTGGATGTCATGTAATTGTACTTGATACTAGTGATTCCTTAGGAAAGTTTTGTGCTAAAGGTGATGAAGGATATTTTATAGGCTATTCAGTGCAGAGTAGATGATATAGGGTTTACATTAAGAAAGAAAAACGTATACTTGAAAAGGTACATGTTAGGTTTTTAGAAAGTAAACCTAGTGATCCTGAGAGTGGACCAAATTGGTTCATTGATTTAGAACCTTTATCTAGAACCTTGAATTCTATGTCTGTTACTAATCCAGACATTGTGAAAGTGGATTCAAATGTTGTTGAAGAACCAGTTGTTGAAATTTCTGGTAAACAGGTTGACAAGGAAGTAGAAACATAAGTAGTCAAATCAGCTCTCATACTTGAGTATGTCACCATTCCTATTTGGACAGATGGATTTGCTGCTGCTGCTGCTGGAAAGGAAAAAGATGGTCCACAAGAAAAACCAATTCTTGAAAACGTACGTGAATCTTCAAGCGCTGACAAAGGAAAATCTGGCGCTGACAGGCCAAATTCAGGCGGTGATGGCTCAAACGTTGACAGGCCTAGTTCAGGCGTTGACAACCCTTTTGACCATTTATTCTCTTTCAATGTTTTTGAACAAGGTGAGCCTTCAATAGTACATGAAGAGGTTCATTCTGGTGATGATGGAGGAGAATTTAAAGATGATATTGGCAACATGGAGACTGAGATTGAAGACAACACACTTATTGAAGGAGAAATTCTTACATCTACTATAAAAAATAATCCTCCTTCTCTACTTATTGGTGATGTGTTGTCTCCTGTTCAAACAAGAAGGACTCATCAGAATCAATGAGGTTTTATTGCCAATATCCACAAGAAGGTTGATACCCCTCTTGTTCAGGCATGTTTGTTTGCTTATTTTTTGTCACAACAGGAACCCAATAAGATTTTTGATGCTCTCAAAGAACCAAGTTGGGTGGAAGCAATGTAGGATGAGCTTCACCAATTTGCTATTCAAGATGTTTGGTAGTTAGTGGATTATCCCAGATATGTCAGACCTATTGGGACAAGATGGGTTCTTAGAAACAAAAATGATGAAAGAGGGATTGTGGTCAGAAACAAGGCACGTTTAGTTGCTCAAGGCTATACACAAGAGGAAGGGATAGACTATGAATAGGTTTTTGCACCTGTTGCAAGGATTGAAGCAATAAGGATTTTCCTAGCCTATGCTTCTTGCATAGGCTTCACACTTTATCAAATGGATGTGAAAAGTGATTTTCTTTAAGGAACCATTGTAGTGGAGGTTTATTTTATGCAGCCTCCTAGTTTTGAAGATTCAGAACATCCAGATAAGGTGTATAGAGTGAAGAAAGCAATGTATGGACTTCATCAAGCCCCAAGAGCATGGTATGACACATTGTCCACCTATCTGGTGGAAAATGGATTCAAAAGGGGCACCATAGATCAGACTTTGTTTACTAAGAAGATTGGTAAGGACTTTTTACTTGTTCAGGTCTATTGGATGATATCATCTTTGGCTCTTCAAGTCCAAAGATGAGTGAAGACTTTTCCAAGCTCATGAAAGACAAATTCAAGATGAGTGCAATGGGAGAGATGAACTTCTTTCTAGGATTACAAGTTCAACAGAAAGAAGATGGTATCTTCATCTCTAAAGACAAATATGTAGCAGAAATCTTGAAGAAGTTTGGCTTTTCTCCACATGAAAAACGGGCTAGCACACCCATGGATAGGGAACACCCTTAGGGAAAGGTTGGAGATGGAAAAGAGGTGGATGTCAGCATTATAGGTCAATGATTGGATCATTGATGTACCTTACAGCTTCTAGACCTGACATTTGTTTGTTGTGTGTGCATGTGCATGCCATCATGTGACTCCCAAAGAGTGTCATCTTCATGCTGTCAAGAGGATCTTTAGATATCTTAGGTGCTATCCCACCTTTGGATTATGGTATCCAAAGGATTCTCCATTGGAGCTTATTGGATATTCAGATAGTGATTATGAAGGTGACAAGTTTGACAGAATATCCACAACTAGTGGATGCCAATTTCTTGGGAGCAGATTAATATCTTGGCAATGAAAGAAACAAACAGTGGTGGCCAACTCTACAACTGAAGCAGAATATGTAGCTTCAGCTGCTTGTTGTGGACAAGTCTTATGGATTCAGAACCAACTGTTGGATTATCGGTATAACTTTATGCATACCAAGATTTTTGTAGACAATAACAGTACTTTATGCATTATTAAGAATCCTGTACATCATTCTAAAACAAAACATATAGAAATTAGACATCATTTTATAAGAGATTGTTTTGAAAAAGGTTTAATACAACCAGATAGGGTTGACACAGAAGAAAATGTGGCAGATTTATTAACTAAACCTTTTGATGCTTGGAGATTTCAGTACTTGGTAACAAGTATTGGAATGATCAATCTTACCTAATATGTGTTTTTGGAACTTATTGTAAAAGTATGTAAAGGATAGGCACTGTTATTGGTCTTTGTACAAAATTAGGTTTTCCACTTTATTTGTCTAACGCTGACAAAGGTTATTTTAACGCTGATAAGTGTTAAAATGGACGTTGACAGCAACATGTTAGTTTTGTGGTTGTTGATCTAATTATGCAGGCATTATGAGCATTGTACAAATGGATACAGAGTTCCTTATGGATATTTGGAGCTTTCTTGGAGTGTGTTCAAGTTTATGGATGATGGTTAGAATGTTTTCATTCCTATCTTGACATAAATTTTTATTGCATATTTTATGTTTGGCAATTTGTATATCATATTTTAAGGGGAGGTTTAGGAAAACTTTAAGACTTTTTGTGTATTCATATAATACTCTTATCACAATTCTAGATTATGTCCAATGGTGAGTACAAGTTAGTTTACTAAATCGTGAGGATCTGTAGCATGCAAAGTTGATATACTTTGCACGCTGCCAAGACTTTTTGACCTAGAATTGGATGTGGTCGATTGGGAGACTTGGGTATGATTTTTATTGGTCTTACTTGGGAAGTTACAAAGGATTTTATGAGATAACTTCAGTGTTAAGAACTTTTGTTAGCAAGGGACACTTGAGGACAATTATGTTTATCTTGCTTAAGCAGGTGTGCATGATTGGACAGTGCTTGCCACCCTATAGTGATTTTCAGTCTATAAGTTATCTTCACTAGGATAAGTTACTTTGTTAAGTCCTTTTTCTTTTAATTTATTTTTATTTTTGGACGCTGATAGGTTTCTTTCCAAACGCTGTTAAGACCAATTTTGACGTTGACATGGCAAAATCCAACGTTGACAAGAATTTAGCCGCTGGGCGCTGATAAGTTATTTTTGACTTTTGATAGACATTGGGTCCTACCCAGTTTTTATTTTTGACGAAAATATGGGCCGTAATTTTAGGAGTTGGTAACTTTTTATTAATGCTAGAGATAAGTGATATATTTTCAAGATTTTCATGATTATATTTTGAATATAACTGCCTCATGTTTTGACCAATCAAATGTTTTCACCTCTCTTATATATTTGGCTCATTTCTTTGAAACAGCGTAACTGCTTATTCTTGTTTAACTAAATTTTCTCAAACCTTCATCTTTCATAACTTTTATCACAGCTTTCTACATCAATGGCGCCGAAGTTTAAACCTAGAGATTTGGAATTGGGGTTCAAGAGTCAACATAACATGGTAGCTTATTTACAAGCTGATAATGCTCTGTTTTCCCAATATACTCAGATGGTTAAGTATTTGAATGCATCCCCTTTAAGGTATGCACTTTATCATGCTCCTCTTATCCTTGTCACACATATTAAACAGTTTTGGAATAATGTCACTTCCTCAACAGTTAATAATGTGACTACGTTGACTGCTATTGTACATAGGGTTCCATGGGTGGTTACTGAAGCTTTGGTTCACCAAGCTTTGCATCTTAATGATGCAGATGGTATAACCATCCTACCCATTGCAGAGCTAGAACAAGGACTCCAAGCTTTGGGTTATCCTTTGCCTAAGGATGGCCATTTAAACAAACATACAAAACAAGAATTTCCCCCAGCTTGGAACTACTTGATACATGTCATTCTTCAATGTTTGAGTCCCAAGTGTACTGCACACAATGAAATCAACCGATCTATTGGGAGTGCCATTATGCATATTGCTACTAGGCAAAAATATAGTTTTTCAAAAATGATTTTTGATGGCATTTGTCATAACAAGGGTAGCAAGATGACTCTTTCTTACCCAAGGTTTTTACAAATGGTGTTTGATTTACAAAGATACTGTAATAGGGATCACAATGATTTTTATACGATCCCTGTTCAAAAGAAAGCAATTTTTGGGAAGATGAATTCTAAACCTTTTAGAGACTTACCCCTTACCCAAGCCATGCTTGTGGTTATTGTAGTATCACAACCTCAACCAGACCCAAAACCACGACTAACCACCATCACCCCAGTATATGGAAGTTGACCAAGACCTTTTTGTGCTGACACTTTAAATGTTGGCATTGACACTTCAAATCCAAACGCTGACACCCTTTTACCACAAACCTAAACACCCCTTAACCTGGAAATAGACACCCAATCCACACCATCTTCTACACCACCAGAATTTAGGTTGTTAAAACACCAAAGGGCTACTGGAGTGTTCTCCTCTAGTGGTCCTAGCCATGTTGCAGAGAGAACCACCACTACAAGTGTGGTTGGTGACATGGGTGGGTCTGGGACTATGTGTTCTAGCTTAGATGCAGGCTAAGCCAGTCCTAACATCATTAAGACCCCATCCATGCCCCATGAATCTACTTTGGGAGGTCAAATTCCCATTCTAGAGGAGGGCAGATTGGAACCTTACACATTGTTGGAATTGACGGCTGTCTGCATTAGCTTGCAAAAGCAAAATGTAGACCTTTTACATATTGTCAACACACAAGGCCTTGAACTCAAGCAATTAAGGGAGAGGATTGATATTTTGGAAGGTGCTAACCCTAGGCGTAGAGAGGAGGATTCTTCCAAAGGGGAGGATGAACAGGTACATGTGAGTGATAAAGGCTCACATGAAGGTGAATCTTTGGGTATAGCTGAGGCTCTAACAGATTTGAAGAGGCAACCAGGTTTTGATGCTTCATTGGTTATCCCTACAAATTTAAATGTGTCTTTTACTGAGATGTTGGAGCAGTTCACAAAGCCAAGCACTGATAGGAGTAAGTTAAGCGTTGATACTCATAGTTTGGACGCTAAGAGACTTGCAGGAATGGTTGATGTATCCCAGTCATCAACTATCATCAAGGAAGTGTCTACACAGGTACCATCAACTTCTTTACCCACTATTGACGTATTGGATAAAGGTAAAGGAATTATGGTAGAAGTTGAAGTTCCCAAGAATGCAGCCCAAGTGCATTTTGATTCTATTTTGGCTGCACAACTTGAGGAAAAGGAGAAGAAGATTGCTATTGAGTCACAATTTGTGGCTACTTCTGAAAGTAATAAGGGAGGCAGTGATGATGAGAGTACTGATTCAAGTGTGATGATCATTGAAGATCTAGAAAGGATTGAATATGGTGATCAGTTGGTTGAGTAGAGGCTTGAGGAATTGAAAAATCAGGTAGATTATGAGATGCCTGAAGTAGCCCAGATGTACTTTGCATCAGAGAACAAGGTTATGGAGAATCCAGACATGACAATTTCAGATCAAATTTGGGGTTTGGAGATTCTCTTAAGAGTTCAAAGGGATTGCAAGGTAATTTTAAAGTATAGGGCTAGCAAAGTTCTTTCAAAGTCTAAGAAGGATAGAAGGGAGCTCTACTATATGCTTCTCAGATGTCATCAAGGGGGTTGGACTTTCCAGAAGTTGAAGGGTTTGTCCTTTGATGAGTTGGAGTTTCGTGCTTATCCTATATGGGCAAGTGTTCAAGAGCAGAATACTATCAGACTTCTTTCAGATGAAAGAAAGGAAGAACTTGTAAAAGAGATGTAGATCCAACCTGCTTTAATTGAACCAAGGCCTTTGAATAAGGGACTTCCAATTAAGTTCCCAAAGAATTTAGATAGAGTGAATCCTAGTGAAGTAGTTATTAGAAGGAGTATTAAGCTCTCACCTTTGGAAGCTTCACATATGGTAGAGGTATTACCTCATGATTCCAGAAACCCTATAGTTCATTATGAAGAAGATGCAAGTGGGTTTGGATGGTTGGCAGATATGGAAAGGAGGTACATACTTTTACAATTCTTATCTCTTTGTTTGCAAGCCTGGATAGGGAAGACTTGGTAGATCTTTGGGGATTGATGAAGACCAAGTATGAGGCTGAAGCACCTACTTCAGTCAATGGAATAAAAATTTGGTTCACATTCAAGAGAATGTGTGAGCCAAATGATGAAGATCCAATATGGTTGGATCTGTGTGATATCAGTAGACTTCAGTGGCGTCTACATTCAGCAGCTGGTTTTTATCATTTGAGTACTACAAAATTTTCTGAATATCTTCTTGTGGATGCTGAATATCCCATGTCCAAGGAAGTTTTGAAGAAAATGGTGTCAACACAGCTGGAGATGGATTACACAAGTGATGTTGGCAAAGATCTAATTAGGTTTATTTATTTCCTAATTAAAAAGTAATTTGTATTTGTAAGAATCCTCCTTGTACTTAGTTTTTATTCAGAAACTTGATTGCTAGAGTAGATATCAAGTTTAGGGAAGGATTGTTGGGAATAAAATGTGCCAATACACTTAGACGCTAACAAGAGTTAATTGGGCGTTGATAGGAAGAAATCAAGCATTGTCAGATCAAGCACTGACAAGAGTAAATCAAGCGTTGATTAGAAGAAGTCCAAGCACTGATAGAGTACTTAGTCTACACTTTTGTATTTCTAGTAAAGATATGTTTGACATTGTATTTTCTATATTTATCTTTACCTAGAATAGCTGATAGTTAGACTCTTGTGAAAGGCTCCTTAATCTATAAAAGGAGGCCTTAAGGTTTTAGTTTAATATACGTTTTACACTCTCATTGTACACAAGTTCGATCATCAATCAAAGTGAAAGTTTGGTTTATTGTGTTTGTGTGTTCTTTTTCTAAGTATTAATTCCGCATAATACTTGGATTCCTTCATATACAACAAAGTTTCTCTAAGTGTTTAACTTGATTCAATCTCATTTACACAAAGCTAAATCGATCTAAGTTTGGGATCAACACGATCCATACAACTTAGGCAAAAACTGGGTCAACACATGATGAAGACAACTCATCATGGACCCAGTGATGTAATGCACAACCCTTACCTAGCTACTCAGGCTTCTCTAAAAAGAAGTTGGTTTTATTGTCACAGAGATCAACATGACTTCTATTGACTTTCTCACTCCGAGATAGTTAATATTGAATAGGTGGCGTCTGCTCCAGCCTCTGACCACTAAAAGTGCACAAATCAAGTCTAGAGCCAAGAGATCAATCAAATCCCGTTAGGACACATGATGACAAACAAAAGAGTCCTACGCTATATCCTTGCGATATTGCTAGAACACTTAGAGTGATACTACTTAGTATTCACAATGATGAGTGGAAATCCTCCCAGTGTTAACATCAAACAACACTGCGATAGGTCATATGTAAGATTCCTTATGAATTAAACATATGTAAAACTGAAAAACAACAGTGGTTTGATTCTGAATTGATTCAAACATGTTTCAAGTTTCTACGCAATATCTTTATGATCTTGCCAGAACTTTCAGAGTGATATTCATTAATATTCACAGTGACGAATGGAAATACATCTAACGTCAACCTAAAACAGCGTTACGGTAAGTGACTTGCGAGATTCTTTATGAATCAAGCTTGTGTCAACTGGAAAGCAACAATGGTAAGATTCTTCAAGAATCATACTTGTTCCAGGAATTTGAATTGACGACTATAATCAAACGGATATTTATCCAATTGATTCACTCTTTATGTTCGCAGTCTTACTTTGAGACGGTCAAATAAAGAGAACGGCTAGTACAGCCGCGAAACCCAATCAAGGAGATTCTTAATTGAATATACCTAATCACATGTATGGTATTTAATATCGTATAACGGTCTTCACCGACCGGAGGTAAAACGCTACCGATTTAGGAATAATGTCAAAGCCATTCAGTTTGTGTCTATGTTTCGTCTCGAGAAGGTGGCGTTACGGTGTACTTAGCAAAGTTAAAGATTCAAAACCACATACTCATGCCTAAAAACATATTCAACAATTAATAGTGTGAGCATGTGGATGAAGACACAAGATCGCAAGATGGCAAAGACAAGTCAAGGATGATTTGAATATCTCAAGATTAAAGATAAAGTTGAAAGACAATGACAAAGGCTCAAAGATCACAACATGAAGGAGCAAGACTACTATTACACATTCAAGACTCATTTATGGCGAGATTAGTAATCTCTACAAATCTCCAAATGACTAAGGGTAATGACCTCTCATTGGGGGAGATTGTTAGCCTCAAAATATTGAGTTGATGGTTGTAAAAATACGTCTTTTAGGAAAAACAAAGTAATTAGGGTAAGTATTAAACAAGTGATTTAGGAAAACCACAAGTAAATGACCCAAAGGAGAGTTCGTTCTCAAGGAGGCTTGTGTATTGTGTCGTGCACGTAAAACCGTAAAATATGACGAAATTTAAAATTAACCTAAAAATTCCTAGAAAATTGCAATAAATCCTAAAAATATAATTAGAGTTTACAAAAAATAAAAATCACTCAAACCTCTTCTTTAATTAAATATTACTTTTTTAATGCTAATTAAAGCCAAAAAATCAATTTAATTAACAAAAAGGCCAAAATGAGATTTTTCACTTTGTAAACCTCTAAAATAACTTAACTAAATTAAAAACTATTTTTGAAAAATTTAAAATAAATTAAAACTATTTAAAATGATTAAAAACTATAAAAACCTTAAAATAATTCTAAAAATTATTTAAACGACAAGAAAATTAATCTAAAAGTTTTAAAATTCCTAACTTAATGTAATTAAACTAGGAAAAATGAAAAAGTTGCAAACATCTTAAATTTATTTTAATAATAAAATAATAAAAAAATAATATTAAAAATCTAAAATTTATAATAAATTCTAAAAAGTTGCAAACTAGTTTAATTTAACCTAAGCAACATAGAAATGAACTTGAAATACCAAAAATACCCCTAATGGGCCTCCAAATGGGCTGAAATGAAAAACAGTCCACCTAATTGGGCTTTTTGGCCCAATAAGCAAAAAGTTGTCCAAATAAGGCCAAAATCGCCTATCTAACTCAAAATTTGATTTTAAGCACATAATTCTAAAGGCCCAAAAACTGAAAGTGAGCTTATCACAGCTCAATAGTCAACAACTTATTCTTAATGGGCTTTTTGGCCCATTAAGCCATAAGCTAATGCCATAAGCTCTAATTTGACACACAAGCTTCTTTTGGGATACTAAAGAGATATGTGAAAAGAAATTTTGAAAAAGCCCAAGAAATAATCCTGAAAAAAGCAAAAGCTCTCTACAGAAAACGACAAAATAGTCGTTTTGGAGTTCTAGACCAATTCAAGGGATGATTCTTGTTGCAAAATGTTTCAAATGACAAAACTAAGCTTAATAATGAAAAAGATTTCAAAAGGAACCAATGAATAAGCTGGAATAAGCACTTTATATAAAAGTCAACTTAGTTGGTTTTCTAGTCAAACCTAAAAGTCAAACCCTAGAAAGCTCCAGAATAGTTCAATGGGTCAAATAAGGAAGATTGATTACAAAAACAAAGTTGTTGCAAGTCTGAATAAGCTAGAATAGATTATGAATAAGCTGTTTGATAATTAACACTAGTAGGGGCTAGTTTTGGGTGTCCAGCAGTGGGAAAAGTTGCCACTGCTTGACTGTCTTGACTTTTTGTCTTTTGTGGATTTTTGATGGATTCAAAGCACACAAAGGCACCCTTATAACCAGTGGATTATAAGGAGTTAATCACAATCAAATAAAGACAAATTCTAACAGCCAATTGATAAAGTTAATTCAAAAAGCATACAGACATTGCACAGACATGGATATTAAGCAGGTTTGAAAAGATAAGCAGGTTTAGCAATATTCAGCCAACCAAATTTCACCAAATGCATACACAAGCTATAAATAATTCAAATGAACATAAATAAACTTGTTTCATACACTGGATTAAAGATTAGACAAAGATTCAAGCAAATCAAAGTTATTGATGAACCAACAGATAAACACAAGTGAGGTTGTTGATGTATTTGGCCACAGATCCAATTTCAAACACTCAAATCTCTTAAACAGGTTATACAAACTTTTTTTAATCACTTTTTATCCCTAAACATGCATACACTCTATGTGTTACCAAGATCTTAGGTCAAAATAATCAAAATCAAAGTAGTTATAGCACTTAATCAGATTTGATGTTTTAAAGAGCAAACTAGGCAAATATCAGAACACAAGCACTTATATAACAGATACAAGCACAAATAAACACTTAGCACTTACTCAATTCAACACACAAAGTTCAAATCAGTAAACCCAAACACCCCTTAAAATTTTTAATCCAAGATTTATCAAAGTAAATGTGTTTAGCAGGTTATACCAAACTTAAACAAGCATCATAACATCATTCTCATGCATAATCAACAAGATTCAAGCACCAAGAACTACACATACAACAGCAGAATACCAAATCACTTAAATCAAGTATTTTTAACAGATTTTGGGTAAGAGGGCTCAAACCTCATGAATGTACATCCACACTCATGAATTTTTGATCTTATGTGCCTAGCTTAACAAGGCACAAGCTTCCACAAAGCTTCTAAGAGTAACAAGGTTAGTACAAGCAATATATAAAACTAAAAATTGAAAAACAAAGTTGAATAATGCAACCTTTGTACCCACTCCTTGGTTATCCCCAAACCACAAGCTCACAACACCTTGATAATCTTCTTATCAGTGTTCTATGATCACTTGTAATCCAAAAATTCCAAGGATGTACCAAAGAACCTAGCAAAATATCAGTTTTTGGAAAATTATGCAATTTCTTACACAATCTTTGAAAACAGGTTTTGAGACTTCAAATTCATAAACATGAAACAATAACAAGCATAAAAAAAGGTGGCACTTGGATTTCTTCAACGCTTCAAGCACTTTTTCATAAAACTGAAACAAGGATTTACAAAAATGTGAACAAGGAAAAACCAAGAGCAAGCTACAATGTTGTGAGTCCTATGCCTTATATAGGCTACATGAATACTAGAAAAGTTGGAAAAAACTATAAACCCTAAGTTATAGAAGTCCCATAATGCCCTTGCGGAATTTGAATTTTTTTGGTATCATGTGAACTTTCCTTGGCGTTTTGTTGATGGAAAGTTGGTGGAATTTGATCAAAGGGCTCACATGAAGCTTGAAATGTAAGCAACATTGTGGAGTGTTGCTTTGCTGGCACCTTTTGGCATCATCCTCAAAAATGTGTGCAGGGGAAGGCTCATGTGAACTTTGAGGTGATGTGGCATGCAAAAAGTGAGTTGGCTTATGTTTAGGGAACCATTAATCATAAATCTGGAAGGTTATAACACATAATTCTTGGTAATTATGAAATGCCCAAATGTGATTAAGAACACCAAGAACACTTGTTTGATCTGATTTGGTTTTTTTAAAAGGGTGTTAGGCGCCTAATTATAACTAATTAATAAATTAGTTATAACCGGCCAAGTGGAATGCTGATGTGGGTGAATGGTAGGGTGTGATTGGTTGAATGGAGTTAGTGGGGCACGTGGCATGCCACCACTGGTTAAGGTAAGTTTGCTGTCTAGGCAGAACACACCCTTCTTCTTTCTTCCTTCTTTCATTCTTTTTTTTAATATGAAAAACTGACTTTCCTTTGTAAATAAACTTTTAGTTTTCATACTTTTGCCCCAACAAGTTTTGTAAAGGTATTTCAAGGGTATTTCTTGTAATTTGATGATTCTTGAAGGGTTATTTTTGGCATTTCTTCATTCTTCAATGTCTTGACTTGTATGATTGACTTCTTGGAGTACTAAAAATGACAAGTCTTCATAAATGAGGGACCATTCTTGCCAATTCTTCAAAGTGGAGGGTCCTTTTTGTAATTTTGACAAACTTTAAGGACCAATCTTGTAATTATATAAACAAGGGTTTAAAGTGTCAATTCATCAATATTGGAGGACCCTTCTTGTACCATCTTCAATTCTTCAAGGGTTATTCTTGGAAAATAAACTCTAGGGCCCGGTTCATAGTGCGGCTTCGTTTCCCGTGTTCGTTTTTGCTTGTTTCTTATGATCTTTTGCCATTTTCTCAATATCCATAACTAAACACATGGAACAAACACAAGCATATATTTGGCATTTTTCATGATATTTAATGCATTTTAAGCCCGTTTTGGACGATGAGACTATGTATAAAAGCAGTCTCATCATGAGTCAAACAAGAATGTTCGGTCATATGTTTATTATGTATCGTATTAAAGAACGTTGTAATAGGTAGTAGGTTAGTCGTGTTTTACGGGCTTAACTTTAACCTAAAGTTCATTCATAAGTAACTAAAGCCTAAAAGGAAAGCCCGGCCGAAACAATATAGTCAATAAACAAGCCCACATGTAGGGGGACTATAAATACCCTTCCTAGCATCTTAGGAAGGGTGTTGGTCATTTGTATTTTTCTTACTCTCAATCTAATATTCACCAAGTTTCCAACCATTCTCTCTATTTTCTCTCTCTATTTTCTCTCTCAAGAATGCATCTAGCTTCTATCTATTTTTTTGTTTAATCATCACATATTATATGGGACAACATTGTTTAAGAATTCATTTTAGAATTGGATCCACCCCTTCTTGAACATAAATTAGAGGCGGAGATTACTGATATTTTGCTAAATAAAATAGTTGATTATTAGATCAATGAGTTTACTATAATGTTTTGAAAAAAAAATTAATAATACCTCCAGTGGGTGAGAGTGAGACATATGGATACGTTTCTTGAAGAGAGACAGAACGAGTGAAGTGACGAGTTAACCCAGTGATGTTCTCATCATCACTCTCTGTTGTCCCATATTATATGATGATTATACACGAATTATAGAAGAAAAATAGATGAAAGTAGAGAGAGAAAGTAAAGAGAGAAAAGAGAGAGATGTGTGAAACTTAGGGAGGATTAGATTAAGAATAATGAACTACCAAACCTTCTAACATGCTAGAAGGGTCTTTATATAGTCCGCCTACATGTGGGATTTTAATGGACTATATTGTTTGGGTCGGGCTTGAATAAATGCATAGTACCTTGAAAGAGGGCTTTTAAGCTAGCCATCAAGCCCGTATTGTTATGACTATTTTACTACCTATTACAAGGTTCCAAGAAATGATAAATAGTAAACCTATGACCTATCATTCTTGTTTGACTCAATATTTTAAGGCTAACAGTCTCCCCCAATGAGAGGTCATTCCTCTTCGACATTTAAATGAGCCTTGAACGTGTAATAGTAGTCTTGTTCCTCCATGTTGTGATCTTTGAGCCTTTGTCGTTGTCTTTTGACTTTGTCTTTTATCTTGAGATCTTCAAATCATTCTTGACTTGTCTTTGCCATCTTGCAATCTTTTGTCTTCATCCACATGCTCATAATTTGCACAATCTTGAAAGCTTGCTAACAATCTCCTTTGAAGATAGGTCATTCCTCTACTTTAATTGATAAGGAAGATTTTGATCATCAAAGTTTCGGAAGTTTTTAGCTTTCTTGATTGTTGAATGTCTTGGGACATGAGTATGTGGTTTTGAATCTTTTAATTTGCTGAGTACACCGTAACGCCACCTTCTATAGACAAAAGATAGAAACAGACTGAATGGCTTTGACATTCCTCCTAAATCGGTAGCGTTTTACCTCCGGTCGGTGAAGACCGTTAGACGATATCAAATATCATACATGTGATTAGGTTGATTCAATTAAGAACCTCCTTGATAGGGTTTCGCGGCTGTACTAGCCGTTCTCTTTACTCGACTGTCTCAAAGCAAGACTGCGAACATAAAGAGTGAATCAATTGGATAAATATCCGTTTGATTAAAGCCGTCAATTCAAATTCCTGGAACAAGTTTGATTCTTAAAGAATCTTACCATTGTTGCTTTCCAGTTGACACAAGCTTGATCCATAAAGAATCTCGCAAGTCACCTACCATAGCGCTGTTTGAGGTTGACACTAGAAGTATTTCCATTCGTCACTGTGAATATTTAATGAATATCACTCTGAATGTTTTGGAAAGATCATAAAGATATTGCGTAGAAACCTGAGACGAGTTTGAATCGATAAAGAAACAAACCACTGTTTCTTTTTAGTTTTACCTATGTTCAATTCATCAAGAATCTTACACATGACTTACCGCAGTGTTGTTTGATGTTAACACTAGAATGATTTCCACTCATCATTGTGAATACTAAGTAGCATCACTCTGAGTGTTCTAGCAATATCGCAAGGATATAGCGTAGGACTCTCTTCTTCGTCATTTCGTGTGTCCTAACGAGATTTGTTTGATCTCTTGGCTCTAGACTCGATTAGTGCACTTTTAGTGGTCGGAGGCTGGAGCAGATGTCAGCTATTCAATATCAACTATCTCAGAATGAGAAAGTCAATGGAAGTCGTGTTGATCTCCGTGACAATAAAAAAACATCTTTTTAGAGAAGCCTAAGTCAGCTAGGGAAGGATTGTGCAATACATCACTGGGTCCATGATGTGTTTTCTTTATGATGTGTTGACCCGGTTTCTACCTAAGTTGTATGGAGGGCTTCTTTCTTTTCACCCTTTATCCTTACATTTCTTTTTCATTCTTCAACCCTTCAATGCTTACCATGATATCATCACTAGCACCTTGTTATGATTTTTCTAGTGCTAGATTCAGTACTTAGTCGGCATTCAGCTACGTTCACATTCAATTATCTTTCCTAAGGACTTCTAATAATCTATTAAATTATCCTTGGGAAGATCCCTCCGGTTCTGGTTGGATCATAGGACTTAAACCTAACCACCCTTTTGACACCAATAACGTCGTGGATTAAAGATGTTGTGGGTATTTTATCGTAACCATAAACCACTTTAAATTCTAACCCAAGTGTTTGAAAAACATTTAACACCTTGATAGTTTTGTCGTTTTAGAAATGCTCACCCTTCACATGTGCATCGATAATCGAAAGTGTTTCGCACATGTGGGGTAAGAGTTAAAGTGCTTGAGTCTAAAATATATGTTTCATATATTAGATCACATTTTAATCACATTTCACCCCCTATCTTTAATATATAAAATCGTTTGATATTAGAGATACCAAATTTGATTAAAATATATTGTGAATAATAATAGTCTTGAAAATCTTCGGGAGAAAAATGTGTCAAACATAGCATGAATTTTGAAAGCTCCCTATAAAAAATTAATCCAATTGAACTGTCATTACGATGATATGATACACATTAAATTTTTGAGGATAGGAGTTGTTGAATACGCAATTTTTGAAAGATTTGGAATAATCATTAAAAACTCTTGAAAAAATTGTGTTCAACGCTTTTCGAAAACCATTTCTTTTTGGCGACATGGTAGTTCTAAAGCATAAACATAAGTTCATAGACATTGAATGTCTTGACGAATCCACTCAAGTGTAAGAAGATTTCTCTCCATTTGCTTATGGTAAGCACACTAAATCGTATACTCCCTCGTGAATATAGATACGAGTTGCAATATGAAAGTGATTACAAGCCATGGTGTTGAGCTCAAATCGTTGATTGTTTTGTGACAAGCTCAACCCAAGATAGATTGCTCTACCTGTTGTTGGAAAAATTGTCCAAATAGACATTTTACTTTATTAAAACTAGAAATGACATGTTTTGAGAAAATATTTACAACTTTCATTTGAGCTTTATGTACACACCCGTGTCGTCATTGAGCGACATTTCTAGGCACGTTCATTTTATCGATACTGAAAGACATGTCAAGAAGAATATTTTTGGATTTTTAAAGATTTTTTATTTTATGTTTTGTTTATATATGTTTTATATTTTTGTATTTTGCTTTTTCAATGATATTTACAAGTTGATGTTTGATAGTTGAATCAAGCAGGAAATTTTGCCAGAATCTCCAGGTCAGCTGGAGTCATACATCTCATACCAATTTGGTAATCCGTTCCAACAAAGTATAATTCAACGATAACGCATTCAACTTGTTCCTTTATGAAGTGAGATCGGACGTCAATGTGCTTCGTACGGGAATGCTGTATCGGATTTCAGGAGATGGCTATGGCTGACTTTGAGTCACAATACATAGGTACTTTATCAAAGTAGAAGCCATAATCCGTGAGTTATGTTCTCATCCAAAGAACTTGAGCACAACACACAGATAGGGACACATACTCTACTTCGGATGATGAAAGTGACGTGCACTCCTGCTTCTTGGAAGACCATCCCACGAGCTTATCTTGTCCTAGAATTTGTGCACCACCAGAAGTACTTTTTCGAGTATCAAGACACCCTGCGTGATCAGAATCTAAATAGGCCATTAGAAAGAAACCAGTTTCCTTCGGATACCAGAGTCCTAAATGAATGGTATTCTTGAGGTACTGAAATATCCGTTTAACCTCCATGAGGTGCTTTTCAATAGGTCTGGCTTGATATTGTGCACAATAGCATGTTGCATGTGCAATATCTGGTCTGCTTGCTGTCAAGTACACGAGGGACCCGATCATAGAACGATATTTCATTTGATCTATGGCATTACCCTCCAAGTCAGCATGTACGGATATGGTGGATAATGGTGTCCTAACTGTGTCATATGAGGTCATACCATGCTTTTTGATTATCACTTGACAATACTTAGCTTGGTTTATAAAGATACCACATGGGGATTGGTGAATTTGAATTCCTAGAAAGAATTTGAGTTCGCCCATCATAGACATTTCAAATTTGTTGTGCATTACTTTTTCAAACCATTTTGAAAGTTTTGAGTTTGTAGAGCCCAAAATAACATCATCAATAGAAATCTGCACAAGCAAATGTCATCCCCATTTTTATAAATGAACAAGGTAAGATCAATGGAACCTTTTGAGAAACCTTTGGATACTAGAAATTTCAAGAGCTCATCATAACACGCCCTTGGAGCTTGCTTAAGTCCATATAGTTCTTTGTGGAGACGATACACCTAATCATGATAATGTGGATTAACGAATCCTTCCGGCTGCGTGACATAGACTTCTACCTTCAAAGGACCGTTAAGAAATGTCGTCTTCACGTCCATTTGATAAACAGTCAATCCCTTATGTGCAGAGTAAGCAAGGAAAATCCGGACCGCTTCCATACGAGGAACTGGTGCAAATGATTCTTCAAAACCAATACCCTCTTTCTGGCCATACCCCTTAGCCACTAGCCTAGCTTTGTTCTTAATGATTGTGTTTTCTTCATCCATCTTGTTTTTACAGATCTAACGAAGATTTAATGGAATAACATCGTATGGTCTGTCAACAAGATCCCAGACTTTAAGTCTTTCAAATTGAAGAAGTTCATCTTGCATCGATTCAATCCAAGCATGATCAGCCATGGCTTCTTTGATGTTTTTCGGTTCATCTGTACTCACGGCGAGTGCGAACATACAAACATCTCCATCGGTTTCTAGTTGTCATCTTGTACGAACAGGCTGTAAAGGCTTTCCAATTACTTGAACCAAAGGGTGATCTCGGGTCGAATGATGTGTTGACGGATGTCGTTGGTAGAACGTATGCATATTTGATGGATCAACATGGCAAGTAGAAGACTCTCCAGTATCATGTACCGATGTACCGAATGGATTGTGAAAATCATCATCATCAGATAATGTACCGTCTGCTTGATTTGTGTTCTCTGGAGCAATGATAGTAGTTGTGTATGTTGTAGGGTCGATTGTTGAAGTGATATCTAAGGAAGTTAATCTGCAGCTAACCGTGTTCAAGTAGATGAAGTTGTATCCTTTTGTTGATGATGACCGGTATCAACATTCTTATCATGAGTGACAACAGAAGACTTTGATACAACATGTTTCTCCCCCATAAAATATTCATCAAACATTGGTCCATATAACATTTCCAACTCTACAATTGTCGTGTCACCTATCATATCTGCTGCTGGATCATTTACTTGAACCAACTTTAAAGTTGATGGTTCACTGTTGTGGTCTTGAGTTCCGAGTTCCGTGCGGTTGTGCACATAAGTCATTTGTCGTTGGGGATCAGGACTTAAACTGCTTTGTTCAAGTGTCATTTCTTGCAATTCATCGAATCTGACATGAATAGTCTCGACTATCAATTTTGTTCTCTTATTTTACACTCTATATCCCTTAGACTGAGTTGCATATCCCACTAGAATGCATGCATCGCCTTTCTCTTTTATCTTGTCCAGATTTTCATTATCTCGAATTATGTAACACGTACATCCAAAAACGTGAAGGTGTTTGAGTGAAGGTTTACGATCATGAAATTATGTGATATTGTGTCTTTTAGTGTCTTGGAATTATTAAGGAATGGTTTTGTGTGTAGCATGCGGTTGACAGGCTTCGGCCTAAAAGAATAGTGGTAGTTTTGAAGCAGATAATAATGTTCGAGCAGCCTCAACTAAAGAACGGTTTTATCTTTTAACAACACCGTTTTGTTCAGGTGTTCTAGCGATAGATGTTTTGTGTTTAATTCCTTCGGCTTCAAAATAGTTCTTTAGAGTTGAATTAAAGAATTATGTGCCTCTGTTAGTACGTACCACTTTTACTTGAGCTTGAAGACCACGTTGTATCTGCTTAATGAAGTTGATGAGAACTTCGGGTGTTTCATCCTTGGATCTCAAGAAGAAAGTCCACGTGTACCTTGAGTAGTCATCGACAATAACCAAAATGTATTTCTTCCCATTGATAGGTTGACCACGCATAGGACAACATAAATCCATATGAAGAAGATCTAACCATCCTTTAGAGCTTGGTGTAGTCTTTGTCTTGAAACTACTCCGTTTAGCTTTACAAAGCTCACAAGAAGAACAAAGATGATCTTTGATGAATTTCAAGCTTGGAAGGCCTCGCACAATATCTTTCTTGGAAAGCAAGTTGATGGTATCAAAATTGAGATGAGATAGACGTTGATGCGATAACCATACCTGAGTCGTTGAAGCTTTAGTCATGAAGAAAATTGGAGTTGTAGAAGTTGTGTCTTGAAGTGAGATTGTGTAAAGATCTGTACTCCGTGAACTAGTGAGTAAACCATTCCCATCATAATCACGAACAAAACATGTCTTCTTTCTGAAAGCAACCTCCAAATCTGCATCACAGAATTGACCAACCGAGAAAATATTTTGATTGAGCCCTTCGACGTAGTATACCTGTTTGATCGTGATATTACCCTGAACCAAGTCTCCATATCTTAGGATCGGTGCAAATTGATCATATCTGAATTGAAACGTACCCAAGAACTTCTCCACGAAGTTAATTAGAAGCTTAAGATTCCCCGTCATGTGCTTCGTGCATCTGGAGTCCAGTATGAAGAGAATTATTTCGATCACCTACATAAAAATTAGAACACGATGGAGCATTTGCTAAATTGTATTCCATGTTAGTTGTGATTTCCGATTCATTAGTTTCCCTAGTTTCAGCACTTAAAGGCACACTAGCGCTCGTTGTCACGTTTTCTTTCCTAAACTTAGGCATCCATTTATATCCTGGAGGACATTGATTAGCAAACCACCATTTCCAAGACTTGCTAGCAGACTCATATAATTCCCTAATTCTGCTTTTAGGGTTCTTAGTGGTGGAGACTGAGGCAATACTTTTCTAAGGGGGGGGGGGGGGGTTGCACCAGAATGGTTCATTTTGCGTTTGGGTTTACTAGCACTAACAGGCATCGTAAATGGCTTCTTAGTTCTAGTATCTATGCCTTTGCCATTATTCGAAACACACATAGAATGATTAGCATTAGCACATTTTCCACATTTCACACAAACAAACTTAACATTTAAAGCTTTCAAAGCAGTCGAATCATTCAAACCGTCATTACATGCGATTACAGACGTTTTATTCTTAGAAAGATTCAAATTTTTAGGGTGGTCTTCTACTTTCTTCATCTTCCCTTGACATTTGTTTTGCCAAACCTTTTCATTCATTCGAGTGCTCTTAAGCTGAGGCAGGCTAACACTAGCAGTGGGGAATACTGCTGTAGTAGAAGACACACGTTTATTAGTGTTTCTAGAAGTCTGAGTAGAGTGACTATGTTTGTTTTGTGTGGGTTTAGTGGTTAATATATACATCCCTAGTTTGAACACATTTGTTCTTTGTGCTTGAATAATCGTTTTGGGACGAATCTGTGGTAAGGTATCCCTCCCATCCGTCTTGGGGGCAAACCCAGATGTTGCAAATGAAGAGTTTGAGAAAGCAAATGCTTTTCCCAAGACAGGATTTAGTCACTTTTTATGCATTGGGTTGTCTCACAACAGGTTTCTTAACTCTAGGTTCCACAATTTTCCCACCCATTTTAGCAACGAGTTTCTTCAACTCTTCTATTGCTATGTCTTTTTCTTGTAACTGAGCTTTCAAATCCGTAATGTCAAGACTTTTTTTGTTTAATAATCGACATGACTTAGATAATTTTACTTCCAATGGTGTATCACGTGAAAAACTTATAATTTTGTTTTGCAAATCAAGTTCAAATCTGTGACAATGTTGTTCAAGATAATTACATCGATGTTTAATTAAGATAAAATCTTTTTGGTTAACTGTTTGCGAAAGCTCAGTTTCAAGATGTTCACACTCTTTGACCTTATCAAGATAATTTCATGCGACGTCAGAATATTCATCTATATCAACACAAGATGTAACATACACTCACATAATATCTTATGAGAAGCATTCTTGCAAGAGTAGATCATATGCTATATAAAATTCGTCTCTTTCAGGTTGATGGTCGTTCACTTCTTGTTCAAGAGATTCCACATATTTCAAATCATCAAACATTTCTAGCTTAATTAATGTTTCAAATTCCAAAATATGTTTCTGCGATCTTTCCGCAAGCGGAATCAAAATACTTTTCACAAGCAAAGTTATATCGTGAGGAATTTCTTTGTTGCCTTTCAAACGTTTACGTTCTTTCTTGTCGTCGTCTACAACTTTTTTGAAATTTTCAATGTTTTGTTTAAGAAAACTAAGTGCTTGCTTACTCTTGCTATTAGAAGCTTTTTATGGCAAGTACTCAATAAATTTTTAAACATTAATTTTCTTAGTGGCAAAAACATGTCTCCATTTAATTCTTATTTGTTCACATTCGAAAAATATTTGCTCACAAGACTTCCGTTTTTGTGGTTTGAAAATTTCATAAAGACTATTTTCATAAGCATAATTATATGGTTTCACAAAGTCTTTATTTACCGGTTATCTACTCTCCTCTTCAAAAATTAGTGACTCATCACTATCGGGCCTAGCAATTAGACAATGAACGTCGGTCCATTGGGACTCCTCAAGATATAGGCGCGGGTTCTTAGATAGATCTTGCTCGAGGTAGTTAGGACTACCAAAACTAGCTTTACCCTTGAAAAACGAACGAGGTGCCAACATTCGCATGGTTTGAATAGATTGATTTGTTTTATAAACAATTTTCTTATAAAAATCAATTTGAAGTTCAAGTTCCACGACTTTGTCAATGTCTTTAGCTTGTTTAATTTTGAAATCTTTTTGCAAGTTAGCAACCTCTTCCGTTTTCGCAGTGACTAGTTTAGTTTTATCCTCGTGAAGAAAACCAATCTTTTGAGTTAACTCATTCACTTTAGTGGAAGCAGATACGTTTTGTGTCGTTCCATACTTAAAGAGGTGTTATAATTACGTTTCTCTTGTTCTAAAAGCTTAAGAGTTTCGTTGTATTTAGTTTCAAAAACATCCTTTACAGTAGTAATGACACCTCCTTTGTACCTTGCAAGCTCTTTGTCTTTTTGAATAAGCTCAGCTCTGCACCTTGCAAGAAGCTCACTAGATTTTATAACTACAGCTTTGCTTTCTTCAAAACTTTGAGTGAGCGTAGCGTTTTCCTTCTTTAATTGCTTTTGACTATTTCTAGTTTCTTTGACATCTTTTTGTAAAGAAGCAATTAAATTAGCAAGCGCAATACGCTCCTCATCATCATCATACTCATTTGCATGTTGATCATCCTCAGACTCATTATTGCACATGTCGGATGAATCAGGTGTGGTATTCCTATCAACCGTTTCCATCATAGATGTGTTAGTAATGGTTGTGGTTAGCTCACGATGCTCATAAATATTACCAAGAACATTATATTCCTCTTCAGTGTGTACCTTATCGATTGGCTCAATATCAAAGATAGGTACATTGTCATCCTAGTGACTTTGAGAACTTCTTCAACCTTTGCTATGTATGAGTAATGTGCTTCAAGTTCTTGGTCGGAGGCTTCATCATCAGTGTCATCAAGCATTTCTCCTTCCTCGACCGAAAATTTAACCCCAACTTCCATCTTCTTGCATACCATCATCTTTTACTTATGATAACCAGAGTCCCTAACCCGTTTCGGCTTCCTTCATTCCTTTGCCTTATGCCCATAACCTTGGAAATTAAAACACTGAATCCTACTTTGCTGAACCACTTGAGTTCCAACAATTTCCCTATTCCCAGCAACAATAGCAATCCTCTGAGTATCATACTTAGCAGTTTGTCGATCATACCGTGCAGAACCCTCAACATGTGTTAGATTACGTCGATCATACCTACGAGGACTTTCATCACGTTGATGTGTGTAATACCTTGGAGGACTCTCTACATATCGCTTCCTTGTGTTAGATGATGTTCGAAGATTGTTGTTGGTGGGTTTGAATATTTTCTTGTAGGTCTTCATAATGAAAGCAATTTGTTGGTTCATCTCCCTATCCTTCTGAGCTTGTTCTTCATCACTGTCCTCTTCAGATGATGGTGATGGTGCTATTGGTTCTTTGCCTCGTGATCTTGTAGGAGCTGAAGACTTGGATGAAGTGGAGTATCTTGGTGAGGAGGATTGAGTGGAGTATGACTTGGGAACACGAGAGCGATGATCTTGGACGTGTTGAGTGGTATAGACCAAAGCAAGTGGATTAGCAGTCTTTGCTACCCTTTCAGCTCGAAGTTCATTTGCCTCATTCTGAGATTGTTTTATTATGTCAAAGAGAGTGTGATAGTTGACCTCGTCTAACTTATTCTGTTGTTTCACCAAAGTTATAAATCGTGTCCACTCTGGTTGAAGTTGTTGTTGAAATTGCACATTGACTTGCAGGGTGGAGACTGCCAAGTTGTTTCTTGTCATGTCATTTATCATCTTATAGAATCTTGAATAATATGAATCAATTGATTCCCTATCCAAGGAAGTAAACTTACCAAAGTTCCAAAACAAGTTGTTTTGACATCTTGTTTGTTTAGTGATTCTCCTTGTTGCAGACGTTCAATAGCAAACCACATTTCTTTTGTAGTAGAGCATGCATCAACCGTTGAGTAAATATCATCCCCAATCCCACTTAGAATCAGATAGATTGCTTCCATATCTGCATCAATCCAAGCACGGTTCTCTTTCGAAGTATTCTCATATGTTTCCTTAATAGTCTGCTCAGCGGCACATAGCGTCGTGTCGGTTGCTGAAGTTGCAGGAATGGTGATTGTAGTCAGAGTATAGGGTCCTTCTTTGATGCAACGTCAAAGAAGATCACCATTTGGTCTTGTATCAAGATATCGAATAAAACGTGATTGCCATTGAGCATATCGACCAGCCACGAGCATTGGTGGTCTCTCTTTGTTACCCGCCACCATGATGTTGTTGTTCGTCACACGATACTCTGTAGTAGAATCCATCTTGACAATCTCTGTATGTTGACATGAATACAGATCTTAAGTAGATGTTGTAGTAGATAAAAGTAGTTGAAATCCCCTAATAATGTCTTCTTAGGAAACCAAAAGTTCAAAGACCAAATAACGCACTAAAAATTTTCTAAATCACGTTTTTTGAAAATCTCAGAATATTTGTAAAATTGCGGAAAAGATCTCGCAATAATTCAACGAACAAGATCTCGCAATAACCTCGTGAAGACTTCGAAATAATCAAGACTTCACAATATTCAAGACTTCGCAATAATCAGGCAACTTTTTGCAATAGTCAAGATGAAGGGATTTCGCAATATCCTTAAACTTTTCGCAATAACCAGTTTTCGTAATAAACAATTTTCGCAATAACCACTTTTCGAAATAATCACTTTTAGCAAAAACCACTTTTCGCAAAACCACTTTCGCAATAACACTTTTCGCAATACTAAAAAACAACAGATTTCGCAATAATCAAAACCCTAATTATTGCGAAATGTGTTGAACAAAGATTTCGCAAAAAAACTGACTACTTCGCAAAAAATCAAGAAACACGGTATTTTTTACCAAAATTTCGTGTTTTTAACCAAAACAACTAACCCAAATCCCTACCACAACTATGTACGAGATTTCTATGAAGATATAAAGCACGAGAAACACAAAATGTTTTTGAAACGTGATGTTTATGATGTTTAAAACACACGAATCCAAATCAAAACAAAACACTAATCACTAATCTACCCTGTGGCGATTAATACCAAATGTTGTCCCATATTATACGATGATTATACACGAATTATAGAAGAAACATATATGAAACTAGAGAGAGAAAAGAGAGAGATGTGTGAAACTTAGGGAGGATTAGATTAAGATTAACGAACAACCAACCCTTCTAACATTCTAGAAGGGTCTTTAAATAGTCCGCCTACATGTGGGCTTTAAATAGACTATATTGTTTGGGCCGGGCTTGAATAAATGATTAGTACCTTGAAAGAGGCCTTTTAAGCTAGCCATCAAGCCCGTATTGTTACGACTATTTTACTACCTATTACAACGTTCTAATAAATGATAAATAATAAACCTATGACCTATCATTCTTGTTTGACTCAATATTTTGAGGCTAACACTCTCAGATTCAGTCGAAGAACAAGAACCAAACTCATAAGGAAAACCAACCTTCATTAAATATTGACATTAGACAATAGTTAATCTGATAGTAATAGGTGTAAATCCTCTTTTGCTTATGTTTTAGAGAGAGAAAGATATAGAGATATGGTGAGAACACACACACTTAGAGAGATAAAGTGAAAGAAAAACACTTTTTCACTATGTGTAAAAATGAGGAACACACTACCCTCTCCATCAAAGGAGATGGTTTATATACCCAAGCCCTTGTTATGGGCTTGGGCTTACATTTGGGCCGGCCTACACATGTTGTAGGCTAGGCTTGTTCTTGTTTGATAAATAAAGAAAGTTAACTAAACTACGAGCTATTACATGGACTATCGTTGGAGTGACCGATCCTTCTTAATACGTAAAACGTATTTCCAACAATCTCCCCCTAAGGGAGGTCACTCCAAACAAGGGCGTTACCCGAGTTACAATAATAAGATAAACCTAGCATAGTATGCTTGTCTTGAGCTCGTAGTCTTCTTCTTTCTTTTCTTTTTCTTTTCAGGTAAACATGCTGATGTGATATTGATATCAGTCTTGAGCATTAATCTCTTGCCTTGATCTTGTGCATCCATTACTTGTGATCTTCGCCTCTTCGTGACCTCATGTCCCACATACTTATACCTTTGTAATTCTTGAAAGCTTCAGAGTTCGATACAGCAGAAGACTTAACTTTTAGGCTTTCTTGAATTAGATGAGGTATTAAGTGCATAAAGTATAAGCATGCGGGGACGACTTCTTCTTCGATTCCGCAACGCCACCGTCTTCAAATGCCGCAACATAAGTAGACACGAACGAAATGGCTTTGAACATTTCATTCTAAATCGGTAGCATTTTACCTCTGGTCGGTGAAGACCGTTGGACGATATTAGATATCGTACCCGTGACGGATAGTTTCAATTAAGTAACTTCCTGACAGGATTTCGCGGGTAAACCCGTTCTCTTTATTCGACCGTCCGAAGCTGACTGCGAATATAAAGAGTGAATCATTTGGATAATAATATCCGCATGATTTGAAGCCGTCAATTCATGTTCTTGGAACAAGTGGAATTCAATTAAGAACCACACCATCGTTTCTTTCCAGTTGTCACGAGCTTGATTCGTATAGAATCTTGCAAGTTACCTACCAAGTGCTGTTTGAGGTTAACACTAGAAGGATTTCCACTCATCACTGTGAACACTAAGGTATCACTCTGAGTGTTCTGGCAAGATCACTAAGATATTGCGTAGAGGCCTGGAACGTGTTTAAATTCAGTTAAGAATTAAACAGCTGTTGCTTTCCAGTTATCACAAGTTTGATTCATAAAGAATCGCACAAGTCACCTACCATGAGCTTTTTGATATTCGCTCAAGAAGGATTTCCATCTACATTGTAAATACTTTCGTATTACTCGGATGTTCAGGAAAGATCATAAAGATTTTGCGTAGGACTCTTAAAATCTTTCTTACTTTTCACAGTGTGTGAAGAAGCAAGGAAATATGAAAGTGTGTCCTAATGAGATATTTGATGATCTCAAATGGCTCTAGACTCGATCGTGCATTTTGGATTTTAGTGATCGGAGGCTGGAGAGGAGTGCCACCATTTCAATACCAATTTATTCGGAGTGAATAAATCGATAGATAACGTGTTGTCTCCGTGTGATTAAAACAAATACTTTTTGAGAGATATCTGAGTTAGCTGGGATGGGTTGTGCATTGCATCACTGTGTCCATGATGTCTGTCTTCAATATCGAGAATCATAAAAATGATCTCAATAGCATATGTGTTGACCCGGTTTCTGCCTAAAGTTGTAAGGAGGGCTTCTTTCTTTACACCCTTCATCTTTACAATTCTTTTTCATTCTTCAACCCCTTCAATGCTTACCAATACGTCATAACTAGCACCTTGTTGTGATTGTTCCAGTGCTAACTTAAGTACTTGGTCGGCATTCAGCTACGTTCACAATCTTTCTCCAACTTTCCTAAGGACTACTATTTCTAGCTATGGAATGTCCTTGGGAAGATTCCCCCGGTTCTGGAAGAATCATAGGACTTAACCTATCCTACCCACCTTATGTCACCACAGTCTTCATCGTCGTGAAATAAATGGGTTTTGGGTAAGTATATGTCACCATGAAAATCCATTTTGATATAGCAAATCTGTTTTGCTCCTCCTTAACATATGCCACGATATCCGAAAACATTTCGCACATGTCGGGATGAGCCAGCACATTAAGTCAAACCATCTGTGATAATATCCTATATTAAATCACATTTTCTCCCCCATATTAAAAATATTAACCCAATCGATGTTTTTAATATCAATTGATTTAATGAAGTTTTAACAAAGGTTTTGGGAAGAAAAATGCGAGTCCGTTTTATCTTCATGATACCAAATGTATGAGATATGATATCGATTTGTAGCATGATCACATATTCACCATATTTAAAAAGAATTGACAAGGTTGGACCTGATTGATGAGAACATCATATGAAAAGATCAAATGGTTCTTGTCAGCATATGTTGGTCGCCTCGTCACGTCTGAAGTCATCTCTTGACACCACGTGTACGATTGGTATTGTTGTCTTGACACCAGTTAGTGAGCTTGGCACGTTCGGCATCGAAGATTCTAAATGCTTAACAATTGCTCCCCCTCAATTGTTGACCCGTGTTCTATTGAAAGAGCTGTAGTCATCGGTTGAGTAGTCGCATCGTCGAGTATGTAGATACCAATTGTAGATTGCTATGGTTGTAGAGATGATAACTTCATAAAAACAAGACTTCTCTTGTTTTAACAAATAAATGCACTGAGACGTACATAGATTTGTGTTAGACCAAGTCATAAAGTAAACTTGATCCCTTACAAGGTTTTAAAGTAAACCTTGCCCGATAAAATTAATTCCCATTGTGAGTCAAAGCTTTCATAAGAAATACTTGACTTTAATATGAAAACCGGGTTGCAGTCTGAAATAACTACAAGCCATATAGGCATGTTTTATGAAATATTTACAACTTTTGTACGAACTCTATTTATGGCGCCGTGTCAATATTAATCGACATTTCTAAGGCCATAAATATTATCATACCAAAAGACATGCCTTTGAAAAATAAAGTAAAATTATTTTTGTATTTTTATGAATTTTTCAATTTTTATGGTTTTTATAGGGTTTTATATTTTTCTATTTTGCTTTTGTGGATAAAAATATAAACAATATATACAGATGATCACCAAGGATATGCAGAATACTTTTACCACCACTATTCTTTCGCTTCATCTGCCAGTTCCTTTAGAGTCTCAGGCGAGAAAGTTCTCATTCCTAGCTTGTCGGCCAAAAATTCAATTCGAGCGCGATTAAAGCCTTCGTGAAAATATCCGCCAATTGATACTCAGATCGGACAAATTAAAGCTCTATTACTCCATTTTCCACTTGCTCCTTGATGAAATGGTAGCGAATGTCAATATGCTTTGACCGGGAGAATTGAACATTGTTGCAGCATAAGGCAATTGCACTTTTGTTGTCACAGTACATCGGAATTTTGTTGAAACCTAGACCATAGTCAGTTAATTGCGATCGCATCCAAAGAATTTGAGTACAGCAACCGGACATAGCTATGTATTCTACTTCCGTACTTGAAATTGCAGCGCTTTTCTGCCTTTTCGATGCCCAACTGATTAGTCGATCTCCTAGTAGTTGTAAAGTTCCACTCGTGCTACGCCTTGTATCTTGACAACCCGCGTGATCTGCATCTGTATATGCCATGAGTGCAATCGAAGAGTCCTTCGAATACCAAAGTCCCCGATTAATGGTTCCTTTAAGATATCGAAAGATCCGTTTCACAGTGGCCAAGTGTAACTCAGTAGGTCGAGTTTGATACCGAGCACACATACATATAGCAAACTGAAGATCAGGTCGACTAGCTGTGATATACAGAAGAGTACCGATCATTCCACGATACAATGTCGGATCAACGGCAACTCCATGTGGATCTGCATCAAGTTTAGATTTTTCCACCATTGGAGTATCCCCAGGGTCGCAAGATTCCATCTTATATTTCTTTAGCAATTCAAGGGCATACTTGGATTGATTGATAAAGATGCCTCTGGGACTCTGAGATATCTGAAGACCTAAGATGAATGATACCTTGCCCATCATTGACATCTTAAACTTGGAAGACATGAGTGTCCCAAACTCATCGGATAAGGTTTGGGTCGAGGCTGCAAATATAATATCATCAACATATATTTGTACCATAATCATATCATTACCTCGTTTCTGAATGAACAGCGTGGGATCCACCTTGCCTTTAGCGAAGCCTTGCGTAATTAGGAATTGTGACAATAGATCATACCATGCGCGTGGAGCTTGCTTCAACCCATAGAGATCCTTCTTAAGCTTGTACACATGATTAGGATAGTTAGGAGTCACAAAACCATCTGGCTGTTGAACATAGACCTCTTCCTTGATGTCACCATTGAGAAATGCCGTCTTCACATCCATCTGATAGACGATCATATTCATATGGGCTTCATAAGCGAGGAATAGTCTAATAGCTTCCAAACGGGCAACAGGTGCAAAGGATTCCATAAAGTCGATGCCTAATAATTGCTTGTATCCACGAGCTACTAGTCGAGCTTTGTTCTTCAATATTCCGCCTAACTCATCGAGTTTCACCTTGTAAACCCATTTCAAAGTAAGTAACTGTACTTGATCCGGGCATGGGACAAGTTCCCATACTTCAAGACCTATAAATTCATTAAGTTCTTCTTGCATAGCTTCTATCCAACATGATTGAGTAAAAGCTTGTTCCCATGTCTTAGGTTCAACTTCAGTGAGAAAAGCATCAAAGTGACAAAACATTGCACTTTCTTGTAACTGACTTCGTGTGGATACCGGACGATTAGGGTCACCAATAATAGAATCTATAGGATGATCCTTTGTCCACTTGCTGTCATGTTCATGAATCCGTGGATTGGAGTAAACTGTAGAAGGAGCTTCCTCTGAGGTGGACGACCCGGCTTGATTAGGCTCGGGAATTGGTACACCAAAGAATGGAAGTTCACGCATTTGAGCGAATTCCAAATCGTGATCATCATCATCCTCTTCATCATCAATAGGCATTACATGGGTAGTTGAAACATGTGTTGGTTGAGAATTACTCGTTGAAGGTATATCTTGACCAATTGTAGGTGCAGATGTGTCTGATTGTGCTTCGGTTGCTGGAGCGACAACTTCGGTTACCGGAGCTATAACCTTAGGTTCTGGAGCAACAATACTTGGAGGAGTAAAGAATTCATCAAAGAACGGTTGAAACAGCGTATCCCATTCATTCCTAGAAGGTGGTGTAAATGATGATGAAGTAGGGTTGTTTGGGACAAGACCAGAACTAATGTTACTGGGTCCCATTTCATGAAGTGCGGGTTCAGAGCTGCTTTGCTCAGAAGCCATTGCTGTCAGCTCATCAAAATCAACATTCATAGTTTCGAGGATCTTATGAGAGTTACGGTTGTAGATTCGGTATGCCTTCTTTGCGAGTGCGTAACCAATGAAAATACCAATATCAGCCTTTGGTTGAAGTTTTCCCAAATTGTCACCATCATTATTTGGATAGCAAAGAGAACCAAATACATGAAGATATGATATATCTGGTACTTTTCCATGGAGAAGCTCATAAGGTGTTTTACCATGGCGTTTACGAATTAGTGACCGGTTTTGGGTGTACACTGCTGTAGATACTGCTTCTGCCCATAAAAACAATGGAGCCTTTGCGTAAATTAACATCGTTCGAGCAGATTCCATAAGTGTGCGATTTCGCCTTTCAACGACACCGTTTTGTTGTGGAGTGCGAGCAACGGATGTTTCATGAGAAATGCCAACTTCTTCATAATAATCACGCAAAATTTGATTCACAAATTCTGTTCCATTATCTGTACGAATGCGTCGGACAGTAGTGTTGAGACGCACTTGAATCATCTTGAGAAATCCGATGATGAATTTAGGTGCCTCATTTTTTGTCTTATGAAATTTCACCCATGTAAACCGAGAGTAATCATCGACAATGACGAGGATGTACTTTTTGCCACTAAGACTTTCAAAACGCATTGGCCCACAAAGATCCATATGCAAAAGATAAAGTTTCTCTTGGTTGGTGTCTTCCGTCTTGGGTTTGTATGATTTCTTAGTGCTTTTCCCCATTGTACACGCGAAACACAAATGATCCTTGTGAAATGATAGTTTAGGAAGACCACGAACAAGTTCGTTTTTCGCCAAGTGATTAATAGCGTCAAAGTTAAGATGAGATAACCGTCGATGCCATAACCATGACTTAGTCTTCGATGCTTTGGAGAGAAGACATACGGGAGAAGCGACCATCATGTCTTGTAGAGACAAAGTATACAAATTATTCCCTCGAGTACCTTTAAATAAATCAACCCCTTCCAAATTACGAATGAAGCAGGTATGCTCTCGAAAAGCAACTTCTAGGTTTGCATCAAAAAATTGTCCCATAGAAAATAAGTTGTGACCGAGACCTTCCACATAATACACTCTTGAAATTATAACATTCCCAATATGATATTCACCATAACCCATTATCTTTGCAATATGATCATTTCCAAATCGAACCGTACCAAGAAACTTGCTGACGAAATTTCTGAGCTGAGAGCGATCTCCGGTCATATGCTTGGAGCAACCAGAGTCCAAATACCAGAGAATAATTTGGACCACCTGTTTTCAATAACAACAGTAGACAATGCATTGGAAACTATTGGTTCCTGAGTGTTAGCAGATACAGATAACATATTATCAGAATTGCTAACATTTTTTTGACCCTTAGATTTCCTGTGTTTTCTAATGTGAGTCTTAGCACTAACAGGTTTTACTATTCCAACTTTCTTAGGTTTTGGATTATTCGCGGGCACTACAGTGGGAGTAGACCTATTTAGAGGGCACTTGGTTCCTACAGTAGTGTCTGTGTTCCTAGTTAAAGGACACGCTTGTGATTTGGTAGCCTTGGGACTCATAGTTAAAGGGCACGCTTTCTTCACTTCAGTGGGAGTGATCCTAGTTAAAGGGCACGTATTTCCTACTATAGTGAAAGTTCTACCAGTGGGGCGCCACATCCAACCAACTTGGGTTAACACTTTCCCAGTCGGTTTCCATTCTAATCCATTTTTCCGGGCATACATCTCATTCACATGGTCAATAAGGCAAGAATCATGACGACTAGAAAACATACATTCATTGCAATTCCAACATTTCAAATTAGAATTCACACTAGGCTTAGAACGCTGCACAACCACAGAGCCTTTAGGTTTAGCTACATGATTCTTTTTATTCAAAACATAAATAACATTCCTAGGATGGGCTTCTACTTTCTTCTTCACTTGACTACTAGATGGGGCAAGATCTTATCATTCTTCTTGTTTCTCTTAAGCTTAGATCTTTGAGCCTTAGTAGTGGTGCTTACTCATGTAGAAGGCAACACGGGAATATTAGAAGCTGGTTTTGATTGCGCCTTATCTTTAGTGACCAAAGTTTGAGATGGTTTAGACCTAGGGCCCTTGTTAAGTGGTGTGACGGCTATAAGGTTCCTTTTGATTGCACTAGAGGACGATGTTGAATCAGTGGCTGCGTTATCCACGACATTGTTACCTTTTAGAGTACGAAGTGTTTCCTTTAACTCAGCCAAGACCAGATTTTTATCACAAATTTGTTCCCTCAAATCAGATATTTCCACCGACTTTTGATTCAATTGTTCAATCAACGATTGATTCTGTGCAGTGGTATTAGCACATGCGGGATTTACTGAATCGAAGAGTCGTATATTTTTCTGTTTTAAGTTATCAACTTTGGACAAAATCTTGGAAACTCGATTATCTAGATCAAGTTTAAAATTCTCAGCGGACTCAAGTACGTTCACACAGTTAAGCTCCTTAGATTTCTCTATTTCTATCGGCAAAGATTTAGCAACTTCGTCACTTGGCTGACGCTGTTTTGATTGTAAATTCAATCGAAAATTCTTTTCAAAGTTTGCATCATCGATATTAACACCTTCGAATGACGTTTCAAAGATTTCTTGAATAAATTGTTTCTTGCATTCAAGCGAAATACAATGTGTTTGAATCTCATCAAAACGTTTTGAAAGCGAAGAATATGAATCTTGAAGCTTTAAAAATTCAGCGTCAGATTCGTGACAAGTACTATCTACCACATTATCCACAGATTCAACATTATGCACAATAGAATCATTATCAACACTTGTATTCACACAGACAGAAACTATATCATGAGACATCACTTGCTTCAGAAGCTGATCATTTTGGCGTGAAACCCGTTCTATTTCAAGTAAACTGTTTTCATAAGCATCTTCCATTTCATTGAAAACACGCCTAACTTCTTCTATTTCCAAAAACAAATCTTGATCAAGATTACTAAGACAAGCCTTAACATTCTTTACAAACAGAACAATTTCATCTCGAAACGCAGCTCTAGTGTGCTCAAAGTTACATTCACCTTCCGCTATGGCCGAAGCCGTCGTACGTTCCAAAATGACCTTGTCAAAATCGGCTAAGTGTTGGTGAACCGCATTTAAGTTAACGGACGCCTTGCTTACCGGAGGAATTAACTTTGTTAAAACTGTTTTGACAAGTGTAGGAGACGTACTAGGAAGGTTTTCATTTGACAAACTTTGGAGCACAAGAACTGTCAATTCTGCTAATTCCTTTTGTAAGCGAATGCGTGTCTTTTTCAAAAATTGATCTTTGTTATGTTGATCATAATCAATTGTATGGAATTTTGAAAGCATTTTAGAATGAGTTTCATCCGCAAGTGATTGTGTCTTCTCAATACTACGAACAAAAGGTGCTTCTTTCGATTTGCCAATTATGGTCATATCATAAAGACCGGGAATATATTCCTGAGCTTGTTTTGCATAACCGGGATTAGGTGGTAAATCTTGAAGACGTTTAAGTTCTAGTTCTTTAAATGATTTAGTTAAAAGATGAACCTTTTCTGTGGAAGCATATTGTTTTAAAAGCTGTTGTTCTTTGAATTTAAGAAGTTTGGTAGCATTAATTTCCGATTCAAATTTTTTAGACTCGAGAGTTTCGAAATCCATTTTAAGTTTCTGAAAATCATTGACAACCGACTCTTTTTCTTTTAATTCATTGGAAAGATTAGCTTTTAATGATTCTATTTCTTTCAAGTGTTCAATCTTTTTAAAGCGAAATTGGTCAAATTCAGAACATGTTATTTTCTCTGCTTGAGGGACCATTTCAAAAGCTTTGACCTTTTCTTTATGCAACGTAAGCTCAGCAGTTAGGGTGGAATTGGTATCTACGGATTGTCTGAGAGCCATATGCATTTGATCAATAATATGTTTAGGCACCATGACCAAATCATGTTGAGCATAAGATTCCATACCCGTCATAGCACTTGGTTGAGGTTCACTCAAATGTGTAGGATTGGATACCACATCATTTGAGTTACTAGTCCCTGAATGCTGTACGAGGTTGTCATTTTCATGCCCAATATGATGTTGGTTATCATCAATATTATTAGATGTGGTTGGTACCTCACTGACTACATCAGAACCGTAGTGAGAGAGATTAGCAACGAGAGAAGCTTGGGCAGAGTGAATGTCATCACAATCCGAATCGTATGCATCAAGATCGTCCGCTTGATAAGCTGCATTAGAAGTGGAAACGACTGCAATGCCTTCAGTATCTGCTGCCCCTGGGTCTGCAAGAAATGCTAACTCTTCTGAATCCAAAATCTTCCCCTTAGACTGAGCATCAACCAAATACATCTTCTCACGAAACCATGCATCATCCCTCCTCCTTTTCATCTGAGTGCATTCCCTAGCCATATGACCTTGTCCTCGGCAATTGTAGCAAGTCACAGCCTTTTTAGGACCAATAGGACTTCCATTTCCACTAGCTTGAGAATTCACAGCTTGATTGTTCCCAGTCCTTGTAGGAGGTCCATATGAATTTTGCCTTCCCTGAATAGGTTGCACTGTTACTTGACCATCTTGAACAGTAGCTTGTTGTCGAGGATTTGAAGAGGTGCGGAGCTAATTGTTTGTTGGTGGAATCCTCTAGTTGCAACAAGTTTTGACAAGTAGGCGGTGAGATGGTTTAGTACATCAGCTGGCGTATCATTTGGAGTAAAGACCGGTGCTTGGATTGGTGGAAGTTCATTAGAGTAGAAAGCTTGTGTTGGTTGTGTTTCTATTGGAAAATATCCTTGCTGAGGAGTATAGCCCATTGGAGAAGTGTTGGATTGTGATAGTGATGTCTGATATGGTGGTTGTTGTGTAAAAGATTGTTGATGAACACTTTGTTGATTTTCTTGCGGTGGCATCATTGGTGGTTGATAAGATGGTTGCTGATAGGTGTGTGGTGGTGGATGCTGCAATTATGATGGTTGTTGATAAGTATAAGCCATGTTTTGTTGAGAAGCATACATTGCAAGTGGATCATGAACTTGAGGTGTAGACAACCGAGCCTCGATCACATGGCATTCATGTTGTTGAAGAAAAGCTTGAAGTTGATCCACATTGGTGTTATGCAAGTCCTTAACCAATTTAACATCCGTCACGTATTTTTTCCATTCTGGAGGAAGAGTGTTCAAATACTTGGTGTTCAATTGAAAGGTAGGAATTGCCATGCCATAGATATTAAGCTCATTCAACAATAGGGTAAATCTCAGATAGTAATCATTGAGAGTCTCCCCTGGCACATAGGCAAACTTATCAAAAGTATCATAAAGCTTACACTCTCGTTCTTGTTTAGTTAACGAGGTGCCTTGCATTAGAACCCGAATTCTATCCCATAACTCTTTGGCAACTTTATGTTTGCTGACGAGTTTGTAGACATCTGGAGGAAGGGCTTGGAGAATGATGTTTGTAGCATACTTATCACATTTGTCTTGAATCTTCATATCTCCAGTCCATTCACCCGTTGTGCGAGGACGAGTAGTTGTACCTTCCGTCACTGTACCATAATCTAATGGTCCATTGAGCACCGATGCCCAAATGAGATGTCCATTCTCCTTGTTCAACATATAAAGTTCCATTCGGGAAGCCCATTCCTCATACATAGTCTTCACTAACATTGGTGGACGATTATCCGTACCCGAGAGGATAGACTTATCCGTAAGAGATGTGTACTCCATTTCAATAAGTGAAGATTTACAAAGTTGATCGATCAATGAAAGAAAGTAAATGTGTTTGCTGTTGTGTGTAGAAACCGAGAAACAATGTTAAAATCCCCTAAATTATGTTCTCGATAAACCAAAAATTCCAAGATGAAATTGCACACGTTTTTGAAAAATCTTGGAATACTTGTTGTCCTATCGCAATGCCTAAAGGTAATGCTGTCGCAATGTCCAATCGCAATGTCCAATCGCAATGTACAATCTCAATGTCCAATCGCAATGCCCAATCGCAATGACCTGTCGCAATACCTGTCGCAATACCCCTGTCGCAATACCTGTCGCAATACCCCTATCGCAATACCTGTCGCAATATCCTGTCACAATATCACAACAATGAACTCCAATCGCAATGCCAATCGCAATATGGATCACAATGTGACAAAAGGAAATCCAATCACAATATCAGTCGCAATACGGATCGCAATACTAAAACCCTAGTTATTGCGATGGGAGCTGTCGCAATAGTACAAACAGTGCACGATTTTTTCCACTTTTCTCGGACAAAACACACCAAATTCGTGATTTTAAGCCAAAAATTGATCCAAACACCCAAAAATTTTGTGTTTTTAACCAAAGTAACAATACCAAATCACTACCATAACTATGTAGATGATTTGTATCAAGATCAAACCATAAAAAAACACAAAAAAAAAATTTGGTACTTTTGAAATCGGATTAAAATAGCCGTGTAATCCAAGAACACAAACACAAAAACTAAGCAATCATCCCATGGCTCTTGATACCATTTGTAGAAATGTAAATCTTGCTTATATTTTAGAGAGAGAAAGAGATAGAGAGATGGTGAGAACACACACACTTAGAGAGAGAAAGTGAAAGAAAAACATTTTTTCACTATGTGTAAAAATGAGGAACACACTACCCTCTCCATCAAAGGAGAGGGTTTATATACCCAAGCCCTTGTTATGGGCTTGGGATTACATTTGGGCCGGCCTACACATGTTGTAGGCTACGCTTGTTCTTGTTTGATAAGTAAAGAAAGTTAACTAAACTACGAGCTATTACATGGACTATCGTTGGAGTGACCAATCCTTCTTAATACGTAAAACGTATTTCCAACATTCATTATTATATTATTTGGTAGAATGTATATGAATCTGGTAAAAAAATATATTTAAAATAGTATAAAAAGTAAAATCTAATCGATCTAAACACAACTGCGCATTGAGTGAAAACCTAACATTGCTTATTTCCTCTACTAAAACATTCTGAATATACTTACATAATCATTATCCGGGGAAAAATTTTTGTATGATCACACCAGGAGAAAGAAGCCGCTATTTTACATATTTGTTGCAATAAACCTAATCTTCCTGGACTGCCGGAACCAACATAGCCGATGCTATGTCAGGTTCTAGCTCATTTCTGATAGTAGGAACATGTGGACCCGCTATAGAAGGGGGCTTATGAATTTTCTTTCTGTTTGACATCTCTTTTGGCAACGGGTCAAATGGGTAATAATTTCTAATTTCAGCATTTAGTCCTTTATTGTATTGAATAAGCAGTTATCATTTGAGTTTTTGAGATTGTTGATCTGCTTTGAATATTACCTTGTCACTTTTGAAGGCTTTCTATATATAGTCCTTCAAATGTTTCTTGGTATCACCACTTTAAGATAAATTTTTTACCTCAATGGATTTTAACAAGACGTTCACTTCATCTAAGTTTAGTTAGTTTTACAGCTTAAAATAGTTCATGCAAATAAACTTTTGATACAAAAAGAAATTCAAAAAATTCGTAGAGATCTAACAGTTTAGTCAACGACATATCATCCTTTCTTGATTTTGCTTTCGCTCACTGTTCTTAGTCCACATGCAAGTCTCTTTTGATTGAGCCCAAAAATGAGTTCGAAATGTTAACGATAATGAGTACTACAACAACACGCTAAATAGTTCTTTGTTGTATTTTTCTACAATGGTTTGTTATATATGATGATGACTAACTTATGGAAATCTTTGTAGACTGTCGAGGAGGCCATGACATATATTGAATCAACATTCTTGTTGAATGTCAATTCAAGACTGAAGTACTGAGGTCCACCAATGGGTTCTTGTTACTTATTTTTATTTCTTTTGTTTATTACCTTATAATTTACACATAGTGATCAGGTGCTACAGGCTTCCAAATACAACATTGTTTGAATAAGCCAAAATTCAATAAGAAATTAAATACCTTATTGTTATTAATTACATTCTAGTTTTCTATTATTTGTCTTGCAAATCGAACGTATTATTTGAGCTTTCATTTATACTTATATATATACAATGATTTTGAAAAGAAATTATTTCAATCACTTGGTGAGTGCATAAACTAAATTTTTTTTTATCTTTAACCTATTTGAGCTTATAAAAATTCAATATTGAATATGTGATTATATTGAGAAAATGAACTAATACTTGAAATACTTTTCTATAATGAACTAATACCTTTATGTTAGTTTTGAATATGTGATCATAAGAAACATCGTTAATGAACTAATACCTTTCGTTATTGAATTTTCCATTATTGAATATGTGATTATATTGACAAAATGAAAATCTAATATATCAAGATAATTCATTAGTGAAAATTTATTCAATCTTATGTATTATAATTAAAGGTCAAAAGGTATAATTCATTGACAATTCGGTAGTATAAGTTCGTTACATTTTAGTACAGTGAACACTATGAACTGTAACTTTTCGTAATTGTATAATAGTATATGCTAATTAAGTACGAATGAAAAGTTTGTACATATATGTGTGTTGCGTTGACGTGATGTGTACAATTGTAAAAACCCCTTTTGACATGTACAAATTTTATCCTAATGACCTGTTACAACATAACCATATTCACCTGTATTAACACTTGCGTTATGCCACAAAGCACTGGACTAGAGATGAGTAGAATCACTCTCTTGAAGAAATTGAGAAGTCATTAAAGTATTCAGGGGAGTAGAAAACTTCAAAGCTTCTCAAGACACAATCATTCTCGGTTTCTTGCCATGTCATGTACAATCGTTATCGTTCTCTTAAATATTGTAAAGACAAATTTGCATTATTTGTAAATTAATGTATTAAGATTTAAACAATAGGAAAAAAGGTATCATAATCATGATTGATGAACCTCATATAGTTGGTATATAACTAGAATGTTAAATGGAATAGTACCGTTGATAAGTTGATTTGAAAATAAGGTTAAGGAAAATAACATTAAATTCCAAAATAACTCAGAGATGTTCGGTTTACCTTAAACAGTTGTTGTCCTAACTATAACTCGATCGAAATAATCAATCCACAAGCAGAACATACGATGGCAAAACTTGGTAGATAAATATGAGCATGCCTACGTAAAATATATGATATCTTATCATGCACGTTAAAACCTAATCTTAAACAATGATTATAAACAGATACCAAAAATTAGAAAAACTCGTGTGTGCACGAGTATTGTAACTAGTAATTGTAAATAAGTATTATAAACTTAACCCGCATTGTAATGGTTATGAAGCTAGTATATTATTATATACAGTTCTAGTTCAACCACCATCAAATCATTCATAGATGAGAACAATCACGTTTGTAAAAACTATTGATGTAAACGTGTATTGCACAAAATCAATAAAGAGGCCGGTCACCCTGACCAACCATTATTGAAATGTAAATACATAGGTCCACTCCAAATCAATCTCATAGGGGATTTATGGGTTGAATACATATTTTGGGTGTGTCTGCTAAAATAATACACGATCTTTCTCGATTTCTTGCCATGTCATGTACAATCGTTATCGTTTCCTTAAATATTGTAAAGACAAATTTGCATTATTTGTAATATAATGAATTAGAATTTAAGCCATAGAAAAAAGGTATCATAAGTATGATTTATGAACCTCATATAGGTTGTATATAACTAGAAATTTAAACGGAATAGTACCGTTGATAAGTTGATTTGAAAAAAAGGTTAAGGAAAATAACATTAAATTCCAAAATAACTCAGAGATGTTCGGTTTACCTTAAACAGTTGTTGTCCTAACCATGACTCAATCGAAATAATCAATCCTTAAGTAGAACATGCGGTAGCAAAACTTGGTAGATAAAGATGAGCATGCCTACGTAAAATATATATGATATCTTATCATGCGCGTCAAAACATAATCATAAACAATGATTATAAACATATACAAAAAATAAGTTGTTTTTACTTGATAAACAAAAATAATTACTAAAAAAATTAGAAAAAACTCGTGTGTGCACGGGTATAGTAACTAGTAATTGTAAATCAATATTATAAACATAACCCACATTGTAATGGTTATGAAGCTAATATATTATTATATACAGTTCTAGTTCAGCCACCATCAAATCATTCATAGATGAGAACAATCACGTTTTTAAAAACTATTGACGTAAATGTTTATTGCACAAAATCAATAAAGTGGCCGGTCACCCTGACCAACCATTATTGAAATGTAAATACATAGGTCCACTCCAAATCAACCTCATAGGGGACTTATGGGTTGAATATATATTTTAGGTGTGTCTACTAAAATAATACACGATCTTTCTCGGTTTCTTGCCATGTCATGTACAATCGTTATCGTTCCCTTAAATATTGTAAAGACAAATTGCATTATTTGTAAATTAATGTATTATGATTTAAGCCATAGAAAAAAAGTTATCATAATTATGATTAATGAACCTCATATAGGCGGTATATAACAAGAATGTTAAACGGGATAGTACCGTTGATAAGTTGATTTAAAAATAAGTTGAAGGAAAATAACATTAAATTCCAAAATAACTCAGAGATATTCGGTTTACCTTAAACAGTTGTTGTCCTAACTATGACTCGATCGAAATAATCAATCAATAAGAAGAACATGCGATGGCAAAACTTGGTAGATAAAGATGAGCATGCCTACGTAAATTATATGATATCTTATCATGCGCGCCAAACTTAATCATAAACAATGATTATAAACAGATACAAAAAATAAGTTGTTTTTACTTGATAAACAAAAATAATTACTAAAAAAATTAGAAAAAAACTCGTCCGTGCACGGGTATTGTAACTAGTAATTATAAATCAATATTATAAACTTAATCCGCATTGTAATGGTTATGAAGCTAGTATATTATTATATACAGTTCTAATTCAACCACCATCAAATCATTCATAGATGAGAACAATCACGTTTATAAAAACTATTGATGTAAATGTGTACTGCGCAAAATCAATAAAGAGGCCGGTCACCCTGACCAACCATTATTGAAATGTAAATACATAGGTACACTCCAAATCAACCTCATAGAGGATTTATGGGTTGAATATATATTTTGGGTGTGTATACTAAAATAATACACGATCTTTCTCGATTTCTTGCCATGTCATGTACAATCGTTATCGTTCCCTTAAATATTGTAAAGAAAAATTTGCATTATTTGTAAATTAATGTATTAGGGTTTAAGCCATAGAAATAAAGGTATCATAATTATGATTTATGAACCTCATATAGTTGATATATAACGAGAATATTAAACGGAATAGTACCATTGGTAAGTTGATTTTAAAATAAGTTGAAGGAAAATAACATTAAATTCCAAAATAATGCGGAGATATTCGGTTTACCTTAAACAGTTGTTGTCCCAACTATGATTCGATTGAAATAATCAATTCACAAGCAGAACATGCGATGGCAAAACTTGGCAGATAAAGATGAGCATGCCTACGTAAAATATATGATATCTTATCATGTGCGTCAAACCTAATCATAAACAATGATTATAAACATATACAAAATATAAGTTGTTTTTACTTGATAAACAAAAATAATTACTAAAAAAATTAGAAAAAACTCGTGCGTGCACGGGTATTGTAACTAGTAATTGTAAATCAATATTATTAACTTAATCTGCGCATTATAATGGTTATGAAGCTAGTATATTATTATATACAGTTCTAATTCAACCACCATCAAATCATTCATAGATGAGAACAATCACGTCTATAAAAACTATTAATGTAAATGTGTACTGCGCAAAATTAATAAAGAGGCCGGTCACCCTGACCAACCATTATTGAAATGTAAATACATAGGTCCATTCTAAATCAATCTCATAGGGGATTTATGGGTTGAATATATATTTTTGGTGTGTCTACTAAAATTTTGTCGGTGCTATTTAGTTGTGTAGTTCCTCAAAATCATTAAAGATTTTTGTGGGTTGAATATATAGTTGGGGTGTGTCCAGTTTTCGTCGGTGCTATTTTGTTACGAGGTGCCGCCTATTCTAACGAGGTAATTTATTTAAAACAATTTTAAAAAATTAGGTTAGGCATAACACTGACATAGTCCGACCGGTATTCTTTTGCTCATTTTAGCATTTTTTTCCACGATTTATATACGATTTATTTGACTGTTAGTAATACTAGACGATCAACTGCGCATAGCGGCGGAGTTGCATAGCGACATATAATTAACGATATGCTAATATATTTAGTGGTTGAACACGTGACCTGAAAATCGTCTAGTAACTAATGGTTAACGATATGCTAATTGACGCAGTGGTTTAACTGGTAACCTGTGTCCGATGACTCGACCGGGTTGACTCAATGGTCGAACCCGGAAATAGTCTAGTAACAAATGGTTAACGATATGCTAATTGACGCAGTGGTTTAACTGGTAATCTGTGTTCGATGACTCGACCGGGTTGACTCGATGGTCAAACCCTTGACCCGATAACTCGACCGTGAACCGGTGGTTTACCGACTAAACTTTGTCACTATTTATGTTATTTAGTGATGACTTCACTTCTTTTTTGACAACGCAAAATGAACATGTTTTGTATGTTGATCTTTACCTTATAGTCACGGAGGTAAGTGATGACAAGTGGCTACTCAATTTAGTAACTAAATTGGAATTTGAGCACCAAGTGTTTTCTCTTCTAACCAAAAAAGTTCATATACTAGTTGATTTGAAGATCGAACAAAACTTCACTTATATGTTTTGTCCATCAACCATGAGACTATCATCATTATAGATGAATTATTATGAGACAACAACTACGTAAATTGAAATGTATATTGTGCAAAACCAATACAAAATGTCCCCTGACTAATTCCTGTCAACCCCCGATTTTTTTGGGGCGTTATAATTTTTGATTAATGTCCACTTAAATTTCATTCATGTCCATTTTGTAAATTCATTGGTCCAGTCTGACGAATCATTATTTTTGTAAATACATTGGAGATTTATGGTTGGATATATATTTTGGATGTGTCCACTAAATTTCGTCAGTGTCATTTTGTCACGTGTTTCTGCCAAAACCATTATAGATATGTGGGTTGGATGTATATTTTGGGTATGTCCATTTAAATTTCTTCAATGCGATTTTGTTATGTGTTCCCATGTGTAGTATCTATTGCACTAAATAAGATAATAGTTTAAAATATTTTATTAGAAATACCGCCTAAAAATGATGCCGTTTCTAAAGTGGAGAATAAAACATACAAACACCTAAAATTTAGCTTTGCAAATAGGTTAAAAAGATCAATGTCCTGTAATTAATCATATATTTTTTATTATAAGCTGCATTCGCATTACAGTTTTATTAAAAAGATATTACATTAATAAAGCCTATCCCAATTCAAACTATTACATATTAAAATTAAAACAAAACTAAAAACATCACCAGAGACCTTGAATCTTTCTCATTCGAAAGGAATAAACAAACACAACCTTCCAAAAAAACGAACTCACAAACCCAAGAAGATATGTTTGTCATTGTCGTGATTGATTGTGGAGTAGTAACATAATCCATAGATATGGGTACGAAGATGGAAACGACCATGTAGCCGTGAGTCACTTTGTAAGAATATTCATCATTGTGGAAAAAAACTAGATCTGAGAAATGAATATCTTTTGTTTTAAGAATTGAACATGATAATTAAAGAAAGTTTAAGTTTATTGGTTAGCCTTCCGGACATTCAACGGGTAATTGGCGGCCCGAGGCGACAAAAAGATGGCTTAGGTTAAGGGTTAGAGAAAATGGTTTTGTGATATGCATAGCTTCGAGCAAAAATTGTTTTAAGAAAAAATAGGTTATTTTTTAAGGTTAGATGGAATGAGAGCAATTTCACGGGTAGAGTGATAAACTCATCCGTGAGTTGCTATATCGGTCACACAACTCGTGCGAAAATTGTCTCTAAGTGTGTGAGTAACTCTCACAACGTGAGTTAAAACTTGTGAATCCGGATTGAAAAATAACTATAACATTTTATTTGAAAGAAGCATCTAAAAAGATTACATGATGCATGACAATTTGTTTCACAAAACATCTAAAATAGAACCACAAATGGAAGCAAAATTTATTTGGTTTCATGAAAAATACGATTTTTAAGGCCACCCTTCTTTTAGTACACTATTTGAATTATCAACGTATTAGCGTATTTCCTATCGTACCACGATATTTGAATTTGTATTTTCATTCCGTATTTTGATATGTTGTATTTGCATTTTTTATTATAATGTACTAACGTATTTGGTTTTAATAATTTTGATATATATTTTATTTATATTTAATTTTTTATTTACATTTATACTTTATGAATAAAAGTAATTAAGAAGAAAAACAATAGGGTATCGTGTGGCGGCTGCCACTACGATTGAAATATGATTTATGTGACTTAAGAGAGAAAAATGATGTGGCGCTGAAGTGATAGTAGGTATGTTACACCATTACTATTTAATTATTTTCCTAGCTAAAACATGTTTAGTTAATTAAATTTTTTTCATCTAGACAACATGTTTATTTGAATTTTAGTAATATTTTGTTGTGGTTAGCTTTTTTGACATATTAGCTTAGTAATAAAAGAAAATAAGTACTTACGTAATACACATATATTGTACTGGGCTCATATTGTATAAATTGAGATTTTTGACAAAAGTTTATAGAACGTGATAAATTATCATCGGGTTTTTGTGAACCCCGAGAATTTACTAAGTCCACCACTATTCACAACTCCACGACGAAACGTGAGTTGTAATCGTAGTCCTTCTCAAGATTTAAATACATAGGTCCATCCCAAATCAACTTATTGAAGATGTATGGGTTGGATTTACATATTGGGTGTTCCCACTAAAATTTCTTCGATGCCATTTTCTTACGTGGAGCCCCAAAACAGTTATAGATTTATTGGTTGGATATATATTTTTGGCGTCTCTAATTAAATTTCTTCGGCGCCATTTAGTTGCGTGGTTCCCGTATAATATCCAAGGTTTTCAAGATTGGGATTTTACTTATGAACGCTTTTGTTTTTGCAAGATCGAGATCGTAAACTAAGATCGGGATCGTAAGATCCTACTACAATATATTTTTTTAGTAGTCTTTGCAATATTTTACAAATTTACAAATTTACAAATTAATATATACATCGTAAACACAAATTATACGAATATTTTATAAAAAGTGGTGCTAAATTATGATTATGAAATGTATAAGAAGATTTACATGCTGTTTTTTAGATTATATAAAATAAAACATATAAATTTGTAGTTTTTAGTTTGCCGTTCAAAAAAAATTAGAACGGATCGTAGTAGATCCTAAGATCCTATTATCAAGATCAGGATCCTATATAATATTAAACATGCAAAGATCCTATGTAAGACCCAGATCGTTTTTGCTTCGTAAAATCGTAAGATCAAGATCGGGATCTTAACAACCTTGATAGTATCTATTGCACTTAATTGATTTTGGGAATTGGGATATTAATGGACCTATGTATTGTATATAAGAAATATGACACATATGCAATTATGGATATCACAGAACTTAGAGCATATGCAATGCATCAAGTTAAAATGACTTGACGCATTTAAGATATTTATTGAGTTTTATATTTAATGGCTAAAACTTACACCAAAGACTTGGTGTATGTCATGTTTTTGATAAAAGCTTTATTAAAAAGTCTTCTATGCAATGCAAAAAAACACAAAAAATGACTTTTCTAAATAGTAAAAAGTCTTTCAAAGATTTTACCATTGTATATGCTCTTAGAAGAAACTAATTAATGAGTGAGAGATATTGGTTTTCAGGATTTAATGTTTTTTTTTAAGATCCTTTTCTTATTAGTGAGGTAGTAGTTATGTTCCTTTCTATAGACTCGAGTATTAGACATCAATTAGCACTACAAGAAATAACGCATTTACTGACAGAAAAAAGTGTCAGGATAGGCATGAAAAGTGTTAGGATAGTTAAATTAGCTTCTCCTTTACATTTAATAAGTGTCAGCAGAAATTTCGACGGTAAAAGTCTATGCTGACACACCTATCCTGACACATAATGTGCCTATACAGGTTAGATTTTTGTCTACGCCAAGTTTGTGTCAGAAATGCACAAACACTCTTTTTCATACACATATTAGAGCTTCCAAAACATAACACTTTTGCAAACACAATTTTGATAGAATTCACACAGAACATCCATATTAGAAACATTTTATAGGACATAGTCATACAGAAACATTATACATACATAAATCAGAACTTTCGAATTAGAATTTACTATCTAGTCAACCACTCGAATATCACGTAGAATAAACACCAGTTACAATAATCTTGTAGTAAACTAACTGTACAAACTAAATCATTTAAGTAATGACAAAATTCGGGTCTGTAACCAGACGAAGGATCCATAACCAAAGCAATTATAGAATTACTTTTCTCCAAGAGCACGTTTTCTAGAAAGATTCTGACATTAAGCGTATGCATAGTTTCCAGCACTGTATTTGCCATCGCTGCAAAATGTAAGCTACTGTTTATTATTGAGATCATAGTGAGTATACACATAACAGGTTAATAACAAGAGCAAGCTAAAAATAAGGATGTTGACAACTTGCTCCCTATTCTCGTCTCAAAACCACCTAATATAATTCTTAATTTCTGGCATATAGCTTGTAAACAGCTGTGCATAAACACGCATGATTAGATTAAGTTCACTAGATCTTATATTCTGAAACAGTCAGTTGCATATAAAGTGTCACATCTGTCCAAATCTTGAAGCAAAGAAGCTGCATATAACGCTTTGTAAAATAACAATACCTTATCTACGTAAGTCCGAACCATCTTTTTGTTGGGTTAATAGTTTGTTAATGTATTTACTATGTATGTATGGAATCCATAGTTTGAATTGGTAGTTTTGTTTTTACTGAATTCTACTGATCACATAGGATAAGTGAGGAGAGTGGGCAATAACTAGTACCTGGTCTTTAGGAGACTTAGGAGTACCACGTTACTATCATGTGTTTTCTAGATTATATATAGGTCATTGTATAGTGAGTTAGGTGTAATAAGTTTTCTTATTTTGTAAACAGAAACATTGAATCCAATCTTGTCGTTTTGATTGGTGTATCTGTGAGTGTGAGTCTGGGTTAAAGGGGGCTCATTCCTATATTTGGTATCAAGAGCTTCGTTCGATTAAAGGCGGGTTTGAGGGTCGGTTTCAAAATAAGGCGTTTCCTTCGGGGCGGACGCAGCAGGAAACGAGCTTTCTCTTTAAAGGGCGTTGTGTATTCTACCCGTGGTGTATTCTACCCGTGGTCAGTAGTTCCATGGTGAAGAGACCAACCGACGGGACTGTGGGAGAAACAAACGGGAAGGATCCGTCAAGCAGGTGGCTTTGGATTTGGTTTGTTTTGCAGGTTTAAGAGAACGGTAAAGAAGGTAGCTAGTTCTTCTTAGTCGGTGGAATAGGGCTCTTGGAACGGGGTTGATCGGAATGTAGCTTGGTAGTTGTTCGTCGCGAGACATTAACCGGGGTTGCGGTATATGTGACAATCTTGATATTTCAGGTCGTTATTTTAATTACGACTATTACATATTATGTGTTGTTTTATTAAGAATTTTGAAATATCGGCTAACTGAGAAGGTTATGGCTTGAAACTTAACGTAAGAATGTCGTTTAGACTAAAACCGGCAAGGAATACGTTAGGTATCGATATTATATTCTCAATTTATTATAAGAATGATTTTATTATATTTATCTATATTTCTCGTGCTTTACATTTTGACGAGTGACGAGAACTACTAGTGATCGCGATACCGACGGATGCCCAAAATTTTATATTTTATTATCGATAGTTTCGATATTTAATATTTTCTATTATTGTCATTTAATTATTATTTTAAAAGTATTTTTCGTAATTTACGTTAAACTTTTATTTGTCATTCGTTCATTCGACACATTAACTATTTTAAGTCATTTATATATATCAAAATATGAATGTCCTCCGAATGTCGATGTTTTTATTTTATATTGAGAGTTTATTTTTTTGTGTCTTAGTAGTATTTTTCAAATCGCGTAACTTTTAAAATATCGGGTTTCGATAATACCCGTTAATTGTGACGCAAAATTTATATTAAATGTCACATGACTTCTTTCATGCTAAGGTTACATTTAAAAGTAGAAAAATGACACTAACGTGTCTTAATGAGAATACATATGATAAATCTATCTCTAAACGTGTCACCTTTATTACGAAATTATGCCGACTATGGTTTGGTAATATAAATCCTTTTACTAATTTATATGTGATAGAGCCTCAAATATGTTTTTGAATATTTTGGGTTACAATAAATTCCTACTTATGATATTGAAAGTGAAGATACGTCCTTCTTACTCGGCTTGATATTTGGTTGACTAGTGAGCGGTAAAGAGGTGTTGGTTCGTTCACTAGCGGGTTTATTCGCTGGTCGTTTACGGTTTGTGATGGGGCTGAATATTGAGTTCGCGTAAGCCTATACATGGGTACGAGTTTTGTTGGTATTTTGTTAAACTCTAGTGTTTGTGTTCGGTTCGATTTGGCGTTCGTAATTTGTTCTCGTTTTTATTCAAATTGTTTCGCACGGCTTGAAGGTATACTCTTCAATTCACATTTATAATTTATTTGTTGATAGATCTTTAAATGGAAATATAATTGTGTATAATAAAGATAGTAATATCAATATCAGTTAACGTCAATATTAGAGGATACTCCAAGGTTTGAACCAAATGAGGATATATGCTTATAAAAATGAGTGTGTTCCTTTCTATTTTGTTAAACGCAATTTGTTGTAACAATGAAACATCAACAATGAAACAATAAAGATGTCTACGTCATTTTTCATTCATATGAAATGCAATTAACATTTTTGGTCCCTGATCTATTTAGCTATATACATATAAACATCATAGATTTTCAAGTAACATTTTTGATCCTCTTTCATTATATGCTTTTCAAAACTAGTCCTAAATTTATAATTTAATTATTTTATCAATAAAGTAATTGTATTTATAAATGTCATTTTAATTTTGTACTTTGTCGTTTATATCTCTAAGACGCGACATTTTATTTTAGATCGTCGTTAAGCAGCTCGTGGTTTCTCGGCTTAACTTATTTCATCGTTTCACTCCTGTCATTATTATCTTGATCATTATTCTCGTTCGATATCCTTATCGCTAAGGTGAGTCTATAGCCCCGCTTTTAAATTCTTTAATTGTTTTAGAAGCTTGCGAGGGGGATAACGTGCTTATTTATTAAAAATAAAGAGTACAAGTATAATTTGCGATAAACAATTTAAATGGTGAAACTAGTACTTGTGGAAGCTCTATTTACTTGAAAAGTATTTATTGAAAATGAAGGGTACAACAAGAGTTGCTGTAAACCCATGAATGGGTGCAACCAAAAGTTGTGGTAAACCCTATTTATTTTAAAATAGAACACAAGGGACCCGATTGTATGCTTAGATGAAAGTTATTACATAAGTTAGCTTTAGCCTTAAAAGACCCATTGAATCGTGAATTGTTAATCGAAAGAACGCTAATACTATGGATAGATCTATCGGGGTGACGCCCAGTCCGGTCGCGAGTAGCTATCGCGTGGTGTAGTGAAGCACTAGTAATGAAACATCGGATGCATACATATAAGAGAAATATACGCACTTGGCTAGGTGTGTTGGGCTGAAATAATATATGTTAACGTTCAATGTCATGAGGCTTATGTAATAACACCGATAATTATGTCCGTACAACATAATTGTCTTTCGATGAATTATTAACCATGGAAATTTATTCTGAATACTTGTGTTTGATTTTTATACTTTAAACTCTATAGATTCACTCAACATATTTTGTTGACTTTATAGCATGTTTTATCTCAGGTCCATAGGGAAGGCACTCGAGGAAGGTGGTTTCGTGAAGCTTGCTTAATTGAAGTGACTTTGGCCCGCTTTTCTAAAACATATCCATTCAAAGAAATTTTATTATTTATTATAGTTTATAAACGTTAAATTATCTGGGACCATGTGTAAAGTTTTATTGTTGAATGAATGAATGGATGTTTTTTATCAAAACGACTAGTTTTGAGCCGTTTTCTATAATTGTGTGATTGTATCATTTAAGTAACACCCAATGACACTTTCGCTGCTATGACCGAAATTTGGGGGTGTTACAGATTGTTATCAAGAGCTCAAGTTGTAGTGAACGAAAAGATTTTACAAAAATGAGTTTTTGAAATCTTTTGGCTATAACAGTTGCAAGCGAAACCTCCGAGTTGCCAATGGACATGAATAAGAGTATTTATATATATGGGATAACATATATATGTTGTAGTAATTATTGATTATTTGTACTTGTGTATTACAATTCATATTAACATTTATTTAATTATAAATGTTTATTTTAATATTATTACGAGATATTTATATGACCTAGATTGTCACGGAGCAACCCTGGTTATTTTAGCGCTAAAGCCGAAGCTATTCCCGAAGTAAATCATGTTATTCCCGAGCCTAACTAAGTTGTGGATACTCATGATCCCAACGAAATGGTTAATATTCTTGATGATATTTATTTGGTTACAAGGATTTTGATTCCTTGGTTCTTATTATTGATTCATCAATTCGTTGTTTCGTTTAGTAAATTTAATTTGCATTTTCATTCATATTCGACATTCTATTGTTTTGCTAGAAACAAGTTTGTTTGAGATGGTACTCTTGGTTGTTGGAAATTAAGATTGATTGTTATGGTATTCACATGACAACCAGGATTCCACATCATATCACTGATCATTTTCTGTTAAATCAGTTTCTCGTTTGTTTCGATCCTGATCTTTTGCGTTGAGCTAGCGATGCTTAAATAAGGTAATTTATAATCATCTTGTTGAAATGAATTGGCCATTTATTTGAACAAGGAAATTATAAATTGTTGAACCACAAATCTCTAAATCTTATTTGGATGGATTTGATCAATCCATAGAAATAATGATTTATAAATGTGTGGGCTTAAGCGTATAACATTCGCGCAATTAAACTCTTATTGACTTGTAATTCGTTTTCTTGACTCATTCTTTGATTTTGTTACTCTAATTCTATGATCATGCGATGATTTATATCGGGGCTGTTCCAAAGCTTCTAATTGAGGAGGATACCAAGCGTCCCAGAAAAACACTGAAGAAATATTGTTCTAGTGGGACCAAGGAGCCTTCTTAGCCACATAAATCACCTAGTAATCCTTAGTGATTTAGCTTATCATTTACAATATCCTTTTTAAATCACTAACTACAGTGTAACATCAGTTAGTAGAAATAGTCTTCTGGAGTTGTATTGCATTAGACGATGATAATCTATAATGTATGGAAATACAACTTGTACTCGTTCGTGATTAATCAAATGACTATCTTTTGATTCCAATTTCTACATCGTTCAATTATTATCTTTCCTTGCTTGTTTCTTCTAATTATTCCTTTTAATTATTCATTTACTTGTAATGCAATCATTGAAGGAATACTCATTATGATTCGCATTGTACTAGAATCATGCCGCTAAAAATATGATTAGGTACGTATACGGCAAGTTATTAATGAACAAGTTGCTGCATCCTTAACCGAATTCATGGCCAACGTGAATGATGAAGCTGGCGGCTCTAGTGGGCCGGTTGTTCGGGTGGAGCAAGTTGTTATGTGGTGCAAATGGTTCTGGAGGAGAAGCGTGTTGAACTGAAAAAAAAAGAATTATGATTCCCTTAAATAACTAGACCTTAGTTATCGAAGGTGATAAAAATAATTCCCAACTAATTTTTTTTTCTCGTGCATTAAAGCTCATAAGTATATCAAAAGATGTTATGAATTATTCCTAGCTCAAATATCGGAGAAGCAATCGAAGGAGAAGCGATTGGAAGATGTTCCAGTCATCCATGACTATCTTAAAGTCTTTCCAGAAGATTTGTTGGGCTTCTTCCCCCAAAGAAAATAGAATTCTAAATCGATCTAATTTCTGGTGCTGCACTAGTGGCACATGCGCCATGTCGTTTAGTACCATCTGAACTGAAGGAATTATCTATGCATTTCCAAGAGCTATCTGATAAAGGTTTTATTCGACCGAGCTCGTCACCATGAAGAGCTCTGGTATTATTCGTAATAAGAAAGATAGACCGTTTCATCGAGAACTGGATTAATTATGGTCAAGAACCAATATCCTTTGTCGATGATAGATAACTTATTTGATCAGATACAAGTTTCTAGTGTTTATTCGAAGATTGATCTACGGTCTGGTTATCATCAACTTCGCATCCGCGAAGAAGATATTCCAATTACTGTGTTTAGAAATCATTATGGACATTATAAGTTCTAAGTAATGCCATATGGATTGACCAATGCACCAGCAATATACATGGATTCATGAATCGCGTGTGCAAGCCGTATCTTGATAAATTTGTAATCATGTTCATTGATATTTTTCTGATTTATTTTAAAAATAAAGAAGAGCATGGGGAACATTTAGAGACTATATGAACTTGCTAAGAAGTGAAAAGTTGCACGCAAAATTTTCAAAATGTGATTTTTGGCTTAATTGCATGCAATTTCATAGCCATGTGATTGATAGCAGTGGACTTCACGTCGATCTCGGAAAAAAAAACAAAAAAAAATCCCATCTGAAAGTGGGAGCTAATTAAAATGGATTTCATTGCAAAACTTCAGAAAACTCTGTTTGGATTTATTCAATTAGGGTCGTTGACTAAATCTGCTCATTTCATTCCAATAATAAAATGATCGTGCAAAGTAAGAAACGTTTGTTAGCCGTAGTAGACAGAAATTTTATGATGATGTGAAGGAAAAACTTTTAGATTTCGAGGTAGGTGGCAAAGTTATGCCGAAAGTATCACCATGAAAAGTTGTTATACGTTTTGGAAAACATGGGAAGTTAAGTCCCCGTTATGTTGGGCCTCTCGAGATAATATCGAGAGTGAGCTTGGTGGCATACAAACTTGATTTACCTCGAGTGCTACAAGGAAATCACAATACTTTTCATGTATTGAACCTAAATCAACGTCTATACGATAAAGATCTTATTATCCCTCTTGACGAAGTAAGATTCGATTATAAGATGAATTTCATCAAAAAAACCTATCAAAATTATGGATAGTGAAATAAGCAATTGAAGCAAATTCGAATTCCTATTGTCAAAGTCCAATGAAACTCGAGACGATAACAAAAATAGACTTGGGAAAGGGATGATCGAATGTGGAAGAATGTCCTCATTTGTATGACTTCAACAAGAAGGAAGACAATAAGGCAAATTGATGTTCGAGGACGAAGATCCTAATTTGGTAGGGATGATGTGACAATCTTGATATTTCAGGTCGTTATTTTAATTTCGACTATTACATATTATGTGTTGCTTTATTGAGAATTTTGAAATATCGGCTAACCGAGAAGGTTATGGCTTAACACTTAACGTAAGAATGTCGTTTAGATTAAAACCGGCAAAGAATACGTTAGGTGATGAGACTGCTTTTATACATAGTCTCATCGTCCAAATCGGGCTTAAAATGCATTAAATATCATTAAAACTGCCAAAATATGCTCGTGTTTGTTGCTTGTGTATTTTAGGTACAGATATTGAGGAAATGACAAAAAGATCATAAGAATCATTCAAAAACGAACACGAGAAACGAAGCCGCACAATGAACCGGGCCCAAATCTGGAATTTCCAAAAATGACCTTGAAGAATTGAAGATTGGCAACATTGGTCCCTCATTTTTGAAGACTTGGCAATTTATACCCTTGCAAAACTCATAAAATGCATTTGGGTCCCTAAATTATCAAGATGTTACATGAACAGCCCTTGAAGAATGAAGAAAGTACAAAAGAGGCCCTTGGAAAAAGTTTGTAAACAAGTTTTGCCAAAAATGACAACTTTGGCAAAGTTGTTATAAGTATAAAGGGGCGTTGATAGCTATTTGTTACAACATGAAGAGGACAAGAAACTTGGGGGACTTAAACTGCCAGACACTGGAACTTATCCCAACCAATCAATCCTACACATCATCACCACCAGCCAATCAACATCCACCACATCACTCTCCCACCCACGTCACCCTTCCACCCAGGTTTATTAAATAAACCTGGTCAATTAGTCAAACATTTTTCCCACCATAACACGTTTTTTAAATACTTTCTTTCCCAAAATGGATTAATCTCTCCCTTAATCCACCCATAAACCCTAAAAACCCCAGGCTCAATTAAACTCATATCTAAGGGTTTTTTGTTAAGCTACTCCAGATCCCTAATTTACCTTATTGTCACCAAAACCCACATCCAAAATTGACCCCAAACACACCCATGTGACACCCCCAAGATTCCCCATTCACGTCCCTATCCCCCAAACCCCATGAGGAGACAAGATAAATGTCCCACATGCATTGCTTGGCCCCCAATGCCAAATGAACGCCCAAGATCAACAAGGATAGCTGTCAACAGTACAAGAGTCACAAGATGCCATTTTGACGAATTTGAAGACCCTTGACCAAGGGCATTTCTGGATTTTCAGCTCACTAGGGTTTTAGTCTCTAGATAGTTCTCTTAGTTAGTATAAATGGGACGGCTTGTGTCCTATTTTCACTTGTTCCAGATTTTTAACTCAAACTTGTAATTCCTTTTTAATTATTTATAAAGTTGGTGTTTTTGAGAAATTATAATTCCTTTTATGAGTTTTAAAAGTTGGTATATGTTTGTTGAGTAAAAATCTGAGTTCCACTAAACATTACTTCAAACATTTGGTGTTTGAAGTTTTTTAGAAAAAGGTTTCTGAAAATTGATTTTTCTTGGTGAAGTTTTGTTCTGAGAGTTGGATTTCCAGGTTGTAACTTGATTGTTTAAGTTATAGGAAACGAAAGGTTTTTAAGAGAGTATTTGAAAAAGGTTTTAAAAAGTTTCAAAAAAAAAAAATCAAAAAGTTAGTATTTGTGTTTCTCATTTGATCTTAGCAGGAAATTCATTGGGTGCTTGTTGTCAAGGGTTCAGCACAGGCCCGGGCCTGTTAGGAGGTGGCATAGCAGCCATTGTTGGGCCTGGATGTAGGTCCAACAAGGTAACCCTCTTGTTTCCATTTTTAGTTTTCAGAATTATGTGATTTGTGTGATTTGCATGATAGTTGTTAAATGTTTGTTAAATGGTTTGGTTATGATGAATTATGGATATTATGCATGTTAGGATAGTAATTAAACAGATTTGTAAGGGTCTGAATAGATTTGGTGTTAAAAAAGTTGAATTTCAGATTTTAAAGGGGTGTTTGGATTAGGGTCTAAGTAGGGTTGAATGATTTTAACTTTGGCTTAAAACCTGTTATCTTCACTCATTTGCTTGTTATTAGGTAGTACATGTGCTTAGTTTTCCATTTGGTAAGGTCATAGCTCATATGTATGCTCAAAAGTTGGAAAAAATGGTCAAAAATCAGTAAGTGCTTGTTGTGGACTGTTTTTGTTGAATTTTGCCATCAAATCTTGGTAGATGCTAGTTAATAGGTCTGTTTAGGATTGTGTGTTGCTTGTATTTCATTTGGTAGAATTGTATGCAAGTAATTAGCTTTTGAAAATCGTTTTTGTGCAAAGTGCATCAGTCAATATTCATCAGTCAACATAAGGCCTTAATCAGAAACTTTGTATGCTTCTTGTGTGAATTTTTGTGAAGTGGCTTTGTGTTTTTTGTGTTTACTCAGACTCCCCACAACCCAATTGGTGTGGGGGTGCCTTGTTGTCCAAAGAATCCAATTCCAAATAGCTTTCCTAAGCTTAAACATCCACAGATCAAAATATTACACTAGCAGTGGGAACTCCTTTCCCACTGGTAGCACACTTGTTTCCCCTGCTAAGCAAACAGACAAAACTTGTCAAGATGTCACTTTCAGTAACTTTAAAATTTTGTCTCTAGTAAAAAGTAGAATTAGGACTTCAAACTTGTTTTATTATTTTTCTTATTTTATTTCTGAATTTTTAGTTTAATTAGAATTTTTATTACTGTTCATTTACTATTTTTTAGTTTAAATGGCATTTTTAAATACTTTTGATTATTCTGCTTTTTGGCATTTAGTGTAGGAAATTAATATTTTTAGATTTTAAATTTTTTGTTAGATTCAGAAACACATTTTAAGGTTTTTGGTTTAAAAATATTCTACTGTTCACCTTTTTATTATTTTTAGAATTAATTAAGATAATTAGGGTTTTATTTATAACTGATTTTGTCTTTTAGTGAAAAATTTAATATTTTTCAAACTTTTTCATTTTTCTGCTGTTCATTAGAGTAATTTAGGATTTTTAAAATTGGTAAATTATTTTTAGCATTATTTTATTATTTTTTATAATTAATTTAGTTTTAAAATAGTTTTTAGTGATTTAAAAATAGAAAAATAGTTTTCAAAAATTAGGAAAAATTATTTTTAGCCTTTAGATAATATAAGTAAGTTATTTGTTCAATAAAATAATATTTTGGACATTTTGATTAATTATATTTAATTTTAGGGCTTTAATTAGCATTTAAAATTGAATATTTAATTAATAAAAGGTTTTAAAATATTTTTATTGGATTTTTATTCTTATTTATATTATTTTAGACTACTTTTAGCTTTTAATTAATTTTTAGATTTTAAAATTTTTAATTTTGTAGTTTTTACGGTTTTACGTGAACGATCTTTTCGTCTTAGCTCGATCCGTCTTCGTAACCGTCTTTTCTTTCTTATTTCTCTTTTCTTTTCTTCTCATAACAATAAAATCATCATTAATCAATTCATCACACAACACACGTGCCTCCTTGGGAAACGAACTTGAACTTTCTTAAGGGTCATTAGTGCTCGGTTTTCCTAAACCGACACTCGATACTTGCCCTATTTTACCTCCTTTTCCTAAAGGTGTGTAAAAACACTACAATCATTTTGATGCCGCTATCGGGGAGGCGTGTTTTGTTTTGATTGAACATTGTTGTTTTTATATAGCCATAATTAGTATTTGTATTAGTAGCACTCTACTAATACGTATTATCGTTTTTCGGTTTTTGTGTGAATACTATTACTGTATTGTATACGTAGAACAAATAAATTCACAAGTACTCCAAATACGTGAGAAATCACAACCTTGACTTGGGAGGTCATTACCTAATCATTGTATTCGAATCTCAAACCAAAGAAAAAGGCAAAAATAGATAAATACTTTCGTGAAGCTCGATTTTGAAAAATACAAACTATAAGGTGGGTATAAGGCGGTTGTATTTCACGACCTAAAGGAAAAAGGCTCTTAAGTGCTTTGCGCCGCCTCGTTTCCTCCGCTTGCTTGTGCGTATTTGATTTTGAGAGCTAATCGAGGGTTTTGCCGCCCAAAGTATTATTACATATCATATATATTTTCTTGGTTTCTATTGATTAAACTCTCTTGAACGATTTGGTGTTCCACCATCGTTCTAAAGTCATCGAAGGCGTTCACTTCACGTGATCGTTTTCATTCCTTGAGGCTTCTTTAATCGAGAGATTTGATTAAGGAGGAGATTTGTAGATTTGTGTCTACTTAATACATTCACCAATTTCCAAAAAAAAGTTAATACCATCAAAAACCACAAAAAAATTGAAAAATACAAAACACCAAAAAGAATCTTCTTTGCTCGTCTCCTCGTTGTACGTGACGTTTATGCTAACTCGTAATCAAGCAAAAGGTGCACGTAGACGAAAGAACAAAACTCCCACTCCAACTCATTCTAGTGAGGAGTCTCCTATTGACAAACCCATTGTACGAGAAGCACCAACCATGGCAAATCGAACTATGATGGAGTTACTTCAAGCACCCACCGAGGGTTATGGAGAAGCTATTGTGATTCCCGCTATCCTTGCGGAGAATTTTGAGGTGAAAACGGGTTTGTTGTCGACGATCCAAAACAACAAATTCCGTGGTGATGAGAAGGACAATCCCCACAACCATATCCGCCAATTTAATCGTCTTACCGCCACGTGCAAATTCAAGGATGTCTCGAATGACTCGATTAAGATGATGCTTTTTCCGTATTCCTTAGCGGGGCCCGCTAAAATTTGGTTAGAGAAAGAGCCACCCAATTCTATATTGACGTGGAAGGATCTCGTTTCAAAATTTGTGAACCAATTTTTTCCGCCCTCTAAGACTACGCATTTGAAAAATGAGATTTCTAAATTTTCACAAGAATCAAATGAAAGTTTTTCAACGGCTTGGAATAGGTTTAAGGAGATGTTGCATGAATGTCCTCATCACAGTTTTTCCGACTTGCACCAAATAGACACGTTTTACAATGGACTTAACGATCATGAAAGAGATTATTTAAATGCCGCCGCGGGTGGTAATTTTTTGTGTAAAACGGTCGAGGAAGCTTTGGTCATAATTGAGAATAGGTCTAAGGTTTATAGCCCCCGTAACACACCGAGTGTTGCCAAATTGGGCTCGTCATCGTCGCGTAGCATTAATGCTTTACATGATGAGGCAAATGAAGAAAATCGGTTTTTTGATAGATTTGCTAGCCTTATGTCCCATTGGAAAGCTCAAGAAGCTTCGAATTCCGCTTCGGTTTAAGCGTTTCTAAGAGTTGTTTGTCGTGTGGTGGAGCTCATGATCTTTCCGAGTGCATTACCGCGGATGGTAACACTTCGAGTGCTTATGTAGCCATGGGAACTTATAACCAAAACGGCCAAGGTTCCTGCCAAAATCAAGCTCCACCAAATCAAAATGCTAATAACTATCGAAACAACAACCAAGGTGGTAATTATCAAGGAAATCAAAAGAATTACAACAAGGGTAATTATCAAAGTGGAAATGGGCAAATTTCAAACCAAAACCAAAACCGTGATTTTCAAACTACGACACAAGGTTTTCAAAATGATCACACCAAAAATCTTCAAGGAGAATTTTTGAATTATGCTAAGGCTAATGATGCTAAGTTTGATAATATGCAACGTGAGATGGTTAGCTTAAGATCCGAGTTGAAAAACGAGCTTAAAAACGAACTTGCTAATGAACTTAAAACTCATGCTAATAAAATGGAAGGAAATGTTCAAAGACTCCAACAAAATCAACAAAAATGGAGCAAGGTCAACATGAGATTAAGCAAGAATTGTTAAAAGCGGATGCTAGGCAATCTAAGTTTGAAGACCGAATGGGAAAAATGTTTGAAGCTATCATGTGTAAGCCTTCTTCTTCGGGTGGTCTTCCTAGTGATACCATCGTGAACCCGAAAGGAGAGTTGAAGGTTATTACTACTCGTAGTGGTAAAACTTTCAAAGAACCCATTTATCGTCCAAGTACTTCTATGGAGAAGGAAAAAGAGAAAGAACCCGAGGTGGTGGTTGAAATGGAGCAAATTCCAAGCCCACGAAGTACCGCTCAAACCACACCTACGGTTGAACCAACACCAATCATGGAACCCGAGATTCCAAGGCCGATTCCTATGCCTATGCCCCAACCCACACCACCTTTATCCTACCCTTCAAGACGAGACAAGGAAAAGGCACAAGAACGAAATAATTATCAATTTGAACTTTTTATGAAAATGTTTCGTGACATGCATTTTAATATAAGTTTTGCCGACGCCTTAGTCATGATGCCTCGATTTGCCGCGAACTTCAAGAGTATGTTGAATAACAAAGAGAAATTGCAAAAATCGTCTAGTTGTTCATCGGTTTTTCTAAGCCGCATACCTCAAAAAGTCGGTGATCCGGCAAGTTTTTAATCCCATGTGCTATACAAGACATGGAAGAATGCTACGCCTTGGCCGATCTTGGTGCTAGTATTAATTTGATGCCTCTTGAGATTTTTAAATCGCTAATCTTCCCAATCTCACTCCTTCAAGAATGTCGATCGAAATGGCCGATCATTCTACGATTCTAGCTTGTGGAGTTGCCGAGGACGTCTTCGTGAAAGTTGGAAAGTTCTACTATCCCGTAGACTTTATTGTTGTTGACATTCCTATCGATCCTAAAGTTCCGTTAATTTTAGGTCGATCTTTTTTGGATACCTCGAGAGCACTTATCGATGTGCACGTTAGGAAAATCACTCTTTGTTTCAATGAGGAAGAACTCGTCATTAATGCAACTCAAAACTCCACACTTTCTCATGTGTATTCGATCACGTCTTTGTACAATGTCAATCCCATCAAAAACATTTTCAAAAAGATTTCAAATAGAGTTTTAGGAGTTGTTGAGAAAAATGAAGTTCCATCCCCTCCGCCGGTGGAGGTTAAGAGTGTTAAGCCTACGATTCCAATTGTGAATGATTCTTCGGATGATGAATGTGTTGATCCCGATGGGGGAGTTTTCTTTGTCGACAAACATTTTGAGAACTTACCACCACCTTTACCAAAACGGTTTTTAAATGTGAGAATTTTTAGTGTGACTAACATTGCTTTAGAAACACCAAATATTTTTGACATAATTAAATCGGATTTTCACAAGGAGAGTTTAAAATATGAGAAAGGAAAAGATTTTGAATTGAATTTAAAAGATTTTTCTACAACTCTAACTCCGTCATCACCACGTGTATTGAGTACTACAAGCTCGTCTTCTCCTTTTGACGATGCTTTGTGTGGACTTAGTGTGGGGGAAGCCCCTTATGTTCCCTCCCCTTTCTCCACCGAGGACGAGATATTTGATCCTGGAATTGCTTATATAGGGAAATCTCGGTCTTCCACCGATGCAATAAATGGAAAATCTTTTCATTTGATTGGTGTGAGTCTACCTCGAGTAGCTCAATGTTTTCATGACTTACCCATTGTCCCACCCTTCTATTTCTTTTCTTCTATTTTCTTGAAACTCTTTGAGTTTTTGTTGACACACCATGAAGTAGCGTTGATTTGTTTTTCCAATGAAAACGAGAACGCCATCTTCGACCCCGGTATTTTGCACCATCAAAGGACTTAGTCCTTAATACCGGTTGTTTTTGGGCCTTGTTTATCATGTAAGCCCCACCAAAAATTGACCATACCATGATTATCCCTAAAAGATCACATTTATGGGGATTCGAGTCGAGCTTTTGACTCGGTTATCAAAAACAAGATGCCTCATGGGGGAGACCCATGCTTATCCATTTACATATTATCGCTTTCTAATTAGTTAATGTGAGGGGATTTGTGCCCTTCTAACATTTGTTCCGTGGTTGTTTGTGAATTGTGGGTTTTAGATCATTATCTTCACGATTGGAGCCTCTCGTGTTCGTTTTATGGGAGCACTCGATCGTTTGCTTTGAATACTTTCTCAATATCCATGATATATCCTTGATTGTTCTAACCTTAGGTTTTTAGCACACTTCATAAACGGCTATTACTTATTGGTTACACCCTTTCCATGCTAGATTAGGCATTCGACTACGTCTCTAGTTTGGGGGTGTTTGCACCCCTAGACTCGAAACATTGAGGACAATGTTTAACTTTAGTATGGGGGGGTGAATAGATACTTGCCTTGCTAAACCTTCACGCTTTCCAAAGTTTATCTTTTTGTTTATCGTTTTGTTGCAAAATAAGGCTAAAAATGGCCAAATTTTAAATTTTTTTCTCATGTTTTATAAGTGTTTAAGACACGAATGTAGATTTTCCGATGGCGAGAATAAGAGTAATTTTTGACTCGACCGTGCGTGTTGAGCACTTAGCTTTGATTCCTTAACTACACATTAGGCTAAGTCTCTTAAATGAGGACGAGAAATGATAGAGTTAATTATAAGTTACTATGCTAAACGTAGAGTACTCGTATTCTTTCAAAAACTCATGTGTTCTCGTTGTTTTCTTATTCTCCCTTCGCTTGTAAATATTTTTTGCTTAATAAATATTGACTTAGCGGTTTAGTTAGGATTGTTTGGTTTCTAGTCTTTTCTAGTAGCTTCCGTGTAATTAAATTGGGAAGACATTAAGGTATCGCCAGCGTCACGGCTTTGAAGTATTGGCACCCGAATAATCGAAAGCTTCACCCAATAATAAGATTTCAAGTGCTCACCTAAATCAAGCAAACAATTTGAAGCCCCACAAGGCCTAAAATCTATGCAAAATTGAAAGTGAATCAAGCCTTAATCTTCGAAGCTTTAAAGATCCAAAATTCGCTTTAGCGTGAGGATATACGTCTTTGGCTAATAAAACCACCGATGAGGCGGATAACAAAAGGCAAGGAAAGACCGAAGTCATAATAAAAGCTTCATGGCGAAGTTGAATAAAAGATGGAGGTAAACCAAAGATAATAAGGCCCTTCCGTTAGGGGGCGTATAAAAGTCTTGGTAATAAGTCTCATGTTCAAAACCGTTATACAACCGTGTTTATCGATTCTTCTTGTCAACTTAATTTTTTGACATCGTTGTCTATTGGGAGGGGTTATTGATTTGATGGTCTTAGTTACACCGTTAGGACTCTATTTTTAGACCTAAATCTCTATTATCTCATAAGTCAACAATGTATCCTCGTGATCATTAAGACATAATAAAATATAAGAGATACAACTTAGGAATAATGGGAGGATAAGTACGTGATTAGGGCATATGAGTAGTGTTAGCATTACTAACTTATAATGACAATGATCTCGTTGCACGCTTGGCATGGAATTGGGGTGAAAATAGAGGACGATGAAATTATTTCTAACGAAGCATTCACGTGTTCTTATTCTATGAACCTAAACGTCCTATTTTGCGATGAAAATCATACATTATGTCTAAAACACAAGTAGTAGTAATAGTAGTAGTGTAGCTAGTTTATCATTCAATAAAATGAATAAAAATGAATTTTGGAAGTGCTATGATACTTAATTCTAGCATTGCGTGAGGGCACGACAATGGTTTAGTATGGGGGAGTGATGAGACTGCTTTTATACATAGTCTCATCGTCCAAATCGGGCTTAAAATGCATTAAATATCATTAAAACTGCCAAATATATGCTCGTGTTTGTTGCTTGTCTATTTTAGGTACGGATATTGAGGAAATGACAAAAAGATCACAAGAATCATTCAAAAACGAACACGGGAAACGAAGCCGCACAATGAACCGGGCCCAAATTTGGAATTTCCAAAAATGACCTTGAAGAATTGAAGATTGGCAACATTGGTCCCTCATTTTTGAAGACTTGGCAATTTATACCCTTGCAAAACTCATAAAATGCATTTGGGTCCCTAAATTATCAAGATGTTACATGAACAGCCCTTGAAGAATGAAGAAAGTACAAAAGAGGCCCTTGGAAAAAGTTTGTAAACAAGTTGTGCCAAAAATGACAACTTTGGCAAAGTTGTTATAAGTATAAAGGGGCGTTGATAGCTATTTGTTACAACATGAAGAGGACAAGAAACTTGGGGGACTTAAACTGCCAGACACTGGAACTTATCCCAACCAATCAATCCTACACATCATCACCACCAGCCAATCAGCATCCACCACATCACTCTCCCACCCACGTCACCCTTCACCCAGGTTTATTAAATAAAACTGGTCAATTAGTCAAACATTTTTCCCACCATAACACGTTTTTTAAATCCTTTCTTTCCCAAAATGGATTAATCTCTCCCTTAATCCACCCATAAACCCTAAAAACCCCTGGCTCAATTAAACTCATATCAAAGGTTTTTTTGTTAAGCTACTCCAGATCCCTAATTTACCTTATTGTCACCAAAACCCACATCCAAAATTGACCCCAGACACACCCATGTGACACCCCCAAGATTCCCCATTCACGTCCCTATCCCCCAAACCCCATGAGGAGACAAGATAAACGTCCCACATGCATTCCTTGGCCCCCAATGCCAAATGAACGCCCAAGATCAACAAGGATAGCTGTCAACAGTACAAGAGTCACAAGATGCCATTTTGAAGAATTTGAAGACCCTTGACCAAGGGCATTTCTGGATTTTCAGCTCACTAGGGTTTTAGTCTCTAGATAGTTCTCTTAGTTAGTATAAATGGGACGGCTTGTGTCCCATTTTCACTTGTTCCAGATTTTTAACTCAAACTTGTAATTCCTTTTTAATTATTTATAAAGTTGGTGTTTTTTGAGAAATTATAATTCCTTTTATGAGTTTTAAAAGTTGGTATGTGTTTGTTGAGTAAAAATCTGAGTTCCACTAAACATTTGGTGTTTGAAGTTTTTCAGAAAAAGGTTTCTGAAAATTTATTTTTCTTGGTGAAGTTTTGTTCTGAGAGTTGGATTTCCAGGTTGTAACTTGATTGTTTAAGTTATAGGAAAGGAAAGGTTTTTAAGAGAGTATTTGAAAAAGGTTTTAAAAAGTTTCAAAAAAAAAAAATCAGAAAGTTAGTATTGTGTTGCTCATTTGATCTTAGCAGGAAATTCATTGGGTGCTTGTTGTCAAGGGTTCAGCACATGCCCGGGCCTGTTAGGAGGTGGCATAGCAGCCATTGTTGGGCCTGGATGTAGGTCCAACAAGGTAACCCTCTTGTTTCCATTTTTAGTTTTCAGAATTATGTGATTTGTGTGATTTGCATGATAGTTGTTAAATGTTTGTTAAATGGTTTGGTTATGATGGATTATGGATATTATGCATGTTAGGATAGTAATTAAACAGATTTGTAAGGGTCTGAATAGATTTGGTGTTAAAAAAGTTGAATTTCAGATTTTAAAGGGGTGTTTGGATTAGGGTCTAAGTAGGGTTGAATGATTTTAACTTTGGCTTAAAACCTGTTATCTTCACTCATTTGCTTGTTATTAGGTAGTACATGTGCTTAGTTTTCCATTTGGTAAGGTCATAGCTCATATGTATGCTCAAAAGTTGGAAAAAATGGTCAAAAATCAGTAAGTGCTTGTTGTGGACTGTTTTTGTTGAATTTTGCCATCAAATCTTGGTAGATGCTAGTTAATAGGTCTGTTTAGGATTGTGTGTTGCTTGTATTTCATTTGGTAGAATTGTATGCAAGTAATTAGCTTTTGAAAATCGTTTTGTGCAAAGTGCATCAGTCAGTATTCATCAGTCAACATAAGGCCTTAATCAGAAACTTTGTATGCTTCTTGTGTGAATTTTTGTGAAGTGGCTTTGTGTTTTTTGTGTTTACTCAGACTCCCCACAACCCAATTGGTGTGGGGGTGCCTTGCTGTCCAAAGAATCCAATTCAAAATAGCTTTCCTAAGCTTAAACATCCACATATCAAAATATTACACTAGCAGTGGGAACTCCTTTCCCACTGGTAGCACACTTGTTTCCCCTGCTAAGCAAACAGACAAAACTTGTCAAGATGTCACTTTCAGTAACTTTAAAATTTTGTCTCTAGTGGGTAAAAAGTAGAATTAGGACTTCAAACTTGTTTTATTATTTTTCTTATTTTATTTCTGAATTTTTAGTTTAATTAGAATTTTTATTACTGTTCATTTACTATTTTTTAGTTTAAATGGCATTTTTAAATACTTTTTATTATTCTGCTTTTTGGCATTTAGTGTAGGAAATTAATAATTTAGATTTTAAAAACTTTGTTAGATTCAGAAAAACATTTTAAGGTTTTTGGTTTAAAAATATTCTACTGTTCACCTTTTTATTATTTTTAGAATTAATTTAAGATAATTAGGGTTTTATTTATAACTGATTTTGTCTTTTAGTGAAAAATTTAATATTTTTCAAACTTTTTCATTTTTCTGCTATTCATTAGAGTAATTTAGGATTTTTAAAATTGGTAAATTGTTTTTAGCATTATTTTATTATTTTTTATAATTAATTTAGTTTTAAAATAGTTTTTAGTGATTTAAAAATAGAAAAATAGTTTTCAAAAATTAGGAAAAATACTTTTTAGCCTTTAGATAATATAAGTAAGTTATTTGTTCAATAAAATAATATTTTGGACATTTTGATTAATTATATTTAATTTTAGGGCTTTAATTAGCATTTAAAATTGAATATTTAATTAATAAAAGGTTTTAAAATATTTTTATTGGATTTTTATTCTTATTTATATTATTTTAGACTACTTTTAGCTTTTAATTAATTTTTAGGTTTTAAAATTTTTAATTTTGTAGTTTTTACGGTTTTACGTGAACGATCTTTTCGTCTTAGCTCGATCCGTCTTCGTAACCGTCTTTTCTTTCTTATTTCTCTTTTCTTTTCTTCTCATAACAATAAAATCATCAATTAATCAATTCATCACACAACACACGTGCCTCCTTGGGAAACGAACTTGAACTTTCTTAAGGGTCATTAGTGCTCGGTTTTCCTAAACCGACACTCGATACTTGCCCTATTTTACCTCCTTTTCCAAAAGGTGTGTAAAAACACTACAATCATTAGGTATCGATATTATATTCTCAATTTATTATAAGAATGATTTTATTATATTTATCTTTATTTCTCGTGATTTACATTTTGACGAGCGACGAGAACTACTAGTGATCGCGATACCGACGGATGCCCAAGATTTTATATTTTATTATCGATAGTTTTGGTAATTAATATTTTCTATTATTGTCATTTAATTTTTATTTTAAAAGTATTTTTCGTAATTTACGTTAAACTTTTATGTGTCATTCGTTCATTCGACACATTAACTATTTTAAGTCATTTATATATATCAAAATAAATGTCCTCCGAATGTCGATGTTTTTATTTTATATTGAGAGTTTATTTTTTTGTGTCTTAGTGGTATTTTTCAAATCGCGTAACTTTAAAATATCGGGTTTCGATAATACCGGCTAATTGTGACACAAAATTTATATTAAATGTCACATGACTTCTTTCATGCTAAGGTTACATTTAAAAGTAGAAAAATGACACTAACGTGTCTTAATGAGAATACATATGATAAATTAATACACGGTTTTTCCAAGTATAAAAAGTTATCGTCCGATCTTTTCGAATTGATTACCGTTAATTAGTGTGACTCAGTCGTTCTTGGTGGAAAAATAAAATGGTGTGATTGATTATCTAATTTAAACTAAAAGCGAATATGAAAATGTCGTTGAGTAAATTAAAAGCTTTAAAAATTAAACTAAAAACTACTAGAAACACACTTGGTGAAAACAGAGATTTCGGGAAGCGTGCAATTTTTAGAAATTAAAACGTAATGAATCTAAAACTTAAAATTTTGCAAAAATAAACTAAGACAAAACTCGTTTAAAAATAATACTGAGTAAATATGCGGGAAAAGAAAAATGCAAAAACTAAGATAAATAAAACAAAAAACACTAGTCAGATCATAACACGATCGCAACCAATGAACGTGGTTGGATCGTAATCTGATCGTACTCTGGATCGTATTCACAGATCGCAACAAGCGATCGCAGTGAAGATCGTACTCTATAACTAAATCCAGATCGCACTCAATGCGATCGTAACCAAAGGATCGCACTCTATGATCGTACCCACAGATCGCAACTAGTGATCGTGGTGAGGATTAAAGAGTGTGATCGTAGTATGATCTTAGTCCTTGATCGCAACAATGGATCGCAAGTAGAAAACCTAGGGGTTTATGCGATCACACTTGCTGGATCGTAACTGGTAAAACCCTTAAGCATTGCGATGGAATCTAATAAGCAAATAAGCAAATACTAAATAAGCACTTAGACAATAAGCAAATAACCAAAACTAAATCAAAGCAATAATAAGACGTACAAAATAAGCTAAAAATTTGAAGACTTGCAAGACACAAAATAAGCTAACAAGATAAGCAAACTTTAAAAAGACTAAAACTTTTAAGAAAACTTAAAAACAATAAGCTAGACACAAAATAAGCCAATAAGCATGTCAAGCTCAAAGCTTAATTCGTAGGAAACTTAGATTAACCAAAAGATAAACTTTTTAACAAATCGAACATAAAATTAAAATAAGACGTGTAAAGATGAAAAACTTCGGATTAAAGTAGATGAAAACTAAGAAAGGTAGAATAAGATAAAGATTAAAACAAGAATTAAGCTATCAAAAATAAAGATTTGATTAAAACTAGAAATAAAGGAAGATGAAAGATTAAATTCCTAAGATTTGATTAAAACTAGAAATAAAGGAAGATGAAAGATTAAATTCCTAGTGAGAGAAACTGTCACTTTCTCTCTCTAAAATTACCTACAAAAATGAAAAATGACTAATGCTAAAACTAACTAACCCCCCTCCTAAATGTGTTTAGGATGGTATTTATAGGAAATGGGGAGGTGCATGTGTTGCCTCCTCTTTCTTTCTTTCTTCACATCTTTTCGTCTTTTAAGTTCTTCGAATTTATCGACTTTGTCTCGTGATTAATTAAACTCGTCTTATAATTTCTTCGTTTATTAGACTTGAGTTCTTCGGCTTTATTAAACTTTCGTCTTTAGACTTTTTCTTCGATAAATCTTCAGAAAAGGCCTTGGACTTCCGTTCTTTTTGCACTCTTGATCTCTTGACTTCGTCTTTTGTCTTTTTCTTTGATAAAAGCCCGTGAAAGCCTGTGTTTTCCTCCCTTTTCACATTTTGGTCCTAAATCACAACAAAAACACAAACCACGCATAATTCCGACATTTACGACATAAAATACACGTTTGGGTTTGGTTATTATTGTAATTAAGTGGTAAAAGGATGGGTGTTTTCACACCTATCAAATCCCCTACACTTGAACATTGCAATGTCCTCATGCAATGCATTAGTTACAAAGCACGTTTTACATTTTCCATCACAATCAATCCACATTGGCCTTTATTAAATAATAGAAAATTATAAAACATTCACAATAAGTAAAGAAATCAAAGACTTACCTTAGGGTTTTGGAAATGTCATGAATGATTATCATCCTCAAGTTTTCACGTTCCCCAAACCAAGCTTAAAAACGAGATCATTGTTATTATAAGTTAGCAAACTAACACGAACTCATGTGGGCCAACTATTCACTTAGACTCCCTTATTCCTAAGTGTATCTCTTATATTTTATTGTTATCTTGAATGATCACGAGGATGCATTGTTGGCTTATTTTGATAGTTATTAGGATGAAAATAAAGTGAGACGATTTAATCAATAGTTAGCTAGAGGACAAAATCTTTTAAAATTGCTTCTCGGGACCTCATAAAGTTCATATCTTGGGATAACTCGTTTCACGATTTGAGACCTTTCTCGGACCGATATTTGGCAGTGACTTCATACTTCAAATCTTGAGAGACGTTCATGAAATAATGGTCTTGTCTTCATAATAGGAATTTCTCCACTTGAACTTTTTGAGAGATTCTTCATATTTGGACCACAACTTCTTCATCTTTCTCCAATCTTTATTTGGGATTTTGATATACAACGATCCGCCTCCTTTTAGGACTTGGATCTATTTATCCTCATACCTTGTTAGGGCCTTTTTGGATAGACTTATCCATGATCTTTACGGGAGTATTTGCTTTTCGTCGTGTGTCTCGATCCTTCATATTGATTTTTGATAAATGATTCTTCACATCACTTGCGATATTTAGCAACAAAATGAAGCCCTCATGCCTTGTTAGGGCCTTTTTGGACTCGCCAATCTTTGCATCCCGCTTCAATAAGTTATGCCTTGGCTATGAACTCTACTTAATACCGAGCAACTTTTAAACGATCTTGGGCTAGAAGCTAAGTAACTTTTCAAATCGTACAACCTTACTTATTGCAATTAAATTTATGAACAAGCGATGGGAGAAAAAGCTCATAATTAACTCACATAAATTCATGAAAGAATAGCAAACTTATAATTGACTCTATCATCTCTCGTTCTCCACAATTTAAAATCTCAAGGAATGAGACTCGTGGATGCTTAGCCAATTAAATCAAAATTTTGGGTTTTCGAGTCACCCATAGGATCTTGCATCTTCTTAGACTTTTTTCAAGTTTAGAATTTGCGTATAGAGTTCCCTTGATAAATGACTCTCTAGGATCAATTATTGGAACTTGCGAAAAGTTCTTGTTCTTAACCCGCGAGAGTTAAGACTTTCGCGTTTTAAATCTCCCTATATAAAAGCCTAGCAAAACTTGACTTAAACACGTTAAGGATACTAGCTAGAGTAAACTTGGATAAGTAAACTCGGGTTGAATCAAAAGATTCACAACGTTTGAAAATTAAAACCACTTTATTAAAATTTATTTTAGCAAAGAAAGAAAATAACTATAACAAAGGCAAAACTATTAGGCCAAAATAGATCAAAAATTTTGAAAAATGTTGAAAAATCAATTTTCAGGTTAAAATAAGGACAAATACAAGGAAAAGACCACTTAACTTCGATCGAAGTCCCCCCTACACTTAATATAAACATTGTCCTAAATGTTTAAGCATGTGGAAGTAAACTCCCCTACACTTAGGACATTGTGCACTTTGTTTAAATCTTGTTATGGAAAGGACAACTAAAGTGATTCCTATTTCAATATTGAAGAATATAAAATAGAGAGTCAAAAGAGTTTAGGATAGAACCGGGAAGAAGGGAACACGGAATCACGGTTCGTCAAAAGTCATCAAGAATGGATCTTTGAAAGCTCGAATCCCTGCACATGATAAGAAAGAAAACAACAAACACATACTAGGGTCTCCCCCTACACTTATTATGAAAACAGAGAAAAAGGATAGATACTGCGGGTTGCCTCCCGAGAAGCGCTTGTTTTTTATAACCGAGTCGTGAGCCTGACTCGACCTTGATTAGCATAGGAAGAAGCTTGAAACACGTCCACCAGGATTAAATACATGGTTTTCGTCCATCAAATAGCACAAGCTTAAGGCGAACAAGGAAAGCCAAAGAAGAGTAGGCAGGGTTCCCTTAAGCAGCGATTGAGCATGGTGGTAGCAAGGGTGAAGTGCAAGCATATCTCCATAAGTTCCAAAGTTTTTTCCTTTTATTTCATCAGATGGATACTGAGATGGCTTAAAAAGTGAAATGCCGGGGTCGAACACCTTTTCCTTTAGGGGAAAGTAACACTCAGGCTCAGCAGACCTTGAAGAAGATCCGATCATAAATCTCGCAATCGCATCCTCAGAAGGTGGATAGAGAGGAGTTAAGACATAAGTGCTGCGGATATCTGTGTTGTCCGGCTTCTTCTCCTTTGAGACAGGTTTCTTCATATCCAAAGGGGTATAAAGACCATAATCATCAAAGTCCAAAGGAGGAGCATCACTCTCATTTGGGAAGTAAGTGTTGAGAAAAGTAGAAAAGTCTTCCTCAAATGAGTAGTCATCCAAAGTAGGATTAAGCATGGTTGGCTGAGGATCTTCATCAAAAGTAGGTGCAATGTCATCATGTGAAGAATCTCTCGAGAGAGTATCAGCCTCATCAAAATCATCATAAGTGGGCATGTCTGGATAATCAGAAGTAAAATTATCATAATCATCCCCATCGGAACTAGAATCATCATCATAAGCATCATAGATCGGTGGAGATTCATATATTGGTGGAGGATCAGAATTGGAGGGAGAATCATCCACATCATCATGGAACAGTGGATTATCATAGCAAGAATCGAACAGAGGATTGTTGTAGACGACAAAATCATCGAGCACATTAATCATATTCGCTGATTCTCTTCGATTTGACTTGTTTGTGATCTTCTGTTGGAAACTCACTTTATGTGACGCATTTAAGAATTCTCATTAGTTATCATAGTCACACACATTTAGACTAGACTAAGTTCGTTATATAGTTTATGTTGGCTGTGTGGCTATATATACCCCTCCTTAGCTTCCAAGGAGGGGTGTTGCTTGTCATTTTATTATTTTCAATACATTTTATCGTTCACATTCAACCACTCTCTCTCTAAGCTCAACAATGGCAGCCACCCTTTTCCACCACCCACCTAGACCACCGGATCTAGTAAATTAGCAAATCCACAATTGGTATCAGAGCTACGGTTCAATCCCTGGATCGTTCTTGTTTTGTTATTGATTTGGTGGTCTAATATCTTTTGTTTCAAAATCTGTTCAACAGTTTTCACATTCTGGGTAAACTTTTTTGTTACAAATTCGTTTTGGTGATCTATTTCTTGATCTCTGTCTGATATTATTGGGTCACAATGGGTCAATTTTGTCACGGTGTATCTTTGTTTCACTTGTCACGTCTTTCTGGTCCATCAGTAATGTCCTTGGTTTTCTGGTCAAGGCTTTGAGATCTGGTTTTATGTTTGTTTTTTTCTTTGTCCTACTTTTTGGATAAGATCATTTGTCCTACACTTTTTCTCTGTTTTTTAATGAAAAAGTAGATGAATTTCAGATCTGCCCAGAAAATCAGATTTCGAAAACCCAGATCCACAAAAATCACAGAAATCGTACCTTTTGGATAAGACTGGATTGCTAAATCTTTAAGATTTCAAAGTTGCGAATTTTCAGATTTCAAAGTTGCGAAATTTGAAAGAATTTCAAGTTGCGAAATCATTAGCTCTATTGGATTGCGAATTTAATTCGTTTCTGATTGCGAAATCATGTTTGATTGCGACATCATGTTGATTGCGAAATCTTAAAGATTTCAAGTTGCGAAATCATTAAGATTTCAACTTGCGAAATCTTGGAAACAGTTTGTGATTGCGAAATCATGTTGAATGTGAAATCATGTCCATCTAATACTAGTTGCGAAATCATTTTGAATCTAATACTAGTTGCAAAATCATTTAATACTAGTTGCAAGTTTCAAAATGGTACATCAATCGAAACCTATAAACAAACCAACCTTTTCACTCCACAACAAATCCAACATCTACACCTATGTCCCATCGTCACCTAATCCCTTCTACTAATAATCATAAGAAAAATCGAATCTCACTCAAGTCAAAAACAATATTAAGATCTCAGAATATATTCAACCTATGAATAAATCTTGTGAAGATTTATTGGTTTGAATAAAAATCATCATAGACCCATGTTTTGGTTTTGCACCAAGCTTAATATACGAATTTAAATAAAGATCGGATGTTAACAAACCTGTTAAACCCAATCTTTGTTTTGATTCATTAATCTAAAACCGAACATGCATCATAAAACTGTCCTTCATCTACGAAAATAAAAGAAAGATTTATAACAAGGTTGTTATTATCTTTTCTTTGTTTCGATTTATCAAACAAAATCAAACATGCATTATTACCTACCCGAGATCCTTCAACTGATCTTGTGGTCGTGCGTTTGATACACAAACGTTGAGATGGATATATTTGGAAGGAGATTCGTTTGGAGGTCACATACTAGGGGATTAGTTGTGAGATGGAGATATGGGATTAATGTTTTTACGAGATGCGTTTGGTTAATTAGATATAAAAAGGATTGTATGTTGCGTTTTTTTTTTGAGATGAGAGATGAGATGAGATTGGTAGATGATTATTTCTTTGTGGCTGAGGAGTTAAAGTGGTGATGGGGGCGGAGATAGTTAAGTGATTAGGTTTAGGGTTATGTATGATTAGGTTGATGCTTTTTATAATCCTTGGTGGCCCGGGTTTCCTACTCAAGTTATGTGGGACGGTTATATTTTTTATTTATGGGCCGAATGTTTACAGACCTGAACATTTAACAATTCACAGCCGATGTAATTTAGTAATGGGCCAACAAGTATTGAAATGGTACACGTATTGAAATGGTTAACACATATCATAAAATTGATATGAGTATCACCTAACTCATATTATACGTTGAAGAATCTTTCAGTTAGGTGATAATATTAAAGTTCAACGTTGATGATTGTTGACGGCTAGTGCTTTGGACCGACTCAGATATTTCTAAATTGCGAGTTTTAAAGACAAAGTGACGAGTAAATGACGACACAAAGTGACAAAAAGTGCCGAGATAAAGTGACAAAAATTATTTTGACAAAACCGAGAAAAATGGCAGATTTTTTAGTGGCTACAGATTTTGTTTGATCGGGTATTAATTACGTGACGTTGAAGACGGATTTTTTTGAAGGCGTGTATTTATTTTATCTTTCATAGATAACTTGCTCGTGCTTAATATTAGAATGAATACTTGGTTATCTGGTTTCCGGGTTCGGGGTGGATGGTTGATGACTCGGATAACTATCACTTAAAGGGGTTACATTGTTGTATTCAGTGTCACGCGCTTAGTCGACGTGGATAATTTCAAGAGGTGTTGTGCTTATAGACTTCTTCAGTGATGCATTGAGTACTTAGAGATTTCTCCACCGTTCTTCATTCAACAATAGTGCAAGCTTAAGTCACAAAATCGACGGATTCTTATTCAGTTTCACGTTTGATGTATCCGGTTCATTCTTTCTGTGGTCACTTCAAATTGCTTTCACGTGGGGTGGTAAAGGTGGCCATGGAGAGTTTATGAGAAGAGATTTTCGATCAACAGCTGATTCTCACAAAATATATAATTCAACTTATTTATTATTCTCACGAGATTTCAGGTTTATGTGCTTACGATTTATTGATGGTTCCGAGTTTCGAAACCATCAAGGGGGAAGAAGAAGACATATCGAACGCACAACGAGTACACGTGATGAACTTCATACCTTCTTTTGATTTGAAGACATTACGGGATGACATTTGTCATAGCCGTAGAGAAAATCAGTGTTTTAACTCGTGGCGTTATCAATCTCTAAACGGTACACTACTGATTCGAGGTTTAATTGTTTGATTGTTGCAATTAAACATCATCATTATCCTATATGCATTCCCGGGACTTAATTGACTCTGGTGCATCTCTGGAAGAAGATATGTGCATTTCCGGGACTTAATTGACTCTGGTGTTACGATGTCAACTTCATGAATGGGATAAAGTGTCCACTTCAGTATTTGAGCTTCATAATTGGGATTGATTTACTTTCTTCAACTATGTGGGGGAAGTAATGTCTTGATTCTTTCTGGTATGCATAACTTGAACTCTCAGGGGGAAGAAAAATTCAGAAGAATTATTCAAGCGTGAGAAGAAAGGTTGTTGATCTACTTGGTGTACCCATTACTTTCAATCCCTCTTAGCAACGTTATCATGTTATATGATGGGATTTGCTTGTTAGATTCCACTATGCGCTTAATTATTCTAAGCTTTATTAAAAGCTTCAAAGTTGCTTACGAGGATTGTCGGTTTAGGGGGAAGCTATTTAAAAGCTTCTACATCAAGTTTATCTGGCATGAATTAGGGGGAAGCTAATTCAGAAGCTTCTCCTTAACCAGAAGTGTATGGGTTACTTAGCTCGTGCCGTTACAGTATATCTTCTACAAGTTACCTTAAAGATGAGTCATTTTGAAGACGAAGGCCTCAGAAGACTTCATCAGCATTGGACGCTTCATGAAAGCTCTTGTTCTTAATCATTTTGTACTTGTTAGGAAGAATATTGTAAGGAATTCTACACGTCGTCCCATGGGGGAAGATTGTTGGAAACTCACTTTATGTGACGACATTTAAGAATTTCCATTAGTTATCATAGTCACACACATTTAGACTAGACTAGGTTCGTTGTATAGTTTATGTTGGGTGTGTGGCTATATATACCCCTCCTTAGCTTCCAAGGAGGGGTGTTGCTTGTCATTTTATTATTTTCAATACATTTTATCTTTCACATTCAACCACTCTCTCTCTCTAAGCTCAACAATGGCAGCCACCCTTTTCCACCACCCACCTAGACCACCGGATCTAGTAAATTAGCAAATCCACATCTTCCCCATTTTGAACACTTGTGCATCATTCCCGACCCTTAAAATGAGCTCACCTTCAGCAACATCGACTAATGCTTTTCCGGTTCTCAAGAATGGCCGACCAAGTATTAACGGAATACGAGGGTCCATTTCATAATCAACAACAACAAAGTCGACCGGAAAAGTGAAGGTGCCAACTTTTATAAATACATCTTCGGCAATACCAACGGGGTAAACGAGAGTGCGATTGGCTAGTTCAAGAGTCATCTTTGTTGGTGTAAGGTCAGGTAATGAAATTATTTTCCAAACACTTAAAGGCAACAAATTTATACTTGCTCCGAGATCAGCTAAGGCAGCAAATTCTTCGGTTTTGTTAAAAATACAAGGCAACACAAAACGACCGGGATCTCCAAGTTTTTCCGGAAGTTTTTAAGAAGGACGGCAGAACAATTTTCATTCAATCAAGTGTTAACAAACTCGGCCATCTTCTCCTTCTTGCTAAGCAATTCCTTAAACATCTTGACAAATTTAGGCATTTGTGCAAGAGCTTCAACAAGGCTAAAGGTGATGTTTATGCCGGAAATCTTGTTTAAAAAGTTGGAGACTTGAACGTCATCCTTAGTGAGAATTCTACGTTTGTCCAGCCGGGAAGGGTAAGGAATGTTGGGTTTAGGTGGTGTGGGTGTAGCAGGTAAAGGTGTAGTAGGTACAGGTTGAGATGTTGAGGGTTAAGAAGTAGAAGGTTTAGAGGTGGTAGGTGGGGTTGGTGGAGGGTTTTGTTTAGTTACTTCTTCCTTAAGAGGTGGAGACGGTAATGGAGTAGTAGTACTAGGTGTGGAAGTAGGAGGGATAAATGGAGGTGGAGGAGGTGTAGATGGAGTAACGGGAGGAGGGGTAGAAGGTCCTACTAGAGTTGCTCCACTTCGGGTAGTAATAGTACTCACATTCTCTCTAGGGTTTGTTTCGGTATTAGAAGGAAGAGCACCTTGTGGACGAAGGGTTTGTAACATTTGAGCAAATTTCCTATCCGTGGACTCTTGAATTTGTCTAGTAGATTCTTGCATTGCTAGCATGATTTTCTCATGTTCATTCAACTTTTGCAAAACCAAGTCCATTGGCGGAGGAGGTAAATTGAACCCTTGTTGTTGAAAACCTTGATTTGGGTATTGGTTATAAGGTGGAAAACCTTGAGGATTGAAACCTTGGTGTTAAAAGCCTTGGTTTTGCATCGGATAATTACATTGGTTTCCATTTGAGCCCCTCACATTGGCTTTACCTTGAAAATTAGCTCTTGGCGGCCCTTGGTTGTTTTGGTTAGGTTGTGGTGGTCTTTATTGAAAACCGGGTGGTGCCAAATAATTTGTCGAGTTGTAAGACAAGTGATTAACATCGACATTAGGCTTAAAATAAACTCTCTCGGTGTTGTTGTAAGCATACACTTCCGCGTGAGATTGATCATAAGCTTTATCACAGTTAGCATAAGAGTGTGGCCCACCACAAGTTTCACAAGTTATATTAAGAGCATGGGCATGTTGAGTGGGAGGGTTATCTCGTAGAACAAAATGTTTTACTATAGAAGTAAGCTCCCTGATTTGAGTAGTGACTTCACTCTCACTGGCACTAGCCATAGTAGCCCTAACACTCTTGGTTTGGACTTTGTCTTTGTTCTCAATGATATCCCATGCGACATTAGAAGACTTAACCAAAATGTTACCCCCCGAGGCACTATTTAGTGAATCTTGGTCATTCATGCTTAAACCATTGTAAAAAGTGTTAAGTTGATGCACTTTTGTGAAACCATGTTGTGGACACTTTTTTAAAAGTTCCTTAAAACGGTCCCAAGATTCACTAAATGTCTCACCGTACTTTTGTCAAAATTAATGATTTCATTCCGCAAAGCGGTAGTACGTGAGGGTGGGAAAAAATAGTTTATGAATTTGGTCTCTAAATCCGACCACGTAAGAATACTTTGTGGTGGTTCCTTATCAAGCCAATGTCGGGCTTGTCCCCTAAGGAGAAAGGAAAAAGTTGCAAGCGAATGACCTCTTGTGAAACCCCATTAAACTTGACCGTATTAGTGAGTTGAAGAAACCGTTTGATATGGTCGTGAGGATCATCAAGTGTACGCCCCAAGAATGGTTGAGCAGAGACCATTTGAATGAAACCGGATTTGAGCTGAAAATTGTTGGCTCCAATCTCGGGTATGACAATAGCATCGATGTTGCCCTCAACGTGCGATTGCAAAAGCTCGATCATTGGTCGATTTTCCATGGTGACAATAGGTTGAGTAATCATTTCGGCTTGTATTGCTTTCTTCTTACGAGCACGGGTACGCATACACACCTAGAAAAGAAAATAAAGATAGTCAAGAAATATTTTCGGTTTCTATGTTTTTATATTTTTTTTGGATTTTTGTAAATTTTTTTTTTGGAGTTTTGAAATTTTTTGAAAATTAGATAAGAAAAATAATGTTCAAGAGTGAACGGATTCCAAAATCCAACGCTTCTCTCACAATAAACCGTTAATCTTTACGAAAAGAGCCGACAGCGGCGCCATTTAATACACGGTTTTTCCAAGTATAAAAAGTTATCGTCCGATCTTTTCGAATTGATTACCGTTAATTAGTGCGACTCAGTCGTTCTTGGTGGAAAAATAAAATGGTGTGATTGATTATCTAATTTAAACTAAAAGCGAATATGAAAATGTCGTTGAGTAAATTAAAAGCTTTAAAAATTAAACTAAAATCTACTAGAAACACACTTGGTGAAAACAGAGATTTCGGGAAGCGTGCAATTTTTAGAAATTAAAAGGTAATGAATCTAAAACTTAAAATTTTGCAAAAATAAACTAAGACAAAACTCGTTTAAAAATAATACTGAGTAAAAATGCGGGAAAAAGATGCAAAAACTAAGATAAATAAAACAAAAAACACTAGTCAGATCACAACACGATCGCAACCAATGAACGTGGTTGGATCGTACTCTGATCGTACTCTGGATCGTATTCACAGATCGCAACAAGCGATCGCAGTGACGATCATACTCTATAACTAAATCCAGATCGCACTCAATTCGATCGTAACCAAAGGATCATACTCCACCACGATCGCAACAAGTGGATCGCAGTGGATGATCTTGACCAAGTGATCGTACCCTAGATCGCACTCTATGATCGTACCCACAGATCGCAACTAGTGATCGTGGTGAGGATTAAAGAGTGTGATCGTAATATGATCTTAGTCCTTGATCGCAACAATGGATCGCAAGTAGAAACCCTAGGGGTTTATGCGATCACACTTGCTGGATCGTAACTGGTAAAACCCTTAATCATTGCGATGGAATCTAATAAGAAAATAAGCAAATACTAAATAAGCACTTAGACAATAAGCAAATAAACAAAACTAAATCAAAGCAATAATAAGACGTACAAAATAAGCTAAAAATTTGAAGACTTGCAAGACACAAAATAAACTAACAAGATAAGCAAACTTTAAAAAGACTAAAACTTTTTAAGAAAGGTTAAAAAAAATAAGCTAGACACAAAATAAGCCAATAAGCATGTCAAGCTCAAAGCTTAATTCGTAGGAAAATTAGATTAACCAAAAGATAAACTTTTTAACAAATCAAACATAAAATTAAAATAAGACGTGTAAAGATGAAAAACTTCGGATTAAAGTAGATGAAAACTAAGGTAGAATAAGATAAAGATTAAAACAAGAATTAAGCTATCAAAAATAAAGAGTTGATTAAAACTAGAAAGAAAGGAAGATGAAAGATTAAATTCCTAGTGAGAGAAACTGTTACTTTCTCTCTCTAAAATTACCTACAAAAATGAAAAATAACTAATGCTAAAACTAACTAACCCCCTCCTAAATGTGTTTAGGAGGGTATTTATAGGAAATGGGGAGGTGCATGTGTTGCCTCCTCTTTCTTTCTTTCTTCACATCTTTTCGTCTTTTAAGTTCTTCGACTTTATCGACTTTGTCTCGGAATTAATTAAACTCGTCTTATAATTTCTTCGTTTATTAGACTTGAGTTCTTCGGCTTTATTGAACTTTCATCTTTAGACTTTTTCTTCGATAAATCTTCAGAAAAGGCCTTAGACTTTCGTTCTTTTTGCACTCTTGATCTCTTGACTTCGTCTTTTGTCTATTTCTTTGATAAAAGCCTGTGAAAGCCCGTGTTTTCCTCCCTCTTCACATTTTGGTCCTAAATCACAATAAAAACACAAACCACGCATAATTCCGACATTTACGACATAAAATACACGTTTGGGTTTGGTTATTATTGTAATTAAGTGGTAAAAAGATGGGTGTTTTCACACCTATCATAAATCTATCTCTAAACGTGTCACCCTTATTATGAAATTATGCCGACTATGGTTTGGTAATATAAATCCGTCAAGCAGGTGGCTTTGGATTTGGTTTGTTTTGCAGGTTTAAGAGAACGGTAAAGAAGGTAGCTAGTTCTTCTTAATTGGTGGAATAGGGCTCTTGGAACGGGGTTGATCGGAAAAGGGTTGTAGCTTGGTAGTTGTTCGTCGCGAGACACTAAACGGGGTTGGGGTATATGTGACAATCTTGATATTTCAGGTCGTTATTTTAATTTCGACTATTACATATTATGTGTTGCTTTATTGAGAATTTTGAAATATCGGCTAACCGAGAAGGTTATGGCTTGAAACTTAACGTAAGAATGTCGTTTAGATTAAAACCGACAAGGAATACGTTAGGTATCGATATTATATTCTCAATTTATTATAAGAATGATTTTATTATATTTATCTTTATTTCTCGTGCTTTACATTTTGACGAGTGACGAATACTACTAGTGATCGCGATACCGACGGATGCCCAAAATTTTATATTTTATTATCGATAGTTTCGGTATTTAATATTTTCTATTATTGTCATTTAATTTTTATTTTAAAAGTATTTTTCATAATTTACGTTAAACTTTTATGTGTCATTCGTTCATTCGACACATTAATTATTTTAAGTCATTTATATATATCAAAATATAAATGTCCTCCGAATGTCGATGTTTTTATTTTATATTGAGAGTTTATTTTTTTGTGTCTTAGTAGTATTTTTCAAATCGCGTAACTTTTAAAATATCAGATTTCGATAATACCCGCTAATTGTGACGCAAAATTTATATTAAATGTCACTGACTTCTTTCATGCTAAGGTTACATTTAAAAGTTGAAAAATGACACTAACGTGTCTTAATGAGAATACATATGATAAATCTATCTCTAAACGTGTCACCCTTATTACGAAATTATGCCGACTATGGTTTGGTAATATAAATCCTTTTACTAATTTATATGTGATAGACCCTCAAATATGTTTTTGAATATTTTGGGTTACAATAAATTCCTACTTATGATATTGAAAGTGAAGATACGTCCTTCTTACTCGGCTCTATATTTGGTTGACTAGTGAGCGGTAAAGAGGTGTTGGTTCGTTCACTAGCGGGTTTATTCGCTGGTCGTTTACAGTTTGTGATGGGGCTGAATATTGAGTTCGCGTATGCCTATGCATGGGTACGAGTTTTGTTGGTATTTTGTTGAACTCTAGTGTTTGTGTTCGGTTCGATTTGGCGTTCGTAATTTGTTCTCGTGTTTATTCAAATCGTTTCGCTCGGCTTGGAGGTATACTCTTCAATTCACATTTATAATTTATTTGTTGATAGATCCTTAAATGGAAATATAATTGTGTATAATAAAGATAGTATTATCAATATTAGTTAACGTCAATATTAGAGGATACTCCAAGGTTTGAACCAAATGAGGATATATGCTTATAAAAATGAGTGTGTTCCTTTCTTTTTTGTTAAACGCAATTTGTTGTAACAATGAAACATCAACAATGAAACAATAAAGATGTCTACGTCATTTTTCATGCATATGAAATGCAATTAACATTTTTGGTCCCTGATCTATTTAGCTATATACATATAAATATCATAGATTTTCAAGTAACATTTTTGATCCTCTTTCATTATATGCTTTTCAAAACTAGTCCTAAATTTATAATTTAATTATTTTATCAATAAAGTAATTGTATTTATAAATGTCATTTTAATTTTTTACTTTGTCGTTTATATCTCTAAGACGCGACATTTTATTTTAGGTCGTCGTTAAGCAGCTCGTGGTTTATCAGCTTAACTTATTTGATCGTTTCACTCCTGTCATTATTATCTTGATCATTATTCTCGTCCGATATCCTTATCGCTAAGGTGAGTCTATAGCCCCGCTTTTAAATTCTTAAATTGTTTTAGAAACTTGCAAGGGGGATAATGTGCTTATTTATTAAAAATAAAGAGTACAACTATAAGTTGCGGTAAACCGATTGAATGGTGCAACTAGTACTTGTGGAAGCTCTATTTACTTGAAAAGTATTTATTGAAAATGAAGGGTACAACAAGAGTTGTTGTAAACCCATGAATGGGTGCAACCAGAAGTTGTGGTAAACCCTATTTATTTTAAAATAGAACACAAGGGACCCGATTGTATGCTTAGATGAAAGTTATTACATAAGTTAGCTTTAGCCTTAAAAGACCCATTGAATCATGAATTGTTAATCGAAAGAATGCTAATACTATGGATAGACCTATCGGGGTAACGCCCAGTCCGGTCGCGACTAGCTATCGCGTGGTGTAGTGCAGCACTAGTAATGAAACATCGGATGCATACGTATAAGAGAAATATACGCACTTGGCTAGGTGTGTTGGGTTGAAATAATATATGTTAACGTTCAATGTCATGAGGCTTATGTAATAACACCGATAATTATGTTCGTACAACATATTTGTCTTTCGATGAATTATTAACCATGGAAGGTTATTCTGAATACTTGTGTTCGATTTTTATACTTTAAACTCTATAGATTCACTCAACATATTTTGTTAACTTTATAGCATGTTTTATCTCAGGTCCATAGGGAAGGCACTCGAGGAAGGTGGTTTCGTGAAGCTTGCTTAATTGAAATGACTTTGGCCCGATTTTCTAAAACATATCCATTCAAAGAACTTTTATTATTTATTATAGTTTGTAAACGTTAAATTATCTGGGACCATGTGTAAAGTTTTATTGTTGAATGAATGAATGGATGTTTTTATCAAAACGACTCGTTTTGAGCCGTTTTCTATAATTGTGTGATTGTATCATATAAGTAACACCCAATGACCCTTCCACTGCTATGACCGAAATTTGGGGGTGTTACAGATTGGTATCAAAAGCTCAAGTTATAGTGAACGAAAAGATTTTACAAAAATAAAATTTTGAAATCTTTTGGCTATAACAGTTGCAAGCGAAACCTCCAAGTTGCCAATGGGCATGAATAAGAGTATTTATATATATGGGATAACATATATATGTTGTAGTAATTATTGATTATTTGTACTTGTGGATTACAAGTCATATTAACATTTATTTAATTATAAATGTTTATTTTAATATTATTACGAGATATTTATACGACCTAGATTGTCACGAAGCAACCCTGGTCATTTTAGCGCTAAAGCCGAAGCTATACCCAAAGTAAATCCTGTTATTCCCGAGCCTAACTAAGTTGTGGATACTCATGATCCCAACGAAATGGTTAATATTCTTGATGATATTTATTTGGTTACAAGGATTTTGATTCCTTGGTTCTTATTATTGATTCATCAATTCGTTGTTTTGTTTAGTAAATTTAATTTACATTTTCATTCATCTTCGACATTCTATTGTTTTGCTAGAAACAAGTTTGTTTGAGACGGTACTCTTGGTTGCTGGAAATTGAGATTGATTGGTATGGTATTCACATGACAACCAGGATTCCATATCATATCACTGATCATTTTCTATTAAATCAGTTTCTCGTTTGTTTCGATCCTTATCTTTTGCGTTGAGCTGGCGATGCTTAAATAAGGTAATTTATAATCATCTTGTTGAAATGAATTGGACATTTATTTGAACATGGAAATTATAAATTGTTGAACCACAAATCTCTAAATCTTATTTGGATGGATTTGATCAATCCATAGAAATAATGATTTATAAATGTGTGGGCTTAAGCGTATAACATTCGCACAATTAAACTCTTATTGACTTGTAATTCGTTTTCTTTACTCATTCTTTGATTTTGTTACTCTAATTCTATGATCATGCGATGATTTATATTGGGGCTGCTCCAAAGCTTCTAATTGAGGAGGATACCAAGCGTCCCAGAAAAACACTGAAGAAATCTTCTTCTAGTGGAACCAAGGAGCCTTCTTAGCCACATAAATCACCTAGTAACCCTTAGTGATTTAGCTTATCATTTACAGTATCCTTTTTAAATCACTAACTACAGTGTAACATTAGTTAGTAAAAATAGTCTTCTGGAGTTGTATGACGATGATAATCTATAATGTATGGAAATACAACTTGTACTCGTTCGTGATTAATCAAATGACTATCTTTTGCTTCCTATTTCTACATCGTTCGATTATCATCTTTCCTTGCTTGTTTCTTCTAATTATTCCTTTTAATTATTCATTTACTTGTAATGCAATCATTGAATGAATACTCATTATGATTCGCATTGTACTAGAATCATGCCGCTTAAAATATGATTAGGTACGTATACGCCAAGTTATTAATGAACAAGTTGCTGCATCCTTAACCGAATTCATGGCCAACGTGAATGATGAAGCTGGCGGCTCTAGTGTGCCGGTAGTTCGGGTGGAGCAAGTGGTTATGTGGTGCAAATGGTTCTGGAGGAGAAGCGTGTTAAAATGAAAAAAAAAGAATTATGATTCCCTTAAATAACTAGACATTAGTTATCGAAGGTGATAAAAATAATTCCCAACTAATTTTTTTTTTCTCGTGCATTAAAGCTCATAAGTATATCGAAAGATGTTATGAATTATTCCTAGCTCAAATATCGGAGATGAAATCGAAGGAGAAGCGTTTGGAAGATGTTCTAGTCATCCATGACTATCTTAAAGTCTTTCCAGAAGATTTGTTAGGCTTCTTCCCCAAGGAAAATAGAATTCTAAATCGATCTAATTCCTGGTGCTGCACTAGTGGCACATGCGCCATGTCGTTTAGCACCATCTGAACTGAAGGAATTATCTATGCATTTCCAAGAGCTATCTGATAAAGGTTTTATTCGACCGAGCTCGTCATCATGAAGAGCTCTCGTATCATTCGTAATAAGAAAGATAGATCGTTTCATCGAGAACTGGATTAATTATGGTCAAGAACCAATATCCTATGTCGATGATAGATAACTTATTTGATCAGATACAAGTTTCTAGTGTTTATTCGAAGATTGATCTACGGTCTGGTTATCATCAACTTCGCATCCGTGAAGAAGATATTCCAATTACTGTGTTTAGAAATCATTATCGACATTATAAGTTCTAAGTAATGCCATATGGATTGACCAATGCACCGACAGTATACATGGATTCATGAATCGCGTGTGCAAGCCGTATCTTGATAAATTTGTAATCATGTTCATTGATATTGTTCTGATTTATTGTAAAAATAAAGAAGAGCATGGGGAAAATTTTGGAGACTATATGAACTTGCTAAGAAGTGAAAAGTTGTACGCAAAATTTTCAAAATGTGATTTTTTGCTTAATTGCATGCAATTTCTTAGCCAAGTGATTGATAGCAGTGGAGTTCACGTCGATCTCGGAAAAAAAAAACAAAAAAAATCCTATCTGAAAGTGGGAGCAAATTAAAATGGATTTCATTGCAAAGCTTCAGAAAACTCTGTTTGGATTTATTCAATTAGGGTCGTTGACTAAATCTGCTCATTTTATCCCAATAATAAAATGATTGTGCAAAGTAAGAAACGTTTTTTAGCCGTAGTAGACAGAAATTTTATGATGATGTGAAGGGAAAACTTTTAGATTTCGAGGTAGGTGGCAAAGTTATGCCGAAAGTATCACCATGAAAAGGTGTTATACGTTTTGGAAAACATGGGAAGTTAAGTCCCCGTTATGTTGGGCCTCTCGAGATAATATCGAGAGTGAGCATGGTGGCATACAAACTTGATTTACCTCGAGAGCTACAAGGAAATCACAATACTTTTCATGTATCGAACCTAAATCAACGTCTATCCGACGAAGATCTTATTATCCCTCTTGACGAAGTAAGATTCGATGATAAGATGAATTTCATCAAAAAAAACCTATCAAAATTATGGATAGTGAAATAAGAAATTGAAGCAAATTCGAATTCCTATTGTCAAAGTCCGATAAAACTCGAGACGATAACCAAAATAGACTTGGGAAAGGGATGATAAAATGTGGAAGAATGTCCTCATTTGTATGACTTCAACAAGAAGGAAGACAATAAGGCAAATTGATCTTCGAGGACGAAGATCCTAATTTGGTAGGGATGATGTGACAATCTTGATATTTCAGGTCGTTATTTTAATTTCGACTATTACATATTATGTGTTGCTTTATTGAGAATTTTGAAATATCGGCTAACCGAGAAGGTTATGGCTTGAAACTTAACGTAAGAATGTCGTTTAGATTAAAACCGACAAGGAATACGTTAGGTATCGATATTATATTCTCAATTTATTATAAGAATGATTTTATTATATTTATCTTTATTTCTCGTGATTTACATTTTGAAGAGTGACGAGAACTACTAGTGATCGCGATACCGACGGATGCCCAAGATTTTATATTTTATTATCGATAGTTTCGATATTTAATATTTTCTATTATTTTCATTTATTTTTTATTTTAAAAGTATTTTTCGTAATTGACGTTAAACTTTTATGTGTCATTCGTTCATTCGACACATTAACTATTTCAAATCATTTATATATATCAAATTAGATGTCCTCCGAATGTCGATGTTTTTATTTTATATTGAGAGTTTATTTTTTTGTGTCTTAGTGGTATTTTCAAATCGCGTAACTTTTAAAATATCAGGTTTCGATAATACCCGCTAATTGTGACACAAAATTTATATTTAATGTCACATGACTTATTTCATGCTAAGGTTACATTTAAAAGTAGAAAAATGACACTAACGTGTCTTAATGAGAATACATATGATAAATCTATCTCTAAACATGTCACCCTTATTATGAAATTATGCCGACTATGGTTTGGTAATATAAATCCTTTTACTAATTTATATGTGATAGAACCTTAAATATGTTTTTGAATATTTTGGGTTACAATAAATTCCTACTTATGATATTGAAAGTGAAGATACGTCCTTCTTACTCGGCTCGATATTTGGTTGACTAGTGGGCGGTAAAGAGGTGTTTGTTCGTTCACTAGTGGGTTTATTCGATGGTCATTTACGGTTTGTGATGGGTCTGAATATTGAGTTCGCGTATTGTCACACCCCACCATGGCAGAAAATGGGGTGTTGGTTCGTTCACTAGCGGGTAAAGAGGTGTTGGTTCATTCACTATCGGGTTTATTCGCTGGTCGTTTACGGTTTGTGATGGGGCTGAATATTGAGTTCGCATATTGTCACACCCCACCATGGCGGAATATGGGGCGCGACGTATGGATATCATCACCACAATAGCGTGTCTATAGAGATAACTAAATGAAATGGAAATATGATAAATGGTGACACAATGTCATGAAGATATCTCAAACAATGCAGGCATCTAGGTAAGTAGGTAACAGGTCTACCTCTTAACAATGACATACAATTAACAAATAACAAACATATAGGTGTCTACAAAGAATCACTTATTCAAACATAAATAAAGACTAAGAGGAAAGGGGGTTCCTCCAAATGCAATCCTAAGCCTTCCAGCTAGCCACTCCTATTCTCACGCTTAACCACATTCTCACCTGAAAGAGACACTAAAACACGTCAACATAAAGTTGGTGAGAGTCATAGGTTTAGACTCCAACGCCAAATCAGTTATAAGCTGTGAATAACAACCATTAACAAAATAACATATGGACAATGTGCTACAATTATGTATTAACAACTAACACTCAAGATTAACCAATCACCAAATATCCAAGGCTCCAAGCCTTACCAATCACCATGGTCCCATATCGCCCATACACCTATGAACCAATCCCAAGGCCTCGCCTTGTCAACATCCCCTTGGTACCAAGTCAAACCACAATAACTGAGACGGTACGTGTCCCCCGATCCAAATCATAAACACAATCAAGAATCACATAGCAGTTAATCACATAAGTGTACACACAAGTCCATCGCAAACCATAAAAACATTCACAACATTCTTTACAAAACCATAATGTGTCTCTTCCATCCCATCTAGAAATCAAATCATAAAAAGACATGGGACTATGAAACTCACCTGAACAAGATTCTCCAAGTACCCGCGCTCTAGCATAAATCTAAACACACAAACGTATACAATCAAGACATGAACGACATACCAAAAAGGCTCATCAATCTATGATGGATATCTAACCTTCTCCTACAACTTAACCCCATTTATATGTCATATGAATCTCATTACATCCCTCTATAAAGCCCTTAACTTAGTTTAGTTCATAACTTGCCCCATTAACATTTAGCCCAAAACAGTCCCTTTTTCATACTTCAAACTATTGGTCGAACACCCCCTTAACCAAAATAACATGCCCTGTAAAAGAAATCCTATGCCCTTAAGTGTGTTAGTTAACTCTCCCCTTTGGCCTCAACCTTAAAGCTACTGTTAAGGCCTCCATATATATATATATATATATATATATATATATATATATATATATATATATATATATATATATATATATATATATATATATATATATATATATATATATATATATATATATATATATATATATATATATATATATATACTAGTGGCTAAGCCCGCCCGATGGGCGGGCATGACTTTTAATTATCGTTTACATTTTTTGTTTAGTTAAATATATGTTAAAAATGCATATTTTACGAAGATTTTTTAAACATAATGGTAATGTTTTTCAAATCGTTTGTATTTATTATATTAACCATATAAATTCGTATTGACATTTATTTAAATATGTACACGACAAAAAATCAAAATATTTTATATTATTTAAGAATAAAAAGGTTAGCTCATAGTTGACTTTTGTATTTATGTTTGGTTTTATGTGTGTACTTGGGTAACAAAATATTAATCTAAGTTGTATTGTTTCTCTTCCGGAGTAGTTGCAAATAAATTTGATGAAACACTAAAGTTGTAAAGCAAGCCTATTCTAGCGTTTTTTGAAAAAAAAATTAATGTAAATTATTCTTTAGCATAGAACTAACCTGTTAGTTATAACCACCTATTTTTTTCATCTAACAAAAAAATAACTTTTATAAAAATTATTTATCTCATAAATCGTTTATCGTTACGCAAAATAACACATGCCATCGCGAAGAGAGTTAGATAATCTTTCTATCGAGGGGCACATGTATATACTTTTGACGATTTTTTTTGGACTTTTTTCTTAAGTCACTTTTGAGAAAATCGTATATGATTCGTATCACAAATCATATATGTTTTTTGAAATCGTCTATGACTCGTAAAAGATCGAGAAAAATCCATCCTAAGTATATACATATACCTTCGATAGAAAGATGATTCAATTCATGTTGTAATGGTGTATTTTTTGTCGCTTGACGATTTAATGTTTGTTAGATACTTAATTTTTTTAAAAGCGGTGAAAGTGGGTTTTAAGAAAAAATAAATAAATCTAATTGATTGAGTTTATGTTTAGACTACCAACGGAAACCTTATAATGGGCCAGAATTTGCTTATACAAATAAACAGAGAAATTAATATATAGTGGGCTAAATAAGTTTAATAGAAACGACACCCCCTGTGTAATCTATTTTAATGTGTGTAACTTAAAAAATTTAGCATATTATCTAATGGCACACAGATACTACTTCCAACCCTACAAATAAAAATAGTATTACCTTGTAACAACTTTGACGCTTGTATCTTATTTTAAAGACTATATGTTCAAGAAGTTTGAAAATGTCTAAACTGAAAGCTACAAGCATTATGTAATTTCAAGGACCTTATAAACTAAGGCGCAAAACTGAAAGAAATAAACATGGAGACAATATAATAGTTGTTTTTTGCATTCACATGGAAACAGACGTAATACAAAAATTCAGAAATACGAAAACACATAATAAGCCTAACATAACTGTCGTCTTCGACCAACTACATTTTTACACTTGGGCTACATTTTTACATTGAATCAGATCCTTCATCAATGGTGTGTGTGGCTACTTTTCCAAAATTCATATTTCCGTCAGTTCCGAGAACCATTCTACAGATATAATCCAAGTGACGATCTTAAATGATGCTTGTTCGAATTCCATGTTCTAAACGAATGTTTTCTCTACTATCGGATAAAACTCAGATAGTGTCGAGACTAAAAAGCACTCCAATGCTTTCTTGTTTAGGATAAAACTCCTGAAAGCGGATTAAGACATATGAAGATAAAAAGAGACCACTTTTTTGGTAGCCACAATCACTTAATGCCATTCTACGCATTATACTGACAGATTTATAAATCTCAACGTTAACACATCTTAGCAAAACTTGCATTCAAAAAGGCTCGCCAATGTTATTGTAATAACATTATATTTGAGTGGATAGTACTCCTAAAGAGTAAGCATTAAAGATGAGGGTGTCATTAGTTAGATTCACACTTGCTGTGTTTTATGCTATATACATAAGTGATAAGACAACCATGGAGGTAAGAGGGAGAGAAATATTACTTGGCAATGTGGCTTTACATTGGTTTCATCACTAACCAGGTTTTTGATATTAATTCCACTTGTGCACTGTAGTTCAAATTTTAGATTGGCTACATGCTTTATATTTAAAATGCTTATATAAAAAACACAATTGACTTACCTCCTCATATCTTTGAAGACTATTGAAGCATAACGAATTCTCTTTAGCAAGTGTTCAGATAATCACCGCAACAATTTTCCACTAATAAAAGTAAACTTTGGTTGATCACCATGTACATTAGGTACGTTCAAATGATTCAAATGGCACATTTAACTGATGTAGATGATAAATAAAAAGGTTAGCACGTCTCAACTAAGCAATTCAATTACCATGATACCACTTCAAAGCAACAACACGCGTGACAATTCCCATGTAAGAATATGATATCAAATCACAAAAAACATTAAAACATTTTGGGTATATACTTATAAATATGAATATTAATATAATATGATCCTAAAAACATATAAATATGGATAAGAAATAATGCATTGAATACAAAAATCTGACTATAAAAAGAGAACTAAAAGAGAAAACATAACCTTAGATTCATTGAAGACAGCATGTATGTCATCAAGGCTCACATCCTTGTCCTGCTCAAAATGTGGTGTTATACCCTAATTGTACAATATATAAACATTGTCCTTAACATACCACTTCCTGAGTTGTTCAGCTGGTTCTAGGACTATTTTGGGTGTCGACATCAGACTTAGTCCATAATAAGTGTATTATGGTGTCCATAATCAAGGGTGAGCATCTGGTTTAGGCGAAAATAAAAATGAGATGCAAAATATGTAGAACCGATTTTTTTTATAAAGTTAACTATCCATTTAGGGTGTTGCGGATGCATCTATCAACTGTATGTATATGTTTGGCCGACTTTCAGTTTTGCATCAACTCCATCTTTTGGCCAATCAACATTCGCATTTGGCAGCAGCCAATTTGAGGCTCAAAGTTCTTCGTTTGGATCTGCATTTACATAACTAACAAAAAGTCAATGGTATTGACTGAATCACATAAACCACAACTGGATCTCAAGATATGTACTCAAGGATAATACCATAACTCAAAACAGGAAGCTAATAATATTTGTATATGTTAATAATAATAATCTATAGAAGTTGAGATACGCTTATCAAACAATAGAAAAAACTAAGATTTGTATAGCGATTTTATATCTAACTGCTGAGATGTAGCTTCAGCAATAATAAGTTATCCTAAGTTGATAGCCATACTGATTTTGTGCAAACAGAAGCGTATCCTTGGTTCGAGAAATCGTCCTATAAACTCAGGTATAAGTCTGTATGCATAAATTCTAAGAAAATGTATGGAAATGTTGAACTGTAATTTAAATTACTGAGTTGTAAACAACTATTATGAGGGCCTTGAACATGAACCGTCTTTTAGTACTGTATAAACATATCACCTCTCCCTAAACAAGTTCAAATCAGCTAATATGGAAATATTTATGGCTGTTTCTTTTTGTAAATATATAAAATAGTTGTGTGGCCGATCTATGACTAATTTGGTAAATCCAGATGGCTTGAAGGTGGCTAAGCAGGCGGTTATGACATCAGTTTGTCGTATAACAAAACATTAAGCAAACTATCATTTTTTCATGTTTTATGTGCCTAAATATCATCTACTATAAAATTATAACTCACTAAAACAATGTGGTTGTTATTATACCAGAGATATAGATTCTCCTATAAGAGATTATGGAGATGACAAAAACTTACTTTCTGCATTCTTATCAATACCAGCATCGTTTTTTGAGGTTCAAGTTTCATGTTTATTTTACACTTGAAAAAAAAAGGAAAACAAAAAAACAAATCTGCCTCTAAACTCAAAGCTTATAGCACTTGCCGAAAGTGCCCTTTTTCCGAAATTCATTTTACTCAGAGTACCCCAATCGTCACAGTCCAACCAGAAAAAAATATTAGAATCAATAAGAATTCCACCACGCCAAATACGCCAGGGGAATTCATCTCAATAAAGTGCTTCAAAACAGAAAAGCCACTCATAACACGGTCCCGTACCAATAAAGATTATAAAACTATCACCAAAACAAAACTGAATTGATATTTACATTTGTACAGAACGTTACCTACAATAATGATGAAGTATGAATGGCGACATCACCATCTTCATCATTTACATGGACAGTCACGCCTAAAGATACTCTTCCAGGAGTATATAACGTCGACCTATTTCATATATGAAAGTAACAGATGATCAAATTTACCACGTTAAAAATAGGAACAGTAGTTGATAGCTAATTAAGACATCTACCTTTTGCGGCCACACAAAAGAGGATTCCAGGCACTTGTAAGAGCTGCATAAACGTGAGCAAAATACTTGTAAGAGCTGTTTGTTTTCTTAGGCCGCAGTTGCATCGTGAACACGGAGATTCAATCGAGAAGCAAGTTCCTAAGAAGCCTACACAGGAAGGTATCTTAGAGTTCGGGGGAAAGAATCCACCTCCTAATTAAGAAGGATAAAAAGAAGAGAAAAGAAGAGAAAATGATCCTGATAACAATTAAAAGGTGTAGTAGATCTACAGAAAACACAGCATATGCACTCAAGTGAAAAGTTTTACAGCAGTAGTGTGGTTTCAGGGACATAAAGCAAAAGTTTTACACCATTAGTGTGGTTTCGGGGTTTTCTAAACACACACGCACACATTTTTGCCTAAGATAAGATGTCAAAGATAATAAACCATGCATATGTTATATAAGTTTGCTAGGTGAGTTGGTCGTTTAGGAATATAAGGCATGTTACACAAAGAAGGTATCAACCGATGAAGAAGGGATGTCAACAGCTATTAAAAATTAATTTCTAAGATACCGTGTACAACACAACATTTACTAAAGCTCAAAAACTCTCTATATGCTACTGCTTGATTTGAGGGTACTATACAAAAACTTACATGGCTGTTGAACTTCCAAACAGCTCACCTTTACCAAAAAAAACTCCTTAGGTAATGAGAACCTCAAAATCCCAAAAATTGCAACAGCTTTAGATCAAACACATTTTGTGTAACAGAATCTTTGCAATCCGAATATTTTTATGGCTATAGAAACATTATTAACTCTCATATTATACAAAGTAAAACTACTCGCTTCGTCATAGACTCATATCAATGCCAAAACTTCATAAGCCAATCTTACTATTTTCCTTCACATCATTAACGGATATTCATGCACATGGTTAAAAGACGGAAGAACATACCATAGCTTGCAGACTTGCAGTCAACGCGCCTATTTGGTACATCGTTCCTACCATCCTTCAATAAATCTCTTTCAAAACAGAACCAATGAATTTGGGTTTAAAAAAAGAGTACATATTCTAAGAATTATCCATACCTCATCGATATTATCACACGGTTAACTTGCAACCTGTTACATGTGCATTGAAAAATAAAAAAATCAATGTATTAATCTAAAAAATTATCAGCCGATCGTGATATAATCGTTGTTAATGTAATGAGTAGTTTTTCTTAAAATCAGATTACAATAATTACCAATAAAAAAATTTAAATACTGACCAATATAGCGCAAATCAAATAATTAAAAATAAAGAGTTTACAAACCTCGTTGTAAATCGGCAATTCGTCATCGATCGTCTGACATAATTTATTCAATAAGATCAATACTATAAAACTGGAAACATTCACACTAATAGATTGTAGATATATTTTTAAATAAGATTTAATCAAATTTTATTCAAACAAACCTGGCAAAGATTGTAGATCCATTGTTTCTTAAAAAACCTACTTTCAAATCATCGTATTATTGGTCTTGAATAATAGGATTAATTGGATTCTGTGATATCGCAACTTTCAAAACAGTGAACTTAGATGTTTATTCCATCGTAGATCTCGATTTATTTTATGTTTAGGAGCAAAGAATTAAGCCCAGTTTGTAAGCCCGTTGACACGTAGGATTAGTGCCCTGATTGATGACGTGGCAAATCCCTCCTCTTATATATAATGTAAAGATATATATATATATATATACTTTTACCTATCCAAAATTTACTGATTTTGAACATATAAAAAGTTTGTTATGATCTGAGGGTCTTACCCTAACCTATTTGTTTATCCCTCCTCTATATCTTTTATTTAATATATAATCTAAGTCTCATGTTCGTTTTAAGGTCCAATTATACTCCTAAGTACCCTAAACATCTTAAACCCGACTGATTTCAAAACTGCTTTGACCTCCGACTGTTGTAACCTGTTTTTGACCCACTTACCTACCTCCAATTCAATTCTAGTTTCTTGCATTTGAAAGCCAATTCAATTACCTTTTCATGTATATAAGATTCAAAAATTAAAAGTTTGTAGAACTCTAGATATGATCAAAACAATGCACCAAAAATTATGTCCAGTTTTTAATTACGAATTTAATTGAATTAACCTAATTAATTATTTATAATTTATTTAATCACAAGCCCTAATTTATCTAATCATTATAATAAAATTAATTCTCAGATTTAATTTTTCTCTAACCCTAAATCCATCCTAATTGATGTTTACATGAATTAGAAACATGATTTAGTTAATAAAAACGTAATTAGAACATGATTTTTACCTCTAATCTTCAAGGAATTGATTTTTCTTGAAAACCCTAACCTCCATTGATGTATTTTCGACCCTATAGCGGATATAAGTCGTTCATGGCCTTTAGGGGTCTTAATTTTTATTAAAACACCTTTCCTAATCTAAATTTAAGGCTAAAACCAAAACTTTCCATATTTTCTAACCCCCTTCTACCAAACTGGCCCATAGCCGACCCAAATAGCCTTTTTCTTTATTATTTTTAATATTTGCTGTAAATTAACTATTAATTATAATTACCTTAAATTTCCTTAATTTATTTCAGCTCCTAAAACCTCCAAAACCGCTAAACCGTAAAACTAGTCAATTTACGCGTATACCGTAAAAGACGTAAAAATATACAGTTTTATAAAAACTCTTAGGATATGAAATAAACTATACAAATAAGTTCTAAATGACTTAAAACCATCCCGTAAATTATTCCCGTGACTAATTACCTCATCAGAGACCTCTTAATGCTAAACCTTAAATCGTAAAAATACGATTTTCTATAATACATATACGTATACGTAAAACCACGAAATAACACCATCTCATTTCATAGTCACTACCTTGTGAACTCATGAACATGAAATAACCGTTCCTCAATTTACTTATGAGTACCATATACCCATAAACGATATCCAAACCTTACTCCAAACACACAAAATAAACACATAACCACATAAAAACACATATTTGCACAAAACATCCTAAACTATAGTCTAAGTGACGAACCCCAAAACCAAGGTTGTCACATCACTCCCTCCTAATAGAAATCTCGTCCCGAGATTTACTCCTTAGGATCAAACACACAAACAACAAATCACATGAGGATACTTGTTCAAAATGAACTCTTCTCATGTCCATGTGTACCTTAGTTCATGACTCAATATACCACATATACTAACCAATAATATTTAAATTCATTCCCAAACTCTTGACCTCACAGCCAATAAATCTCACAAATGACTCTTTGATAGAACGAAGACTCATATTAACACAAATCCCGAATAACCATACATGCTAATACGCATTCTCAAACAACATTTACCAATCTTAATACATGAAATATATCATGTATACCATTCAATTCCCCAGGTAATTCTATACCCATAATCTATTGGTCCAATCTTTCCAAAGATCATAAATGGACATACAAAACTCGACATCAACTTTTCTCTTTTACCAAAACATGGCGCCCGTTACTATGGGTGAAATTTCCTACATAACTTTGTCACTAAACTGTAGTGGTTTCCTCCTTTTTAACATATCATCTCTTGTTTCTCTCGTCCTTTCCACAAACACCATTTTTATATTAGCAACCTCTTTCACCAATTCTAGTCCGCAATAGGGGAAACTCACACTATCCTTCCATATAGTGCCTCAAATGGCATTCATCAACTTCTAGTATGATAACTATCACTATATGAAAACTCGAACATCGCTAACGAGTTTCCCACATCCCTCTAAATCAGTCACCCAAGCTCTCAACACGACTCCTATACTTGTAGCAATTTATCACTTCGTCCATCCATTTTCAGTTAGGCGGATATACTCATGTCCAATCATGTTCATCAACTCCCTTTAGTCCATACCACAAACTACATAAAAATTCCAATTTCCTTACACAAGTGACCTATGATGATATTTCACATATTGATTAGTTTATCACAACGAGGCTCTTCCAATCCAAATCAACTAATGATCTATACACATCACCAAAAGGACGGTTATCTCAGTTAGTCTATCAACTACCATCCAAACCTATGCTACAACTAGTTCCATAAAATTTGGATAGATCATTAGTAGCACCTATACACTTCTTTCTCACTTTTCTCCATGAAAGATTTTTTTCCCCTGATACTCAATGCTTCCTTTATACCTACACAATGTCTTTCCTTCAAGGTCATAGTGCTCCTCATCTTGTCTCAGTTAGACCAAGCCCTTCGTCTCTCATGACACATCACATCTATAACTCCTCAACCATTCGATATCGATACTAAGCCTTCCAATCAAATAGTATAGGTCAGTACCATTTCCTTTCCACACTACAACAATATTAGCATGCTTAGTGCCTTAGTCTACTCATTAGGATATACCAAAGTTTTACCTTCGGTTCCTATCTCGACCTATTTCATTCATGATTCGCATCTATCCACACTTCCTTCTTCTTCCTCAGCTCATGACATACATCACGATGTTATGCTTCCCGTCTTTTAAGTCATCTATACCTAAAAATTTTTCCAAGTAGCTTCACTTGTTTTTCCTCACGATCAGTTCTCCTACTCCCTCCTAATAGGGACAGACTAGAGTTTTATGTGATCCCATGCGGATCACACTCTCGTCTTATACCCATATTAGTTTCCATTTTTCTAAACTAAGACATATTTTAAATTCTTATTCAAATCTCATACTTCTATTTTGATCTTGCACCCAACATGAGGTACTTTCAATCATCATCTTCCAGGAATACTTGGTTCTCTCCTTCCAAGGTTCTCATAATTCCTACACTATCCTGTCCAACAATAATTCCATACTTCATTCATCAAATCTATGGAAATCGCTAGTGCATTAGATAATGCAAAACTGTCTCTTCCAAAGATCTTTCATAACACCTTAACAAAACCGACTCTCTAATCACTTCTCCATGAACTTATTCAGCTCAGCTTCACTACTCATCCCTCGATATTGATTGCCATAAAAATTCTATCCGCGTAGTCACTCGACTCCCCTTGTTACCTCCACGAGTTCTTAATCTCCCATGTTATGTATTCAATTCATCACGATCAGCTAGTTCAGCTCTTTGTAACTCCACTCCGGTACTCGACCTGTCCTTCTTCGTCACGAACCATACGGAGATTCCCATCATAGTGCTTGTCACCTTTCCAGCCTTACAACTTCTGTGACTCCTTCGAAATCTCTTGCTTCCTTCTACCAGTCGGCACGTAGTCCTTTCAGCTCCTTGATTCATGATGTAGCTCTTCACGCACTCTTTCTCGTCTCTATGATGTTACCTAGGAACTTCACACTACCCAGTAGCCTCTAACTTCAACTCATCTACCACAATATTTCTAAAGGTACTTCAACCCCTCAATGGCTCACTCTTCCTTACTTGTTGTAATCAGCATTAATCAGCCTCCTACCAATCATTCTTTCACATCCATATTTTCCTTCACGTGTCTACTACTACCTCGCATGCATAACTATACCAATTCCCTTTCGTGTTATTTGCCCAATCTTTCCATTAGTTGAAAATTTCTACTCTACCCTCACATCTGCTGGTACATTCATCAATCTCCTAATGGTACAACTTCTAATAGCATGACATCTCGTTCCCACGACCAGTCAACTAACTTTACTTACTCCCTTATTCCCGTAACCAATCTAAGTTTCAAAACTCCGCAAATCTTAATCATTCCTTCAGCGCAACCTTTAAACCAAAACACATCTCTCCATTCTAATATCTAACCATAAGTAATACTACCCAACTCTATCCTCTCATCCTAACGTTTCCACAACCGCATAACTAAATCAACCATGACGTGTACCAAAAGAATTCCAAACGATCGCGTCCCATAATAATTATAGGGTAAACCGAAAGATCAACCATAATGAACCCTAGCCAAAACAACTGAAAACGAAACTACGTAATCCAAAAGATTCAATGGAGTGTGCCAACAACGAAAAAATAGACTCGTCACGATTAGTATTACCAAATTTCGATACCTCAGAAAATTTTAAACTTTCGCCCCATTTAGTTACTCCTCATAAGAACCAAACTTCAATACTACTAAAATCAATCATACTCGTTTTGAACAATAAACTCATCTTTTATCTTCATTATTTTATCAAAGATATCAACTAGTTAGTATACTACAATCTTATTCTAACCATTATCTTGTTTACCCGTATTAAACTTATTTCACTTGTTATTATGAAACCAATACATGTTTATAAAATACAGTGTTTTATTTTCATTTTATTCTATATTATTGTTATTATTATTTTATAAAATCCATTTGGCTGGTTATAACTAAACTACTACACGTTTACAAGGTGTGGTGTTTTTTATCATTACTATAATAAAATCTCCCTTTTTACTCTTTTCGTCTAGTTAAATACTTCCAAAATTTTAACTCCACTTAAGAAATTTTTTGTAAAATTTCTTTACCCCTTTAAAATGTATTATCACATATTACATAGAAAACTAATCCAATTATTTTCAAGACGAATTTCTTTTATAGCTTACTACCACAAACTTTAAAAAAAATATGTAAGTCACGATATCATACCATACACTTACAAATTATTTTCAAAAACGTTTTCCTATAATTAGCCGCACTTATTTGTAAGAAAACTTAGTATTTCTCATTAATTAAAATACATACCCGAATGTAGACACGCATCAAAAGACTCAAAACGTCGTTGGAACTCCATCAAACTCCAGCACCATAAAACACGAGCAAACACAAAGTACGTTCAAGTTATAATAACTACTGAACGGCCATATATCATAACTTAACACATACTAGTATATATACATCCGCATATATATACATATTAAATCACCCAAAACATACTCGTTACCATACATGTTAGATCAATCAATCGCGCATACACTCGTTTTTCCATACGAGTAATCACCATCTTACCACAAGGCATAAAACCCATCACTAAAACCAGTCCATATCGTGCGACCCCATACTCACACAACATGAGTATAACCCAAAACATATAACACACTCAAAAATATCCATATGGTAGACAGCTGTTACATAAACCCATATATTATACATATACCCAAAAATCCACATCTCATCATATACAAGCATGTACTAACCCTCTTTCATGCAATCATACTTGAGAACCCATTGAAGTTGTGGTACTTGTATAACTATGTTGGCCACCATACTTATACAATTACCCTTTCCTCAATGAACTCCCTCCTGTGATGACACTTATAAGAATCAATACAACATATAACACATAAATCCATCTACTCACATAAGCTCATAACCACTAAAACTCCATCTATTAAAATAACATAATAAAACTCTTGGAATATATAAATCCATAGTCTAGCTAAAACAACATAGACAAACTCCAACACAACATCATAATCAATTATAAGTCATGTCGCCCGTAAGAGTGGAAACAACTTAAAATCCTTCCTATCCACCTACTCCTAGTAACTCAAATTACCACATGATTTTTTTAGGTAACATGACTTAAACATCAAAAGAAAAATATTATACATTAGGTACACAAAATAACTTATCAATTATTATGATAGTAATTCATATATCAAGATTAAAACAGAAGTTAACATGTGATTAAGTATGAACGAATATAGTTCAATCCATACTAGTCAAAACTCACAGAAAACAAAGCAACAATAATCAGATTATACAATCAAACCATACACACATATTTCTATGACGCCTATATGCAGGGATCCTTAAGCTATATACTAGGCTACTAGACTAGGCAACCTAATTCTCTATAACCATTCTCTCTGATGCCATTCTGTCACACCGCACCATGGCAGAATATGGGGCGCGACGTATGGATATCATCACCACAATAGCGTGTCTATAGAGATAACTAAATGAAATGGAAATATCATAAATGGTGACACAATTGCATGAAGATATCTCAAACAATGCAGGCATCTAGGTAAGTAGGTAACAGGTCTACCTCTTACCAAAGACATACAATTAACAAATAACAAACATATAGGTGTCTAAAAAAGAATCACTTATTAAAACATAAATAAAGACTAAGAGGAAAGTGGGTTCCTCCAAATGCAATCCTAAGCCTTCCATCTAGCCACTCCTATTCTCACGCTTAACCACATTCTCACCTGAAAGAGACACTAAAATACGTCAACATAAAGTTGGTGAGAGTCATAGGTTTAGACTCCAACACCAAATCAGTTATAAGGTGTGAATAACAACCATTAACAAAATAACATATGGACAATGTGCTACAATTATGTATTAACAACTAACATTCAAGATTAACCAATCACCACAAATCCAAGGCTCCAAGCCTTACCAATCACCATGGTCCCATAGGTGCCCATACACCTATGAACCAATCCCAAGGCCCCGTCTTATCAACATCACCTTGGTACCAAGTCAAACCACAATAACTGAGACGGTATGTGTCCCCCGATCCAAATCATAAACACAATCAAGAATCACATAGCAGTTAATCACATAAGTGTACACACAAGTCCATCACAAACCATAAAAACATTCAAAACATTCTTTACAAAACCATAATGTGTCTCTTCCATCCCATCTGAAAATAAAATCATAAAAAGACATGGGACTATGAAACTCACCTGAACAAGCCTCTCTAAGTACCCACGCTCTAGCACAAATCTAAACACACAAACGTATACAATCAAGACATGAACGACATACCAAAATGGCTCATCAATCTATGATGGATATCTAACCTTCTCCTACAACTTAACCCCATTTATATGCCATATGAATCTCATTACATCCCTCTATAAAGCCCTTAACTTAGTTTAGTTCATAACTTGCCCCGTTAACATTTAACCCAAAACAGTCCCGTTTTTCATACTTCAAACTATTGGTCGAACACCCCCTTAACCAAAGTAACATGCCCTGTAAAAGAAACCCTATGCCCTTAAGTGTGTTAGCTAGCTCTCCCCTTTGGCCTCAACCTTTAAGCTACTGTTAAAGCCTCCACATATATATATATATATATATATATATATATATATATATATATATATATATATATATATATATATATATATATATATATATATATATATATATATATATATATATATATATATATATATATATATATATATATATATATATATATATATATATATATATATATATATACTTTTACCTATCCAAAGTTTACTGATTTTGAACATATAAAAAGTTTGTTATGATCTGAGGGTCTTACCCTAACCCATTTGTTTATCCCTCCTCCAGATATTTTATTTAATATATAATCTAAGTCTCATGTTCGTTTTAAGGTCCAATTATACTCCTAAGTACCCTAAACATCTTAAAACATTAATTTAAACCCGACTTATTTCAAAACTGCTTTGACCTCCGACTGTTGTAACCTGTTTTTGACCCACTTACCTACCTCCAATTCAATTCTAGTTTCTTGCATTTTAAAGACAATTCAATTACCTTTTCAGGGATATAAGATTCAAAAATTAAAAGTTTGTAGAACTCTAGATATGATCAAAACAATGCACCAAAAATTCTGCCCAATTTTTAATTACGAATTTAATTGAATTAACCTAATTAATTATTCATAATTTATTTAATCACAAGCCCTAATTTATCTAATCATTATAATAACATAAATTCTCAGATTTTAATTTTGCTCTAACCCTAAATCCATCATAATTGATGATTACATGAATTAGAAACATGATTTAGTTAATAAAAACGTAATTAGAACATGATTTTTACCTCTAATCTTCAAGGGATTGATTTTTCTTGAAAACCCTAACCCCCATTGATGTATTTTCGACCCTATCGCTGATATAAGTATTTCATGGACTTTATGGGTCTTAATTTATATTAAGACACCTTTCCTAATCCAAATTTAAGGCTAAAACAAAAACTTTCCATATTTTCTAACCCCCTTCTACCAAATTGGCCCATAACCGATCCAAATAGCCTTTTTCTTTATTAGTTTTAATATTTACTGTAAATTAACTATTAATAATAGTTACCTTAAATTTTCTTAATTTATTTCAGCTCCTAAAACCTCCAAAACCACTAAACCGTAAAACTAGTCAATTTACGCGTTTACCGTAAAAGACGTAAAAATATACAGTTTATAAAAACTCTTAGAAAATGAAATAAACTATACAATAAGTTCTAAATGACTTAAAACCATCCTGTAAATTATTCCCGTGACTAATTACCTCATCCGAGACCTCTTAATTCTAAACCTTAAATCGTAAAAATACGATTTTCTATAATACATGTACGTATACGTAAAACCACGAAATAACACCATATCATTTCATAGTCACTACCTTGTGAACTCATGAACAGGAAATAACCATTCCTTAATTTACTTATGAGTTCCATATACCCATAAACGATATCCAAACCTCACTCCAAACACACAAAATAAACACATAAGCACATAAAAGCACATATTTGCACAAAACATCCTAAACTATAGTCTAAGTGACGAACCCCAAAACCATGTTTGTCACACGTATGCCTATACATGGGTACGAGTTTTGTTGGTATTTTGTTGAACTCTAGTGTTTGTGTTTGGTTCGATTTGGCGTTCATAGTTTTTTCTCGTTTTAAATTGTTTCGCTCGGCTTGGAGGTATACTCTTCAATTCACATTTATAATTTATTTGTTGATTGATCCTTAAATGGAAATATAATTGTGTATAATAAAGATAGTAATATCAATATCAGTTAACATCAATATTAGAGGATACTCCAAGGTTTGAACCAAATGAGGATATATGCTTCTAAAAATGAGTGTGTTCCTTCCTGTTTTGTTAAACGCAATTTGTTGTAACAATGAAACATCAACAATGAAAAAATAAAGATGTCTACGTCATTTTTCATGCATATGAAATGCAATTAACATTTTTGATCCCTGATCTATTTAGCTATATACATATAAACATCATAGATTTTCAAGTAACATTATTGATCCTCTTTCATTATATGCTTTTCAAAACTAGTCCTAAATTTATAATTTAATTATTTTACCAATAAAGTAATTGTATTTATAAATGTCATTTTTATTTTGTACTTTGTCGTTTATATCTCTAAGACGCGACATTTTGGTTTAGGTCGTCGTTAAGCAGCTCGTGGTTTCTCGGCTTAACTTATTTCATCGTTTCATTCCTGTCATTATTATCTTGATCATTATTCTCGTTCTATATCCTTATCGCTAAGGTGAGTCTATAGCCCCGCTTTTAAATTCTTTAATTGTTTTAGAAACTTGCGAGGGGGATAACGTGCTTATTTATTAAAAATAAAGAGTACAACTATAAGCTGCGGTAAACCAATTGAATGGTGCAACTAGTGTGGAAGCTCTATTTACTTGAAAAGTATTTATTGAAAATGAAGGGTACAACAAGAGTTGTTGTAAACCAATGAATGGGTGCAACCAGAAGTTGTGTTAAACCCTATTTATTTTAAAATAGAACACAAGGGACCTGATTGTATGCTTAGATGAAAGTTATTACATAAGTTATCTTTAGCCTTTAAAGACCCATACTTGAGAACCCATTGAAGTTGTGGTACTTGTATAACTATGTTGGCCACCATACTTATACAATTATCCTTTCCTCAATGCACTCCCTCCTATGATGACACTTATAAGAATCAATACAACATATAACACATAAATCCATCTACTCACATAAGCTCATAACCACATAAACAATAAGGTCCAAAACTCCATCTATTAAAATAACATAGTAAAACTCTTGGAATACATAAATCCATAGTCTAGCTAAAACAACATAGACAAACTCCAACACAACATCATAATCAATTATAAGTCATGTCGCCCATAAGAGTGGAAACAACTTAAAATCCTTCCTATCCACCTACTCCTAGTAACTCGAATCACCACATGATTTTTTATGTAGCATGACTTAAACATCAAAAGAAAAATACTATACATTAGGTACACCAAATAACTTATCAATTATTATGAAAGTAATTCATATATCAAGATTAAAACAGAAGTTAACATGTGACTAAGTATGAACGACTATAGTTCAATCCATACTAGTCAAAACTCACAGAAAACGAATCAACAATAATCAGATTATACAATCAAACCATACACACATATTTCTATGACGCCTATATGCAGGGATCCTTAAACTATATACTAGGCTACTAGACTAGGCAACTTAATTCTCTATAACCATTGTTTCTGATGCCATTCTGTCACACCCCACCATGGCGGAATATGAGGCGCGACGTATGGATATCATCACCACAATAGCGTGTCTATAGAGATAACTAAATGAAATGGAAATATCATAAATGGTGACACAATCTCATGAAGATATCTCAAACAATGCAAGCATCTAGGTAAGTAGGTAACAGGTCTACCTCTTACCAAAGACATACAATTAACAAATAACAAACATATAGGTGTCTACAAAGAATCACTTATTCAAACATAAATAAAGACTAAGAGGAAAGGGGGTTCCTCCAAATGCAATCCTAAGCCTTCCAGCTAGCCACTCCTATTTTCACGCTTAACCACATTCTCACCTGAAAGAGACACTAAAACACGTCAACATAAAGTTGGTGAGAGTCATAGGTTTAGACTCCAACGCCAAATCAGTTATAAGCTGTGAATAACAACCATTAAAAAATAACATATGGACAATGTGCTACAATTATGTATTAACAACTAACATTCAAGATTAACCAATCACCACAAATCCAAGGCTCCAAGCCTTACCAATCACCATGGTCCCATAGGCGCCCATACACCTATGAACCAATCCCAAGGCCCCGCCTTGTCAACATCCCCTTGGTACCAAGTCAAACCACAATAACTGAGACGGTACGTTTCCCCCGATCCAAATCATAAACACAATCAAGAATCACATAGCAGTTAATCACATAAGTGTACACACAAGTCCATCACAAACCATAAAAACATTCACAACATTCTCAACAAAACCATAATGTGTCTCTTCCATCCCATCTGGAAATCAAATCATAAAAAGACATGGGACTATGAAACTCACCTGAACAAGCTTCTCCAAGTACCCACACTCTAGCACAAATCTAAACACACATACGTATACAATCAAGACACGAACGACATACCAGAATGGCTCATCAATCTATGATGGATATCTAACCTTCTCCTAAAACTTAACCTCATTTATATGCCATATAAATATCATTACATCCCTTTATAAAGCCGTTAACTTAGTTTAGTTTATTACGTGCCCCGTTAACATTTAACCCAAAACAGTCCCGTTTTTCATACTTCAAACTATTGGTCGAACACCCTCTTAACCAAAATAACATGCCCTGTAAAAGAAACCCTATGCCCTTAAGTGTGTTAGCTATCTCTCCCCTTTGGCCTCAACCTTAAAGCTACTGTTAAGGCCTCCATATATATATATATATATATATATATATATATATATATATATATATATATATATATATATATATATATGTATATATATATATATATATATATATATATATATATATATATATATATATATATATATATATATATATATATATATATATATATATATATATATATATATATATATATATATATATATATATATATACATATATATATATATATATATATATATATATATATATATATATATATATATATATATATATATATATATATATATATATATATATATATATATATATATATATATATATATATATATATATATATATATATATATTTATATATATATATATATATATATATATATATATATATATATATATATATATATATATATATATATATATATATATATATATATATATATATATATCTATATATATATATATATATATATATATATATATATATATATATATATATATATATATATATATATATATATATATATATATATATATATATATATATATATATATATATATATATATATATATATGTATATATATATATACTTTTACCTATCAAGAATTTACTGATTTTGAACATATAAAAAGTTTGTTATGATCTGAGGGTCTTGCCCTAACCTATTTCTTTATCCCTCCTCCAGATCTTTTATTTAATAGATAATCTAAGTCTCATGTTCGTTTTAAGGTCCAATTATACTCCTAAGTACCCTAAACATCTTAAAACATTAATTTAAACCCGACTGATTTTAAAACTACTTTGACCTCCGACTGTTGTAAACTGTTTTTGACCCACTTCCCTACCTCCAATTCAATTCTAGTTTCTTGCATTTGAAATCCAATTCAATTACCTTTTTAGGGATATAAGGTTCGAAAATTAAAAGGTTGTAGAACTCTAGATATGATCAAAACAATGCACCAAAAATTTTGCCCAGTTTTTAATTACGAATTTAATTGAATTAACCTAATTAATTATTCATAATTTATTTAATCACAAGCCATAATTTATCTAATCATTATAATAACATTAATCTCATATTTTAATTTTTCTCTAACCCTAAATCCATCATAATTGATGTTTACATGAATTAGAAACATGATTTAGTTAATAAAAACGTAATTAGAACATGATTTTTACCTCTAATCTTTAAGGGGTTGATTTTTCTTGAAAACCCTAACCTCCATTGATGTATTTTCGACCCTATCGCTCATATAAGTCGTTCAGGCCTTTAGGGATCTTAATTTATATTAAAACACCTTTCCTAATCCAAATTTAAGGCTAAAACCAAAACTTTCCATACCAAATTGGCCCATAACCGACCCAAATAGCCTTTTTCTTTATGATTTTTAATATTTATTGTAATTTAACTATTAATTATAATTACCTTAAATTTTCTTAATTTATTTCAGCTCCTAAAACCTCCAAAACCGCTAAACCGTAAAACTAGTCAATTTACGCGTATATCGTAAAAGACGTAAAAATATACGGTTTTATAAAAACTCTTAGAAAATGAAATAAACTATACAAATAAGTTCTAAATGACTTAAAACCATCCCGTAAATTATTCCCGTGACTAATTACCTCATCCGAGACCTCTTAAAGCTAAACCTTAAATCGTAAAAATACGATTTTCTATAATACATATACGTATACGTAAAACCACGAAATAACACCATATCATTTCATAGTCACTACCTTGTGAACTCATGAACATGAAATAAACATTCCTTAATTTACTTATGAGTACCATATACCCATAAACGATATCCAAACCTCACTCCAAACACACAAAATAAACACATAAGCACATAAAAGCACATATTTGGATAAAACATCCTAAACTATAGTCTAAGTGACGAACCCCAAAACCATGGTTGTCACACGTATGCCTATACATGGGTACGAGTTTTGTTGGTATTTTGTTGAACTCTAGTGTTTGTGTTCGGTTCGATTTGGCGTTCGTAATTTGTTCTCGTTTTTATTCAAATTGTTTCGCTCGGCTTGGAGGTATACTCTTCAATTCACATTTATATTTTATTTGTTGATAGATCCTTAAATGGAAATATAATTGTGTATAATAAAGATAGTAATATCAATATCATTTAACGTCAATATTAGAGGATACTACAAGGTTTGAACCAAATGAGGATATATGCTTATAAAAGTGAGTGTGTTCCTTTCTGTTTTGTTAAACGCAATTTGTTGTAACAATGAAACATCAAAAATGAAACAATAAAGATGTCTACGTCATTTTTCATGCATATGAAATGCAATTAACATTTTTGGTCCTTGATCTATTTAGCTATATACATATAAACATCATAGATTTTCAAGTAACATTATTGATCCTCTTTCATTATATGCTTTTCAAAACTAGTCCTAAATTTATAATTTAATTATTTTATCAATAAAGTAATTGTATTTATAAATATCATTTTAATTTTGTACTTTGTCGTTTATATCTCTAAGACGCGACATTTTATTTTAGGTCGTCGTTAAGCAGCTCGTGGCTTCTCGACTTAACTTATTTCATCGTTTCACTCCTGTCATTATTATCTTGATCATTATTCTCGTTCGATATCCTTATCGCTAAGGTGAGTCTATAGCCCCGCTTTTAAATTCTTTAATTGTTTTAGAAACTTACGAGGGGGATAACGTGCTTATTTATTAAAAATAAAGAGTACAACTATAAGTTGCGGTAAACCAATTGAATGGTGCAACTAGTGTGGAAGCTCTGTTTACTTGAAAAGTATTTATTGAAAATGAAGGGTACAACTAGAGTTGCTGTAAACCAATGAATGGGTGCAACCAGAAGTTGTGTTTAACCCTATTTATTTTAAAACAGAACACAAGGGACCCGATTGTATGCTTAGATGAAAGTTATTACATAAGTTAGCTTTAGCATTTAAAGACCCATTGAATCGTGAATTGTTAATCGAAAGAACGCTAATACTATGGATAGATCTATCGGGGTGACGCCCAGTCCGGTCGCGACTAGCTATCGCGTGGTGTAGTGAAGCACTAGTAATGAAACATCGGATGCATACGTATAAGAGAAATATACGCACTTGGCTAGGTGTGTTGGGCTGAAATAATATATGTTAACGTTCAATCTCATGAGGCTTATGTAATAACACCGATAATTATGTCCGTACAACATAATTCTCTTTCGATGAATTATTAACCATCGAAGGTTATTCTGAATACTTGTGTTCGATTTTTATACTTTAGAATCTATAGATTCACTCACAATATTTTGTTGACTTTATAGCATGTTTTATCTCAGGTCCATAGGGAAGGCACTCGAGGAAGGTGGTTTCGTGAAGCTTGCTTAATTGAAATGACTTTGGCCCGCTTTTCTAAAACATATCCATTCAAAGAACTTTTATTATTTATTATAGTTTTTAAACGTTAAATTATCTGGGACCATGTGTAAAGTTTTATCGTTGAATGAATGAATGGATGTTTTTTATCAAAACGACTCGTTTTGAGCCGTTTTCTATAATTGTGTGATTATATCATGTAAGTAACACCCAATGACCCTTCCGCTGCTATGACCAAAATTTTGGGGTGTTACAGTATAAATGAACGGGAAGAGTCAGGAAAGAAAAGCAGGTAGCTTTTGAATCAGTTCGTTTTGCATGTGGAGACGGTAAAGGCGGGTATGTCCTTTTCTTCTTGCTCGGTGGAAAAGTGATCTTGGAACAAGGTTGAGTGAAGACGCTAGGGCTGCGGGTTTTCTCTTGGTCTGAGTGTTTTACAGAAGAAGACGGGGATACTAAGGTGTTTCAGGATGACCATTGTCATAGGGGATGACCGTTCAAGGCGACGGGGGCTGTGATGAGCACTAGGAGGTCCGTAGTTGTTATTGGATCAAAAGGAGTTTTGTTATTCCAATGAAAACACGACGGTAGGTTGTAGGTTACCGGAAAATAGAGAGATTAACTGGTTAAAAGGAAAAACGGGCGGGAAGATTTCAACATGGGTGGTGTTAAATCGGTTCGTTTGGCGGGTGAAAGAAAACGTTAGAGCGGGTAGCTTTGTTTTCTTTATCGGTGGAATAATGCTCTCGGGTGTCACATAAGTGTCGTGAGAAGACGGGTTATATGTGGTGACAACAACATTCGGGGTTGGGTGATGGAGAAACAACACGGGTGTGAATATTATGACGGTGGAAGTTCGTACCGGTATGACTTTGGGCGTGGCCGGGGAAGAGGCTGTTGGTCCGTGACGGGTCGAGATGGTAACGAACGTCTTTCACGGGAGGCCATGTTACATATTACATGTTACAAGTTTTGTTGTTAACAGTTAAGCTAATGAAGACTTTGGACGTCATCGGGGAAGACTCGGTTGTCCGAGAAAGGTCTAGGAAATTTTGTGATGAAGAACCGAACAAACAATTACGGGGGTGATTGTTGGGTTAACAGTTTGTTAAATTATTTACTAAGTATGTATGGAATCCATAGTTTGAATTGGTAGTATTTTTTTGACCGAATAACTGATCCAATAGGCTAAGTGAGGACAGTGGGCGGTAACTAGTACCTAGTCTCTAGGAGACTTAGGAGTACCAAGTTTCTATCATGTGTTTCCTAGCTTATATATAGGTCATTGTATAGTGAGTTAGGTGTAATAAATTTTCTTATTTTATAAACAGAAACATTGAATACCAATCTTGCCGTTTTGATTGGTGTATCTGTGAGTGTGAGTCCGGGTTAAAGGAGAATGATTCCTACACTTTTCATTATCCTCGACCACATATTCAGGTTGTCCTTCTGCAAAAGAAATGACCTGTTTGTGTCAAATAAAGTTAGGAGGTCATAAGAATCTTAAGAAGAAAGGTTGAGAAAAGTACCAACAACAACATTTGTCTAGTAAACAAGCTTCTAGCATTAATAAAACAAAAGCCGTAGATGACACAATCAAAGACTAATGATGTATATCGAAACATTTTGAAAGTTACATAGGAGTCACTTGGCATACCAGAATCGGAAAATCGCTTGCGTGGAAAACGTTCGAATTCCCAATGCTCCTCTTGACTGCCCTCTGTTTTGTGTAACTGCAACACCAATGGTCGCCTTGTAAAAATTCCTAAATTACCATTTATTCAGCATTTGTTATCAACACTTGTATCCTTTTCTGTTAATCCAGCTGCACCACCAAATAAAATTGATTACATCAAAAATATATAACAAATCAATTATTTATGGATTATACACTCTGAGTGACTTTTGATCCCTTTCCTATATCGCTACTTTTAAGTTTACTTTACCATCAATACAGAGATAAAAACACAACCCAAATCGCCCACTTCACAAGTAAACGAGTCAAAACAGACATATCAATAACGTGGTATTTCAATTGTATATACAGAAAACACATCTAATATTATCATGGTATATCCCTTATTGAATAAGTCCTTACTTGTATATTGTACTTTCTAATAGGTTGGTTGTAACACCCCACTTGGATAATGACAGTTACTTAGTAATTATGGTGTGTCATCAAAGCATGCAAGGTAAACGTCTAAAACATTAAATGACCATAAAGGAAACCGGAAACAACCATCAGTTCCAAACATAAGCTCCACACACAATGCATAACTAAAGAAATGTATGAAAGGACTAAACAATGTCCAGCAAAGTAAAAGTATGTAAATGCTTTAAAATAAGTGAAGAAAAGGGAGCCTCCATCCAATGCATGTACTCTTGATAATCCTAGCTTTGCCCTTTAGTAACTGCCGTATTGGGACATGGAAAGAAAAATACGACTGAGCAATACGCTCAGTGTGCGGATATATGACAAAGAAATGTAAAGAATAAACATAAGCAAAGAACGAAATGAAATACAAGTGTAAGTACTGGAGAACCTGGTGTATGTTTATAAACTGGTTTATACTCTAAAAAGACTTACGTTTATTTTATACTAAAAAATATATTTTAAATATGCCCGGAGCCCATATAGGTCATGAAGTATCAACGTGCATGAATACTTAGAGGGGTTACCTCATCATGCAATTAGAGGGGTTGCCTCTAATTATGATAGTTTGGGTTGGATGGATCAGCTCCATGTAACGGATGCAAGGCACACACCATAGTTACCATGTAATCTTGATAAATTTATCCTATGATGCACCCATTCGCCCTACATGATAATAATAAAATAGGCCAAATAACTGAAAAAGGGACGCCGCGAGCAATCACTCTCACCGCAGAAAAGTCATAACACTGGTGCCTCCAGTGTTACGGTTATGGTACCTCCATAACTAGGTGTAACTGGCATGCATGTATATAGCTCAGGCAATCTAGAGTATTAATCATATAATTACTGTTTAGTTTAAGTAAACTACTGGGGAAAACATATGGCTACAAACGGGGAATCCTAAGTATAGGAAGAGTGTCCTTACTGAAAGACGGAATATCTGTACCTTATGTCCAGTAATGAGGATGAAAACGAAAGTGGAAGATCACCTCGACTTCACAATAGCTACATAATAAAAAGGACATGAATAAGTTGTCTGTTTAACTTATATTTACTGATTATTTATTTACTTGACGTGTTCTTTACTTGTTTTACTTGTTCTTATTTTATCATGTGATTCTTAATGTTGCATGTGTTATTGATTAGTGTATTCCATGTTTTATGTGTTATAGTACTTTTTATAACATAAGACGTAACTTTCTAAAAATAACAGGTTTCTATATATAGTAAATTTCCAAAAAAGCAGGTTTCCATATATAGTAACTTTCTAAAAATAGCAAGTTTCCTTAAATAGTAAGTTTCCAAAAATAGAAAGTTTTCATATTAAGTAAGTTTCCAAAAATAGAAAGTTTCCATATTTAGTATGTTTCTATAAATAGCATGTTTCCATATTTAGTAGATTTCCATAAATAATAATAAGATTATTAAATAAGTAAAATGATATAAGCTATAGTTTTAATAAGCATATCATATGTCATGATTAATATATAGTAAAGTTTAATTATATATAATACTTAGTCTTAACATATGACGAGACTTTCAGACTCGGGCGATGCCCCTGATGTATCATGAAGTTGTTAAAATGTATTCTTATTATTAATGTGAAAACATACATAGGTTATGAAAATCAATATTGTATATGTTACTAAATGATTGACACGTTCGTCTACTTTGATATGGATGAATAAATTAAATGATCAAAATCCTTTCAAATTGAAAGTAAATTAACTGATTATATTGAGCAAACAAAATTTAGATACTATATAAAAGATTTTATATATTAAATGATTTCAAGTTGGTTTCAACTGAGAAGTTATTTTTCCTAAATTAAATGACTTCAAAATAGAAATGTGAAAATTTAGTGCATATGATTGTACACTACTTTATCAATGATGACTCTTATATAACATTTGCTTATTAAGATTTGCTTGTTGTGATTTGTGAAGTCGTTTCGTACGCTACTTTATCAATGATGACACTAATTTGTTTGATAATTGTGGTGAAGTATATGTAAGCGTATCATTTGATATGGGTGAATGTTTCATAAAAAATCAAATTGTCCAATTTAACGTATGAAACTTGTCAAAATCAATGTTGAAATATTAATAGGCTTTGTTAAACGCAATAACCGGCCTCCATTATCTTGATCATTTACAAATATAAAACTCCAACTACCCTTATTTATTCATTCATATCTTAAATACAAATAAAGCAAAGATTGAACTAAACTCTTGTTTACGTTTTGTTTCAGAAAGAAAACTCTCTGCCTACCACACCTTTCTTTGAAATCACCTACATATGAAATCAATCTCAACCAAACTTATATCAATTGGTTCTTATACAATCATTTATAAGACTGAAGGTTACACGACCCAATATATTGTTTTTGCTTTCATCAATTTGACTTCAAGATCCATTGTCTGGGTCCTCGTCTTGTGTTTTCATTCAACGAAACAAAGAACGAAAATAACATATTTGTTATGTTTCATTCGTTCTATTTGGATATTAAAGAGAAGCATGTGCTTTACATAGACTTATGATATATTTATTTTGTATAGATCTTACCGATCTTGTCTTATAAAAAGGGAACTCAGATTTTTTTTTCATTCTATATGTTTAAAGTTCGGGTTTTTGTTGGTGTTTGAGATGGGTTTGTCTCGTTAAAGAGGATGGGGTAATAAGATTGTGTGGATTTGTTAGATGTTGTTGGTATACGTGTATGACTTGACTCGGTAATTACCAAGTTAACTCGGCTCATGTTATGACTCAAATATGTTAAACCTTTTTGTACTAAGCTGCAGAAAATGATGGTCGTGGTGATTGACTGTTTTCTATTTATAATCATAAAAAATACAACTGAAAAGTAATATTTAAAATAGCAATGATTTCTTTTATTAAGTGGTTGATGGTTTCTATCATAAAACTGTCGCAACTGTTGAGATTACCTTGGACATAGAGAAAGTTTAATCTTAAAGACTCCTTATTTATTATTTAGGGACTAAATATTTATAGATATAATATTATTAATTAATAATAATACATGATATCATAAGTAATTATTAATTAATAATATTACATGATTTTAATAATTAAATTTTACCTTAAATGATTTATTATATAATTAAATTAAATCATGTTATTAATTTAATTAATCCTTGGTAATATAAATTAATTAAGCTAAGTTTTCTTAATTAATTAAATCTACATGAATAATTATATTTATAATTATTTTATCCTAAAGTTTATTTAAATAAAATAGACATATATTATATCATAGTTTTTATTTAAATAAATTATAACATAAGTCTTGGTTATTAATTAATTTAATTTAACCCATGTCTTAATTAAACTAATTAACATAACATAAAGTTTATTTTGCAAAAAGTCTAACCAAACACACCCTTGGTGTGTTCGATTATGCCCGAGCCCCAACAAGGGCCCACTGAGACAACAAAACCAAGCACCACAACCCGTCGGCTGTGGTTTCTGTCGGCAGCTACGCAGCCTAGGCTACTGCCAGTGCCACTACTTGGCCAAGGGTTCCCACCGGTTGCAAAGGTTTCCCCCTGTCGTGACCATAGTACCCACCGAGAGCCCTATGACTCTCGGTTCCCACTGTTTGCCCAATAGTCCCCGTCGTGGGGTTGCGGCTGCCAAAGACAAACCACCACCGCCCCTTATGGGTTGCGGATGGTGGAACAAAAAGGGCACCGAGACCATCTTTGGTCTCGGTTTGCGTGAACCCGAAACAAACCAAACCAAACCCTTATTCCAATGTTTAGTCTTTTAATAAACATGTTTTTTAACAATGGTTAATGACTTTTAAACATAGAAAAATAATTAAAAAGAAAATATTAGAGGATATCGAATGCGTGAATGTTTAATGGTCTAGAACCACGAACACTATACCCGTAAATTAATTAGATCAAAACCAAAAACTCCTTCTTGTGTGTGTAGGGTGCAGCGGCCAAAAGAGAGAGCAAAAGGGAGAAGTAGGGTTTTGTTTTTTTCCTGTAAAAGGGATATATGAAATCTTTCCTGGAGTTTTAATTGTTTAAGGGTTTGGATAGCTAAATGGGTCGGGCCAAGCACCCCTTCTTTCTTTTTGGACGCCACACACACACTCACACACACACTCTCTATACATTTAGTTTTTGATTTTCGTGCTTAATTATTAATCATGTGTGTTCGTATTTTAGGGTTGTGTTTTATTCTTGTTACGTTTTAAGTATTATACCTAAATACTTATCATGTATTAATAATAATATTAATATATATGATATTTGTAATAATTAATTAATATACGTAATATTCATATTAAATGTTCATGATTCGTGTTGTATATTAATTAACCGTAAAGTTTTAACTTAACCGTATTTTCATGGATTTAATGTTCTAAGGTATTTTAAAGCGGGTTTTACAAGTCTTCCCCTCTAAAAGAATAATTCGTCCTGAAATTAGAGATGCGATAAGCTAAAAACGACATACCTGAATCATAGTTGAAAATGAGGGTAAGAAGTCCGGATAGACTCCTCCGTTTCCCAAGTGGCTTCCCTCTCGGAATCGTCCCTCCAAAGGATTTTGATGAATGAGATCGTCTTTCTCCTCATGACTCGATCCTGACGATCGAGAACTGCTATAGGTTCCTCAATATAGGATAGATCCTCACGAATCTGCTCGAAAGGATACGAAACTGTATGCAACATATGGTAGTTATAACCTCTGAGTAAGGATATATGGAACACATTATGAACATGAGATAGCTGAGGAGGTAACGCTACACGATATGATACTTCATCGACACGTTCAAGGATTTCTAACGGCCCGATGAAACGAGGACTGAGCTTGCCCTTAAGCCCAAATTGCTTGACGCCACGTGCTGGTGATACCTTAAGGAAAACATGATCACCAGGCTGAAATTCTAAAGCTCTATGATGTTTATCAGCATAGCTCTTCTGACGAGCACGAGCTTCCTACAGCTTCGCTTTGGTGATGGCAACCTTCTCATTAGTCACCGTTATCATTTCTGGTCCCTTAATGATTCGTTCTCTAACTTGATCCCAGCAGACTGGAGCATGACACTTCCTGCCATAAAGCATATTGAAAGGTGCACACTTAATACTCGCTTGCCAACTATTGTTGTAGGAAAACTCAACCAAGGAATGTAGTCATCCTAACTCCCTGTACATTCCAATACACAAGCTCGCAGCATCTCTTCTATGGTCTGAATGGTACGCAATGACTGACCAAAGGTTTGAGGATGAAAGGTTGTGCTAAGCTTAAGTCTGGTGCCCCAAGCTTTCTGCAAACCCTTCCAGAATGTAGACGTGAAATGAGGATCTCTGTCGGATATGATGTCTGATGGAGTACTATGCAATCGCATGATCTCTTAAAGAAATATATTTGCCAATTTGCTAACTAAGAAATCTTTGCGAATTGGAAGAAAATGAGCTGACTTGGTTAAACGATCGACTATGACCTATATAGCATCATGCTTCCTCTGATTCAGTGGAAGTCCGGTGACGAAATCCATGGAGATTTTGTCCCACTTCTATTCGGGAATCTCTAAAGGTTGTAGTAAACCACTATCCCGCTGATGTTCTATCTTAACATGTTGGCAGGTTAGACATTTGGAAACAAAAGTAGCAACATTCTGCTTCATGCCACTCCACCAAAATTGTTGTTTGAGATCATGGTACATAAAGGTTTTCTAAGTGTAAGATCATCCGGAAAACATAGCTTGGTATCCTACCACACGATGCCATATTCGTCTATACAAAATTCTGTCTGCTGCTCAATATTCTGAATAATAGCCCAAATCTCACCATCATCTTTCTGAGATGCCTTGATCCGAGAGATTAAGTCTTGCTCAATTCTCAGATTAGCCCAATACCCATGTTGTCCACGTACTAAGAACTTAATATCTAAGAGCTCTAGGTCACGTATGATCTCTTAATCTATCTTGATACCATCAATCATGCTTGACTTCCTGTTGAGAGCATCTGCCACTACATTCGCTTACCGAGATGGTACTGAAGATTGATGTCATAGTCCTTGAGTAGTTCCAACCACCTTCTCTGCCTCATGTTTAGCTCTCGCTAAGTGAATATGTACTTGAGGCTCTTGTGATCATTAAAGATGTCACATGATTCACCATATAGATAATGCCTCAAGATTTTAAGTGCAAAGAGAACTGCTGCTAATTCCAGATCGTGGGTAGTATAACTCTCCTCATAAGGCTTAAGCTGGCGTGATGCATATGCAATCACTTTCCCATGTTGCATGAGTACACAAGCAAGTCCTTTACCGAAGCATCACTATAAATCTGAAATCCACGTGTGACAGATGGGAGAGTAAGAATAGGTGCAGAAACCAATCGCTACTTAAGTTCTTCAAATCTCTTCTCCCGTTCCAGACAAATTTCTCTCCCTTACGCATCAGCTTGGTTGATTGTAGGTAAAATACGACCTTTTAGGAAAAAGGCGTAAAAGCGGTAAGTATTAAACAAATGATTTAGGAAAATCAAGTGTTAATGACCCAAATAAGTTCGTTTTCCAAGGAGGTTTATTGTGTGTGAATAAATCGAAATGATTTTGAATTAATATAGAAGAAAGAAAAGAAGGGAAATGGAAATGACGGATACGTTAAAATTACACTACGACAACAAAACGAAAAACCGTAAAAAGTGACAAAATTAAAAATTAATTCTAAAAATTCCCAAAAATATACCAAAAATAGCTAAAAACGCAAATAGGGTTTACAAATGATCAAAACTATTTCAAACCTTTTAATTAGTTAAATATTAATTTTTAAATGCTAATTAAAGCCCTAAAAATCAAAATAAATAATAAAAGCCCAAATTAGGATTTTTCAATTTGTAAAACTCTAAAATGACTTAATTAAACTGGAAACTATTTTTTAAAAATTTAAAATTAATTAAAACTATTTAAAAATGATTAGAATGTAAAATTAAATATTAAAATAATATTAAAAATTCAAAAATTATAAAAATTTCTAAAAACTTGCAAACTAGTTTATTTTAACCTAGCTAAATAGAAAATGGAAGTGAAATTAGCAAAATACTCCTATTGGGCTCCCAAATGGGCTAAAAACAAAAATAGTGCACCTTAATGGGCTTTTTAGCCCAATAAGCCAAAAATCAACCAAATAAGCTGAAAATTCCAGTCCGACTCAAAATTTAATTCTAAACACACAACTCTAAAGGCCCAAAAGCTAAAAATGTGCTTATCACAGCTTAATAAGTCAACAGCTTATTCTTAATGGGCTTTTTGGCCCATTAAGCTATAGGCTAATGCCATAAGCTCTAATTTGAAATACAACCTTCTTTTTGGTTGATTAAGAGATCTGTAAAAAGAAATTTTGAAAAATCTTAACCAATAAGCCAGAAATAAGCCAAGTATGATTTCACTAAAAGACAAAATAGTCGACTTAGAGATTTAGACCATTTCAGAACTTGATTAAACTTGCAAAAGACTCTAAATGACTTAATTAAGACAATTCAATCAAGAAAAATCGAATAAGCAAAGCCAAATAAGCTGAATAAGTCAATAAGCACTTATGAAAATGTCAAAAGAGTTGGTTTCTAGTCAAACCCTAAAGTCAATAGCTCAAAAGCACTAGAATGGTTAAATAGGTCAATTGAGGAAGACTGATTACCAAATCCAAGTTGTTGCACGATTAAATAAGCTCAAATGGCTTATTACTAGGCCGAACCCAGTTTTACACTATCAGTGGTAACAAGTAGTGGGAAAGGAGTTCCCACTTATGCTTAAACAAGTTACTTTTGGTTTGATTTCAAGCCTTGTTTGGGGATGATTTTTGGAAACAAAGGTACCCCAATAAGATTTGGCTTAGTGGGACTCAACAGAAACACACAAATCACAAAACCCAAACACAATAAGGCACTCAACAGATCAAATCAAATAGCATGTAGACCAAGAACAATTGCTGATATGATTGACCAAAAGCTGATTTTCAAAAAGATGTAAATCTTATAATAAGCCACCAAACTTTGAAACCAGATAATGTAGAGTTAAACAACCAACAAAACTACTAGCATGCCAATTTTTAGACCTCAAATCAATCAAACAAGCATACAAATCTTTCTGATGTGTTTGACTAAATTTTGTGTGCAAAAACTAGCAGCCTACGTTTTTTGGTTCTCCTTTGTTTTAGACTAAACCAACACCTAAAACACCCATTATACCAGCAAGTAAACACCTACAAACATCAAAGAACCAAGCTCAAAGGCCCTAAGTCCTATGAACCAACAGAAACAAACACCCCTTAATCCAACTTTTTCACACAAATCTGATTTTAAAACCTATTAAACAACAAGATCTAGGTGAGATTAGATCTAATATACCCTATTAAGCAGCTTTAAACCAAAACACAAGCAGTTACCCTATCAAATCTACAAATCACATATTCATCAAATAACTTGACAGAAAAGTAAAATGGATTTGAAGATCAAACCTCCTAGATGTACAATCCACACCTTGGGATGTTTAGAGCTTATGTGGTACCAAGAACAACCATAAGCTTCATTTTTACTTGCTAAGATCAACAAACACCAAGGATTACACAATCATTGATTTTTGAAAAAAAACGTTTTAATAACATAAAACCTTCCTCAAAAACTCAGGCAAATAGATAAATGGAACTCGGATCTTAGCTAATCAAAAACCAACTTTCCTAAAAAGATAAAAGGAATTACAATTTTTTAGAAAATACCAACTTTATATTTATAAAAAGGGATTACAAAGATTTTAGCTAAAATCTGGAACAAAGGGATCACGACAAGTTGGGTCTCCTTTTATAGACAATGATAGACGATTCTAGAATGAGAAATACATGAAACCCTAGCTAGAAAATCTCTAAAATGCCCTTGAGTGCTTGAAGGCGTGTTGAGGTGTGTGAGCTGTCAAATGTGATCTAAACCCTTTATCTTGAGCGTAGGCAGCAAGCAGTTGATGTGAGCCTTTGATTTGGACACGTAGGATTACTTGGGGAGAAAGTCGTCACATGATTGGTGTAGGAGAGGCTTGGGTAGGGTCCAATGGTGATGGGGTGTGAGAGTTTAAGCGTGGGATGGGTGCGTGTGATGGTGAATCACACGTGGGAAGTGCCAATTTGGTTTTACCCTTTGGTTTAAGTCGTGTAAAATTTGGGGGTAAAGAAGGGTGAACAGTGGTAACTTTGATCCAAAATTAGTGGGAGAAAGGTGTTTGTCGCGTGTTTATGGGATTTAAACTTTGGAAATGGAAGGTAAGGTCCTTGTATTTTGGTGAAATGTGTTTAATAAGTTTTTCAGCCCAAATAAACGACTCCCTTTGTTAAATAACTTTCCGTTGTTAAATAACTTTCCGATTTCATACATTGGCAACAAGAAGTTTTCAAAAAGGGTTTTTCTTTGAGGAATCCATAACTAGGGCCCGGTTCATTGTGCGACTTCGTTTTTCGTGTTCGTTTTTCCTTGTTTCTTGTGATCTTTTGTCTTTTTCATGAGTAAACTAACACAAGCATATATATGGTATTTTTATGACATATTATGCATTTAAAGCCCGAAAAGAACGATGAGATCATGTATAAATGCCATCTCATCACTCCCCCATACTAAACCATTGTCGTGCCCTCACGCAATGCTAGAATAAAGTATCTAAGCATCTCACAAATTCAATTTTATTACCCTTTATTGAAAAGTAAAACTTGCTATAATACTACGAAGATATGTTAAAGACATAATGTATGATTTTCATCACGAATGTGACTTTTAGGGTCAATGAATAGAAACAAGTGAATGTCTCATAGAGCAAAGTTCGTCATCCTTGATTGTCATACATTACATGCTAAGTGAAAAAACGAGATCATTGTAGGTACAAGTCATAATGATAACACTACTCATACGTCCAAATTGTGTAATACTTTTTCTCACCGCAATCCTAGTTAGTATGAAAAGAAAAGGATCTATAGTTTTTTTAACTATTTGTCATGGATCACAAGTTATCCATATTGACTTATTTGAGTATTTATTAGTCCGAAAATAAAGTAGCACGATTTAATCGATAGTTAGCTAAAGAACAAAATCTTTTAAAAAAACGGATTCTCGTGTATCTCCTTAAGTTCATATCTTGGCATAACTCGTTTCACGATTTGAGACCTTTCTCGGACCGATATTTGGCATGTACTTCATGAAGACGTTCTTGAAATTATGGTCTTCTCTTCATATTTTGGAATTTCTTCACTTGACGTTTTTGAGAGATTCTTCATACTTGGACCACGACTTCATCATTTTTCTTCAATCTTTATTTTGGATTTTGATATACAACGATCTGCCTCCTTTTAGGACTTGGATATATTTATCCTCATACCTTGTAAGGGTCTTTTTGGATAGACTTTCTCCATGATCTTTAGGGGAGTAATTGCTTTTTGTCGTGTGTCTCGATCCTTCATATTGATTTTGGAATAATGATTCTTCACATCATCTTAGATCTTTGGCAACAAAATAGAGCTCCTCATGCCTTGTTAGGGCCTTTTTGGATCTTCACCAATCTTCGCGTCCCGCTTCAATAAGTTATGCCTTGGCTATGAACTCTATTCAACCACGAGCAACTTTTAAACGATCTGGGTCTAGAAGCTAAGTAACCTTTCAAATCGTACGATCTTACTTATTGCAATAATTTTATTCCTAATGCATTGATCTTATGGGAGAAAAAACCACAATTAAAAACATATGAGTTTTTGAAAGAACATTTTCATGTTCTACGTTTAGCATGATCACTTGTCTAACTCTATCATTTCTCGTTCTTCACTATTTAAAGTCCTCTAATTAAAGAGACTCGTGAATACTTAGCCGTGCAAGTCAAAATTAAGCCAAATTTGGATTAACTTCATTAAGACTATATCAAATCGAAGTTTTGGGTTTTCAAGTTACCTATAGGATCTTGCACTTTCTTGGACTTTTTCAAGTTTAGAGAATGCATTTTAAAGTTCCCTTGATAAGTGAATTTCTAGGATCAATTATAGGAACTTGCAAAAAGTTCTTGTTCTTAACCCGTATGAGCTAAGACTTTCGCGTTTTAAATTTCCCTATATAAAAGTCCAGCAAAACTCGATTCAAGCGGGTTAAGGAATGTAAAGGGATCCAAATGGCCATCAAGTCAAAAACTAACTCTTATTCTACCCATCGGAAAATATACATTCGTGTCTTAAAAACACTTATGAAAACTAAGAAAAATTTTAAAATTTTGCCATTTTTAGACTTTTTAGCAACAAAACGTTGAAAGTTGGAAAATGTGAGGGCGTAGCAAGGCAAGTATCTATTTACCCCCCCCCCCCCCCATACTAAAATTAAACATTGTCCTCAATGTTTCGAGTCTAAAGGTGGAGAACCCCCATACTAGAGACGAAGATTCGAATGCTTAGGATCTAGCATGGAAAGGGTGATTAACAATATATCTAAAGCCATTTAAAAATTATGCTAAAAGACAATTGTTAGAACAATAAAGGATATGTCATGGATTCGTAAAAATCTCTTCAAGCAAACGATCGAGGCTCACGTAAACGAACACGAGAGTCTTCAATCGTGGCGATGATGATGATCTAGATAACACATTCACAGACAACCACGAGACAACGAGTTGGAAGGGCACAAATCCTCTCTCATTTACAACCTTAGAAAGCGATAATATGTACAATGGATTAGCATGGGATCTCCCCCACGAGACACCTCGTTTTTTATTACCGATTCATGAGATCGACTCGATCCCCTCAATGCTAATTATCATTGAGGAAGGTGACTTGGTGGAGGTCGTTTTTGGTGGGGCTTACATGATGAACAATGCCCTAAAAGCAGCCGGTATTAAGGACTAAGTCCATTGATGATGCAAAATACCGGGATCGAAGATGGCGTCTTCGTTTTTATTGGATAAACAAACCAACGCCACTTCAACACGTGCCAAAAACCCAACGGGTTTGAAGAAAAGAGATGAGAAGTAGAAGGGTGGGATAAATGGTAGGTCAACATAATGAGCTACTCGAGGTAGACTCACCCCAAGCAAACGAAAGTATTTTCCATTTATTGCATCGGTGGAAAACCAAGATTTCCCTTTATAAGCAATTCTGGGATCGAATATCTCGTCCTCGGTGGAGAAAGGTGAGGAAACATAAAGGTCTCCCCCCACACTAAAACTACACAAAGCATCGTCAAAAGGAGTTGACGAGCTTGTAGCACTCAAAACACGTGGTGATGATGGAGTTAGATTTATAGAAAAATCTTTTAAATCAATTTTAAAATATTTTCTTTTTTTATCTTATAAACTCTCCTTATGAAAACCCGTTTTGATTATGTCGAAAACATTTGGTGTTTCTAAGACGATGTTAGGCATACTACAAATTCTCACATTTAAGTTACGTTTTGGTGGTGGTAAGTTCACAAAATGTTTATCAATAAAGAACACCTCCCCATCGGGATCAATATATTCGTCATCTGAAAGATCTTTTGTAGTAACCGAAACTTATCAACACTTTTCAAAAGTGCATGTTCGAGGTGAGGTGAAAGATCTTTGAGGTGTAGTCGTTCCTTGATTGTTGGTTTAACACTCATAACCTCCACCGGCGGAGGAAATGTTATATCCTTTTCTTTGACAATTCCTAAAACTCTTTGTGAAAATTCTTTACAAACGACATCGATGGAATCAACATGGTTCAAAGTTTCAATAGAATAAACATGAGAAAGCCTGGAGTTTTGGGTTGCATTTATGACGAGTTCCTCCTCATTGAAACGTAGAGTGATTTTCCTAGCATGAACATCAATAAGTGCTCTTGACGTATCCAAAAATGAACGACCCAAAATGAGAGGAACTTTAGGATCCATTGGAATGTCTACAACGATAAAGTCCACGGGATAGTAAAACTTTCCAATTTTTACGAAAACGTCTTCGGCTACTCCACATGCGAGAGTCGTAGAATGATCGGCCAACTCGATTGACATTTTCGATGGAGTAAGAGCTGGAAGTGATAGCGATTTAAATATCTCAAGAGGCGTTAAATTAATACTAGCACCAAGATCGGCTAAGGCGTCGCATTCCTCCTTATCTTGAATACCACAAAAAATAAAAAATTTACTGGGATCACCGACTTTTTGAGGTATGCAGTTAAGAAAAACCGATGAACAACTAGACACTTGTTGTAATTTCTCTTTGTTATTCAACATACTTTTGAAGTTTGCGGCAAATCGAGGCGTCATCATTAAAGCGTTGGGAAAACTTATGTTAAAATGCATATCACGAAACATTTTCATAAAAAGCTCAAATTGGTAATTGTTTTGTTCTTCTGATTTTTCCTTGTTTCGTCTTGATGGGTAAGGTAAGGGTGGTGTGGGTTGGGGCATAGGCATCAGCCTTGGAATCTCGGGTTCCACAATTGGTATTGGTTCAACCGTAGGGGTGGTATGAGTGGTACTTCGTGGGCTTGTGATATGCTCCTTTTCGACCATCACCTCGGGCTCTTTCTCGATTTCCTTCTCCGTAGAAGTACTAGGACGAGAGATTGGTTCTTTGAAAGTTTTACCACTACGAGTAGTAATAACCTTCATTTCTCCCTTCGGCTTTGCAATGGTATCACTAGGAAGACCACCCGAGGAAGAGGGTTTACACATGATTGCTTCAAACATTTTAGCCATTCGATCTTCAAATATTGATTGCCTTATATCCGCTTTTAACAACTCTTTCTTAATCTCATGTTGATCTTGTTCCATCTTTTGTTGATTTTGTTGAAGAATAATAAGTGTGTAAACACTTATCCTTTTACCACTAAAATCAATGAAAAACAAGACCTAATCATGTGTTTAATATCGTAAAAGTCGGAATTACGCGTGGTTTTGTGTTTTTGTGTGAAATAGGTACAAAAGATCAAAAGGAAAGAAAACACGGGATTTCACGGTCCATTGTAGAAGAAAAGTCAAAGAAAGAGACAAAGACAAAGTCAAAGAACCAAAAGTGTACCGATGATCACAAAAACCGGCAAAAACGGCACGATTTCTAAGAAAAGATCGTCAAAGCCAAATACAAGCTCGATTTTAGCGGATTTAATCTTTATGAAAGTTAATTGGGCTTGTGGGTCCCACATTTGGGTATTGGGCCCAAAAGCCCAATAAGGAGTTCAAGTTATCTATCTTTTGGTTTCGAAAGCCCATTTATGGCCCAAGTCCAAAATCATGACGGAAGTAATAAACATAATGGGCCAAAAGCCCATTTACTTGGAAAACAAACATGGGACGTGTAAATTTTACATGGGCTTCAAGCCCATTTCATTGCCAAAAAAAATTGTAACATATAACGAAAGTTTTATTTACTCTGTCAATATACATTTTACCCACTCACACACACTTTATTTTATTTTGTTAAAACCAAAGAAACTTATCCCTCTCCTTTCACCCTCACCTGTAAATTCACTATTCCACAAACCCTAATCACAAAAAATATCAAATACTTTTGGGGATTTTGTGAGAAACGTGTGATTCACACGTATGGGAAATAAAACCCCAACTTTTTCGGGGCTTGAAGATGGAGATACCAATCAGACGTGGAAACTTATCATTGGCTGTGACAGCACATCACCACCAATCCACCAATCATCTTAAGCCAATTCAGCAAAGAGAAAGCACAAGAAGCACACTTCTTGTCCACGCTGGCGATCCGTATGATGGAGGATGGATTTCAACCGTAAGATCAAAAGAAGAAAGAGAAGATAAGAATGAAGGGTCAAGATTTACAGTCGTGTTCACCAAGTTTTCACCCCAACACCTAGGGTTTGCCTATAAATACCCCATCTATTTTCTGTATTTTGCATCCTTTTCTTTCTTTAATTTATAATGTCAATTTAGTTTTTAGATTATTGTAATTTTAATTTTCAAAAGGGAGGGCTTTACTGGTTTGAGTATGTGTGGAGGTGGGCTCAAACCCCATGGATTAGTCGGCCAATGAGTCAGAAATCACGGTTACCAAAAAAAAAATTTAAAATAAAATAAAATAAAGTATTGTAATGATTTTATGATTTAATAAAAGATTTATTTTTTAGTTTTAATCTCTCTGAATCTCGTGTTGTTTTACTGTTTATTTAAATATCTAAAATCTTCAATCGAATATTATAATTGTTGTTTGTTAATACAAGCTCGGTTAATAGCTTGTGTGAATGATAAAGAGTAAGATTAGGGATAAATATTTATTCCACAGAATAAATATAAAAAAAGCTGTTTGGTTCATGAGTCACTAGGAGGTGTCGTTAGGATGATTAATGGTTCGTGGTTTAAAGTTATGATGTTTTGGTCGTGATTTGGTGTCGATTTAGATAAGTCATCTCAGTGCTCGACTTCGTCTCAACGGATATCTTCATAAACGGTTAAGCTCGGTTAACTTTCCAAGTTTTTAGAATTAAACTGCTTATAATTTTATTTTTATTAGTTAATGGATTAATTTTACTTTGTTTATGATTTATTGTATTTGCCTTGTCTGCTAGTCTGTTATCTGCTTTGTTTGATATTGGTATATTGATAAGTTGAATCTGTCTTTTATTTTTTAATTGATTTAAATCTGAGATTTAGATTTTAGTCGTTTTGATTTGATATTGTCTTAGAAATAGCTATAATATAAATTTTTGATTGCTAGGTTTTAGTTATACTGATTTAGCTTTATCTGCTAGAATTTTAAGTTTGGTTGTTATTATTGACTGCTGAAGTTTATGGGTTTCTTATATTGCTGATACTTGTTTTATTCTGCTGATATAACTTATTTGCTGAAATTTAGTAGCCTGCTAAATGTCTAGGTTCTGCTGATAATAATCTAGCTTGTTTTAGTTTTCTTATGCTGATAGAAGTTTTGGTTTACGGATTTTATGAGTTGCTGATTTATTAAGTTCATTTTGCATTTGGTTTTCTTGATGTTAATTTGCTAGTTGTTGATATTTTTGTGTAAGCAAAAGCCATCAGACACAACTGGTCTGATTGTTTAAACACTGATTCCTATCAGTCTCTAAAAAAATATAATTCGCAAAAATTTGTCCACGCAGGGACTCGAACTCGTGACCTCTAGAACAACAGCCAAACGTGTTAACCACTTGCTCTAGTTATCTGTTTTGTTTTAATTTAGTAAGAGTAAATTAATATAGCTTATTAGATTTGGAGCTGTCAGCTTTTAAGTTTTATTTTTATACATAATTTTATTACTTTTTAGAAATTTTAGAAAAAAAGCATTAGTTTAAATAAATTCATAAAAATATTTTATTACTTTTTAGAAATTTAAATTGTTTTTAGAGTTAATTTTTAAATAAATTAGTTTTTTTAATAATCTTTAATTAATTTAGTTTTTAAATAAAAAATAGTTTTAAATAGATTTTGTTTAGATAAAAAATTTTAGTTAAATATTAATTAGATTAAATTAGATTTAAGTTTTGTTTAAATTTAAAATAGATTTTAAATTTGTTTAAATAGTTTTATTTTAAATAGTTAAAATTAGTTTATAACTTTTAAATAGTTTTGTTTAAATTTGTTTAATTAGAATTTTTAATAGTGAAAAATTATTTTTAATTAAAGATTTTCTTTTTAATTAGTTTAAATAGTTTATAGTTTTTAAATACTAAACAAAGTTTTATTAACCAAGAACAATTAATCTCTACGTATAAATTGGATATCAATTCGAGTCGAGTCGAGGAACGAAAAATAGATTTTTTAAGAATTGCCAAATTCCTACATTAAAGACGTTGAAAGTTTCCTTCCATTTTTTAGCACGAGTTTTCAATGCATTAGCAAGTTCATTTTTAAGCTCATTTTTCAACTCGGATCTTAAGGTAATCATCTCACGTTTCATGTTATCAAACTTATCATCGTTTGCTTTTGCATAATCCAAAAATTCTCCATTAAGATTTTTAGTGTGAGCATTTTGAAAACCTTATGTAGTGTTTTGAAAATCACGGTTTTGGTTTTGATTTTGAACTTGCCCATTCCCACTTTGGTAATTACCCTTGTTATAGTTACGTTGATTGCCTTGATAACCACCATTTTGATTGTTGTTTTGATAGTTGTTAACATTTTGATTTTGGGAAGCTTGATTTGGGCGGGAACCTTGGCCGTTTTGTTTGTAAGTTCCCGTTGCTACGTAAGCACTCAAAGTGTTACCACCGCCGGTAATGCACTCGGAAAAATCATGAGCTCCACCACAAGATATACAACTCTTTTCAACCGCTTTAACCGATGCGAAATTCAAAGCATCTTGTGCTTTCCAATGTGTCATAATCGTCGAAATCTATTGAAAAACCGATTTTCCTCATTAGCTTCATCATGTAAGGCATTCATCTTACGAGACGATGATGATGACGATGAACCCATATTGGCAACACTCGGTGTGTTACGAGGGTTATCAACCTTAGATCTATTCTCGATGATCTTTAAAGCTTCATCGGTCGTTTTGCACAAAAAATTACCACCAGTGGCGGCATTCAAATAATCTCGTTAATGATCGTTAAGCCCATTATAAAAAGTATCAATTTGATGCAATTCCGAAAAATCATGGTGAGGACATTCATGTAACATTTCCTTAAATCGTTCCCATGCCATTGAAAAACTCTCATTATTACGTTGTGTAAACCTTGAAATCTCATTTTTCAAATGTGTTGTTTTAGATAGTGGAAAAAATTGGTTCACAAACTTAGAAACGAGATCACCCCATGTCAAAATCGAATTTGGTGGTTCTTTCTCGAGCCAAAGTTTTGCGGGTCCATCTAACGAGTATGAAAACAACATCATCTTAATGGCGTCATGTGGAACATCCTTTAACTTGCTCTTTGCGGTGAGACGATTGAAATTCCTTATGTGATAATGCGGGTTGTCTTTTTCATGACCTCGAAACTTGTTTGCTTGTAGCATCGACATTAAACCCGTTTTAATCTCAAAACTCTCCGCAAGGATGCCGGGAATCACACTAGCTTCTCCAAAACCCTCGGTGGGTGCTTGAAGCAACCCCATCATAGTACGATTAGCCATAGTGACTATTGGTTCTACAAAGGGTTCGACAATTGGATTTTATTCTTCAATCAAAGGTCCTTGGTTTTGACGACGTTTGCGAGCTCGTTTTGCTTGATTACGAGTTTGCATAAACGTGAGATAGAACGTGGAGGTGAGCAAAGAAGATTCGTTTGGGTGTTTTGTTGATTTTCAATTTTTTTGTGTTTTTGATTGTTTTTATTTTTTTGGATTTTGTGTGTATTCGTAGACAAAAATCTACCAAATCTCTCCTCGAATCAAACTCTTGATTAAAGAAGCCTCAAAGGAATGAAAACGATCATGTGGAGTGAACATGCCTTCGATTGACTTTTGAACTTTGGTGAAAACCAAATTGTTCAAGAGGGTTTAATCACAAAAAAACCAAGCAAATATATATATGATACGTAATAATCGGCAAAACCCTCGATTAGCCTTCAATCTCAAATACTCACAAGTGAACGGGGGGAATGAGGTGGTGTAAAGCACTTAAGTACCAAGCTTCCCTTTAACGGCCTTTTATAGCACGTTGCCTATCTATTCACCTAATAGTTCGTATTTTTCAAAATCGAGCTTCACGAGAGTATTTATCTATTTTTGCCTATTTCTTTTTGTTTGAGATTTGAATACAATTATTAAGAGATCAAATCTCAATTAAGGTTGTATTTTCACACTTTTGGAGATATTTTGTATTTGTTGTGATACTTATACAATATAGAAATAATATTTCACAAGAAAAACGAAAAAAAACGATAATACGTGTTAGTAGAGTTCTACTAATACAAATACTATTTATGGTTAGATATTAAAAACAAAATGAACAAATTAATCACGACACACCTCCCCGGCAGCGGCGCCAAAATGATTGTAGGTAAAATACGACCTTTTAGGAAAAAGGAGTAAAAGCGGTAAGTATTATACAAACGATTTAGGAAAATCAAGTGTTAATGATCCAAATAAGTTCATTTCCGAAGGAGGTTTATTGTGTGTGAATAATTCGTAATGATATTGGATTAATATAGAAGAAAGAAAAGAAGGGAAATGGAAATGGCGGATACGTTAAAATTATACTACGACGACAAAACGAAAAACCGTAAAAAGTGACAAAATAAAAATTAATTCTAAAAATTCCCAAAAAATTACCAAAAATATCTAAAACTGCAAATAGGGTTTAAAAAGGATCAAAACTTTTTCAAACCTTTTAATTAATTAAATATTAATTTTTAAATGCTAATTAAAGCCCTAAAAATCAAAATAATTAATAAAAAGCCCAAATTAGGATTTTTCAATTTGTAAAACTCTAAAATGACTTAATTAAACTAAAAACTATTTTTGAAAAATTTAAAATTAATTAAAACTATTTAAAATTATTAAAATCTAAAATTAAATATTAAAATAATATTAAAAATTCAAAAATTATAAAAATTTCTAAAAACTTGCAAAATAGTTTATTTTAACCTAAATAAACAAAAAATGAAAGTGAAATTACCAAAATACCCCCATTGGGCCCCCATATGGGCTAAAAACAAAAACAGTGCACCTTAATGGGCTTTTTAGCCCAATAAGCCAAAAATCAACCAAATAAGCTGAAAAGTTATAGTATGACTCAAAATTTAATTCTAAACATAAAACTCTAAAGAGCCAAAAGTTGTAAATATGCTTATCATAGTTTAACAATTCAACAGCTTATTCTTAATGGGCTTTTTGGCCCATTAAGCTATAAGCTAATGCCATAAGCTCTAATTTGACACACAACCTTCTTTTGGGATGCTTAAGAGATATGTAAAAAGAAATTTTGAAAAAGCTTAACCAATAAGCCAGAAATAAGCCAAGTATGATTTCACAAAAAGAAAAAATAGTCGACTTAGAGATTTAGACCATTTCAGAACTTGATTTAACTTGCAAAAGACTCTAAATGACTTAATTAAGACAATTCAATCAAGAAAAATCCAATAAGCAAAGCCAAATAAGCCGAATAAGTCAATAAGCACTTATGAAAAAAGTCAAAAGAGTTGGTTTTCTAGTCAAACCCTAAAGTCAACAGCTCAAAAGCTCCATAATGGTTAAATGGGTCAATTGAGGAAGACTGATTACCAAATCCAAATTGTTGCATGATTAAATAAGCTCAAATGGCTTAATATTAAGCCGAACCCAGTTTTACACTATCAGTGTTAACAAGCAGTGGGAAATGAGTTCCCACTGCTGCTTAAACAGGTTACTCTTGGCTTGATTTCAAGCCTTGTTTGTGGATGAATTTTGGAAACAAAGGCACTCCAATAAGCTTTGGCTTAGTGGAAGTCAACAGAAACACAAAAATCATAAATCCAAACATAATAAGGCACTCAACAGATCAAATCAAATAGCATGCAAACCAAGAACAATTGCTGATATGATTGACCAAAAGCTGATTTTCAAAAAGCTGTAAATCTTACAATAAGCTACCAAACTTTGAAACCAGATAATGTAGAGTTAAACAACCAACAAAACTACTAGCATGCCAAATTACAGACCTCAAATCAATCAAACAAGCATACAAATCTTTCTTATGTGTTTGACAGAATTTTGTGTGCAAAAACTAACAGCCTACGTTTTTTAGTTCTCCTTTGTTTTAGACTAAACCAACACCTAAAACACCTATTATACCAGCAAGTAAACACCTACAAACACCAAAGAACCAAGCTTAAAGGCCCTAACGCCTATGAACCAACAGAAACAAACACCCCTTAATCCAATTTTTTCACACAAATCTAATTTTAAAACCTATTAAACAACAAGATCTAGGTGAGATCAGATCTAATATACCCTATTAAGCAGCTTTAAACCAAAACACAAGCAGTTACCCTATCAAATCTACAAATCACATATTCATCAAATAACTTGACAGAAAAGTAAAATGGATTTGAAAATCAAACCTCCAAGATGTACAATCCACACCTTGGGATGTTTAGAGCTTATGTGGTAGCAAGAACAACCACAAGCTTCCTTTGTACCTACTAAGATCAACAAACACCAAGGATTACACAACCACTTATTTTTGAAAACAAGGTTTTAATAACATAAAACCTTCCTCAAAAACTCAGGCAAATAGATAAATGGAACTCAGATCTTAGCTAATCAAAAACCAACTTTCATAAAATGATAAAAGGAATTACAATTTTTTAGAAAACACCAACTTTATTTTATAAAAAGGGATTACAAGGATTTTAGCTAAAATCTGGAACAAAGGGATCACGACAAGTTGGGTCTCCTTTTATAGACAATGATGGTGAATCACACGTGGGAAGTGCCATTTTGGTTTTACCCTTTGGTTTAACTGTGGTAAAATCTGGGGGTGAAGAAGGGTGAACAGTGGTACCTTTGATCTGATATTAGTGGGAGAAAGGTGTTCGGCGCGTGTTTATGGGATTTAAACTTTGGAAATGGCAGGTATGGTCCTTGTATTTTGGTGAAATGTGTTTAATAAGTTTTTCAGCCCAAATAAACGACTCCCTTTGTTAAATAACTTTCAGATTTCATACATTGGCCACAAGAAGTTTTCAAAAAGGGTTTTTCTTTGAGAAATCCATAACTAGGGTTCGGTTCATTGTGCGACTTCGTTTCTCGTGTTCATTTTTCCTTGTTTCTTGTGATCTTTTGTTTTTTTCATGATATCTATACCTAAAATAAACAAGTAAACAAACACAAGCATATATATGGTATTTTTATGACGTTCTATGCATTTAAAGCCCGAAAAGAATGATGAGATCATGTATAAATGCCATCTCATCACTTGGTCAAAGGCAAGGCTAGCCTTAAAAAGTTCTCCACAAATCTGCGATAATTACCAACTAAGCCCATAAAACTACGAACCTCAGTTGCAGACGTCGTTCTTGGCCTTAGTGATAGCTTCAAGCTTCGTAGGATCAATGGTGATCCCTTCTAAGGAGACAATGTGGCCCAGAAATGCCACTTTGTTTAACTAGAATTCACACTTAGAAAATTTGGCATACAATTGCTTCTGGTGAAGAATCTGTAGCACAGTGCGAAGATGTTCTTCATGTTCTTCCTTGGATTTTGAGAAGATGAGAATGTCATCTATGAACACGATGACAAATTTGTCTTGAAACTCATGGAAGACGCGGTTCATTATGTCCATGAATACCGCTGGAGCATTAGTAAGTCCAAATGGCGTGACTACAAACTCATAGTGGCTATATATTGTGGGAAAATCAGTCTTAAGAATATCCTGCTCCTTCACTCGTAGCTGATGATAACCGGATCGTAGATCAATCTTGTAGAAGTGCTTGGCACCTTGTATTTGGTCGAAAAGATCATCGATACACGGAAATGGATAACGCTTCCTAATCATGATCTTGTTTAGCTCACGATAGTCAATGCATAAACGCATGCTGATGAGACTGCATTTATACATGGTCTCATCGTTCTTTTTGGGCTTTAAAAGATAATATATGTCATAAAATACCATATTATATGCTTGTGTTTGTTACTTGTGTATTTTAGGTATGGATATCGTGAAAAAGACAAAAGAGCACAAGAAACAAGCAAAAACGAATACGAGAAACGAAGCCGCACAATGAACCGGGCCCTAGTTATAATTTTCCAAGAAAATGTCCTTGAAGAATTGAATATGTACAAGAAAGGTCCTTCATCATTGAAGAAATGACACTTTATACGCTCGTATATTCATAATTACATGTTTGGTCTCTAAAGTTTGTCAAAATTACAAAAAGGTCCCTCAACTTTGAAGAATTGACAAGATTAGTCCTTCAAAATTATGGATTTGTCAATATTGTTCCTCCTCAAAGTCAAACATACAAAGAAGACCTTCAAGATTCAAGAAAGTACAAGTAAACCCTTCAAGAATCAACCAATGTGCAAAACAAGTCCTTATACCTTTTCACTAAAGTTTTTTGGCCAAATTGTGAAAAGAGAAACTTGTTTAACAAAGGAAATGGTTTTGTTTGGGCTGAAAAACATGAGATACATATTCTGCCAAAGACCAAGGACCATTTGTGTACACGCAAACATTCAAACTTACAAACATGCGCCAAACAAACACAGCCCATCTTTTTCGGATCAAACAAGTTACTATTCACCTTCATCCACCCAGAATTTACTCCACTTAAAACAAAGGGTAAAATCCAATTACCCCATCCCACGTGTGATTCAACATCACACATTCACATCCCAAACTTAACATTCACCATCCCATCACCCAATGGTCCCCACCATCAACCTCGTCCACCAATGAACACACGACTTCCTCTCCAAGGAATGCCACGTGTAAAGATCAACGGTTTATGCTTCATACTTGTTCCCAAAGGCAAAAAAAGCGACCAAGATCATTTTGGACAACTCATCAACTCAAAACATCCAAGAGCAATTCTAGAAATCAATTGCTAGGGTTTACATGTATTTCTAGTTCTAGTATCTTCTCATTAGCATTATAAGAGGAGACCTTAGCTTGGGAGAGTCCCTTTGTTCCATTTTCTAGCATTTGCTATTGTAATTCCTTTCAAGTCAATATAAAGTATGGTATTTTGCATTTTGGAATTATGATTCCTTTTATATTGACTGAAGTTGGTGTTAGGTGTTAGAATTTGAGTTCCATAATCATTTGAAAGTTGTTTTGGTGGTTTATCTTGGGTACATTTGTTTTTGTTTAAGTTTTCAAAGGTTTTCAAAAGTTTCTGAAAAGGTGTTTTGATCTAGGGTTTAAGGCTTGATTGTTCAAGGCCCTTGGAATCTAGGTGTTAAAATCCATTCATAGGCTGCACAAGACTTTAGTTCTTGAGTGGTTTACTTGGATCTTAGGTAGAAAGGTATTTATAAAGGTTAGAAAAGTGGTTCATCTCACTACTTGTTTTAGATCCCCCTGCTTTCATTATTTCTTGTACTAACCCCTAACCAAAATGCATAAGCTATTACAAGCTTGTTATCAGCAAGCTTGTGAAGAGTTTTAGGCCTTTGGTGAGGCTGTTTGCTCACTTGTGTTGAATATCTAATCATAGAAGGTCTAGGTTCAGTAGTTGAACCATCAACAGACCTTCACCTTTGTCCAAGGACCCTAGGTGTGTTCTAACTTTTGAATCACACTCTAGGGAGCTTTGCTGACTTCTCCTAGGAAGTTGTGGGGAAGAGGTGCACTCTCTCTTACTTTCTCTCTTAGAATTTTTGGTTAAAATCTATTTGGGATAAGTTTCTATGTGATTTTGTGCTTAATGTTTGTGTGTTGTGGTGTTTGGTTTACTTCTATTAGTTGTCATCTAGTTGAGCTATTTAGGTCATAAAATCAGTAGGTTGTGTGGAAAAATAAAAAAGTTTCTTTAAAAAGGACTAAAACAAGGTTGTTTGCGATTTTTGGGATCAAAAGGCCTTATGGCCTTGTGCCCTTGGTTCTTAGGGTTGGTTTTCACTAAACAAGTGTTTTTAAGCAAGTATTGGCCACTAGTTAAGTTTCATAAGTCTTGTGGTAAAGTTTTGAACAAGTTTTCATAAAACTGCAAAAGTTTGGTTTGGTTTTGGTCAAACACATCAGCAAGCATAAAATCTTCATAAGTTGGATTTAAGGTCTGTAATTTTAGAATTATTGTGTGTTTGTGGTGTATTACTTGTGCAATATCTGGTATTTATAATTGGTAGCTTATTCAGGGACTTATAGCTTATCAAAAGTCCCTACGAATGTCAACTTCATCAACAAAGTGACACTTGCATTTTGGCCAACACCTGCATGTACCTTGTATGCCTGTTGGTTTTGCTTATCAATACTTCATCATTTGTTGCTAGTGTTTGTTTTTTGATCTTTGTGTGCTTATTTGACAGTCTCATAAGTCAACTAGCTTACTGAGACTTAATTGCCAAAACAAGGTTGAGTTAACCAACTGGTTAGCTCAATTCACTGGTCTTGAACTCAAGACTTCCTCTAAAAGCTTCAAAATAAGCTTAATACCATCCCACAAGCATAACCTGAACTTTTGGTAAAATTTTGAACACGGTGACTTTTGTTGACTATGCTCATAAGTGCTTATCGGATTATACTTGCTTATTAGTACATGCAACAACTTTGTTTTTGTAATAGGTGTCACTTTTCTCAACTTAATATCAATTCTAGAAGGTTTCATCTTATTTGGTTTAGGTTTTTCCAGCTTATTGGCTTCTACAGCTTATTTCACTAGACTTTTAGGGATTTTTCTTGTTTATTATTCTTAGTTAAGCTATTTGTGAGCTTTTACGAAAAGAATCAACTTTTGAAACCCCCTAGAACCCAAACCCGACTATTTTGTCTTTTAGTAAAAAAGCTTACTTCAAGTTTCTGGCTTATTACTTGGTCTTTTTTAGAATTTCTTTTTGCAAAAAGGTTTAAAATCTCATAAGAAGTTTGTGTGTTTAAGCAAAGCTTATGGCATCAGCTTATTGCTTAATGGGCTTATTGGCCCAATAAGGATAAGCTTATTGACTGATAAGTTGTGATAAGCACATTTTCAACTTTTGGGCCTTTAGACTTTGTGTTTAAAATCAAATTTTGAGTTGGACTGGACATTTTCAGAGCTTTTTGAGCACTTTTGTTTTTGGGCTAAAAAGCCCAATTGATTTTGGATTGTTTTTTGTTTTAGCCCATTTGGGGGCCTAATAGGGGTAGTTTGGAAATTTTAACTTTATTTTCTGAATATTTAGGTTAAAATAAACTAGATTGCAATTTTTATAATTTTTTATAAACTTTTGATTTTTTTAATATTATTTTAATTTTTTATTTTAGTTTTCAATTCTTTTTATTGATTTAATAGGTTTAAAATTTTGGAAAAATACTTTTTAGTTTTATTAAGTTATTTTTTAGGTTTACAAGTAGAAAAATCTTTATTTGGGATTTTTGTTAATTTATTTAATTTTTAGGGCTTTAATTAGCATTAAAAAATAAATATTAATTAATTAAAAAGTTTAAAAAAGTTTTGATCATTTTTAAACCTTAGTTGGATTTTTAGGAATTTTTGGTGATTTTTTGGGAATTTTTAGAGCAAGTTTTCATTTTGTCACTTTTACGGTTTTACGTTTTTTACGTCTTAGCTTAATTTTCTCGTATCCGTCATTTTCTTTTCTTACCCTTTTCTTTCTAACAATATTAATCCAAAACTTACAAGTTTTTCACAACATAATCAACCTCCTTGGGAAACGAACTTTATCTTGGGTCATTAGCATTTGATTTTTCCTAAAATCAATTCGCTTAATACTTACCGCTTTTACGCTTTGTTTTCCTAAACAAACGTAATTTTATCACAATCATTTTGGCGCCACGGCCGAGGAGGTGTGTTGTGAACAATTTGGAAAATTTTGTGTTGATCCCAAACTTAGATCGATTTAGCTTTATGTATACGAGATTAGATCAAGTAATACACTTAGAGAAACCTTTGTATATGTTTATGACAATCTAAGTGTTATGCGGAATTAACACTTAAACAAGAACACACAAGATATAAACAAACTTTCACTTTGATTAATGATATCAAACTTGCTTACAATGAAAGTAGTTTACGAATGAAAACTTATATCAAACATTAACCTAAAGGTCTTCTTTTATAGACATAAGAAGCCTTGTACAATAATCTACGTATCAGCTATTCTAGGTAAAGATAAATATAGAAAATACATTGTTGTTCCTATCTTTACTAGAAGTAATCTAGAATACAATAAACGCGTAGAGTATATCTTCCCATCAGTGCTTGTCTTCAATGTATCAACGCTTGACTTTATCTTGTCAACGCTTGAGCTGTCAGCGTTTGTTTTACTCCTGTCAACGCTTGATTTACTCTTGTCAGCGCTCAAGTGATCTGGCCATAATTTATTCCCAACAATCCTCCCCTAAACTTGATATCCACTCTTATGATCAAGTTTCTGAATAAACATTAAGGACTAGGAGGAATCTTACAAACCTTCTCATATTGGTAATAAATAAATCTGATCGAGTCTTTTGCCACGTCACTTGAATAATCAATTTCCACCTGAGTGTTCTTCATCTTTTCCAAGATATCCTTGGATATGAAATACTGACCATCCACAAGTAGATACTCAACAAACTTTGTAGAACTCAAATGGTAAACGCCAACAGCTGAATATAATCTCCATTGAAGACCACTGAGGTCATCTTCTAGATCCTTCCAAATAGCATGATCCTCATCTTTTGGTCCACACATTCTCTTGAATTTGGACCACAGTTTTATTCCATTAGCTGAAGTTGGTGCTTCAGCCTCATACTTGGTCTCTAGCAACCTCCATAGGTCTACCAAGTCTTCTCTATCACAACTTGTAAACAAAGATATAAGAGTGGTAAAAGTGTGTACCTCTTTGCCATACCTGCCAATTTTCCAAAACCCACATTCATCTTCTTCATAGCTCACAATTGGGTTTCTGGAATGTAGTGGTAACACTTGCACCATATCTGAAGCTTCTAATGGTGAGAGCTTGAGGCTCTTTCTTATAACAGCTTCACTTGGATATAGTGGATCCATATATTTGGGAAACTCAAGAGAAACTCCCTTTTTCACTGGTCTGGGAACAAACATTGCTTTCTTGAGCTCCATTTCTGCAAGTTCTTTCCTTTCATCAGAAAGAAGTCTTAGAGTGTTTGCTTCCTGCACTCTAACCCAGATGGGATAAGCTTTGCATTCCAACTCATCAAATGTCAATGCCCTCAATTTCTGATATGTCCATCCTACTCCATGACATCTGAGCAACATGCAGTATAGCTCCCTTCTATCCCTTTTCAAGTCTGAGAGAATATTGCTTGCCTTGTGTTTCAAAATAACCTAGCAGTCTTTTTGTACTCTGAGGAGAATCTCCAAACCCCATATCTGATCTGAAATGGTCAAGTGTGGATTCTCCATACATCTTTCTTCCCAAGCATGATACATTTGAACCACCTCTGGCATATCAAAGTCAACCTGCAATTTCAACTCTCTTAATTTCTCCTTAGCCAACTCATCTCCATACTCAAGTCTCTCTGGCTGTTCTATGATCATAACACTTTAGTCTGAGCTAGCTTCATCACTTCCTTCTTTCTCTTCTGAAGTGAAAACAAATGGTGACTCTTTCACCTCCTTTCTATCTTGTTCCATGATTTGTGCAGCCAACCTTCTATCAAACTCAACTTGAGCTGCATTCTTTGGAACAATCTCTTCTACCATAATACCCTTACCCTTATCTAATGGATCAATTGTTGGTAAGGTAGATGGTGATACCTGTGAAGAAACCTCCTTGATGATGGATGATGACTGGGATACATCACCCTCATGTGCAGGTCTGTCAACGCCCAATTTTGCTCTATCAGCGCCCAAAATATTTCTATCAGCGTCCAAATTCTCCTTGTCAACGCCCAAATTTCCTGCCTCAGCGCCTTTTGCAATCTCTTCCAACATGGCTGTAAATGATAAATTTAAGTTTGTAGGAGAGACTAAGGATGTATCAAAACCTGTCTGTTTCTTCAAACTTGTAAGGGCCTCAGCAATATCTAAAGACTGACCATCATGGCTGCCCTTATCACTCACATTTATTGGATCTTCCTCCCCTTTGGAAGATTCCTCCATCCCTCTCCTTGCACTTGCAGTCTCCCAAATAACAATCCTCTCCCTCAATTGCTTGAGTTCAAGGCCTTGTGAGCTGACAACTTGTACCAAGTCTGCATTTTGCTTTTGCAAGCTCATGCAGACTGCCTTCAATTCAACTAGAGTCATTGGTTCCAATCTGCCCTCTTCTAAAATGGGGATTTGACCTCCCAAGTCAGATTCATTGGGCATGGATGAGGACTTAATGATGGTGGGACTGCCTTGGCCAGCTTCTAAGCCAAAACCAATAGTCCCAGCCTCATCCATATCACCAGCCACACTTGTGGTGGTGGTTCTCTCTGCTACATGGCTAGGACCACCAGAGGAGAACACCCCAGTAGTCCTTTGGCGTTTCATCAACCTATATTCAGGGGGTGTAGAAGATGATGTGGAATGGGTGGATGTGGGTTGGTTAAGGGGTGTTTGGGTTTGTGAAGGTTGTGTGTCAACGTTGGAAATAGGCACATCAACGCCAACATTTAACGTGTCAGCGTTGAAGGGTTCTTGGTCAATTTGCATATTTTCATGTGAAGGTAATGGTTCAGGTATTGGGTCAATTTGGGGTTGGGGGTCTGGTTGGGGTTGAGTTGCTGCAATGAGAGCAAGCATAGCTTGGGTTAAGGGTAGGTCACGATGGGGGGGGGGGGGGGGTGAGTTCATCTTCATAAAAATAGCTTTCTTTTGCACAGGGATCTCATAAAAATCATTATGATCCCTTGTGCAGTATTCTTGAACATCAAAAACCATTTGTAAAAATCGGGGATAAGCTAAAGTCATTTTGTTCTCCTTATTTTTACACATGCCCTCAAAAATCATTTTAGAATAATTAAATTTTTGCCCAGTTGCAATGCACACAATAGCACTGGCAATAGATCTATTGATCTCATTGTGTGCAGTGCATTTGGGACTCAAACATTGTAAGAGGACATGTATGAGGTACTTCCAGGCTATGAGAAACTCCTGTTTATGATCTTTGTTTAAAGTTCCTTCCTCAAGAAAAGGATAACCCAAAGCCCTTAGTCCTTGTTCTATTTCTCTAATGGGAAGGGTGGCTATACCATCAGCATCATCAAGATGCAAGGCTTGGCGTACCAAAGCCTCAGTAACCACCCAAGGTCTCCCATGAACAATAGAAGTCAATGTAGTCACTCTATTAACTGTTGAGGAACTAACAGTGTTCCAAAACTGTTTAATATGTGTGACAGGAATGAGTGGTGCATGAGAAAGAGCATACCAAATAAGAGATGCTTTCAAATACGCCACCATTTGTGTGTATTGGGGAAATAGAGCATCATCAGCTTCAAGATACGCGATCATGTTGTGTTGGCTTCTGAACCCCAATTCCAATTCTGATGGTTTAAACTTTGGTGCCATTGTTGAAAGCTGTTAAAATTGATTGATGAAGATGAAGTTGATAAGAGAAAATTGTGTTAGACAAGAATTATAGATACCCTGTTTAAAAATAGGAGCCAAATTTATAGGAGAAGAAAATGCATGTGATTGGCCCAAAAATAGGCAAGTATTTTCAAAAACACAATCATGAAAATATTGAAAAAGAATAATTTTATCTCATGCATTAAATGAAGTCTATCAACTCCCAAAATTACGGCCTAAAAATATGTCAAAAAGTAACAACTAGGTAGGACCCATTGAGTGTCAACGGTCAAAAATAACCTATCAACGCCCAACGGCTATAATCTTGTCAACGTTTGCCTATAGCCATGTCAGCGTCTAAATTGGTCACAACAACGCTTGGAAAAATACTTGTCAGCGTCCAAAAAAAAAATGTTTAAAAATGGAAAATGACCTTAACAAAGTAATTTATCCTAGAGAAGATAACCAAAAATCTGATAATTATTATAGGGCGGCAAGCACTGTCCAGTTATGCACACTTGCTTAAGCAAGATAGACATAACAGTCCTCTAGTGTCCCTTGCTAACCAAAACTCTTAACAACCAAGTTACCTTATAAAATTCCTTTTTACTCCCAGGTAAATTCCATAACAAAATTATTCCCAAGTCTCCCAACAGACCACAACCAATTCTAGGCCAAAAATGTCTTGGCAACATGCATAGTATATCAACTTTGCATGCTACAGTGCCTCATGATTTAGTAAAACTAACTCATACTCACCTGTGGACACAATCTAGAATTGTGATAAGAGTATCATATGGATACCTAAACATCTTGAAGGTTCCTAAAACCTCCCCTTAAACTATGATACATAAGTGGCTAAAAACATGCATGAACATAAAAAATTATGTCAAGATAGGAATTAAAAATTCCAACCATCATCCATAAATAAAAACTTGTCCAAATGCTTCTCCATTGATCCATAAGCAACTTTGTATCCAATGGTATACTGCTAACACCATCTGCACATTTAGATTGAAAACCACAAAACTAACATTGTTGCTGACAACGCCCCGATAACACATGACAGCGTTGAGGGAAGCTTTGTCAGCGTTAGACAATTATATTGCTGACAACATTACAAAAACACTTATCAGCGTTCAAGCAACCTTTATCAGTGTTAGAAAAATATAGTGGAAAATCTAAATCATCAATAAGACTAATAACAATGCATCATCCTGTACATACTTTTACAAAAAGACTCCAAAACACATATTATGTGAGATTGATCATTCCAATACTTGTTACCAAGTATTGAAACCTCCCAGCATCAAAAGGTTTAGTTAGTAAATCTGACACATTTTCCTCAGTGTTAACCCTATCTGGTTGTATTAAACCTTTTTCAAAACAATCTCTTATAAAATGGTGTCTAATTTCTATGTGTTTAGTTTTAGAATGATGTACAGGATTCTTAATGATGCATAAAGTGCTGTTATTGTCAACAAATATCTTGGTATGGAAATTATACCCATAGTCCAACAGCTGGTTCTGGATCCATAAAACTTGTCCACAACAAGCAGCTGCAGCAACATACTCAGCTTCAGTTGTAGAATTAGCCACCACTGTTTGTTTCTTGCATTGCCAAGATATCAACCTGCTCCCAAGAAACTGACATCCACCAGTTGTGGATTTCCTATCAAATTTATCACCTCCATAGTCACTATCTGAATATGCAATCAGCTCCAATGGTGAATCCTTTGGGTACCACAAACCAAGACTAGGATAGCATCTTAGGTACCTAAAGATCCTCTTCACAGCATAAAGGTGACACTCTTTGGGAGTCACTTGATGGCGTGCACAAGCACACACAGCAAACATGATGTCAGGTCTGGAGGCTGTAAGATACATCAAGGATCCAATCATGGATCTATAGTGCCTGACATCAACATCTTTCCCATCTTCAATCTTTCCCCAAGGGTGTTCTCTATCCATAGGAGTAGTAGCCCTCTTTTCATGTGGAGAAAAGCCAAATTTCTTCAAGATCTCAGCCACATATTTGTCCTGGGAGATGAAGATACCATCTTCTTTCTGCTGAACTTGTAAACCAAGAAAGAAGTTCATCTCCCCCATAGCACTCATCTTGAATTTGTCTGTCATAAGTTTGGAGAAATCCTCACTCATCTTTGGATCAGTAGACCCAAAAATGATGTCATCAACATAGACCTGGACAAGCAACACATCCTTGCCTTTCTTCTTTGTAAATAGTGTTTGATCTATGGTGCCCCTTTTGAATCCATTGTCCACCAAGTAGGTAGACAAAGTACCATACCATGCTCTAGGAGCCTGATGAAGTCCATACGTAGCCTTTTTGACTCTATACACCTTGTCTGGATTCTCTGGATACTCAAAACCTGGAGGCTGCATCACATATACCTCCTCAACAATAGTTCCATAGAGGAAGGCACTCTTGACATCCATTTGATAGACAGTGAAGCCCATGCAGGATGCATAGGCTAGAAAGATCCTTATAGCTTCAATCCTTGCAACTGGTGCAAAGACCTCCTCATAGTCTATCCCCTCCTCTTGTGTATATCCCTGAGCCACTAACCTTGCCTTGTTTCTGACCACAATGCCTCTTTCATCTCTCTTGTTTCTTAGAACCCATCTTGTCCCTATAGGTCTGACATATCTGGGACAATCAACCAGCTCCCAAACGTCCTGAATTGCAAATTGGTGAAGCTCATCCTGCATTGCTTCCACCCAACTTGGTTCTTTGAGAGCATCAAATATTTTCTTGGGTTCCTGTTGTGACAGAAAACAGGCAAACAAACATGCTTGCACAAGAGGGGTATCAACCTTCTTGTGTATATTGGCAATAAACCCACCAAGACCTTGATGAGATCTTCTAGTCTGAACTGGAGTATTAACATTACCAATGATTTGAGAAGGAGGATGATTCTTCATGACTGAAGTAAGTACTCCTCCCTCAAAAAGTCTGGTATCTTCAACTTCATTCTCCATGTTGCCAATATCTTCTTCATCAGACTCTCTTACATCAACATAGGGATGACCTTCTTCATATAAATTGGAAGGTTCACCTTGTTCAAAAGTGGAAGAGAAAAGATGTGCAAAAGTGTTGTTAACGCCTGAATCTTGGTTGTCAGCGCTTGGGCTAACAACGCTTGAACTGTTGTTGTCAACGTCTGAGTCATCAACGTCTGAATTGGTCTTGTCAGCGCTAGATTTGCCTTTGTCAACGCCTGAAGGACCATGCATGTTTGTATTTGGTGGTACTTGGGGACCACCATTATCTTTACCACCAGCAGCAGCAGCAGCAAAAGCATCTGTCCAAATGGGAATTGTAACATATTCTTGTATAGGAGATGTCTTTTCTGCTTGTGAACCAACCTTTTCATGAACCGGTGTACCTGAAACATCAACAACTTGTTCCTCCACAACATTTGAAGTTACCTTCACAATGTCTGGATTAGTGACAGGCATATAATTTAAAGCTCTAGATAAAGGTTCCAAGTCAAACAACCATTTAGGACCACTTTCAGGATCACTTTCAGGATCACTAGGTTTATTCTATAAAAACCTAACATGTACTCTTTCAAGTATACGTTTTTCTTCTTTAAGATAAACCCTATATCCCTTGCTCTGCACTGAATACCCCATGAAGTAGCCTTCATCACCTTTTGCACTAAATTTACCTAAGGCATCACTAGTGTCTAAAACTACTACATGACAACCAAAAGGTTTGAGAAAACCAATATTAGGTTTTCTTCCCCAAAGTAACTCATAAGGTGTTTTGTTCTGAATTTTGTTAACCAATGCTCTATTTTGAACATAACAAGCTATATTAACAGCCTCAGCCCAAAAGGCTATAGGAAAATGAGCATCAGCCAACATTGTTCTGGCTGCTTCAATTAGGGTTCTATTTTTCCTCTCAGCAACCCCATTTTGCTGTGAGGTTCTTGCAATACTAAATTGCCTAGTAATTCCTTTCCTGGCACAGAAATCATCTAGCTTCTTATTCCTAAATTCACCACCATTATCACTCCTAAGCATTTTAACTTCATTGCCAGATTTCTTCTCAATCTTAGTGATAAAATCAATTAGAATATCAGCTGTGTCACTCTTCATAGATAGAAAGAATGTCCAAGTAAACCTAGAAAAGTCATCTGTGATAACAAAGCAATATGACTTACCATTCAGACTTTCTATATTGGTTGGACCAAAAAGGTCCATATGAAGCAAATGAAGAGGTCTAGAACTAGAGTGCACCTGTTTTGACTTGAATGAGACCTTGTGTTGCTTGCCTTTAAGACATGCAACACAAGAGTGGTCATTGTGGAAGGTCTTCTCAGGCAAACCATCAACCAAACCAAGTCTCACAAGCCTATTTATATTTTTGAAATTTATGTGCCCTAGTCTCCTGTGCCACAAATTACTCTCATCTACTAAAGCTTTAGCATAAAAACAAGACATATTGTTATTTATTCTAATCCCATTCAGATTCACATTGTATATGTCCTTATGCCTAGGTGTTCTATACTCAATATATTTCTCATCAGGGATCTTATAATCCTTGCTTAACACCAAACACTCAGTATCAGTAAACAGAACTTTATTTTTGTTATCACAAACTTGTGATACACTAAAAAGATTTTAATCAAGTTCTTTTACCAAAAATACGTTTTCAAAATGCAGATTCTTGGTGAGAAGGGTTCCTTTGCCTGTGATAGTACCATATCCGCCTCCAAAGTAAACCTTATCACCATCTTTAATGGGAGTGAAGTTCGTCAAATAATCTTCCTTCCCTGTCATGTGCCTTGAGCATCCACTGTCCCAATATCCATAATCATTGACCTGTTTTTGAATGCCCTGCACATAAAGAAAAAAAATTAGTTTTCTTTGGGAACCCAAGCCTTAGAAGACTTGGATTCATCTGGTTGTTCAATAAGAACAGACTTAGTTCTCATAACAACCCCATTTTCATCCTTCTTAGGATGAAAAACCCAGTTAACCCCAATAGGTTTTGTAATGACCTTTGAAATGTAATTAAATCTGTTGTAGGTCATTGAAATCCCATTATCATTAGGGTTTTGATCTTTCTTGGGTCTCCATGTTAAGCTTGAAGAAGCTTTACACCCCTTACCCTGTGGTTGCAAATATTTAGGTCTGGTCACGTTTCTGTCAGCGTTGGAATTGGTCTTGTCAACGCTGAAATTACCCTTGTCAGCGTTGAACCTAGGGTTTGCTACAGAAACCCATTGCCTATTAGACCAAGTGTTTGTCTTTTGAAATGGTATTTGTCCATGAGTGTAGACCCTCTAGTGAAGAATGGGGCAGGTCTAACAACTTGTGGACTTTGCTGCACACAAGGTTTGGGTCTGACAACGTTTGACTTCCTGACAACGTTGACTTTGTTCCTGTCAGTGCTGAATTTGTTCCTGTCAGCGCTGGTTGTGGGAGCGTTGACACACTTATATGCCAAGTGTGAAAAGCTACCACAAGTGTAACAAGCTTTTCTAGACACAACCCTAGGTCTAGAAGAGAAGAAGCCTGTTCCATCATTGCTAACTTGGCTCTTAGGTGACCTAGTATTCCTATACATCTCTGCATACTTAATGCTAGGTTTTCTAACAGTGTTTGAGCCTAGGTCAACAGCTTTACCAGTTATTGGGTTTGTAACCTTAATGGGAGTTGACTCATTTGGACTTTCATAGAGCAAGACACCCTTAACAAATAAAGTAGGGTTAGCTTTCTTCCATTCATTCAGGTCAGTCAACTTTTATTGGTACTCTCCAACTGGAGTGAAAACTCTTGGTGGAGGAATGAATTCCTCCTCTTGGAATTCTTGCAAGCCAGTCCAAGATAGGTCCTTTTGTTGGACACCATAGAAGTTACCAGCTAGTGGTGGAACCACAGAGTAATCATTCATCCCAATCCCAGTCATGTCCTAAGGATCTCTTTGTTTACTCACACAGTCTCCTAGGGTTCGTGTGGCTCTATCAAATCTTTGAATTTTAAGGCCAACATTATCTTTATTCTTAATGGCCTCATCTAGCTTAGCCTGTAACTCACCATTAACCCTTTCCATGATGTTTCTAATATCCATACTAGCATTTAACTCATGTTTTAAGATATTTATTTTATCTTTTAAGTCAAATTCCATTTTCTTGTATTCAGAAACAGTTTTCTCAATTTGAGTGAGAGCTAGTTGGTAATTAGACAGTTTGCACTTTTCAGTACTCACATCACTTAGCAATCTTAACACCTCTTTGTTAAGTTTCTCAGTGTTTAACCTACAACCTTTACTACAAAAAGCATCATTGTATACCTCATTATCAGATGAAGAGGAGGAGTGTGCCATGAGAGCATATTCAACATGCTCTTCTTCTTCAATTTCAGCAACCAAAGCTTTATCCTCTTCCACATCTTTAGTCAGATAGCTCCAATCCCATCCCACACCATCAATTCCTTGAACTGCAACCATTGCTTTAGGATCCTGAGCTTTAACAATTTGACTTGAGGGTTTACCAGCATCAGATCTTCTAGGAGATCTGCATTCCCTCATGAAGTGCCCTATACGATGACAGTTGTAGCATTCAACTTTGGATTTATCAAATCCAGCTGTGTCTTTTGCATTGAAGGTCATCTTCTTCTTAAACCTTCTGTTCCACCTGTTTGCTCTTATACTAGCAAGAGCCATGTTCCACTTAATGTCCATCTCTTCCAAATGATCATCACTTATCTGCTCAAGGTCCTCATATGTAATCACTGAACCATTGGGCAAAGAAGCAATATAAGCACATACAGTATCCAAATACAAACCAGCAGGTTTAACTATTGGGGAGTCACTTTTGAATGTGTCAGCGTCTGAAAAGGAGACGTTGACAGGACTTGTTCCAGCGCTGACACATGATGATCCAGTAACTGGATGCATGTAAGAGTCCTTCTGATTGAATTGACCTTCACTATGAGAGAAGAAGGCCATGTTACTGTTGGTAGACTTGCTTCCATGCTCTAAAAGAGTTTCATCTTTCAATAGCCTTAGTTTGTTGTAGATGTCATCAAACGTGGAACTTTTGTAAGTATTATTGGCAAGAATAGATCTTGCCTCAATCTTCCATGCCTCACCAAGACTTTTAAGAAAGGTAGCATTAATGTCAACATCACCAAGTTGTGTCCCCATAAAGGACAATTTGCTTGTAATGTCAAGCAATCTGCTTCTCACACTACTCAGCTTCTCATTGGGTTAAGCTTTGAAAACAGCATAATCATGCATGAGTTGTTTCTTCTTTTCTTCCCTGGTATCTGCATTGCCACCATATGCAACTTCAAGAGCTGCCCAAAGGTCTTTAGCAGAATCATAACCTCTGTATTTATGCTGGTTCTCTTGTCCCAAAGAGACTTTCAGAATATTTAGGGTTTTCATGTCAACCCTTTTCTTTGCTATGTCTTCAGTAGTAACAGCTCTACCATCTTCAGGTTTTTCTTTCTTATCTTCTTCAGAACATCCAGCAACAGCTGATCTTTGAGAAATAGCACCAACAATCTTTTGGGCTTTATCGAATGTGTTTCCATATTCAATGATCTCCCAGTATGTGTAGTCATAGATCCCTAGATATTGCTCAAAGTTGAATTTCCACAATTCAAAGTTGGTTGCATCAAGCATGGGAATCTTGATGTTTGGTAAAGGTGAGGAGGAGGACTTTATTGTTTCTGACATGATGTTGTTAGGGTTTTTGAGAAAATTAGGGTTTTGGTGATTATTAGGGTTCTTGTGTTCTTTAAGATCAAAAGTTCCTCAACAAGCTCTGATACCACTTGTTGATCCCAAACTAGATCGATTTAGCTTTATGTATACGAGATTAGATCAAGTAATACACTTAGAGAAACCTTTGTATATGTTTATGACAATCTAAGTGTTATGCGGAATTAACACTTAAACAAGAACACACAAGATATAAACAAACTTTCACTTTGATTAATGATATCAAACTTGCTTACAAAGAAAGTAGTTTACGAATGAAAACTTATATCAAACATTAACCTAAAGGTCTTCTTTTATAGACATAAGAAGCCTTGTACAATAATCTACGTATCAGCTATTCTAAGTAAAGATAAATATATAAAATACATTGTTGTTCCTATCTTTACTAAAAGTAATCTAGAATACAATAAACGCGTAGAGTATATCTTCCCATCAGTGCTTGTCTTAAATGTATCAACGCTTGACTTTATCTTGTCAACGCTTGAGCTGTCAGCGTTTGTTTTACTCCTGTCAACGCTTGATTTACTCTTGTCAGCGCTCAAGTGATCTGGCCATAATTTATTCCCAACATTTTGTTTTTAATATTAACCAAAATAGTATTTGTGTTAGTAGAACTCTATTAATACGTATTATCGGTTTTCGTTTTCTTTGTAAATATTATTAGTATATTGTATACGTATCGCAATAAAATCACAATATCTCCAAAAGCGTGAAAACGCAACCTTAATTGGGATTTCATTACTCAATTATTGTATTCGAATCTCAAACCAAAAGAAAAAGTACATCACAAGCAGCTAGATTTATCAAAGTAGGTGATTCCAAGCCTCCAGCTCCAATAACTAAAATGGATTATTTCAACAGATTTGTTTGCGATGCAGTTTAACAAAAAAACTACTTAGATCAAATATTCTAAAATGATAAATGTCATAATTCTCAAGAAAATGGAAAAGTAAAAAAAATCACCTAAACGGATAATGTGTAGGATTTCACCTAAACGCATAAACTGTGATTTCAGCATTTGATTGATGGGATTTTAATGTGTAGGATTTGATAATGAAATGAACAAATCCACGTTTATTTTGTAAAGTATAATCTACGGGTAAGTCAAAAGTAGGAGCATCATGTTCATGATCACGTCTTGTAGCAGGATCATCCTAAACCCTATTAGAACCGAGTGACATATTCAAACACCATTTGATGTTCAAGGTTGATTACCTTACATTTCAGTATGATGAAGATCAGTTGTTGAATCTGAGATAGTGGAATCAAAATCTCGTAGCTCAATTTGCAGTTCCCTAAGCAGGCGGGATATCGATTCGCACATATGTTAATTCAAAAAAAAACTTCCACGGACACCTTCAATTACCAAAAAGTTAAACAAATTAGTACATAATAAGCGTGTAATGCAAAGCAATATAACTGAGAACGAAACCTTATAAATTCCACTAATAGTCGTATTGAACTATCGTATTTTTGCAGCAATAACATATAACGATTTTCTTTGCCTTCTTGTTGCTTCATATCTTGCGGGCCTTAAATCACCGTGCATCTCATGAAAACCACCCTTTCATTCCTGTGATTCACATTCCAGTGACAACTACCAATCATTATTATGTCATAAGATTATCGTAATTGCATAAAAAACACAACTTTTGATTTTTTATATTGGAATTCGTAACATGAATCTGTTTCATTAAACTAAAACAAAAAGTAAGTAGGTTAAAAAGTACTAATCCGTTGTTCTTTGCCATCACCTTGGTTAGAACTAATTTAAAGGCATCGTATGTATATATTTTTAAGCATCCCTAATTGACTACATTCCCTCCCTGAACTTTTTTATCAAATATATCAGAATAGGGTGGCTAAATGATTCTATATTAACATAACAAAGATAATTACTTTTAGGAGTGTCTATAGCGAAGGAAAAGGACACCAATCAAAGAACCACATACCGTATCGATAGTTAAAATGATGGTAATCCATGTTTTAGATTTCAATACCTGATATATCACTTAATCATTCATCATAATCTAAACAGCTCATATGCATCCATCATATGCTTCTTGCGCCGTTTCCTTTGCTGCACGTGTATAATTAACATAAACTTTATATAATAAAGTTAAAAACAAACTCTTTTGTAAGACGCTATGAAAAAATAAATTAATTGAAACATAGGATATACGTAAACATTGTAAAAACGTTTAAAATAAGAACACTATCATCTAAAATCCAAACATATATATTTATAAAAAGAGCACAGTAAAACAAATACCGTGGTAGTATACTTTACAGCTCATTCTGATTTGGTCCAGCATTGAATCTCAATGAGAATTTCAATTTCAACCTCTTGTTTCACTTTAAAATTTTTCCAGGGATGTCGACAACCTAAAACAATAACAAATGATCGATTTAATACTTTTCAACGATCCATAACAGAACAAAATAACCGAGTAAATGCTTGTCACAAATCATCAACATAATTATGTTGGTTTCTAATATAGACATTAGGCACAATAAATAAGTGGATTTAAAGCCAGTATTTAGAACATAATAATAAAATTAGCAAATATCATTATAGATCCGCATAACTTACCACCAAGTTCTTTCAATATAGAAAAATCAACGAAATACCAAAAACATGTTTTATAGCATTCTGAACAACGGTTCACAGAAATAGACATGTTATTGTGTGCATCATCCACCCTTGGTAATTCATCAAAGGTTGCAGGCCTTTTATGTTGATAAAACCTGTAAACATAAATCGAAAGAAGCTATCACATATAAAGTCAACCCACTGAATATTAGAACTATAACAGGCTATTGTAGTAAAATCAAGTTTCAGCTCACAAAACTACTATATAAAACAAAAGGCAAAATTGTTTATAAATAAAACAGAATTTATAAACCTGGTTAATTTTTGCAATGGACATAGAACAATGATGGATACATGGAAATCAAACCAAAGACAACCACCATAAATCATAATTTATTTATTTTAAAAACATATTAAAAAGATTATAATTAATCAATACTCAGTTCAATTAATCACAATAATAAACCTTTTCTGTATAAGAACATGTAATCACCTTCAAAGTTGGTTGGGAAGATTCATTCGCATCACTCTGGTTGCTCCTAACAATGTGGATCGTAGTTTTTCTCTTTTTTTACGATTAGACATTTGAGTTCCTGTAATTTTGATTTGATGAAAGATTGCATGCGAATATGGCATGGTTTGAATGAATATAATGAGTTGTAATTGAGAAAAATATTGATATGAAGCGTTTTGAAACAAAATTAATTGAGGTAATTTTATAAACTCATATTTGGTAAGAGAATTAATTTGTATACAGTTACATGTGAATTAAAAATAGTTAATATTGGTAATTTATTTCCAAGCTTATTAGTATTTGGTTTTGAAAAGTTATTACAAAAATCAATTTAGAATACATTCCTTTTATACATATGAATGAATTCAAAAATATCATAATGATTTAATTTTTTTATCCTAAGTAATCATTTAAATATGTGTGAATTTGTTTTAGAATTAAAAGCATATCAAAATTGCCATAGTTATTTCTAAATTTTTAATACATTTTTAATTTGTCAAAAATATGTTAAGCCAAAATAAATACTTGCCTAATTTATAAAACCGAAATTGTTAATTTTTTATTATGATTTTTCATTAAATGATGGTATGGTGAATGGTCTTTATTGCCTTTGTTTTAGAAAGTCCTAACACAAATGTGGAATTGGCATAGTGGTAAAGATATTGTGTTTCTAACATAAAGATCCGAGTTCGAATCCCACTCTAGTGGTAAAGATATTTATGTGATGATGTGGCACACGTTGTGGGATGATGTGGCACACGAATTGTGTTGATGTGGCAGGAAGATGTTTGTTTGGAGTGCCATGTCACATTAATTCTTGCCACCTCATATTAATTGTGCTTAGGTGGATTAATGGAGGGATATGTGAGCATGACGTGACATTAATTTATCCTTATATATAGAGTAAGATATATATATATATATATATATATATATATATATATATATATATATATATATATATATATATATATATATATATATATATATATATATATATATATATATATATATATATATATATATATATATATATATATATATAATATGGGCTAAGTTTGACTTGGAAAATAAATAGGCGCCATGTCATATCCTACATGGCATTTTCTTATTGGCTATTAGGTTATATCTAATTTATTTTGGAAATTGTATCATTCGGAATATTATTTTGGAAACTATATCATTACGAATAAAAGATATACTTACGAATAAAACGTATATTGATATCATCATACACATCCCGTATATTCGATTAGATTCACCTCAAACCCTAAAATATCATTCTGATAACTCCATGGCTGCCTGTTCTCTAACCCTAATACCAATGATATTTATCGTGCATGTTCTACAACCCTCAAATCTTCTTTCGGTTTGTTTTTCTTTTTTTCTCTGATCCATCAGGCACATTTTGGCAATGCAATGGAAAAGCCATAGGCTCAGGTTCTGACCGTGTTGTCAAGTCTCCCCAAGAGCAATATAACAAGGTGACGATAGTGTAAACAATTGCTCTTTCCATCTTGAAGCGAATCATGGAAGAAAAGGTCACTACTTTTTTATCTCTATTTTGCAAAAAAAAAAAATATATTGGTGTATTTTAGACATATCCACTTGATGCAAATTGTTGTTATTAGTGTTGCGTTGTTTTTTTAGAAGATTACACATATGTTTTTATCTGTTTGGTCTTTGTTAAATTTGAAGGACAGTGTTGAGAAGGATACATTTTTTTGTAAACTTCCAACTCTACCAGATCAGCTTGCGTTTAATCCTGTGATATTGAATGTTTGTGTTTAAAGTTTATGTTTTAATGATTTGTTTGGGTGTGTGTTGTGAATCCATGCAGCAACTGATAACAAGATTAAGATCGGGATTAATGAGTTCCGAAGGATTAGAAGGTTGGTTGCGATCACTGACATAAAAGGTTTAAGTTTACTTTTTTATTTATCGAAATCAGAAGGCTTGATTTACTTTTAACATGGTCTAGATGCTTATTCTCTGGTGACATGATTTCAGGTTGACGAGTCTATTACCATAGGTGGACAGGTGAGTGCCTCCTTTTGTGAAGCAGGTATCAACTACAACGAAAAGCTTGTCAACTATGGCATCTGAGGTCAAGAGTGCTGGTGTGGTGGAAACCCCCTCTTGGCTTGCAAAAACCACATACCCTAAGCTAGAGCCGACGACCAAAGGGCTCAACACAATATATGAGCCTATTGTAGAGCAATATTCTACTTCATGCGTTCCTATTAAATTTAAATGACTCTTTTTATATTTAGGTCTTGCTATTCTCCTCATCTCACATTGCCTTAAAAGTTGATATTTATTTATCGATCACTATTCATTGCAGGGAATTTCAATTTAATTCCCTCACTCATGGGTGATGCTTAATGTATATCATTTGGTGTCGTTATACAATAGTTTATCATTGTTTTATCATAATATACGATACAATAAAGAAGGGGTCCGGTGATGCATCTTTTATACAAGATGTTACTATGAAAATGTGTAGGCCGGGTTTGTAAGATCTATATATAATGATAGTGTCACATGTCATTATTACAGTTAGAACATATAACAGTGTCATTATATAGTTGTAATCGTTGTACTATAATATAGGTGCACAAGAGGAAGCGGTCGAAGCTTATGACGTAGCAACCATAAAATTCAAGGGAACAAGCGTCGTAACTAATTTTGACATTTTTAGATACGAATGTTTCAAGAATATGCTCTAGTTTAAGCCTGATTTTAGGAGAGCTAGACAAGCGTTTTCCTAATAAAATCGAGCCCACAATGGTCGGGAGTTGCAGTGAGCCTCTTCTGGCTATAACAAAAGGGCTGTGTAATGGTTTGACTCAGGACACCACAAACGAGACTGAGAGAAAACCAAATAAGTTCCTAAGTTCACCTTGGATTAGATGTAAGGAATATATAGACGTACAAGTGTCAGTACAAGTGTCAGCGCCTCAAATAAGATCCTAAGTTCACCAACATCTATATTTCTGCCAGTATGTATTTTTTTGTTACCTCTTTTTTAAGCCTTCTGAATTTCTTTCTTTTTACATCCTTCCCTTCATTTTCTTTACAGGTTTATTTGCCTACATTTATGAATCTATCGAACCCACTACTATACGCATAAAGGGGGGATACTCACAATGTATCTGAGTCACAATCATGGGAGGATTTTTGTGAACGAAACGTTCGCATGCGTGTTGTGGATGATCAACAAATTTCCAGTAATACAGCCGTCGCCACAACTGTCAACGATCAATATACTTTTTATCCTGAAGTTGCACTAACCACTGTTTACAAAGGGAGTGTTATTGTTTTCTACTGATACCTTTTTTAAATCGTTATAGAAAATAGTGTTTTAAGATGTTTTCTTGCATTCTTCTTTTAAGACACTCTGTTACAAACTTTCTACAGTCATTGTTTTTATATAGCTTGATTTTCTTTCTATAGTCATCACTTATAGGGAGAGAATGAAAAACCTAAAGAACATCACGGGATGTATGGTAATTAAAAATATTATGCACTATAATATCATCAACAAGAAATGGTGATGACGAATTTCCCTTATTCTGTGAAGTCCGAATTCTTATTCTGAACCGCCATAAAGTCATCAGAGAAACCCATTCAATTGATGATTTGATAAAGGGAATCTAACATAATCACGATGAATTAGGTTCAGTCTCAATCTGATCATGTGCTGAATGCACATGTTTGTATTGCTTTTTTTAATCACTTTATCGACATATACATGTTATATGTGCACTTATTTAATTTTGTTCACGATGATGCAGAATTACAGATATTCACTTATAATATGCTGAAGAGTAGAGTTAAGAGATGCATACGTACATCTATTAAGCTCCGAAAGAAATACTTCTACAAGGTTTAGCACAACATTTGATGCATCTTTTGTAGTTTGAAGGCTTTCACTTTTATAATGACTTGGGATTGCAATTTACCTTCCATAAATCTTGATAAGTTGTCATAATCTTCAGTTTGGATATAATATGCAAGAAGGGGGCATGATATCAGATCTATGATGACGTGATTTTTAATCATCTGACTTAAAACCATTGCTTTTAAGTATACCATAATAAACCAAATACTTGTTCGGCATTGGCGCATTCAAAGCGAAATCCAAACAGTCAGTTTGACAATCACATATGAGAGTAGAACACTGATCTATGTATCAGGATAGTTCTTTATATACCGTCGCCCTGTAAGATGAAACTTATTTTTAGTTTTGCATATGTAGCAGGCATTTAAATGAAAACTTAAATTGTATATTCTTATCAAATCCAAAAATCATTATACAAAGTATATTCTTTCCTTCTTATCCGGTCTTTGCAGGCATTATGCTTTCGTGTTTTGCTACTAAATTGTTATTCCAGATATTATGTCGATTCGTAGTACCTTTATGTGAAGGTAAAATGGCCTTTATAATATGGTTTGGTATTACAAAATCATTAGCTGGTGCAGGTGCTTAAACTTCTTTCTGGACTTGGGTGCATGTAAGTAATGAAGAAAACTTGTGGATTCAAGATCTGTGGGTTGGGATGACAACTCAAAGTGGGGTCATTTTTACTATGGGTCAATCATAGACAAAGTTTTGAAATATGAATAGTTTAAATCTATAATAAGCAGGTCATAGCCTTCTACCCTGTGATTCAACAAATTGAAGCTCCGTACCTCCAGTGAGAATGTATTGAGTCTTCCTAATGGAAATGCGTGCCTCGTGAATTCATTCGTTAATGTTTTGAACTTGATTAACATCACTGAATCAACAAAGTAGCAAACTTTGCTTTGACCAGTTCGGATATCATGAAAGGAAACAGAAGTCAGCATTTGCGGTCCAGCATCTTGATAAAAAATCTAGGAGCCAAGCGTTTCAAATACAAAATCTATATGTTTCATGTTGTGTTAGCTCATATGTACTTTATTTAAATAATTTATAAGAATATACCTACTGACTTTTTATTCTTATAGATTTGTTTGTAAAATACATAATCAGAATATTTTTGTCATTTGTAATGCATCTTTTTCTCAAATGGCGCCTTTACACAGTAAAAAAAGTTGAAGAAGTAAAATGCGACTACTACCTATTTGGCTATGCACAATCCTATGTTCAGATGTATTCACAAAATGGCCTCTTTATTTGTCGAGCAATGAGCTGCGATGAAAACCAATACCTCAACTTTCCACATTCCTCCCGCAAGCATGTCCAACTTTGATATTCTTAGCGTTGCAGCCTTCATTTTCATAAACTGACGCGTTCTTGATCCTTTAGTTGTGAGGTTTAAGACATCCGATTGATCTAGAGGGTTCATAGAACCTCAAAATGGGGATCGACTTTGGTATAGAATTAATAGAAATGATAGTAGCAAGCACTATAGAACACTTCGGATTAAAATAGCAATGTATATAACGTCGATTTTGCTATGTGAGTAGTCTACTTGTGACAATTGTGAGTAGTCCACTTTATGCGTAAGCCTGCATATGAAAAAGGGACGTTATATCTCTAATTGATTATCGATTCTTTTTTGAGATATGTAGTGCGTATCCTGATAATATAAGCATTATATAATCACATTTGATATGCTAACTAAGTAAAAAAATACACAATCATGCTTTATACCCAAATGTTTAGCCAAGCAACACACCCATTCAGGTTTCAAAGGCTACACTACTTTACTATACTTTCACAATGATGCAGTTATTAAGTTTACAGTTCGGACATCGATAACTTTACGGAGAGCAAGCAAAAGATTACTAAAACCAAGTGTCATAAGAATGTCAATATAAGAAGCAGACTGGCCTATCTTAGTCTAATAGATTGAAAGAGGCGGTTGATATAACCAAGCCCTAGGCAAGGAGTGAAGTATCCAACATCAAAATACGAGCAAGATTACAACTGACATTGAGTTGTTTGCCGTTTAGCATTTTATAAAGAAAGAAGTACAAACAGTATGAACACAAATCATAAGTTTCTTAAAATAAAGTTGTGATTAAAAATTAAATAAATGGTAAGAAGGATATTTATTTCATTTAGTATTTTATAAAAACCAACGAATCTTTATGACTAATCATAAAATAGCTTGGACTAACGTATTGATAAGAAAACGAAGTAAATGATTCATTAATTACGTTGTAATTTCTTATGTTAGCAAGTCTTAGATTTAGTATCTAAACGGTCATGAAAGTATGAAAATAAGCGCAATGAATCCATGACATGTAAAACCTTTTATTTTGGCATCTGATATTAATTTCATATTGTATGGTCCATGTTCTTGAAAAACAATTTCTAATAGAGCAAAGGTTCTGTTGTTAAGTAAACTGCTAGAGATATCGATACAAAGTTAGTAGAATTCCCAGATTTGTTGGCCCCAGAACAGTGCAAGGTTTTAAGGAGTGCTACCACCAACAAATTGATTACTAACCGAACCAGTCCACAACAAATCAGTTAATGGATCGACAAATGATTTCTAAAAATTTATTTACGAAATGAATACGAATTGATATTTGTACAACCAAATATTTAAGTCGGACAAAACACAACCATTGGCTAGGCAAAAGGCTAAAAATATCAAGGATTAGTAGTTTTTTGTTTTCTTTTAACAAAAAGAGGTCTTACTGCCAATAGATACAACTAATCCACAAACGTACTTTTAGAAAAGATTTACGAACCGAACCCGCCCATTGGGCGGGTTACGGAACTAGTATATATATATATATATATATATATATATATATATATATATATATATATATATATATATATATATATATATATATATATATATATATATATATATATATATATATATATATATATATATATATATATATATATATATATATATATATATATATATATATATAGAGGTGGGGTAAATTGAGAAGGGTTGTTAAAATAAAAAATGTAGGAAGGGCTCCCATGCTGACACCTGTCCACCCCCCACCGTCTTTTTACTTTATATAGCCAGGGGCATTTTCGTCATTTACTTCCGCCAGGTATATATACTCTAAACAAACACACATTCAACTCATTCTTGTTTGTTTTTTTATTCGTCTCTTTCTTTCCCTCGACAACCAATCGCCGGCGATTCTCCACCATTAACAACCCTAACAACCAATCACCCTGGTCTATATATACCTGTAACAACCCTAAAAACCAACCGCCGTCCCTTTTCCACCACTAACCACCACTCACCGCCGATTGAAAAAGATGTCTGGTATTACAGAAATCAATAACAATTGTTCTACATCAACCGTTGATGATTGTTCTACATCAACGAGTAATAATTGTTCTACATCACGATCTAATTCCATTGCAGCTGATAATGAGGGTAAACGTGTTAATTTTTCTGTTAATTCAGTATATTTATTCGTTTACATGTTTTTGTTATATTATTAGTTTTGTGTAGGTTTATAATTTTTAGTTAGGCTTTTGATCAATTTACATCTGATGTTTAGGCGTTGGTATGATTTTTATAGATTTCTGATAATTGATGCATATAGTTAAACAAATTGATGCAGTAGATGCCTCGGACATGATTATTTTAGTTTAGGTTTTCATGAGGTTAGAACTACTATAGGTTTATAGAGTTTTCTTAGGCTTCGTGAAATTTTGGTTGATTTAAACCACTGTTCGACTCTAGGCTTAATGACGTTTTTGATGATATAAAGTAGTTATTCGATAGGTATATCATGCTAAGGGACAATGTTATTACTTATGATTGAACGATATTTTTATTAAGTTCAGAATTGTGTGATTTATTACGTTTTTGATACTTCCAGTATGATATACTGTTATTGATTAGTGACGTTTGACCTTAAATCATGAAGTTTGGAATTACATGATTTGAGTGGAGGATTCTGATTTGTGTGACACTAGCTTTTATGATTCTGTTATAGTGAATTAGTGGACCGGTTGTCAGTTTTGAAATATACGACTTGATGATGCAAAAATATGTTTGACCTAATGTTTTTAGATTTACTTTTGATAGTAGCTTAGGTGTTGAGTGGTTATAGTGCAGAATAGGTGTTAAGGGAAAGAAATTCTTACAAATTGGGCTGAGTAAACCAAATCAAAGCACACTAAGTAACAGGTGGTTATAGTGCAGAATAGGTGTTGAGTGGTTTACTTTTGATAGTAGCAGAATACAATAGAAATTCTTACAAATTGGGCTATATAACTAGAAGTTACGTAATGCGATCTTTTATGTAATTAAAAAGAGGATGGGATAGTTATATCAACACGCTAATGCTGAAAGACGCACATATTCACTAGCTATTTAGTAAGATATAAGCCCTTCTGGAAACGGGTGGATGGGTCGGGTGCCGTTCAACAAAGCACTTGCTAGGCATGGACACGTGGTATTTCTTCACTGATGCATGCCTCTTGAAGTATCTGAAAGCTTAGGCTATACATTGGCTGCAAAAAAGATTAAGGGTATTAAGTAGCTGTGGAAAAAAGAGGGCCGGTTGGTAATGATTCGTAACTGGTTTGGAACAAAACAAGTAACTTTAGTGTGACCGGGTTGACCAATAGGACAGTCCATCAGTTGCCATGTAGTCTATAGCGCTAAGTATGATGTCAAGGATTGCAAATCTCGTGGGGGATAAACTATTGCATTGAAAAAATATAAAGTTCAGTGAACACATCATAGTTTCAGTACAGTTTTAAATGGTTGCTACGTTTACAACTATGTTTAAACACTTTCACCGTCTTGACCAGCCTCATTAGTCATTTGTTCATCCCCCAGTCTCAATTTCCAATATACCAATCTGTAATTAAGCATGGAGAAGGTTGCATCATATTGCGTCACCTTTGTAGCCATGTCTAGTTTTCCTGACAATATATCTAATGTTGGTACACGAAACTTATTTGCAATCGAACCAACTGGTGGCAATTGTCTGGATTCTTGTGTTGTCATTCTGATAGGTAAATGATAAAATTTTTATTAGAACAGGGGAATTCTCCTGCTGAGGGGATAGGGGTCTGAATCTAGTGACACATAGAGATCAATAATCTGCGTTTAGTTCAATTTGTTTCACAAACCGGACCGCTTAAGGGCATCCGGGACATTTCTATTAAGCTGGTAATATTATTTGTAGGTAGGTAACGTCGTCGATATTCCTAGTGGTGATAAAAACAAGGAAAAATGACAACACTTCATTCTTATGCACCCTACACCCCATGTTGTATGTGATTTTGTTACTGAAATTGCGATAAATCACTTCTATTTAGTACCAACTTTAACTTGTGTAGTGTCTATAATCTTGACAAAAATCTTAAGACATAAAGAGATAGACTATTAATATCAACGAACTCACACATTGATATATAGTAAATGGAGGATATATAATCTCTTACTCAACATCAAAATTCACACGTATAATTTATTGGCTTATTTAGTAAAAACTTATAGAGGGGTTATCGTGCTTGTAGCGGGCTTGCAGCGGGCTTTACAGTTGTTGATTATGTGTAGGTTACGTGTAGGCTAAATTATGTTATGTGTAGAAGTTTTATAATGTGATGCACTTAATTTATATCACTGATGCATTAACTATTCATTTGTTTTTAAACATACAGATTTTAAGATTGTTCATGTCAAGGATCATGTTGGGTATTATACTTGTGATGATGATGGAAACAGGACTTGGTTTCCAGATAAAGATATTGGCGTTGTACCTTTGTAAGGTGCTAAGTTTGTGTCTATTGATCAAGCTTATGATTTCTATAAGGATTATGGTAAAAGGGCCGGTTTTGATGTTAGAAAGGGTGGGCATTATAAACCTAAAGATGGTGAACCACCAAGCTTGAAGTGGTTTGTATGTTCAAAAGAAGGTATCAATCCTGAACCTAAAGAGGCTGTTAATAAGCCTAAGGAGGTTATATCTGACGTTAGTGACTTTACTATGGATGAGAATGTTGAAGTAAAGCAGACAAGGAATCGAGGCTCTAGTAGATGTGGTTGTTTGGCTAAAATTCGTATTAAGAAGATTCCAGGAGGTCTTTATAGAGTGTACACTTTTATAGAAGGACACAACCATCCTCTGGTAGCCGAAAAGGATATGATATTCATGAAGAGTTCTCAGGAATTGTGATTCACAAAGCAACATTTTATGTTTCAGGCTTCTAATGCTAATTTTGGTCCTTCTACGGGGTTTAAATTGTTAAAACAGTTGTGTGGTGGTTTCGATCGAATTGGAGCCACAGTGGTTGACTGTAAGAATTTGAAGAAGAAAGTGAACTTGTTTCTTCGTGATCGTGATGCACAGATGGCCGTTGAAAAACTTTTGAGCAAAAAGTTGCATTCGCCAGGATTCTATGTTGAATACAAAACAGGTAATGCAGTTCATTTTTGTGTTTTGATGCAGTTCATACAACATTTTTTTTTCTATTAGTTTCTTATTTAATTTTTTTTTTAGGTGTTGACGATAAATTGGTATGTCTTTTTTGGGCTGATGAGCAAGCAATTAAGGACTATGGCGTTTTCGGTGATATCGTCTCATTTGATGCTACTTTTCGTTCTAACAAGTATATTCTATCTTAATTCTCTATCAAAAAATTTAATCGTGTTTTACAGCTTTATTTAGTATTTTAGTTTATTTCTTTGTATATTAAAATGTAGGTACAAGATGGTGTTCGTCCCTTTTACTGGCATTAATCATCACAACCGCTGTATAACCTTCGCTGCGGGTTTACTATCTGATGAATCGGTTGGTGCTTACCAATGGCTACTTGAACAATTCAAAAAGGCGTTTGGTACAGATCCACAAGTTGTAATTACCGATCAGGACCCGTCTATAAAGATCGTAGTACCAGAATACTTCCCAAATACTATACACCGTTTTTGTATGTAGCATATCATGCAAAAGTTGGTTACAAAGGTATGTTCTCACTTGTCTGTTGTAAAACATTACTGTGCTAGTTTACCTTTTTTGGCTTTGTTTCTCGTGCACGTTTTAAGCGACTCAGTGATCAACATGGAAAATTGTTTTGGTATCTTAAAGTATCTATTACTGTTTATTTGTTTTATTCAAATTAATGCACTATGTTTTACACTGTGATGCAGTATTTTTAAAGTCATGTTTTTAGAGCTAGAGTTGTTTGGAAAATTTTCATATTAATGCACTATATTTATACTTTAATGCAGTAGTTTTATATTTTTATGAATTTTCAGGTGGGGACTTCAATCTGCAAAAACACAAATTTCAAACGGCGTATATGTGATATAGTTTGGACCGATCAGATTTTGCCTTTTGAATTTGAAGCAGAGTGGGAACGTATGATTGAGGATTTCTAACTTGGTGATAACAAATGGTTACAAGATATGTTTGACCTACGGGAAAGCTGGATCCCGGCATATTTGCGTGATGTGCTTATGGCAGGCCTCATGCGTACCACCTCTAGGTCCGAAAGCGAGAACCATTTCTTTGGTAAATGGACAAGTAAATATTTGACACTTGTTGAATTTCTTAGTCATTATGAGACGGCTATCGAGTACCAGAGGTATATTGAGCATAAGAACGATCACGATTCAAGATATAAGAATCCTAAACTCAAAACTGATCTTCAGATTGAAAAAGAAGCAAGTACTCTTTATACTCGAACAATATTCTTGGAAGTTCAAAATGAGATATATGCTTCTTATTCCCATTGCATGTCGATAAATGTTGCCCAAGTTGATAATGGTGAGAGATATTCAATCCGTGATATGCAAGCTGAGAACAAAATCAGGGGTGAAAATTACTTTGTTGTTTATCAGGTATGTGTTCTTATATTGTTTATAACTATAATGCAGTAAGTTTTTAGCACTGATGCAGTGTGTTTTTAAATTTTAATATTTTTAAAAACTGTTATGCAGGTGAAGTTTTGTAAATCTGAAATGGAAGTTCAGTGTAGCTGTAAACACTACGAGTCATATGGTCTTCTTTGTAGGCACATTTTTTACGTGTTGAGAATGAACAATGTGAAAGAGTTTCCTCGGAAATACTTGAAGAAAAGGTGGTCAATGGATGCTAAGCCTTTCAACGCTACAGTTAGGACAGTCAGTGGGTCAGATTCGGTTTTGCAAAGTGAGGTTTTTGATTTGTACGAGATTTTTGAATCTACGATTGATCGCTTGGTTCATGACATTGGCATGTTGAAGATTTATAAGGAGCAAATGATGGAGTTGTTGAATAAAGCTAAAATCGATGTTCCAACGGTTCCAAAACTTAACTCGAAAGATATTATTAGTGCAATGCTTGGTGTGAAGGAGCCAACCTCAACTTCAAATGTTATAAATAATTCAGACGTGAGCTCAAATAAAGGATCCGGTGTTCATACGAGGTGGAAGTCAAAAGCTGAGATTGAAAAAGAAGCAGCTAAATCAAGTGACAAGCGGAGGACATGTAGTAAATGCGGGAATAAAGAAGGTCATAATTCCAGAACATGTACAAACGAAAGAATGCAACCATCTGAAAAAATCAAGAAAATATCTCAGGAGGCGTCGGCGACAAGAACTGGTCTCAGATCTAGGCGAAATTGATGATGACAATTTGATGCAGCTACTTTTTACATATTGATGCAGCTACTTTTTACATATTGATGCAGCTACTTTTTACATATTGATGCAGCTACTTTTTACATATTGATGCAACTATTGTTTACATATTGATGCAGTTGCTTTTACATACTTGTTTACCTACTTTGAATAATTGTGACAGATACTTTTGCATATTGATGCAGTTACTTTCTTATATTGATGCAGTTATTTTTTACATAGCAGTTTAAGTACACCTTTTTTACATAGTGGCATTTTTTACCTAAATCTATTTATATAAAACCTAAAAATAATTTTTGTAAATTTTTAAACCTAATTAATCTATTTTAAACTATTTTATAAAAAACGGGTATTAAAATAATTATAAAAAATAATTGAAAAACGTGAAAAATAAAAACTTAGTACCAAAAAGTCCTAAACTACTAGAATAACAAAGGAAAAATGAAAAGCTTGACGTTTGCTTAACAAATAAGCTTGAAATGAGCTTATAAATCTCGAATTGATTATTAATAAGCAGAACAAAACCGTGTTAAATATAGTTTGAATTGAAAGTATATCAGTAAAAGACCCAAGGGCAGAGCGGTATGTGTGTTGTGTTGTGAGAGGAGTGGCGCAGGTTCGAGTCCTGGCCACGTCCTTTTTGGTAAAACTTTTTAAAAAAAAAAAAAAACTGAATACCCAAGCTTAAAACAATCCACAAACACAAATTAAAAATGAAATCAACAAGAATTAAGCTATTTAAAATAAAAAACGTGACCAGATTATTAATAATCAGAACAAAACCGCTTTAAATAGAGTTTGAATTGAAAGTATATCAGTAAAAGACCCAAGGGCAGAGCGGTATGTGTGTTGTGTTGTGAGAGGAGTGGCGCAGGTTCGAGTCCTGGCCACGTCTTTTTAGGTAAAACTTTTTTTTTTTTAATTTTTTTTTGTAAAAACTGAATACCCAGGCGTAAAACAATCCACAAACACAAATTAAAAATGAAATCAACAAGAATTAAGCTATTTATGAACAAAAACGTACCAGATTAAGTAAAATGCTAGAGTGATGAAAATAAGAAAATAATGAGTCGTCCGATATACTATGCAATCGTTCTCTGACAGAACTAAAACCAACTGATGAAATGGTGACCTGATTTGGCTTGTTTATTATGATTACTGATGCAAAGGGTAAGGTCTGGGCACCTAATGCTACTCAGTTTAATGAGATTTGAGTCTCAATGACAATTTGATGCAGCTATTTTTCACATATTAATGCTGTTACTTTTTTACATAGCAGTTTTACACCTTTTTAACATAGTGGCATTTTGATGCAGTAAATTTTGCATAACAGATATATTTTGATGCTGTGAAGTATATATATTTTTTAATTTCATATGTTAAAAAAAACAATCATTGAATTTCAACAAATAGTAACACACACTAACAAGTGAATAAAATTGTGTAAAAATCTTCATGTTTACAAGTAGTTTGTAAAAAACACAATGAGTACTTCAATTAAAGAGTAATAAAACAAGCTTTTTAGTTAACAGTTGTCTTCCTAGGGTAGTATTGAAATTGACGATGACAATTTGATGCAGCTCTTTATTCATCAATTGTCTTGCTTACGGTAGCACTAAATTTCTTCCACAAAGCTTTATCAAATCTAACATCAGCATCCGTTATAAGCTTTGAAATTTTTGGCTTTTTCATGAAGTATGCTTGTGCGTCCTTTAACAACTTTCCTTTTTTGATGTTAAAATCCATTAGAAGTATTTTGGCCATGTACTTTGCACGAAGCATCTTTAGTTGTGTTTTCTGAGGTGGTCCTTCTTTCTTCAATGGTTGTAAGAAGTTTCCTCTTCCAATATATGTTTCCAAATGCCGCATAACAAATACCCCGCAATCGACACCATTGTATTTTGTTTTCCAATTAAAATCAACAATGTAGGTTCAGCAACCAAAATGGCAATGTGTTTTGGGTGTCTATGTCTCTCCAGGTAATTTGTAAAGGAATCAATCTGTGTAAATTTAAATAAACAGTTATAACAGTGTAATGCAGTTTTTTTAATACTATGATGCAGTAATATTATCAATATTATTCATATGGTATAGGACTGTAAAAATAGCACCATAAAACATCAAGTATGTTATAAATCCAGTTATAGTCTTATAAAGGGTTTTCCTCTATTTAAAATAAACATATATATCATTTGTAATGCACTATTCATGAGATATAATACTTTGATGCAGTGAAAAATAGCACAATAATGCATTAAGTATGAGACTTACGAGGGCAAATGGGAAAGCACCATATCGCTTTTCTATATCATCAATGTCGTTATCTATGTTGTCTATAATGTCGATCTTAGCAGTCTTCAAATTAAAACAAATGATATAGAAATGGTTTGACGAAGTATCTTTCGTCATCTTTACACAAGGAAAAAATACCTGTATATATTTATTATAATTATTTAAATTTATTACAAACAATCTCACAAATACAATCATTTAATTCTCATAATAAATATACTTACCAAGTCGACGTCAAGAAAATTCTTCCGCTTTGCTTGAGTTAAAACGTTTTGAATATTTTCATCAAAAACTTTCATCCTTTCTTGCACATTCTTCCCCGACTCAACAACATAATTATTCTGTTTTAGTTAACGTCAAATGATTACTAATGATAACAAAATTTATAATTCAAAAATAAATAAGTTATATATTAGAATTACTTACAAGCATCCCCGTATCACAATATACATTTCCATTGCCCGAAAGCTTGTCTCGATGTTGTTCCTCATGATTTAATACAAAAGACCATAAGTCTAGTATGAGTGACACAATTTGTATCTCAGGGTATAGGCTCAAGAAAAAAACGCCTTCCACGCCAACTCCTTTTTTGGTCTGGTAAATAAACTCCCTGTACATTTTGATATAAACATGGGTTATCTATCTCTGATGCATTGAAGCAAGGAAGTGATGCATTGATAAAAATATGTAATGTAGTGATAAAAATGTTTGATGCATAGAAAATAATTAAAATTCATAGAGAACATTTTTAAATAATGCTATGATAATAATACTTGATGTAGTGACATAAGGAATTGATGCAGTTATATAAATATATGATGCAGTGAACATTTGAAAAGTGATGCAGTGAAAAAGTGATGTTTTTAATATGATGCAGTAGTTTAGAACTTACGATATGCATAGAAAATAATTAAAATTCATACAGAGAACATTTATAAATAACGCTATGATAATAATACTTGATGCAGTGACATAAGGAATTGATGTAGTTATATAAATATATGATGCAGTGAACATTTGAAAAGTGATGCAGTGAAAAGTAATGTTTTTAATATGATGCAGTAGTTTAGAACTTACGATTCGGGTGTCTTATTGCCCCATATGTATTCTGCTAATTTTTTCCCCTCTTCAGTTAGTGGTTGCCCCAATACAATTTTCCGTTGATAAAATGGCGACGTTAAAGCAGGAGGCAGCTTTACTTCACGTTTATCATTTTCAATATCATCCGGTGGAGCAATGCAACTAATGGGTGATGCGTGCATATATATTTCATTTTGTTGTATCCTTTTGCTTTTTGCAGGTAGCGACTTAGCTTTTTCTATCTTAGATTTCTTTTCATTCTCTTTTGACAATTGAGTGTCACTTTGCTTTCTACCAAGATTTTTAAGCACTTGTTTTTTAGCCTGTGTCTTTTTAGAGACCTCCTTCCCAACATTTTCATCTTCCACGGCTGTTTCTTTAGCTTGTTCTTTGTTAGATCTTCCTCTTTTACCAATCTCTTGTCTTAGACGAATTTCAGCTAACATATCTTCCTCTATGTTTCCTTTAGCACCTAACTTCCCGACATCCTTTTTCATTAATTTCTCCCTTATAGCATCAAACTTTGTAGTCTTTGTTTCGGTTAGAATTTCGGCTGATTGCGGAACATCCGTATATTTTTCATGTTGTTCGACAATAGGTTGTTCACTCAATGGTGTATTTCCTTTTAAAGTTCTTGTGTAGTTTTTCGGTAACCTCAACTTGATACTATGAAAAGGTTTAATAATTTGGACTTTTTGAATTTGGGGAGATTTTGGTGCATCTTCAAATAAGAAACTTTTTGGCATGTTGTCTTCGACTTCAGCTAAGAAAGGTAGTTTCATAACCGAGTATTCCAAAAGCTGTTTGTTTACTTCTTCGATAGAAGGTAAGTCAAAGTTGGTCACTAAACTGTTGATTTCTTCAATTCCAATTGAAGGAAAGTTAGCTTCTTTGAAAATTTTAGAACCTGTAATTAAAACAATCAAAATAAACAATAGTTTTTTGAAAAAATAGAAAAACTTGTTTGTTACTGCATCATAGTTACATTTAACTGCATCATGTATTTTGGTAACTACTCATGCCTTAATCTTTAATGATAGTTCACACTCCAGTGCATTACTAATCTAAAAACACAATGATGCAGTGAAATTTATAGACAATATAAAAAGAATAAAATTAAACAATTTTTTTTGTTTGGGAAAACAGTATAACTTGTTTTTAATGCATCATAGATACAGTTTTACTGCATCATATTGTTTTGTTAACTAGTCATGCAGTGAGTCGTAATGAGAACCCAAACTCCAGTGCATTACTATGATAAAACACTATGATGTAGTGGAATTAATCGACAAGATAAAAAGACAAGATAAAAAGGGTTTTTGTAATTTTACTTTTATCTGCTCCCAGGATTTCCATTCCACCTTGCATTTCATTGTCTTCCATTCCAACTTATGTATCCATGTCAGTGTGAAACACTTCTTCCTCACTATCAAATAGTAGCGTTTGCGATTGATATTCAAGGAATGAATCATCATAATTGACGATAGCTCCATCTTTATTGTATATTTCATCGCATATTTTAGGATTTGCACAATCTGTTAATAAAGAATCAAACTTTTTAAAAATACTTGATTGAAAATTTCTTTATAAACCAGTTTGCATTATGTTCTTTAACTAGTATAGACTATAATGCTATGATGCAGTGGAATTAATCGACAAGATAAATAGACAAGATAAAAAGGTTTTTCATTCCACCTTGCATTTCATTGTCTTCAATTCCAACTTCTGTATCCATCTCTGGGTCCGCGTGAAACACTTCTTCCTCACTATCAACGAGTAGCGTTTGCGATTGATATTCAAGGAATGAATCATCATAAATGACGATAGCTCCATCTTTATTGTATATTTCATCACATATTTCAGGATTTGCACAATCTGTTAATAAAGAATCAAACTTTTTAAAAATACTTGATTTAAATTTTCTTTTATAAACCAGTTTGCATTATGTTCTTTAACTAGTATAGACTATAATGCTAACTGCATTATAGTTTAGTTTATTACTAGTTAAATAAACCTTATGAGGTGGCCGAATTGTAGCATTAAACATAATTACTATTCACATTAAACCCAAAATAGGAGATACGAGTTTTAAGTTTTCTTCTAGTTATATTACAGACATTCAAAAGCTGAATTCAAAATATACGTTCCTAGATAATAAATATTATACAAAAGCAAGAGAAGTGTTAGCGTTTATTTACTTTTAGGGGATTTCTTTTTCCCCACTTCCATCTTTTTAGCGGGTGATGATGTTGCTGCTGCTCCTTTGGTTGATGTTTTTGCTTTTGGCCCCTTGTTCCCCACTTCCTTTTTTTTAGCAGGTGATGCAGGTGATGCTGCTACTTCTTTAGTGGGCGATGCTGCTGCTCCTTTAGTGGGCGATGCTGCTGCTCCTTCCGTTGATGTCGTCCAATTTATTGTGGTATTTGACCTTGTCCTTCTCGTCATTTCTGGTGTTGAGTTTGGGGTAGAATTTCCTTCCTCCATTGAACTAAGCGAGATATTATCATTGGTCTTCCCACCATCAATCTGGACATTGGTCATAGCATCGACATTCTTATTCGCCACATCAAACTTTTGCAAATCAAATGCAGTTGCACCATCATTCTGAGTAGCATCAGTTGCACCATCATTCTGAGTAGCTTTCACGGCGTCAGCACTCTTATCATTCTCGGTACTGTGATTCGCCCCATCAGACACGCCTTCATACAAGTCTTTAAAAAATGATTTACTTTTTTCTTCAAACGTCTTAAATTCTTCATCATGTGGGTATTCTTCAAATGAAATATTAAGCTTCTGTTTGTTACTTTCAAACACTTCCTTAATCGTTGACAGTGAGGCATTCAAGCTATCCTTCATTTTCTGCATGATTTTTTAAAAAATACATTATGATGCAGTGAATAATAACTATGATGCAGTTTTTAAAAGTTTTAAAAACTGTCAAATTAAGACATAGAGCTTGAAGTGGTAGGCAAGGGGTCAAAAAGGGTTATCTTGGTATAGGTCAGGATGGTTTGATCCAAACTAAACCTTAAGCTTTTGGCCTACTGAGATAACCAGTTGCAAAAATTATGTACCATATTGAACTGCACGTGTGACCCGACATACCTGATGTAGAAAACTATTCAGATTTTGAGATGGACTTGACAAGTAAAAAAGAGTGAATTATTTACAACTGTCCCTCACAAATTTGGATACTACTTTAAAATCCTTTATTAATGCATGGTCACTAATAGAATCTCTTGATGATGTTTTTCCATGTTATTGTCAATGTTTAATACTGTATAGTGTATACTACATGTAGTAATCTATGTTAGGCTCTGTGTGTGGATCTGTCTAATGGATTTATGTAGTTAAAACTTAAGACCATGTCCATCAGTACATATGTACCGATAAAGAAAAGTTGTTGCTTAAAGCGTAAAACATTTAGCTAAAAACTCCATTACCATGAGTATCCATCATTTGTGATTAGTTTCTAGGAACTTATGTGCACAACTGTAATAACTAGCTTCAACTATATTTTATAACCAGGCCAACATTTAGTTCTTTGTACATTTGTCTTTAAGCTTTCTTCATGCTCAACTTTTTATCAACAAAATATAACAAAAGTTGGCTCAACTTTTTATGGTTATAATAACTTCAAGAGATTAAATCATGTGTTTTTTAGAGATTTGATTTTGAGCAATACCCAGAAATTTTTTGACCTAATTTTTGGGTTTAACTCGCAAAATATCAAATGCATCAAAATAAGACATATCACCCTATGTTACAGCAGCAAAATGAAACTTAGTTTTTACCTGACTTGTTTTTTATCTAAACTGTATAAGATCCTCGTCTGGTTGACTTGTGTTTCCAGTATTTTTCTTTTTCTTTGTCTTGCCAACCTTCTGCTTGGGGGGGAAGAACTCGTAACCTTCCAAGATTGGAAATTTCCCGAAACCTTTCATAACATCCATTTCTTCTTTCTCTCGTTGTTTCAACAAATCGGTGTTCCATCCTTTGAAAACAGGTGATGTTCTTTCCACAGTTATAGTTGGTGAGATTGTGGAGCTGCAGTATAGTAGCTACAAAAAAAGGAAGTGATGCAGTTAATATAGGAAATGATGCATTTAATATACGGAATAACTCTTATGTTTTATCTTATATATGATGCAGTGAAAAAAGGTATTGATGCTGCGAAAATAAGATTAAACATACTAAGAAGTTTAGAAGCATTAAAAAAACGTACCACCAAAAGAAGTTTGGAAGCACCGAAATAACCTCCTGGACTTGTTTTCCATGTCTTAACTCCTGACCGAATGCATTCTAAAGCATATCCACACCAATCATAGTTTTGAAAATCTTCAATATCTCTTAATGTAGGCAAGAACCTTTGATTGATTGTGCCATCCTTATTACCCCCCAGCCACAATATTTAAAAACACCACTAAAAATCCAACTTTGAACTCCCAACCCATTGTTATCAAATTACAAACATGATCAACAACTATAGATATATGAGGCCTTGGCGCTTTATCCCTTCCCCATGGAGTTGTAGCTCTCCAATCCGTTGTTGTTTTGTCTTCTGTCGTTGTAGCTCGAAGAGCAATGACTTCTTTATCTCCCATGGGTATTCCAAGCATTTCATGAATTAACTCCTTTGTGACCTTAATCTGTCTTCCATCATCCATGTGTATTGTGTCCGTATCACAATCAAAGTTAAACGCAACCCAGTACGAAATCTTTGATGGAATGGAAGGGTAATCAAAATTATTATAATATTCTCCCAAACCCATTTCTTTTATAGTCTCAACCTGGGTGTTTGTTAAAGATTCCAGTACAAGCTTCAATTGATTAGAAGATATTCTTGAACTAATATTAGGAAAAGTAACTTTTTTTTCACCATCAGAATCCATATTTCCAACATCAATCGATAGAGGATCTTGCTCCATAACATCATCATCACTAACCTTCTTTTTTTCCTTTAATAGCAACTTTCTTTTTCACAACGACTATTTGACTATCGTGAATACCTTTATTCCCCTTTGCCAGTTTCTTTCTCCCAGCCAACTTTTCTACACCCACTTCAGTACCTTTCTTTGCCATTTTCCCAACAACATCTACGTCGTTTCCAAGACTTAACATTTTACCCTTCAACTTATTCACATCAACAGGTGACGGAGCATCACTCACAGTTTTTGCTGCTGCATCAAAGAATTAAATTAAGTGCATCACACCAGTACATCAAGTACAAAACTAAACAAACCTACTGTACATAATGCAAAAATTAAATATATCATACCAAACTAATGAAACACAAACGTAGATTTAAATTTCAGTTTAAACTAATGCATCACTCACAATTTTTGTTGTTGCATCAAAGAATAAAACTAAGTGCATCACACCAGTAAATCAAGTACAAAACTAAAACAAACCTACTGTACATAATGCAAAAATTAAATACATCATACCAAACTAACGAAACACAAACGTAGATTTAAATTTCAGTTTAAACTAATGCATCACTCACAGTTTTTGCTGCTGCATCAAAGAATAAAATTAAGTGCATCACAGTAAAAGTAACTGTATCACACCTATACAAATAGCGATATCAAGTACACAACTAAAAAAACCTATCATAAATAATGCTAAAAAAGAATTTTTCATTTAGCAAACAACCTAGCATAAGAACACATTTAACCTAGTAGACTAACTCATATTTACACATGATTGCCACATACTGCATCATAACGTATATTTAAGTGCATTAAGCAAACAACCTAGCAAACAAACACATATTGCATTATAAACACATTTCCGCAAATAACACAAACTACACTAAACAAAACAGACCAGTACATTACAATTTAAATTATCTTCTATCAAAATGATGTTCCCTGAATAATTCTAAAAAATTTCGTTAGACACCATAACCTACGTTTTCGTATATAACGCAATCTACGTTTAGCTGTCCTTTAAAACATCTGACCACTACGGCATCAAAACTTAAATTCAAATGTATTAAAGAAAAACCTTTTCTCTTTTTCACCTGCTTCGGAGTATTCTGAATATCATCTGATTCTGGTGGATTTTGATCAGGTAAATAATTTCCATCCGTATTTTGGCTCTTTTTCTTTTTTGCCCGATGGCTACTTTCTTCGGGTTCGTCTCCCTGGGCATGATTTCGCGTACCGACAAGTTTGGTTGAAATTTTTTTTTGCCTTTTTGATGATCTTGTGCTTGCTATCTCGTCATTTTGATCCGCTTCATTATCATTACTACCTGTAAATCACATTCAACAAATTAAAATAAATGAGTGATTTATACATAATCTAACTTCTCATCAGTGACTTATACACAATCGAAGTTTACTGCATGAGTGACTTATATATTCAATAATAAACAAGGATAACATAGCTACTCACTAGCTTCGGTAACACATATTTGCTCTCAAAGTTTTGAATTCAACATAAACGACATATTTGCTCTCAAAGTTTTTTACACTGCATTAAAATTTTACAAATGCACTCAAACAAACACACAATTCATACATCTAAACAAATCTGCCGCCTTTTATATCTTATTCTCAGACCCGTTGATAATCGTAAACTACATTAATTCAATGCAAACACTACATTAAAGTTATATAATCTGAATAAAGATATACAATTTTAAAAAATCAGAAATGACATTAAATCAAACACAAATACATTACACATCCAAAAATTAAATATATATAGTTACTCACTAGCTTTGGTATCCCATGTCTGCTCTTTTAAAGCTCCACATAAACAACATATTAAGACAGTTTGCTCTTCAAGGTAGCTATGGCTAGGATTTCTCTTTCTCGTGAACATCATCTTTTTACCTAATAATTGAATCCAATATGGACCAACTTCTTTTCGTTTAGCCTTTTTTATGTAAATAGCTCAAATTTTGACCTTCGCATTCGGTCTTTGATTGATACCAATATAATCAATACCATAAAAAGCGAATATGAATGCCAAATTATGAGGTACTTTACTAAAAAGGATAAACTAAAAGATGCTAATGCATATTGGATTCAATTATTAGGAAAGAAGATCATGTTCACGAGAACGAGTAATCATGGTAATAACTACCTTGAAGAGCAAACAGGCTTAAGATGTCGTTTATGTGGAGCTTTAAAGAGCAGATATGTCATACCAAAGCTAGTGACTAACTATATATATTATCCATTTTTTTAACCACAGTCAAAAACAGGCAAGTTTAATCCTATTTCACCAAACTCTCAAGCCGAATCATACCTAAACAATAATGTATGTTCGTAAATTAACAAAATTTCATTCACAAAATTCCACTAACGTTACTACGAAGCACATGTTAAAACTGCATCAAAGCACATATAAAAACTGCATCAAATCCCAAAATTTCATACAAAAAATTTCACTCACAAAATTTTTCTAACATTGCTACAAAACACATATTAAAACTGAATCACAGCACAAAATATCATTCACAGAATTTCATTCATACAACCACCTAAGCAATCACATTTCGACATTAAAGTTATACGATCTGAATAAAGTTATACAATCTTAAAAAATCGTAAGCCGCTGCAAGCCCGCTGCAAGCCCGCAGCAAGCCCGCTGCAAGCCCGCTGCAAGCCCGCAGCAAGCACGCAGTAAGCACGCAGCAAGCACGCATCAAGCCTGCATCAAGACTGCAGCAAGACCATATAAAAACTAATTGCAAAACATTGCATAACTGGTACACTTAACATAATTTAGCCAACATATATCATAAAAATACTTCATAAGAGTCTACCATATAAAAACTAATTGCAAAATAAATATAAATCATAGATCAATTTTAAAAAAATCACTTACTAGATGATATAGTTATCGAGTTTTCTGGTGTCTTTTCTTTATGATTCCCATAAAATACTTTTTTTTCAACCACAGTCTAGCACTTTTTCTTTTTACTAAATCAATTAAATTAAATTTTGTATAAGTATTTAATAAACATAAAATAAAAAATAAAAATAATTAGGGTTTTCAATAATATTTACCTGAGGGAGAAAAATCCTTCAAATTCGTCCTCACCATTTCTAACCACTACCAACCAATTGTCTCCTGCATCAATCCATTACATCAACTGCATCAAGGACAAAGACATTTTTAGACAGTTAACAGTTCATATAAAAACTAATCCTAAAACATCATATTAAAACCGCGTCAATGTCTAATATTAAATAATATATATAAACATTTAAACTACCAGATTGGAACCAGGTCATATCAAATCATTTAACATCTGATAACGACCAATTTCATTCAGAAAACTTCATTCTTAAAATATCATATGCAGATCCTGATAGCAACCAATTTCATTCACAAAACCTCATATAGAAAATAACATTAAACTTAATAATACCGAATTCACTAACGTTGCTACAAAGCACATATATGTCATAGCAAAAAAAAAGTAGCATAATAACTAAAATAGAAAAAAAATGTTGCATCAATTTTATACAAAAAAAAATGCATCAATTCATTATTTTTTTAACTATTATAACCTCATAAACCACAATAACTACATCAATGTTTTTGTAATACATAAAGTAAGTGCATCATATCCATTTTACTAACATTTCATTCACAAATTTCACTAACATTGCTACAAAACACATATAAAAACTGCATCAAAGCACATATAAAAACTGCATCAAAGCACAAAATTTAATTCACAAAATTTCACTAACGTTGCTACCAAACACATATAAAAACTGCATCAATGTATAATATTAGCTGCATCAAAATGATATTTCAGATAAATAAAAACAAACATCATCACACAAACTTATCTAACCTTAGAATGCACAAAATATATTCTGTTAACTACCAACTTCACATCTGATAACGACCAATTTCATTCAAAATCATTTCATAATGCACAACATATATTCTCATAATGCACAAAATCATTACACATCTGATAAAGACCAATTATTTCATTCAAAAAACTTCATTCACAAAATTTCACAAATGTTACTACAAAGCACATATAAACACTGCATCAAAGCACATATAAAAACTGCATCAAATCATAAAATTTCATTCACAAAATTTCACTAACGTTACTACAAAGCAGATATAAAAACTGCATCAAAGCACAAAATTTCATTCACAAAATTTCACTAACGTTGCTACAAAGCACTTACAAAAAAATGCATCAAAGCACATATAAAAACTGCATCAAAGCACAAAATTTCATTCACAAAATTTCACATGTGGTCGTTGAATATTATAACTTACAGAATCTGGGCAGTTGCATTATGATATTAAAAAACAAGGATTTCTTATAATCATCAATTTATTATAATCATCACTGTTTCAAAGGATCAACTAGTCAAAGCAAAGAATTGTGCAAATTGTGAGGCCGGTAAGCATTCAAAGACCACATGGTGAAAGCTAAATACGTACGGTATAGCAACTCACTTTATTATAATATTTATAAAAAATAACTGGAAACAAACTTGCAATCAATGATATACTAGTATTTTGAAAAGCATCTCACAGTTTTGGTAGGTGTTAAAACTAATGGAACAATCTGCTTAATTGTGTAGAAAATAAAGTTTGGTCTAAAGGCATTTGTTCCTCTTTTGGTCTGCTAAACAGTGTAGAAGTTTTGTTTGCATCATGTTCTTAGTTTAAACACCCTGCTGTCAGATCAGCAAATGACTGAAGCTTGGTCTAAAGCCATTTGTTCCTCTTTTGTTCTTAGTTTAAACACCCTGCTTTCAGACGCATAGCGGCACATTTAGCTATTGCAGATCAGCAAATCACAAGCAACTCTTTTTATTTTTCTTAATCTGGTGCATTGCATGTTGTTTTTAGTTTTGTCAAAGTAATTCTTTTTATATTACTATGTGATATAAAATATACCTCTAGTTAGTCTTAGATCTGTTGTATTTGATTATCTAATTAGAGCCTTGGATTGAGGCGGAAAAACACGCTAGAGTATGTACAAATGAAAATGGTGCATTATATTGCAAGTCTTCTGACATTGGACATCAAATCATATATAAGCACCCTTATCTTCAGTACATAATCTAGCATATAAATCAGAAGAAGGCGGGTTCAATAATACAAGCAGATACAACCAAGGATGCTTTTGGTACTTTGGAAGAAAACCAAGCATGCAAATTGACCAACTGACCAAGTAATCTATCAAAATCACAAGGCATTAAAGCAAACAAGAGCTTATCATTAATTCTCAAGAAGTAAGCTTATGACTAGTGGAAGTGCAGTAAAATGAGGCTAGCTAATATAAATGAGTCTTTTTTCAATGTCTGACCCTATCTGCGTATGCGAATTTCATTCTGTCAAGTTAAATAGAGTTAGTTACGCTAAGAGTAGTAGTATTTCTTTTGACTAGTTGTTCATCAGATAGATACTGTATACATTTCTTTTGACAAATTAGTTCAACATTTGTCAAAATCAACCCTTGTCAAAATCAACTTATATCTATCAAAATTTAAACATATAACAAACAAATGCGCATCACAAATACAGCTTAAACAAACACCCCCTAATATCTAATCAATTTACAAGATATAACAAACAAATTTTCTAAGTCATGCACAATCAAACACGCACAACAAAGCTAGGAATTTCGCCCTAAGACAGCTTGATACAGATCTGAAACCCTAATTTATGAATAATCTGATCAAATTGAACATCAATCAAACGTGAGAGCACAACGAATAATTAAATCAAAAGAGAGCACATATAACTAAAATAGAAAAAAAGTGTTGCATCAATTTTTATACAAAAAATTCATCAATTCATTGTTTTTTAACTATTCTACCATCATAAACCACAATAACTGCATTAATGTTCTACAATACATAAACTAAGTGCTGCATCATATACATATTCTGAGTTTGATTAAGAAATAATATATAATAGTGTGTTTAGGACAGTTCCACACAAGGTGTTTAGTACAGTCACTGCAAGCCCGCTGCAAGCCCGCTCCAAGCCCGCTGCAAGCCCGCTGCAAGCCCGCTTCAATCCCGCTACAAGCCCGCTGCAAGCCCGCTGCAAGCCCGCTGCAAGCCGGCTGTAAGCCCGCTGCAAGCCCGCTGCAAGCCCGCTGCAAGCCCGCTGCAAGCCCGCTGCAAGACCGCTACAAGACCGCTGCAAGCCCGCTGCAAGCCCGCTGCAAGACCGCTGCAAGACCGCATCAAGCCCGCATCAAGCCGGCAAAAAACCTGCTGTCTTAAACACACTAGTGTGCAACTGTCCTAAACAAACTTTTATCTATTATTTTCTAAAAATGTTCTAAACATCACAGCCTAAAACTAAGTGCATCAAAGTGTAAAACTAGTACACGTAACATAATTTAGCCCACATGTAATATATACATACTGCATCACAGTCTAACATGTAAAAACTAAGTGCAAAATATATATAAATAATAGATCAATTTAATTAAAATCACATACTAGATGATATATTTATCTGATTTTTCTGGCGATATTTCTCTCCACCACTAACCACCGCTTACCCACCACTTCTCCAATTATCGTCGCGGCATCACCACCACTAGCAACAGCATAAAACATACATTAAATCAATGTATTAATAAATAAAATCAATTACAAAATCAATCTATTATTAAATCTAATATAAAATCAAAAATTTAATAAATCTATTAAAATAGATGGAATATAAAATCACTTACACTGATGGATTTGAAGATTTGATAAATTGATGAGTAGATGATTTGATGATTTGATCTATTATTTGCTCGATTAAAATGATTTAACAGATTTGGGTTTGGTGCGTTTTTTTTGTGTGTGTTTTTTTGAGACGGAAATGAAAAGGTAACGGCTAGGTTTTTACCCTAAAATGAGGAGGAAGTTGTTAGGGGTGGAAATGACTGATTTACCCTCAAACTTTCCAGGAAATTACATAAATGCCACTCTGCTTTTTTTTATGATTAAAATGAAATCCAAGGGCCCATATTCCTTCCTAGACTTTTTATTTTAAGGGGCTTTATATATATATATATATATATATATATATATATATATATATATATATATATATATATATATATATATATATATATATATATATATATATATATATATATATATATATATATATATATATATATATATATATATATATATATATATATATATATATATATATATATATATATATATATATATATATATATATATATATATATATATATATATATATATATATATATATATATATATATATATATATATATATATATATATATATATATATATAGGGGGGAGCTTTCTTGTTAGAACCGCAATAAGTGTGAGAAGTATAAGAACCATAATAGACCAATCACAATTATATATATATATATATATATATATATATATATATATATATATATATATATATATATATATATATATATATATATATATATATATATATATATATATATATATATATATATATATAGAATCTGGATCGATTGAGAAGGAAAAAAACCTTCTCAATTGAGAAGGTTTTTCAAAAACCATAGCTTGTTAACTTTGATTCAAGTTTTTCAAGTGTTGATTCATTTTAATATGATAATAATACAAAATGAGTAAAAAAAAATTTGAATCAACATTAAAAAAACTCTCGATGTTGCGATATTTGTAAAATATTGAGTTTACTGCACAAATTTTTTGAATCATTTCATTACTCGATTTTTACAAAGATTTATGAATCAAAATTATGATTTATAGTTTTGATTCATTATTAAATGATGTTAACTAGTGAATCAATGAAAAATTTTCGAATCAATGGCTCAAACGAAGATTTCTCAAATTTCTCAAAATAAAAACCTTCTCAATGGAACCGGAGCCTATATATATATATATATATATATATATATATAGAGTTAGGTTATTGTAGGGTAATAGCTTAAAGTTGTTAAAATGAAAAGTCATTTTAACCATTGATTTTATCAATAAACATGTGGTTTATTTAATATTAAACACAAAACAATAAATCTTATACATAAAAATTGGTATAAAAACACTAAAAAATTTGATACGTAAAAATTTATAGCTGATACATATGATACATAGTTTTACTTTAAAAAATATTATTTGTATATATAATAATTTATTTCTCAAATTCAGTGATACATTATCACATGTTGCAATCTATATAACAAAATAATTGATAAACTAACTGATACACGAAAAACTTGTAATATTAAAAATTATGAACTAGCTACTCGTACACAAACTAAAACCTCCAAAACACTCGTACACGAACTAAAAAATCATAAACGAACCAAAACAAAACAATAAATGTGATATTTGCCCATTTTCTATTACTTCTCATTTTAACAACTTTAAGCACCTAAACCATTTTATCTAAATTCTATATATATATATATATATATATATATATATATATATATATATATATATATATATATATATATATATATATATATATATATATATATATATATATATATATATATATATATATATATATATATATATATATATATATATATATATATATATATATATATATATATATAACTCTTATATAGGAAGGATGGTGAAACAATGCCTTAAATACAAAATTCTATGAAAATGACACATGTAATTCATTAAAGGGTTTCCATAAAATGCTTTAAAAAGAAAATAGGAATTACAAATGATGCCTTAAATACAAAATTCTATAAAAATATATAAGGAATGATGGTGAAACAATGCCAAATTCTATAAAAATGACATATGTAATTAATTAAAAGGTTTCTATAAAATGCTTCAAAAAGAAAATAGGAATTACAAATGATGCCTTAAATACAAAATTCTATAAAAATGACATATGTAGTTCATTAAAAGGTTTCTATAAAATGTTTCAAATAGAAAATAGGAATTACAACTTATTCACAATAGTTTGACATACTAAAATGAAAATGTTTTTAGATATTCGAACTGTCAAGTTTTGGACTGGATATATACTGTTGCTATATTATACACGTGACAAAAAATAATACCAGAAATGAGCTTTTTGGGCTTACTTTTACTAGAATACACTTTACCACAAAACATACAAAACAAAATAATTTCTAAAAAATATTTAACTATAATATTTTTCCTAACAAAAAAACGTAACAATAATATTAATTTCAAAAAAAAATTATGTAAAAAAGTTATTCATAACATTAACATATACAAGATTTATTACCTCATGAAATTCAAAAATACATAAAATATTTATACAATATTATTAAAATTCTAAATTTTTTAAGGTAACAAACTTATTCATAACGTTAACGTATGCAAATTCAATTAACTCATGATATTCTAATTAAATAAAATATCTTAAACTGCGTTATTTTTGTTCATTATATGCTTCATTATTAAAATATTAATGTCATAACTAACACTACATGTACTAAACTTCTAATACAAACACACGTAACTTCAATTTTCATCAAAAATATATACTTAAAGCTAGCCCGTCTACCGGACGGGTCTAAAGGCTAGTGTGTATATATATATATATATATATATATATATATATATATATATATATATATATATATATATATATATATATATATATATATATATATATATATATATATATATATATTATATATATATATATATATATATATATATATATATATATATATATATATATATATATATATATATATATATATATATATATATATGTGTGTGTGTGTGTGTGTGTGTGTGTGTGTGTGTAACTTTCTTTTCAGAACTATTTTAAGTGACAGAACTATCAGAACCACCATATTTACTATTAATAATACATGATGTACAATATCTTAATGAAAAATGGCAATTTTGAAAATATATACTATCTATTTCTGAAAAAAATATTAAATAAGGGTAAATTAGGCATTATAATTTTCCTTAAATATAGCATCTAATAAAATAAAATTAATTTAGTTATATATTTCTAGCATCATTCACCACCACAGTATCTCTCTTCCATCAGATCTTGCGCCTCCGTCTTCTTCAAATCAACAAATCATTAACAAAAACATCATCAGAATTATCATCGCATTCTATATCTCATATCATCCAATCATGTCCCATAAATACCCAATTAATTTCTTTGATCCGATACCCAAATCAAAAAAGATATGTATTTCAATAGCTTATTTGTTATATAAACCCCACCCAGATCGTGTACAGCTTCAATCCAAGAACATCAATGGTAGGTATGTTTTTTATGTTAATTTGTCAATTTTTTAAGCATATTTGTTATGCGATTGTTGATTATGTTTAAATTAATTAATTTAAATATATTTTTTTTACCTGATTTTCACAATTGTTCTATCCCACGTTTTTTCTATATAATCAGATTTGGTGATGGTTTTAATCGCTTTTTCTCCTAGCAATCCGTTTTTTCCAGTATTTGCATGATTGTTAAATCCCCCTTAATTATTTTTTTTACATATTTTTCAATATAATTTCTATTATTTTTCGAACCCCCTTTTGTATTTTTAATTAAACTGGTTTTTATAAAAGTTATTGCTTTCATTTTTATGATAATTTGCCATTTTTGTTGTCAGTTTAATATTTTTATGATAAAAGTTCGAAACATGTATGTTTTTCGAAACATGTATGTTTTTCGAAACATGTATGTTTTTCGAAACATATATGTTTCACGAATGTGTACATGCTGAAATTATCTTGTAACCCAAACATGTATGTTTTTCGAATGTGTACATATATGTTTTTTTATAAGTTGCAATAATTGTGTTATTATTTCATGTACACAGATAGACATCTTTTGTTGTAGCAAGGCGTGCATGTATGTTGTTACAAGGCGTGCGTGTATCTACAGAAGATTCTGATGAAAAAGAGAAGTACATATATTTTCTTGGAAGGCTTCGAACGATTCGATTCATTTATTTTTCGTTTTTTAGAAATTTGTATTATAGTTGATTTCAATTGATATCGAATTCTGTATATTTTGAATTTTAAAGAAATGTTTGCTACATAATAGACATGATTCTTAAGCAAAACACAATAAAATTCTATATACATCTTTTATCTCAAAACATACATGTTTGATCGAAAAACATACATGTTTTACCGAAAACATACATGTTTTTATCAAAAACATACATGTTTTACCGAAAAACATACATGTTTTTATCGAAAAACATACATGTTTTATCGAAAAACATACATGTTTTATCGAAAAACATACATGTTTTATCGAAAAACATACACATACTTATTTATTCAAAAACATATACGTTTTTTATCAAAAAAGTAAAAAAAATACCAAAAAATAAAATAAAATTTAATATCAAAAAATAAGAGTTTTTTTTAATAATACGGTCTGAAAACATAAATGTTTATGTTTTATATGGTAACTTATTTTTTAAAAAGATTTTTTAAAAACACAAAAATAAACCTGAGGAAAAAAAACATAAGACCGAGTTTTAAAAAAATTATATCCCGAAATATTTTGAAAAAAAATACAACGACATTATAAGATGATCTGCTATTAATTTGGGATGTAAAAGTTTCTATAAATTGTTAACAACCTATTTTTACATAATTGCCCTTATGCATTTTAGTCAATTAAATTAAATCAAATTAATTATCTAAATTGTGATTGGTCTATTATGGTTCTGATAGTTCTCACACTTATTATGGTTCTGACAAAAAAGCTCCCCATATATATATATATATATATATATATATATATATATATATTATATTATATATATATATATATATATATATATATATATATATATATATATATATATATATATATATATATATATATATATATATATATATATATATATATATATATATATATATATATATATATATATATATATATATATATATATATATATGTAGTTGAGTTAATGTAGTTGTGTAGCTTAAAATTATTAAAATAAAAAGTAGTTTGAACCATTAGATCTACTAGTTTCATTTGATCAGATTAATTGATAGATACTCATTTAATTTGGCAGTTATTATAGAATGGAGGGTAAAATAGAAATTATATCTTGCACAATTAATAACAAGCTTTTAAACCTCTCAAACTTAATAGTATGACCTTTTGTCCCTTCGATTGTATGTATTACTTTGTTATAAATAGTGAATATGTGATGCACTTTTATAATAGTCTAACTATCAAATGTATTTTCATCTATTGTTTCTCAACAATTGATACATTTGTCCACATGAGCCTAATATAGATATAAAAATTTATACACTTTAATAATAGTGCTACAACCTATATACCCAATAGTCCTAGTTGTTGACACATAAAACAAAGACGATAAAGATAATGGACAGATATGAAACATAAAAATACGTGTTGACTTGTTGATAAATTACGTGTAGTCTTGTTAATAAATTATGACCCAATTGAAATCAATTATACACCTGTATCACTACATGAAAAACTAGTTTTGCCATAATTAAAATGTTGATGCATGATACACAAAGGTAGAAATTTTACATATAAAAATATGATACACCATGGTGAATCACACGACTCGTACACCATCAATTCATACTACTTGTGTAGTATGGCGAACTCAAGCCTCACCACACACGACTGATACACCACCCACTCTAGCCTCGTCACACACGACTTCTACAACATCGAATCGTACACCAAGAACTCGTACACCACGAGCTAGTAAACCACGAACTAGTACACCATCGACTAGTACACCACCTACTGGTACACCACGAACTGATACACCACGAACTCGTACACCATGGTGAACCCGACCCTCGCGCCACACGACTTCTAAACCACCAACCTATACATCACGAACTGGTACACCATGATGAATTTGGGATATACCACCGAATCATAAAACCATCAAAACTGAATCGCTAGCTACCATAGCTTGGCTTTACCTCGACATATATTATATTCAACCAATGTGTATTATCTTGGAAACAACATGTCTCATCTTTAACCCATTGCTTGTTTAATAGAACCAACACAACCCAATATACACAACTGATGCAACCATTTTTACCCGTGATAACAACTCGACATACACAAAACCCAACACACACAAAATACATAATCAGATGGTGGTTAAATCGCAACTACTATAATTCTAACTTGAACACCTTCTCACAAAGGGGCCGTAAATCTCTTACAACTGTGGTCGCCATGTCTTCGGAATATGATAAACATCATATCGTCAATTGTGTTTTCTAGATTCGTAGTGACGGAGAGAAAAATCTGCTTGATGGTTCGACTGGGATTCGGATCTGAGCTATATAGGAGTATAGATTATATATAAAGATATTATAATCTTTTTTATGGTGCTTCTTTGATGAAAACTAACAAGAAAATTTTGAGAAAAAAGATAAAGTTAGGCAGTTATTTTGATTTTGAGAGAGAGAGAGAGAAGAATGTTACAAAAAACCAGGGATATTCGTAACATACTGACATAAATGAGGATTACCGAAAATACCCATAATAGTATAAAAAGATAAATAATTTTATTTTTAATTTTCTGTAATTAATTAATGGTATCATAAACTGATTAAAAGATCCTATGGTCCACAATGCTCTCATTATAACAATTTTAAAGAGCTACACTACTTTAACTAAATTCTATATATATATATATATATATATATATATATATATATATATATATATATATATATATATATATATATATATATATATATATATATATATATATATATATATATATATATATATATATATATATATATATATATATATATATATATATATATATATATATATATATATATATATATTTATATATATATATATATATATATATATATATATATATATATATATATATATATATATATATATATATGTATATATATATATATATATATATATATATATATATATATATATATATATATATATATATATATATATTTATATATATATATATATATACATATATATATACTAGCGTCGTAACCCGCCCAACGGCCGGGGCTCGCTTTTTTCTTGTTCCGGAGGGTTTATTGTTGTGCGTTTTTAGTTTCTTGAATTCGTAATTTAACCTTTAGTATATTTTAGTTATAGTTTCCGCTTAAGTAACATTTATTTGTGGTCAACGGGCGAGATTTGTTTTTCTTAATACTACCTCCGTCCCAAATAAGTGTCCACTTTGATATTCTCGGTCTTTCTTATTCAACTTTGGCTATAAATATGTTCGTTTGTGTTATAAAATACTTGATGCAAAATATATGTATGGATTGAGATCTAAATGAATTTTCATTTGATATAATTTTTATTCAGTATTATTTGACACAAATGAAGATATTTATGGTCAATGCTGAACAAAGAAGACCGAAAAAAGTCAACATGGACACTTATTATGGGACGGAGGGAGTATGAACTAACCATTGACAGTGAACCTGTGGCCCAATGACTCGATCATGTTGACCCAATGATCGATCTCGTTGCCCCGTGACTTAACCAGATTGACCCGGTGATGAAACCTTAACCTTTCGATATTTGCTATAATATGATTCTTAAATTTATGTTAAAAATAGATATTTTTAAAAGATTTAAATATGATTCCGAATTTAAAATATATATATATATATATATATATATATATATATATATATATATATATATATATATATATATATATATATATATATATATATATATATATATATATATATATATATATATATATATATATATATATATATATATATATATATATATATATATATATATATATATATATATATATATATATATATATATATATATATATATATATATATATATATATATATATATATATGAAACATTAGTAAAAAAATTCCATATCTAAACTCACAAACACGCATTAATGAATACAAAACCTTTACACTCTGATAAAACATTAAAAAAGAATTCCAAATTTCACAAAAGCAGCGTTATGTTATTTTCCTATACTGGAATAACGGAAGTTTAATAGTGGCAATTGTTATTTTGGGTTTCAGATATATTTTTATCGGATGAAATCGTAAGAATACTAAGGAAAACATAAAAATACATATGAAAAACGTAAAATTACTTACAAAAACATAAAATAATTAATGAAAACAAAACCTTTACACTCTGATAAAACGTAAAACGAATACAAAATTCATAAAAACATCGTTATGTTATTTTCCTATACTGGAATAGCGCAAGTTTAATAGTAGCAATTGTTATTTTGGGTCTTTAAATATATTTTTATATGATGAAAAACTAAGATTACTAATGAAAACTTAAATATACATATGAAAACATAAAATTACTGATGAAATATTAAAAATACTGATGAAAAACGTAAAAACGCTAATGAGAACATAAAAAATTAGACTAAAACGTAAAAATTCGGATGAAAACGTAAAAAAGTCAGACAAAAACGTAAAAAACCCGACTTAAACGTAAAAATCGGATGAAAACGTAAAGAGGTTGACGAAAATGTAAAAAATCGAACAAAAATGAAAAAATCGGACAAAAACGTAAAAAAATCGGACGATAACGTAAAAATCAAACAAAAACATAAAAAAATCAAACGAAAACGTAAAAATACCAACGAAAACGTAAAAAATCAGATGAACCGTAAAAAATTAGACGAAAACGTAAAAAATCAGACGAAAATGTAAGAATTTTCGACGAAAACGTAAAAATTAGTTTAGTAAAAAATATAGGCTACAACAGTCACATCTCACCTATTTATTGTTTTGTGATTAGATGTGTTTTATTGAATGAATACATAGTTCTTTGTTGTCGTTTGTGTTGTGTTTTTTTAGTTTGTAATTTAATGTTAGTATTTTTTTGTTATAATTTACGATAAAATAGGTGTTGCAAAAATAGGTTTAATATATAATTTAAAATGTACAATTCTTTTTTATTTTTTTATATTGTTTTGTGATTGGATGT